>CM055118.1:3460000-4083748 GCA_029206835.1 Rana muscosa
CCGGGTCCAGAGGCACAGGTGCAAACCTGTGGACCACGGCTGAAGAAATAGGTGAAGAGGCGCCGCAAAAATCTCAGTGAGGGGCGGAGCCAATGGGGGGGGGGGGGGGGCGGCAAAATTAGGTTTCGCCTAGGGTGTCAAAAATCCTTGCACCAGCCCTGCGCTGAGCCTATCATCTACTAGGACCCCCCGGTCCTTTTCCATCCTAGATTCCCCCAGAGGTTCCCCCCCCCCCAATGTATAGATTGCATTCATATTTTTGCCACCCAAATGCATTTTACATTTTTCTACATTAAACCTCATTTGTCATGTAGTTTCCCACCTCATTTTTTGAGATCTCTTTGCAAGTGTAGCGGGGTGACACTTTATGGTATGCGATAAAGACTACTTTTATATGCAAGTGAACCCAGATCCTTCCGGAGTTCAATTTGACAATAGATTGGCTACTGTTTAACCTTGAGAAAGGTGCATGGTGGGACTTGTGGTACAGGGAGAGATGGACTCAGATGCCGTGGATGTTAAATAGACTACTGTACCCACAGTGCAGCTGTACGCCCACAGTGCATTGCAAGGTCTGCTGGGGATGGTTATTTAAGGGGGAGGAGGAGCAACACGCGCTCTCTTCGGACATCACCCGCCCAGCAAGTTGGAGCCTGTGTTGAGGCCTGTTGTGTCCCTCTAGGCAGCAGAACCTGGGCCTGCAGATTCCGGAAAGCCTGCCTGTCGGAAGGAGAGGAATCCCATCCGGAGAGCCTGATAACATCTCGGAGCATCCAAGAGTCGATCCATCTATCAACTTCCATACGGTTGTCTGAGGGACCGGAGACTACGGATGATGGAGAGATTGTGTGCCGGAGCACCAGCAACGGAACCAGCCGAACGGACTGGGCCTGGTCGGGTGAGAGGGCACTTGCCCAGGACTCTGAAATGTTTATTAGGCCCGTGATCCTTTGTTTAGGGCTCACCGCCATCAGAGCAGTGCGCTACGCACCAGGGGACAGTGTGTTGCGCAGTAACTGCGTAGTTAAAGTTGGGCATTTTATTACTTGTGACTTTGCGCCCTAAAGCATAGCAGGAGTTCAGCTAACTTTTGATATCCCTTGGATTACAAATATTACGTGCACCAACGTTTGCTAGAGAAGATCCCTTCTATTGGAGTAACTGTGTTTGAAAGTAGTCAGGCCTGACTGGAACTCACGGTGACATTATTTGGGCGCCATATTGCCTGCTGGGGGGAGCTCACGAGCATAGTTTATTCAAAGACATTTAGTGTGTAATAAGATTCTATTACATCCCTGTACTGTTATATGTTTATAACTTTGGCTCTTGCAGGGCTCTGCATAAGCAAACCACATAATTGTTTAACCTGTCATTTCTTATTCAGTAAAATACTTTTGTGGTTAAGCAAACACATTGTGTGCAGGATTAACTGCTACAGGGAGAACACAGGCCAACACAGATAAACCAAATTTTGAACTGTGACTGTATGCCCTATTGCGGTATTGTGGTTCCTATAGCTATTGGGCTCCACACACTCATTTATTACAGCTGTGTCAGTGGAGGGTCAGAGCCAGTTTCTTGGCGTTGACAGCAGTACGGTACAGGCCCAAAACAATACCAGCAGCTCTCTTAACTGAGGGTGTGCTACACGTGGGGGTCGTCCGGGATCCTGTACTCTGCAATCAAGCCCCCCACACAAAGTGCCAGCATGGACCCTTTCACTGTGGTCCAGTGGTGCGAATCAGCAGGCACCTTCCCAGACGCGAGTTTGGCAATTGAACTTCCCAAAGAGGACTGGGAAGAGGCGGAAGTTGACAAGCTTATGAAGGTACTGTCTCCAAGCAGGGGGGCATGGGTAATTGACCTCAGACCAGAAGAGGAAACCTCCCATACCCACGCATTGGTGGAGTGGAGAGATGGAATACCTGAGAGCTTCAAAGGCAGGAGTGTGCAGTCAAAGGACCGGAAGACGTTCTATCTTGTACACCCAAAGACTATAAAGGAAGAAGTCCCTGAAACTAGTCAAGGAGAGCCGGCCAGAGAAACAATAACCTCCCCGGCACCCCTGACCACTATTGGTCCTGAACTCCTTAACGCTTTGGGAGACCTCGTGACAAAGTGTCAGAAGAGCAACACAGTGTGTGTGGAAGCTGGATACCGGAAGCTGAGGATTTTCTCAGGTAGACAACCCGTGCCGCTTGGAGAAGAGGACTTTGATACCTGGATAGAACAAGCAATGCAGGCATTGGAAGGTTGGGAACTGCCAGAGGCCCAAAAAAAACAACGCATAAATGAAAGCCTGAAGGGAGCTGCTGCAGAAGCCATAAAGAATCTAAGGTTTAGCAATGCCACTTGTACCGCCTATGATTATTTAGCCATGCTGCAGGAGGAGTTTGGCCAAAGTTACTGACCTAATCTATCAGTTTGAGCACACTCTCCAACAGACAGGGGAGCATCTGTCTGAGTATGTCCGAAGATTAAATAAAATGCTCTGTCAGATAGTTCTGAAGAAAGGTATGGCACCACAGGCCATAGACCGAACCAGGATGCAACAGATTCTAAGAGGGGCCCTGCGCTCTGAACCAGTTTGGCTCCATTTGAAAACTACAGGAGGAGTCATGTCCTTAAGTTACCCAGACCTTGTTCGAGTGGTGAGAGATGAAGAGGCCTTGTTGAATGACCAGCAGGTAACCAGTCAACACACCTCTCTCCCCTCCGCTGGAGTCAGAGCCGCCATGGCCACGCAACAGGACTCTGAAGTGGCTGTCTTAAAGTCACAGATGACTCAAGTGCTGGAAATGCTGACTTCCCTGATGGCCAAAAATTCAGAAGCAAGTAAGGAGGGAGAAGCCAAGAAAGAAATGGTTCGGAGTGCTTCAACCCCTATCTACCAACAAATAAAAGAAGAAGCTTGTTTTAACTGTGGAGGGATTGGGCACTATAGGCAGGTGTGCCCCAGCCCGAAGAAAGCTGCAGCCCCATACTGCAAGCCGGCGGAAAACTTCAGAGGGCCCCGGTGAAGGAGTCAACCGGGTGCCCATCAGTTCCAGTCAACTCCAAAAAAATTAGAGGCCTAGGGAGGCCACAGGGGAAAAATAATTCCCCACCCAACATCTCTGGTGCTGCCTTTGAACAATCCGATGCTCCCTACTCTAGGTCCAAAAACAATGCTCAACGGTGGGAAATTAGTGCATACCAGGCCCAACAAGGATTAAGATCCAGGAAGAGGCTGAGAAAGAAAAAGATAGAGAAAGCCCAAACTACAGAGTCCAGTAAGAAGACTCCTCCAAATAAATTTCCTGTTAAATTGGTGGGACCCTCCCCAGTAGTCCCCATTCAAGTAGAGGGAATTTACACTAAGGCCCTTCTTGGCACAGGAGCACAAGTAACCCTTCTGTACCGGGATTTCTACCAGAAACACCTGAGACATTTGCCCCTACAGAAGCTTGAAGACTTGGAGATATGGGGCATAGGGACCCAGAGCTTCTCGTACGATGGATACCTTCCAATTAAATTGGCCTTTGACCCCTCAGTGGTGGGGGAAGCGGAGATCTGTTGTCTGTCCTCGCCCACCAGGAGCCAACAAGAGTTCCCTCATAATAGGGACCAACACTGACCTGGTCAGGAGATTACTGACACCTGTGGCCCAGGAACAGGATACCTCAACTCCCAGAGTTCACCCTATGTTACAACGGGCCTATCAGCGCCTGGTTCTGAAGAAGGAGTGGGAAAGATCTGGAAGGTAGATAAAATAGAGAAGGTACTACAGCCAGGAGAAGTGACTTGTCTGAGGGCCACTGTTAAACTCACCTGGGAACAGCCTGGCCCCTTTGTTGTTCTAGAACCGGATCCCCTGGATAATCATGAAGGACTGGAAATAATCCCTGAAGTGGTTCCGTTGAGGGTGCTGAAAAAAAATAATGGCAGGATATCGGTGAGCATTAGGAATACCGCCGCCACACCTGTGAAGATCCCGGCCAGAATGTTGTTGGGCCAAGTGAACCCTGCCACCCCGGTTGCCCTATCGGACTTGGAGAAGGAAGAAAGGGGTGAAAATACGGTGGAGAAGCTCTGTTTCGAAGACACGACCCTCCCACCGGCTTGGAAGGAGAGAGCCAAAACTCAGTTCGCTAGATGACAGAAGATCTTTTACAAGAATGAATTTGATGTGGGGTGTGCAAAGAGTGCCACCCACAAGATTTGCCTACAGGAGGATAAGCTGTTCAGGGAAAGAGTCTGGCGGGTCTTGGTCGACTTGGAAGATCTGCGTGAGCAACTAGCAGAACTCAAAAGAACCGGTGTTTTCCGAGAGTCCAGGAGCCCATGCGCTTCTCCAATAGTGGTGGTCAGAAAGAAAAATGGGTCCCTGAGGCTGTGTATCGACTATCGAACACTCAATAAAAGGACAATACTTGATCAGTACACCACTCCCCGGATAGAGGATGCCTTGCAGAGCTTGTCTGGGGCCAAGTGGTTCAGCGTGATGGATTTAAAAAGTGGGTACTACCAAATTCCCATGCATCCTAAAGATCAAGAGAAAACAGCCTTCATTACCCCTGTGGGGTTCTTCGCGTTCAATCGTATGCCCCAGGGTTTGTCCGGAGCCCCAGCCACCTTTCAACGACTCATGGAGAAGACAGTAGGGGACATGAATCTAATTGAAGTGCTGGTATATCTGGATGACATTATTGTGTTTGGGAGAACCCTGGAGGAACATGAGGAACGATTAGAGAAGGTCCTGAAGAGGCTCCATGATGAAGGCTTCAAGCTTTCTCTAGAAAAGTGTCAATTCTATCAGTCTTCCATTCATTACCTGGGCCACATCGTGTCCGCGGAAGGAGTATCCACGGATCCAGGAAAGTTGGAGTCCGTTACCTCTTGGCCAAGACCCACTAATGTGACTGAGCTTCGGTCGTTTTTGGGAGTCTGCTCCCAAGGTTTGTGGAAGGATTTGCCAAAATTGCTAGGCCTCTGAATGAACTTTTGAAGACCGAGGGGGAAGACGATGACTCAGAAACAGGCGACTCAGTGAAATCTACTATAGGGCCCAGAAAACCTGGGGAGTCTATCCAGGATCAGTGGACTACCAAATGTGAAGAAGCCTTTACCAAGTTGAAGGAGAGCCTGACCACTGCCCCCATCCTGGCCTATGCAGACACCAGGAAACCCTATGAGTTACATGTGGACGCCAGTCGAGATGGTCTGGGAGGGGTGTTGTACCAAGAAAATGATGATCAATTGAGACCTGATGCTTATGTGAGCAGAAGTTTGGCCCCTGCTGAAAAAAACGACCCCACACACAAGCTGGAATTCCTGGCCTTAAAATGGACTGTGGTGGACAAACTAAAAGACTACTTGTATGGGGCTGAGTTTGTGGTCAAGACGGACAATAACCCTCTCACCTATCTCCTGACCACCGCCAAACTAGATGCCACAGGCCACCGATGGCTGGCTGCACTCTCAGGATTCACCTTCAGCTTAAAATACAGGCCCGGGGCTGGAAATAGAGATGCAGATGCCCTGTCCAGAAGATCTCATACCCTCAGTGATCCTACTGAAGAATGGACTCAGCTGGCCCCAGAGGGAGTGCGAGCCCTATATCAGGGAGCGGAGATTCAGGCCAGCGGAGGTTCCAGGGCTGAGGAAATTGGAGTCTCGGTTGTTGGAGTGCCCGGATACTACTGTGATGTAACTCAGGTTGGGGAAGAGAACCTGCCTAAGCTGTCAAAAAGAGATCTGAGAAGAGATCAATTGGAAGACCCTCTAGGGAAGTTGGTGTTGGAGGCATTGGAGAACCTGAGTCCAGATACACTCCAAGACTCCTCAAGGGAGGCCCGACTGCTAAGAAGAGAATGGGACCGGTTACAGATACATCAAGGGGTGGTCTACTGAAGGTGCCCCTCTGATGATATAGAGGATAAGTGGCAACTGTTCCTGCCCGAGAAGCACAGGAAGGCAGTTTTGATTGCTTTGCATGATGATCATGGTCATCTGGGATCAGAAAGGACCTTTCAGCTTGTAAGGAACAGATTTTATTGGCCCTGCATGCGGGTTGAAGTTGGAGAATACTGCCATTCTTGTGCACGTTGTGTACAAAGGAAGAACCTGCCTCATCAAGCTCCCCCAATGGGCCACCTACAAAGTCAGGGACCCCCGGAACTGGTGTGCATTGATTTCCTTTGCCTGGAGCCAGATCTGAGTGGACAAGGGAATGTTTTGGTAGTAACCAATCATTTCACTAGATATGCTCACCAGAAGGCCTCAACAGTGGCCAAAGTACTTGTTGAAAAGTTCTTCGTGCACTATGGTTTGCCCCAACGCCTCCTCTCGCATCAAGGGAGGGACTTTGAAAGCAGACTGATTAGAAAGTTGTTAGATTTATTGGGCATCAAGAAAACCAGAACAACCCCGTACCATCCACAAGGGGATGCTCAGCCTGAACGGTTTAATCGGACACTGCTAGATATGTTGGGGACATTGAGTTCGGAGAAGAAACAACACTGGAGCAAGCATATAGCTGCTATTGTACATGCCTGCAACAGTACGACCAGTGATGCTACCGGATACTCTCCGTATAGACTGATGTTTGGGCGGGAAGCACGGCTACCGGTGGATCTAGCTTTTGGCACCTCACTGGATCATGCCTCAGCAGCATCCCACAAGGGGTATGTAGATCGGTTGCGAAAGAGTTTAAGGCTGGCATACGAGAAGGCCCAGGCGACATCTGAACAAAGAAGATTGAGGAAAAAGAGAAACTTTGATCTCAAGGTCCGGATACATGATCTACAGCCAGGAGACAGGGTGCTGTTGCGGAACTTAGGTGTCCCGGGGAAACATAAGTTGGCTGACCATTGGAGATCACAGCCATATGTTATCTGTAAGCAGCTGCCAGGCCTGCCGGTGTATCAAATCAAGCCAGAGGGAAGTGCAGGCCCATTACTAACTCTGAAGCGGTCTGCCTACCTCCTGCATTGGGTTCCCATGAATCCCCTCCAGTTTCCCGTACCCCTAGACCAGTTACCAGGTCTCAGACAGCCCTGTCAGAAACTGGGGATGATAGAACTGAGGAGGAGATCAGTGATGAGGAAATGGAACTTGATTGGTTGTGGTCATCTCAAGTACCAGAATTCCTGACCGCTACCCCCTTGCCATCGGAAGCCGCTGCTAATGAAGCTTTAAACCCAGAGGCTCCTGAGTTTGTGCCATGCAATACTCTCACTGAGGAATGGGAGGATGCTCTGGATTCCTTTCAAACAGAAGACCCCAGAGAGCCCTCATCTCCTTCTGAAGCTGATCTGGATGTTCCTGAAGTAGCAGAGTCAAGCACGTCTGACCCAGAGGAGGGAATCATTGAAAAGAATACAGAGATAGCCGAACCCGCTGCTCTTGATATCCAGACTCCTAGGGAACAGAGGGAGAGAAGAGTTATTCACCCTCCAAAAAGACTGACTTATACTCAAATGGGTGAATGCTCTGAAGAAGCTGTTTTCACTGCAAGAAGGACAGTTGACATGTCTGGTCCTTCCACTGTAAATCTGGTGGAGGGCAACCCTAGCTCACTCCCTGGCACAGCTGGACAGGCCACTTCTAGTAACGCGACCTGTAGGCAGGACAATCTCCCTTCTGAAGCTTGGTGGGAGATTCCCCTGCCGGGTTCCTTTGTGACTGTGAATTGTATATCTTCCATATATGCTAACTACGTTTTTTTACAAGCATTGTTGATATCTTTGGGGACCAAAGACTTTTAGTGGGGGGAGTGTGTAGCGGGGTGTCACTTTATGGTATGCGATAAAGACTACTTTTATATGCAAGTGAACCCAGATCCCTCCGGAGTTCTATATGACAATAGATTGGCTACTGTTTAACCTTGAGAAAGGTGCATGGTGGGACTTGTGGTACAGGGAGAGATGGACTCCGATGCCGTGGATATTAAATAGATTACTGTACCCACAGTGCAGCTGTAGGCCCACAGTGCATTGCCCGGCGCAAGGTCTGCTGGGGATGGTTATTTAAGGGGGAGGAGGAGCAACACGCGCTCTCTTCGGACATTACCCGCCCAGCAAGTTGGAGCCTGTGTTGAGGCCTGTTGTGTCCATCTAGGCCGTAGAGCCTGGGCCTGCAGATTCCGGAAAGCCTGCCTGTCGGAAGGAGAGGAATCCCATCCGGAGAGCCTGATAACATCTCGGAGCATCCAAGAGTCGATCCATCTATCAACTTCCATACGGTTGTCTGAGGGACCGGAGACTACGGATGATGGAGAGATTGTGTGCCGGAGCACCAGCAACGGAACCAGCCGAACGGACTGGGCCTGGTCGGGTGAGAGGGCACTTGCCCAGGACTCTGAAATGTTTATTAGGCCCGTGATCCTTTGTTTAGGGCCCACCGCCATCAGAGCAGTGCGCTACGCACCAGGGGACAGTGTGTTGCGCAGTAACTGCGTAGTTAAAGTTGGGCATTTTATTACTTGTGACTTTTCGCCCTAAAGCATAGCAGGAGTTCAGCTAACTTTTGATATCCTTGGATTACAAATATTACGCGCACCAACGTTTGCTAGCGAAGATCCCTTCTATTGGAGTAACTGTGTTTGAAAGTAGTCAGGCCTGACTGGAACTCACGGTGACATTATTTGGGCGCCATATTGCCTGCTGGGGGGAGCTCGCGAGCATAGTTTATTCAAAGACATTTAGTGTGTAATAAGATTCTATTACATCCCTGTACTGTTATATGTTTATACCTTTGGCTCTTGCAGGGCTCTGCATAAGCAAACCGCATAATTGTTTAACCTGTCATTTCTTATTCAGTAAAATACTTTTGTGGTTAAGCAAACACATTATGTGGAGTATTAACTGCTACAGGGAGACGGCCAACACAGATAAACCAAATTTTGAACTGTATGCCCTATTGCGGTATTGTGGTTCCTATAGCTAATGGGTTCCACACTCTCATTTATTACAGCTGTGTCAGTGGAGGGTCAGAGCCAGTTTCTTGGGGTTGACAGCAGTACGGTACAGGCCCAAAACAATACCAGCAGATCTCTTAACTGAGGGTGTGCCACACAAGGTTTCCACATCCTCTGGAGAAGTTATTGTCCTGCTTAGCTTAGTGTCGTCCGCAAATACAGAGATTGAACCGTTTACCCCACCCTCCATGTCCTTTATGAACAAATTAAATAGGATTGGTCCCAAGATAGAACCCTGGGGGACCCCACTACCCACCCTGACCATTCTGAGTACTCCCCGTTTATCACTACCCTCTGAACTCGCCCTTGTAGCCAGTTATCAATTCATGTACTCACCCTATGGTCCATGCCAACAAACCTTATTTTGTACAGTAAACGTTTATGGGGAACTGTGTCAAATGCTTTTGCAAAATCCATATACACCACGTCTATGAGCCTTCCTTTATCTAGATGACAACTCACCTCCTCATAGAGGGCTAATAAATTGGTTTGGCAAGAACGATTCTTAATGAATCCATGCTGATTACTGCTAATGATACCTTTCTCATTACTAACATCTTGTATATAGTCCCTTATCATCCCCTCCAAGAGCTTGCATACTATTGATGTTAGGCTAACTGGTCTGTCATTTCCAGGGATGTATTTCTTTATTGTACATCATGGGACAAAGAGGCTTAATCATTACATAATGGGTTATATCCACCGTCAGGTGCTGGACACTGCTGTGATCAATTAGACAGGAAGTTTCCTCCCTATATAACCCCTTCCCTATTGTGAGCTCCTCAGTTTTTTCGCCAGTGTCTAAGGTGTTGGTCACGTTTAAGGATGTGCTAAGAAGAAGCTCTATTAAGAATCCCTCCGGGGGTTAGGGAGCTACACACGGATCCATCCAAACCGCTTATTAATTACGCCAAATGGATGTTGCCCGGGCCTCGCAGAAGACTGAGGTGTTGCCTGTAATGTCTCTCTTCAGAGGACTGGGCTCTGCGATCCAGTACTTTCGCTAAACACAAAAAGCGCAAAAGTTTCTGGCAGAGTCTTTTACAAGGTCCAGGGAAGAGGTCTCCTTTAAGTAGGAACCCATACCCCTGAAGGTTGGCACAACATAACCGCCATGATGGGTGAAGATTGGTCTTCAGCAGACCTGCGGCGGGGATAAGGTAAGCCTGGGAAATGTCCTAAGAATTATCTTAAGGACTTTCCTTTTGAGTGGGATGTCTTGTCTGTATCCACCACTAGAGGGAGTAAAGAGTTGAGTTTTCACTCACCATGCTCCAGGTATAGTGTCAGCACACTTCTTCCACTGCAAGCTCTGCCATGGGTAAGCTTCTCTATGTGGTTGGATTCAGGAACTCCTGGACACCTACTCGGCATCAAACTGTGTGATTAGTTGCATACTTTATGTAGATTGCTAAACTAGCACAGTAGTATATGCATTGTTTGTACCTCTGCTTTTGCATTGGACTTTGTCTCCCGGTAAAAAAGGTTCAGGGGCAGGAAAGCATGATACCATCCTCCCCTGAGAGACTTGAGGGGCCCTGTCAGGCATTGCAGCCTCCCCCAAACATTGCAGCCACTCTGCATATGTCATTTTGGACTCTTCTTTGCATTTGTTAGTCCATAAGAGAGGTTAAACTGCTATATATCACAGCGTCCTCACAGAGAGCAGAAAGCTGGGTGTGTCCCTTCCCCTGCTCTGAAACCTCAAACGAGAGGATTAAAGTCCTGAGAAGGAGAGTTCACTGTCAGAGGATAAGGGAACAGGTGCAATTTGACGAGGTGGAGGTATTAGAAACCTCACAAGCTCTGAAGTTTCAGCTACAATCTTTTACAGAGATTCTTGCTGCCTAATGGCCGAAAGCCTTTGTCTAATCCTTGTGGTTTAAAAAAAACAAAAAAAACATTTCCATTGGTTGCTTGTACCTTTCCACTCCCTGACTGCGACAGTTTATACCTGCTGGTTGGGCACCCGCATTAGCCGTTTTCTCCTCCTAAAGATGTGGGGGTGTACAATTGCTTGTGCACATTCTTGCTAAAAAGCTAAATCCCATGTTTGAAGAGGATCTTCTTTTACCAGCCCACATGTTTACATGTTTTTGTGTTGATGGATTGACATGCCTTGCCTAAAAACACATAAAGATGCTTGTTTGCATATAGATGCGGGGTCGCACAAAGGTGCTTGGTCTCACAAAGTCCTTGGTTACCCATGAGTGCTTAATCGCACCAAGATGCATGTGGGGTAAAAACAAGAACATGTTTATGATTAATCACATAAAGATACATGTTTGCTGGTATTGATATTCATGGTTTTTACATAGTCGCATGAGGATCCTTGTTCACATTTGAGTGCTTAGTCACATAAAGATGTTTGACCGCATAGACATACTTGGTCGCACAAGCGTCCTTGATACTCAGGGATACTTGATCACACAGAGAGGCTTGTTTTCACAAAGATGCCTAAAAATCGCATACAATCCCTTGACTGCATAAAGTTGCTGGATCACACAGGGGTGTTTGATCCCACAACAGTCCTTGGTCACAAGGGTTCTTAGCCGCACAGTAATGCTTAAAATGCATAAGATGTTTGATCGCATAAAAAATGCTGAATTGCATAAGGATGCATGATCGCCTAAAGTTGCATGTTCCCATAGATTTTGCATGGTTGCATAATGGGGCCTTCGTTCTTGGTTACCCAAGAGTACTTAATCGCACGAAGAGGCTTGTTCCACAGAGATGCCTGAAATTGCTTTAAGATGCTTGATGGCATAAAAATTGCTGAATCGCACAAGGAATCCTTGGTCTCACAAGGATACTTGTCCCCACGATGATGCTTAATACGCATTAGATGTTGATCGCATCAAGTTGCTGAATCACATGTAAGTTGCATGATCAGATAAAAAAGTGAAAAAACTGCGCTAAAACCTAGGATGACTCAAGCCGCCAACACTCAAACAAACAAAGTGATAGGACATATATAAACAAATAGTGCAGCGCTGAGATATTAGTGTTGCTGCCAATAAGCAGCAAAATCAAGCATACATAACTTATTCTGTGAAATGAAAAAGGGGACCCACTATGTGCTAGTGGATAACCAAAAATGTATATATATAGTCCATAAAATAATTATCTCAAATAGACAGCAGTGACCGTGAAAATGTCCTTCATAGGAAAAAATAAAAATGTGACTCTTGTGAACTACACACACTTAAAATAATAATAAGTGCACAAAACCAATAACACAAATGAAAAGTCCAAACAATATGTGCCAAATTGAATGGGTGTCTTCTCATAGAGGACGGAAGAATGACAACCACAATGTTGACTTATGGAAGAACCCCAATGTTGATAGTTGGAACTCACAACACAAGATGCAAATGATGTAGTTGGGTACTCTTACCGCAAATGGTGGACCCACCTGTCATACGACAGTGGGTCAATAGGGCTTGAAGGTCTCAGTGACCAGGACCGATAAAGCAGGAAGCCGTGGATCTCTCAGATCGTCTCGGGTAGGATGGTTCAATGCATGAATCGCTGGATGCAATTCCTCCAACATACGAGCTCCACGAAAATCCAGGAAAAAATAAAAGGGTGAAAAGAAGGAGAACACTCCAAATGGTGCAGGTCAATAAAACCAGGGTAGGGTTTATTTAGATAAAATTTGTCTTAAAATTATTAGATAAAAAGTGATCACGAAAAAGGATAAAAAGCAATGTGGGGTGCAACATAGGCAAGCCCTGGCCTGTGTTGCACCCCACATTGCTTTTTATCCTTTTTTATACAAGATTCCTTATGTTCGCATAAGAATACGTGTCTACATGGATACATGTTGGGTGATGTTGCATAAACACGTTCGTAAACTTATGCTTGCTCACAAGATGCCCATTCCATAGCGTACGAGCTATATATATATATATATATATATATATATATATATATATATATATATATATATATGCGTGTATATAGTACACACTTTTTATGTTTTTTGCTTAACCACTTCCCTACCCAGCCATAGTCAAATGACGTCCACAGATGGGATCTCCCATCTTGGGTGGACGTCATATGACGTCCTCGGCTTTGTGGGGGGATATCTGAATGATGCCTGCAGCTAGAGGCATCATTCAGATATCCTTTTGTTGTCCCGGTTGATTCTGTGCACCATAAGAACGATCATAGCGACGGTTCTGCCGCTTGATTGTTCTTATAGGCGGCGGGAGGGGACATCCCCCCACTACCGCCGCCATCTGGTGCTTCTCCAGGCTCTCCCGTGCCATCGGGGTCACCAGTTATCTCTATGACCGTCGGAGGCCCGGGCGCGATGTAAAAACGTCACGCCCGGGTCCTCAGATGTAAACAAAGCCGCCATTGTGGCTAGGAAACATGAGATCAGTGAATTTTTTTTCACAATCTCATGCTTTCCAGCCTGGAGGAGAGATGTGGGGTCTTATTGACCCCGCATCTCTCAATAAAGAGGACCTGTCACACACATTCCTATTACAAGGGATGTTTACATTCCTTGTAATAGGAATAAAAGTGATCAAAAAAAAAAAGTAAAATAACTGTAAAAAAAAAAAAAAATAAGTAAAAAAAAAAAAAAAATAATAAAAAAAAAATGTAAACTCCCCTGTCCCCGGTAGCTCGCGATCAGAAGCGAACGCACACGTAAGTCCCGCCCACATATGTAAATGCCGTTCAAACCACATATGTGAGGTATCGCCGTGTGCGTTAGAGCACGTGCAACAATTCTAGCACTAGACCTCCTCTGTAACGGTAACCTGTAAAAAACATCATCTTTCATATTTTCCCCAAAAATTGGGCTAACTTTACTGTTTTCTTATTTTTTTAATTATGAAACCATTTTTTTTTCCAAAAAAAAGGCGTTTGAAAAGTTATTGCGCAAATACCGTGCAAGAAAAAAAAGTTGCAATGACCGTCATTTTATTCCCTAGGGTGTCTGCTAAAAAACATATATAATGTTTGGGGGTTCTGAGTAATTTTCTAGCAAAAGAATGATGATTTGTACATGTAGGAAAGAAGTGCCAGAATAGGCCCGGTATTGAGGTGGTAAAAAAAGCCTGGGGTTGAAGTGGTTAGAACATATTTGTACAAGTTCATGCTTCCATAAATGCATGCTTCCATTGAAGCATTTAGCATCAACACTTGCTACTTACACATATGGGGAACCATTTGTGTTTACTTACGTGGGACTGCAGGAGGTTGTCTGTGTTTCAGGGGGACAGCACCTCTTCTGGTTGGTGGTCTCGCCCTTTGGGTTAGCCACTGTGCCCGGGTTTACAAGGTGCTAGGGCCCGCCTCTAGCAGGACTAAAGGCCCAGGGTATAGCAGTAATGGCATACCGAGGTATTCTGTTGTTGATAGATCAGTCAGTAGCATGGCTGGACCTAAGTGTGTCCGGCATGATCAAGTATCTGGAACTCCTGGGTCAGGATCCCAGTCTAATGGTACATTCGTACGTTCGATAAATAGCTTGGAGCGTTTGGGACACAGCCCAAAAAAAGGAGAGTTTTTTTTTTCTTGCTTCAGACAGAGTCAGCGTTATAAGAAAGCTGGTCTATGTGGTCAAGGCAAGGAAGAGTTCCTTAAATTCACCTTTTTTCTTAAGGTGCTAAGAATCGTGGCTTCATTAAAAAGATTCCTTTTGCTCAGCTTCATTCTAGGCTACTAGATCCTAACCTGGCATTATCTAAAGGGATACGATGGAGTCTCAGTTGGTGGTTCCTAACCAAAAAGTTTGGCAGAAAAGAAGATCCTTCATGCCAATTACCTGAGAGGTAGTGGCTACAAAGGCTGGCCTCTAGGGATGGAGACCAGTCCTGGAAGAAACCACTGCCCAGGAGAGGTGGTCTAGCTCCAAGAGAACATTGTCGATCAACTTTTCTTGCCGTCAAGGGTCGAAACCTTCGGCTGGCACGTCTGACTTAATCGCCTGGGCGTTTAGGTTGCAGGTTTGTTCTGTCAGAGTACAATCCGATCATGCCACACCACTGGTTGACTTTGTTTACCAAGGAGATGCTAGAAGTCACGCAGCCAGAAGGAAATTAAGCCATGTTCTGGCTTAGGCAGAGGGATTTTGTGCCTTGCCTATCGTCAGTCTTCATTTCATGGAATGGAGAATTGGCAGGCGGTTCTCAGGAATCATCAACATATGTTCCCGGGTGTATGGCCTCTACTACCTGATCTTCTTTCTGATAAGATGCCGGAGAAAGGGTACCCCGGGCAAAAGATTCATGAGCGTACAGGTTCAACAAGAAGTTGAACAGCTTTATGTCTAGGACAAAGGATTCACTCGCACATGGGACAGGATGCATTGTAACCCTGTGGGACCAGTTGTCACTGAGTTATGCATTCTCTTCCCCCAGCGCCGCGGCCTCTAGGCTACATCAGAGGGGAACGGAAGCCGGTTTAATAGCTCTGGCATGACCCAGATGACCTTACTGTCCAGGGATCGCAAGAATGGTAGTGGAGGACCCAGGGTCCCTTACATCTTGCCTAGATCTACCTTCCGAGGGACGGTATTCCATCCTATCTTGCAAACATAGGAATTAATGGTTTACTTGGTTTAGCCCGCATTCTTGAAGATCGCGGCTTTCAGAATCAGGGACGACTCAGGATCTGAAGGGCCCATATTCCTGGTGTGAAACTAAGGGATGGCATCCTCGGAAGTATGTCATAGGTAGAATTCTTACCTTCCTACACTAAGGAAGAGATGGAGCTAGCCTTCAGTTTAAGAGTCAAGTCTCGGCCTTGTCTGTTTTTTTTAAAGGTCGCATGCTTCGCACTCTTTGATCCGGGTTTTTCTACAAAGGGTAACGCATATAAGTCCGCCAGTTAGTTGGCCCTTGTGCCCGGGGGATTTGAGTCTGGTTTGTCGGCTTGCAGGGACAGCGCCTTGGGTCGATGCACCATATTTCCCTTCATCCTCCTTGAAGGGAGTTGGTGTTCTTGGTTGCGGTAACCGCCGCAAGAGATTTTCAGTATTGGCAACTTTCTTTGTTTAGAGCCATACTTATTTATTAGGGTGATGTTGAAACCTCCCCCAGCCTTTTTTTCCAAAGAATCTAGTTTCTCTTTTAATCAAAACACTTCTTGCCTCCTCCTTTTTTTCCAGAAACTTGGTTTACGGAAGGAAAATTATTACTTTTCTCTAAATATAGATGAGAACAGTTGAGGTCTATCTGAAGGTTTCAGATACAGGAAACTGACGTTTTGTTATGCTGCCAGAAGACCCTAGAAAGGGGTAGGCAGCATTCTAACCAGCTATTATAATGATTGTTCTCTCGTTAGGCCTTGACTGCTCTCAATCCAATCTGAAGCGGTTGCTCATATACGGAAAACATATGTTTGTTGCACTACCAGGGGGCCCCGGAAAAGGCAGGCATCGTCTAAATTAACTGTTTCAATGTTGATTCATCAGGCTATTACTCAGGCTTGTGGTTAAAGAGAGGGTTCTCCTGTTTCTTTTAGAATGTGCTCTACCAGAACAGTAAGCACTTCTTGCACGGTGCATTACCAAGCCTTTATGACTCAGATTTGCTAGGCCGCAACTTGGTCGTCGATGCTTGCGTTCAATAATTTTTATCAGGTGAATGTAACACGGTTAGAGGATGCCACTTTTTTTGCGCAGAATGCTGCTGGCAGCAGTATAGGTCCTCACGTCTGGTGGTCTGCATTTTCTTTCTCGTACATCACGGGACACAGAGCGGCATAGTCATTACTATGTGGGTTATATAGATACTTTCAGGTGCTGGCACTGGCAACTTCCAAAACCGGAAGTACCCTCCCCTATATAAGCCCCTCCCATCCGGGAGCACCTCAGTTTTTTGCCAGTGTCTAAGGTGTTGGCCAAGAAGTAACATGTGTTTTTCACTGAGCTTGCGTACAGGTTCTTTTGGGCCTCAGTAAGCTATTCCGGATCCGACCAAAAAAGCTTCATAGCTAAACGGTCGGTACCCGGGCCTTGCAGAGAAGAGCAAGGTTTTGCTTGTAATGCTTCTCTTAGGAGAGCTGGACCCTGGGATCCAGAGCTCTGGTCATACCCACGACCAAGATATTTTCTGTGCAGGGTGCTATACAGGTCCAGGGGAGTGGAATCCTTGGGAACCAGGTCCCTATAGGTTTAATTACAATGCCTGCCGTGATAGGTGAAGTTTGGGCTTCTGTGGACCAAACAGAGTCCTGCGGCGGGGAAAAGGTAAGTGGGGGCCCCTCAGGAACTTGGTTCTATTGAGGGGACCCCCAAGCCTAATATGTCTTTCTGCCTGTTACCTAAAGGTATTCCCGCTAAATATATGCATGCCTGTAACTACTAAAAAATGTAATAATTTTAATAGTGGTCAAGAAAAAAAAAAAAGAAATATATAGACTGCGGTACCTGTGTTAATCCACTAGAGGCCGCTGTGGAACGTTTTCTTGTCATGTGGACTAGTTTCTTTTCATCAGAGCAAGTCCAGGCAGATGGTGAGTTCTCTTGTGGGAAACTGCTTCCTCTGCCATGTTGCAATGCTCGTCCATCCCCCGGCCTGCGGCAAAAAGGGCCCTAGCTCTTGTCCCTAGTTTCCCTTTTCAAAAAAGAGCGCCGAAGGCGCACGTGGCCGCGCGCGTGCACGCGCCTCTATATATAGAGGTGAGCTGGGAAAGGGGGCGGAGCTTGGGGGATGACGCTCTGTGCGCGCCGCAGTGCTTCTGCGCATGTGCGGGCGTCCAAGCATGTTAAAAAACACAATTATGTGTTGTGAGCTGGCTATGGAGTGCAGAGACAGAGCTGGCAACATTTAAAAAAGGCATACAGCAAGCGGTTGATGCAGGCATCCCCATAGAAAGGCACATTAGTAGACACCAACTGTTTTTATAGCAGCATTTGTGCTGGACTATTGTCAGTAAGTGGTGTATTTCGGCTGGATTACCTCAGCTTTGGGCTTAGGAATATGCCGTCTAAAAACTCCGGGACTAAAAATCCCAGGAAGCATAGGGGGTCTCCATCGGGCTCTGAGGATCTTGGGCATGCTTCGGCTGCACCAATCTCCCCTGAAGAATCAGAGGTTAGTGACCGTAGAGCACCCTCAGGAGTACCTGGTACTGTGGCTGTCCTCAGTTCACCTGCTCCTGTGTATGTAACAGAGGAGGTTTTTTCCTCAGCTCTGGGAGGGCTGGAAGAGAGATTGTCAGCATTGATCACTGCTTCCCTGTCACAGGGAAAAAGCGCTCGATCTCCGTCTCCTCCCTCAGAGTGCCTGTTAGCGGAGCAACAGTCCCATACAGGGATCGACCTACCTGAGGGGGATCAGGATGAGGTCGATTCTGTTGTAGAGGAATCAACAGTGGAAGAGCCATTCTCAGCATCACATGCTGAAAGATTATGGGTTCAGTCCCTGACTAACATGGTCCGATCAGCATTTAAAATGCCCCTTGCGGAGCCATCATCCACTTCTGTCTCCTCGTTGGGGTCGCTAAAAGCTCCCCAGACTGTTTGCTCCTTTCCGATCCATCCTTTACTGGAAGGGCTCATTTACCAGGATTGGGAGCATCCTGATAAAATATTTACTCCTCCCAAGAGATTTCAGGTGGTCTATCCCATGGAGGATAAGTTCGTCAAAAAATGGAGGGTCCCTACAGTGGACGCAGCCATCTCTTGTGTGAATAAATCACTGACATGTCCAGTGGATAATGTCCAAATGTTCAAGGACCCAATAGATAAAAAATTAGAGTCCTTATTAAAATCTGCTTTTGCTACAGCAGGTTTGGTGACACAATCAGCAGTGGCAGCTATTGGGGTCTGCCAAGCAGTGAAGGATCAGTTGAAACAGGTCTTAAGGGACTTGCCAGATCAGCAGGCTCTTGCCCTAGCTGATCTACCTAGAGCCTTATGCTTTGCAGTGGACGCTATAAAGGATTCAATCCATCAGGCCTCCCGCCTTACGCTGTCTGTAGTACATATGCGCAGGCTTCTATGGCTCAAAAACTGGTCTGCTGAAGCTCCCTGTAAAACATTGCTGGTCAGCTTCCCATTTCATGGTGAACGCTTATTCGGGGAAGACCTGGACAAATATATCCAGAAAATTTCCAGCGGTAAAAGTACACTTTTGCCGGTTAAAAACAGAGTTAGAGGTCCCTCTTTTAAGAGGCCTGCTTCTCCAGTCCCTAGGACATCGACTGTGAAACAGTTCCGACGGCCTCCTCGGTCAAATCCCGGAGGTAAAAATCAGGGACAATTGCAGGGTAACAAGAAGCCCTGGAGCAGGAGAGGTACAAAACCTCCCCCAAAGTCAAATGCATGAAGGGTTGCCCCCACTCAATCGGGTGGGGGGAAGACTTCAGTTGTTCACAGAGACCTGGCGGGACACAATCAGAGACAGATGGGTGCTCTCCGCAGTAAGTCTGGGATACAAATTGGAGTTAAAAGACTCCCCTCCTTCCCACTTTATAAGGTCAAACGTGCCAAGGGATCCCCAGAAGAGAGGATCCCTCCTGTTGGCACTAGAACAATTATTGCTCCAAGCAGTAATTATAGAGGTTCCCCTGGAAGAATGGGGGTTCGGGTTTTACTCAAACCTCTTCACAATCCCGAAGCCAAACGGGGACGTGAGGCCCATATTAAATCTAAAAGGGCTAAACAAATTCCTACATATCAGGACTTTTCGGATGGAGTCGATCCGATCGGTGGCCCCTGCCCTACAAGGGGAGGAATGGTTAGCCTCGATCGACATCAAAGATGCTTATTTGCACATTCCCATCTTTCCAGCCCACCAAAAATTTCTACGCTTTGCGGTAGAAGGGCGCCATTTTCAGTTCAGAGCCTTACCCTTCGGTCTGGCCACAGCACCACGAGTGTTCACAAAAATTCTGGCCCCATTATTGGCCAATCTAAGAGCACGAGGTGTAACGATAATGGCATATCTAGACGACTTGTTGCTGATAGACCACTCAGTGGAAAAACTAGAAGTGGTTGTTCACGAGACAATCGAGTATCTGGAATATCACGGTTGGATTATCAACCAAGACAAGTCAGCCCTAAAACCAGTCAAAAGTCTGGAATACTTGGGGCTAAGGCTGGATTCAGACCAGAGAAAATGTTTCTTGCCTCAAGAAAAGGGGTCGTCTTTGAGAGATTTGATCCACCTAGTGGGTACAAAAAGACAGCCATCCATACGTCTGTGCATGAGGCTGCTGGGAAAAATGGTGGCATCATTCGAAGCAGTACCCTACGGTCAATTCCATTCAAGGAATTTGCAAAGGGCCATACTGTCCGCCTGGAACAAAAAAGTTCAGGCCCTAGACTTACCAATGTCCTTGTCCCCTTCCGTTCGCAAGAGCCTCCGTTGGTGGTTGGTTCCCCAGAATCTGGAAAGAGGGAAATCCTTCAGTCTGATTTCTTGGAAGGTGGTCACTACAGATGCCAGCCTTATAGGCTGGGGAGCAGTACTGGAGCAATGGTCTCTCCAGGGCAGATGGTCGGATGCAGAAAAGGCCCTGCCCATCAATCTCTTAGAGATACGAGCAGCCCTGTATGCCCTAGTAGCATGGACATCCAAACTCCAAGGGTCCCCTGTCAGAATTCAATCGGACAATGCCACGGCAGTGGCATAGATCAATCATCAGGGTGGCACCAGGAGTCGTGCAGCCCAGAGGGAAGTAAATTGCATCCTGAAATGGGCAGAAAGATATGTCCCAGCCATATCTGCGGTATTCATTCCAGGAGTGGAGAATTGGAAGGCGGACTTTCTAAGTCGCCAACAATTATGCCCAGGGGAATGGTCCCTTCATCCCGAGGTTTTCCGGACAATATGTCAGCGGTGGGGAACACCGGATGTAGATCTGCTAGCATCCAGATTCAACGCAAAAGTGGACAGGTTTGTCTCTTGGACAAGGGATCCCCTAGCTTGCGGCTCGGATGCCCTAGTGTTCCCTTGGGATCAGTTCAAGCTGATATATGCATTCCCACCGCCACAATTGTTACCTCGATTACTCCGCAGAATCAGGGTAGAAAAGAAACCAGTGATTCTGGTGGCTCCAGCGTGGCCCCGAAGAGCATGGTACGCGGAGATTGTAAAGATGTCTGTGGGGAGTCCTTGGACCCTCCCACATCGTCCGGACCTGCTTTCGCAAGGACCGATATACCACCCTTCCTTACCAGCCCTAGGTTTGACGGCCTGGCTATTGAAGCCCACATTCTAAAAAAGAGAGGGCTCTCTAATTCTGTGGTATCTACCATGATCAATGCCAGGAAGCCGGTATCCAGGCAGATCTACTATAGAATCTGGAAGGCGTACATCGCCTGGTGTGAGGCCAAGAAATGTCATCCACGTAAATACGTAATAGATAGGATTCTGGACTTCCTACAATGGGCTGTAGATAGGAAGCTTGCCTTGAGTACTATCAAGGGTCAGATTTCGGCCTTGTCAATATTTTTTCAAAGGCCCTTGGCTTCGCATTCACTAGTCAAAGCCTTTATACAAGGAGTGATGCGTATTAGCCCTCCGGTTAATATTCCCATATGTCCATGGGACTTAAACCTGGTTCTGTCGGTTCTACAGAAACAACCATTTGAACCATTACAGCATATTTCCCTGGTTCTTCTCACCAGGAAATTGATTTTTCTAGTAGCCATTTGTTCGGCTAAAAGAGTGTCAGAATTAGCCGCTATGTCCTGTAGGGAGCCATATCTGGTTATCCATAAGGACAGAGTAGTGTTACGTCCTCATCCAGCCTTTCTTCCTAAGGTGGTATCGAGGTTTCATTTGAACCAAGATGTGGTTCTTCCTTCTTTTTTCCCCAAACCTAGTTCAGTAGAGGAAAAGTTATTGCATTCTTTGGATGTAGTAAGAGCAGTTAAAGCTTATCTAAAAGCCACTGCTCAGATTCGTAGAACGGATACTTTGTTTATTCTGCCGGAAGGCCCCAGAAGGGGTCAGGCAGCGTCAAAATCTACTTTAGCCAAGTGGATTCGACAGGTCATAATGCAAGCCTATGGCTTGAGAAGGAGACCGCCTCCGTTCAAAGTTAGGGCGCACTCCACGAGAGCAGTTGGAACTTCATGGGCAGTGCATCACCAGGCCTCCCTGGCTCAAATCTGTAAGGCCGCAACATGGTCTTCAGTACACACGTTTACTAGGTTCTACCAGGTGGACGTTAGAAGTCAGGAGGATGTCGCCTTTGGGCGCAGTGTGTTGCAGGCCGCAAAAGATCCTCATGTCTGATAGCGCTCAGCTTATGTATGCCCCTCATTGGGCATTGCTTTAGGACATCCCACATAGTAATGACTATGCCGCTCTGTGTCCCGTGATGTACGAGAAAGAAAATAGGATTTTTATAACAGCTTACCTGTAAAATCCTTTTCTTGGAGTACATCACGGGACACAGAGCTCCCACCCCTCTTTGGGGACACTTATTGCTTTGCTACAAAACTGAGGTGCTCCCGGATGGGAGGGGCTTATATAGGGGAGGGTACTTCCGGTTTTGGAAGTTGCCAGTGCCAGCACCTGAAGGTATCTATATAACCCACATAGTAATGACTATGCCGCTCTGTGTCCCGTGATGTACTCCAAGAAAAGGATTTTACAGGTAAGCTGTTATAAAAATCCTATTATTTGTGTCTCCTTCCCCTCAAGTTGAGCATTGCTCTGGGACGTCCCATTATGTAATGATTAAGCCTCTGTGTCCTGTGATGTACGATAAAGAAAATAGGATTTTTATTACAGATTTCCTGTAAAATCCTTTTCTTGGAGTACATCACGGGACACAATGCTCCCACCCCTCTTATTGGGGATATTGGGACACTTATTGCTTTGCTACAAAAACTGAGGAGCTCCCAGTAGGGGAGGGGGATATAAAGTGAGCCCAGTAATGACCCCATTCCTGACAGTTCCCCCCCCCTTAAGGAGTGGCCTCTGGAAGCTCTATTCAGCCCTTGCTTTGACAGTCTGAAGGGATGCGGAAACACCCTAAAAAGTTTCCATACTGAGGCCTCGTACACACGACCGATTTTCTCGTCCAAAACAGTCAAGAAAAGTGCCGCAAGAGTTTTTTTGTCTAGAAAAACGTTCGTGTGTATGGTTTTACGACGAGAAACTTGACGAGAATCTCGACGAGAAAATAGAGAACCTGCTCTCTATTTTCTCGTCAGGATTCCAGATTTCCTCGTCGTGTTTCTCGTCGGCCTGTTTTGTGACGAGAAAATGGTTCGTGTGTATGCTTTTACGACTCTTCCAAAAGCGCGCATGCTCACAAGCAACTATGAGACGGGAGCGCATCTTCTGGTAAAACAAGCCTTCATAATGGAGAGAGCACATTCGTCACGCTCATAAATATTTAATCGTTTAAATGTTCTGCATTGAATTCTTCCTTAGAATGTTACATTAATCAAAACGAGTGACCTTCTTTTGCTGCTGATATTCACACAGAGTTCTGCCTTATTTTTAACCTTTTTCATGCTGCTCTTTATAAGATTTATGTGTATTATATCGTGCAAGTTTTTAGGAATAATTTAAATGGTTAGATTTTTCAAAATGATGTTAATTATAATTTCTCAATGTTTTGATAGCGATCTCCCATTTAATTTTCGAATCTATATTTTTAAAATTTCACACCATGTTTTTGAGCTAATCAGATTTAGTTATTCTTTTGGGGGGGTGATATCTGTGCCTTTTATTGTCAGTCAAATGTATCTGCTTACTCCAAAGCTTGTTTTTTTTAATTTAAAAATACACATAGTCAAGTATGAACTTAAACAAAAAACACATTTATTCATGTTTATAAATTAAATAAAGAGAAGGCAGCGCTGGAGAAGCTGCTGCCATTTGTGCATCCCAGGGACCCCAGAGCACACAGCAACCCTGTGTGGACACTAAAATTGGGAGCTTGAGAAGGCCCACATTTCAGAACACAATCTGATGCTGGCCTCCCAGAGGTCAGGAACAGCAGCAGGTGAGATATATGTCCCAAGTGTGTGGTACTACAACAGGCTGCCTTCTGTCCGACCACAATGAAGCAAGGCCATCACTTCCTCTTCTTCCTGGCAACCTTCCCTGCAGCCTTTCCTGAAGCCTTTCCTGCAGCCTTTCCTGCAGCCTTTCCTGCAGCCTTCCTTCTTCGTTTGGCTGGAGGCTGGCCCACTGGAGGGGTACTCCTGTCAGGAGGAGGAGGTGGAGGTGTAGCAGAAGGGGGTGGGGCAGAAGAAGAAGGTGGAGGTGTAGCAGAAGGGGGTGGGGCAGAAGAAGAAGGTGGAGGTGTAGCAGAAGGGGGTGGGGCAGAAGGTGGAGGTGTAGCAGAAGAGGGTGGGGCAGAAGGTGGAGGTGTAGCAGAAGAGGGTGGGGCAGAAGGTGGAGGTGTAGCAGAAGGGGGTGGGGCAGAAGGTGGAGGTGTAGCAGAAGAGGGTGGGGCAGAAGGTGGAGGTGTAGCAGAAGGGGGTGGGGCAGAAGGTGGAGGTGTAGCAGAAGGGGGTGGGGCAGAAGGTGGAGGTGTAGCAGAAGAGGGTGGGGCAGAAGGTGGAGGTGTAGCAGAAGGGGGTGGGGCAGAAGGTGGAGGTGTAGCAGAAGGGGGTGGGGCAGAAGTGGAAGGTGGAGGTGGAGGTTGAGGTTGGGTCAGTTGGGCCACCTCACATATGGCGGTATTGGGGGTAATTTGCTCCATCACCCCCTTGTTGAGCAAGGTGATGAGCAGGGGCTCGCATAGGAGGCGTTGCTCCATGCTCATCACCTTGAACTTAGCCTCCACTAGGCCGGCAATGGCCTCTTCAGGGGATGTGGGCTCCTTGAGGGTGGCATGGGCCTCTTTAATAAGGGCCATTGCTGCCTCACTGGTGGTCCTGTCCCTCCTGCCTCTTTTGTGAAGCCGGATGGGAGGCACCTGGGATCTGGTGCTTCTCCTTTGCCCTGCCACCTCCTGTCTGCCACTGGGCCCTGCCACCTCCTGTCTGCCACTGGGCCCTGCCACCTCCTGTCTGCCACTGGGCCCTGCCACCTCCTGGCTGCCACTGGGCCCTTCCTCCTCCTGCTTGACAGTTTCCAGACCCTCCTCCTGGCTGATTTCATCCTGTGTATGAAAAAGGAACATAGTTTAATATGTTGGTTTAATCTTTGCATCAAACTTTGTAATCCTGATGGAAGCAATTAGAATGTAAATGCATAAATCCTTGCTTTAAATTTACCACTACATCAGCTTGACTATTTACCACACAATTAAGTGCAGAATAATGTCTACAGATCATGATTTCACTTGTGGAATACAAAATAATGTATGTTTCTCATCCTGACATATTTGGGAAACATTAATTTTATCCCACTACATTTTCAGTTAATACTATACCTGGCTCCAGATGGACAAATCAGGATCATCCAGGATGGCTGCCTCCTCTTGCTCCAGAGAAGGCTCAGGTTGGCTGCAGGGAAGTCTGGGGGGAAGAGTGGAGAGTGATGGCCTTGGCTCAATGTGGTCATCCAGGAAGGACATCCTGCTGTAGTACCACAAAATCGGGACATAAACATCATCTGCTGCTGCTCCTGACCTCTGAGAAGCCAGCACCTTAGAGCGTTCAGTCCTGTAGGTACCTCTCAAGCTCCCAATTTTAGTGTCCACTTGTTTTGCTGTGGCTGTGGGCACCTTGGTATGCACAAATGGGAGCAGCTTCTCCAGCGCTGCTTTTCTCACCCCTTTTTTTTTTATGGATGGGGTTTTTGGTCTCCCACAGAGCCGGCAGCTCCCTTACCCGGTCAATAAATTCCGCCAGGAACTCTTTGTCGCTAATAAAGACATTCATATTGTATCTGCAAGTAAAAAAAATTATATTTAAATAATGTGAGGCAAACAGTCTAACCTCCTTCACATCCTAGTCACCATATATATCCTCCACCAATCTCAAGACAGTATAGGCCAACAATTTTTACAAGTCTCACAAAATCACATACCTTCGTTCGCACGTCCGTCACTTGAACTCCTCTCTCCGCACACCGAACGTACTATAGTCACATGTGTGTTTGCTATATACACACCACGCATGCGTCCAAATTCGAACATGTCGCTCCGCACACGTCGCCCGCCCATGACGTTCTAACTAACATCTTTTCCCCGCCCCTTCTCTTTCGGCGCGCAGACAGATATGGCGGAGTTACAGCAGGTGTCTGATAATTCCGCAACTAGCGAGGAGACAAGCCCGGAGACCGAGGACACGTCACGATCAAGGAGGAGATTCAAGGCATCGAATATGTCTTTGGCGGAGATGGTGGACATCTTGGTAAAGGCTGATTATGATGCCAAGCATGGGCCGTATAGCAAACCAAATAGAAGGAAGGCCAAAATCCTCACTAAAGTTGTGAAGAGTCTGAGGGCGAAGTTCGGGGTGAAACGCTCAAATGAGCAGCTCAGAAAGAGGTGGTCAGACCTCAAACTGAGGGAGCCAGACCAGTTGAGGATCATAAAGAGGATGCTCGCTAAAAGTAAGTAAAATGACGACCTTTCTGCTATTAATCTTTTTAGAAACTGACATTTTTTTTTTTATCATATTGGACTCCCTTCCAAAATGTAATATTTTGAACTAGGTTGGGCACAGTAATCGTTCGTTACGTTACCGACACTTCGTTCGGCCACTATCCGCGGTTTTGGCTTATTTAAGAGCCACAAAAGTAATTAGACATCTGCCATTTTTGATCAAGTATTGTGGATAATTTTTAAGTCTAGATGATGTGTTTGTAAGGAGAATGAAATGCAAACTTTAATCAGTGTAAAGGAGAGGACACTCAGCAGCTGCTTCCACATCTGTACTTTGGAGCACTATAGTGTGGGCCACCAGACCCGCCTTTTTTGGGTGTCCCACACAGGTGCATCAGAGTTTATTTGTGGTGCCTCCATGTCCAAAAAATTACATCCAAATGTGAATACTAAACATATTTGGGGTCATAAATAATGCATTTTTCTTTAAATTCCGCACAAACACACACTTGTACCCCACTTCCAAACAATTTAGCCTGTTTTTAGTTTAACAATGAGATTTTTACAGTGTGATAAATAGACCTTTGGTTTTATTCTCATAGGGGAGAGAAGACTGGGAGGAGGACACTCCAGGGAGCACATGCACCCCACAACTTCCAAGCAACCCCAAACTTCCAAAGATCCACAACCGAAAGATGTGCAGGAAGTTGAGGTGGAGGAAGGAGAAGTGCAGGAAGGAGAGGTGGATGACGTTGTGGATCTGGTCACCACAACAGGTCAGTATCTGACACCACAGCTTAAGGTAAGCGAGGTAGGCCTGCAGAGTTTTATTAATTTTTTTTTATGGTTTTTAGGGGATGGAAATGTTGTGAAGGATAGCACACGGTTCTCTGCTGACAGTGCCCTCCGCCTCATCCAGCAAGTGATGGAATGTAGCACGGAACTGGACCTAATTAAACAAAGAATCCATGTGATGTGTGAGGGGGTTAGCTCGGTAGCGGGTGTGTGTGACCCCCTGGATGGGCTCCCCACACAAAAACAGGCCCAGCAGATGGAGGTTGTGGTTTTCAAGATCAAAAGGTGCGGTTTATTTCTCTATTTACAGTGACAAAAACACAGCAAAGCAAAAAGAAACATAAACAAAATAAATCCTGGTCAGCTTGACCTCTGACTAAACATGCAGGTTTCCCTAACTAACAACTGGGATCAGCCTGGTGCTGTCCTAGTCCCTAAGTCCCTGGTTTAGTAAATGTCCAAACAAATAGCCACACAGGCTTTGTCTCACCGCACAGGGGTTCACTCTCCCTAGACAGTCCACACAGGTCTGGGTCCAGGCATGAGCAAACACCTAATGAAGCTGGGAGTTTTTATAGAGGCCTTAAACGAGCTGACAAGCTTCAGCTGGTCTCATCAACTCCCTGCCTGCACGACGCCCAGCACTCTCCCTAGAGGTATGAATCATCCATGAGCCCACTAGCCTCAGCTGGGCTTCATCAACTCTCTCCCTAGTTGTATAAGTCGGCATAAAGCCTGAATCTGGGAGAAATATACCTACCGCCCTGGATGCAACCAGGTGACTTTACCTTCCTGCTGTCACATACCCCCCCCTCTTGTTTTAACCTTGGGGTTGGAACACCAGCAATCAGGCATTCATGTACTCGAGACAAAGCATCCACATTCCCCATTTGAACGCCAGGGCGATGCTTTACTGTGAAGTTGAATTCCTGTAGGGCCAGGAACCAC
This sequence comes from Rana muscosa, assembly GCA_029206835.1. Taxonomy (NCBI): domain Eukaryota; kingdom Metazoa; phylum Chordata; class Amphibia; order Anura; family Ranidae; genus Rana; species Rana muscosa. Next base: position 3,488,142 of record CM055118.1, read on the forward strand.
CTATTTACTCTTCTATTTGTCTCCTTGTTTTGAGCCATCCACTTTAACGGAGCGTGATCCGTAACCATGTCAAAGTGCCTACCTAGCAGATAGTACCGAAGGGAATCTAGAGCCCACTTCACCGCTAAACACTCCTTTTCAACCGTGGCGTAATTTAACTCATGGGACTTCAACTTCCTGCTGAGGTAAATGACTGGGTGCTCTTCCCCGTTCCAGACCTGGGACAATACTGCTCCTAACCCCACATCTGACGCATCACTTTGTACGACAAAGTCTTTAGAGAAGTCGGGTGAGTACAACACTGGCTGGCTACATAAGGCTTGTTTCAAGAATTGGAATGCTGCCTCAGCCTCGGGGGTCCATTTAATCATGACCAACCCTTTCCCTTTCGTCAGGTTGGTTAGGGGCACAGCCTTAGAAGCAAAGTGGGGAATGAAGCGCCGATAATAACCCGCGATTCCCAGAAAGGCTCGTACCTGCTTCTTGCTGTTGGGACGTGGCCAACTCTGGATGGCCTCGACTTTGTTGAGTTGGGGTTTTATTACTCCCCTGCCAATGGTGTACCCAAGATATTTGGCCTCCTCCTGCCCAATGGTACACTTCTTGGGGTTAGCCGTAAACCCCGCTTCCCGGATAGAGTCTAGGACTGCTTGCACTTTTGGCAGATGTGAGGCCCAATCTGTGCTATGGACAATTACGTCATCCAGGTAAGCCGCAGCATACTTCCGATGGGGCCTCAGTATCTGGTCCATTTTCCGCTGGAATGTGGCCGGCGCATTCTGTAACCCGAACGGCATTCTCTTATATTGGAACGCCCCGTCTGGGGTTACAAATGCGGTTTTCTCTTTGGCCGACTTGGCCAGGGGAATTTGCCAATACCCTTTTGTGAGGTCAAGAGTCGTCATGTATCGGGCTGTTCCCAGCCGGTCTAGGCACCAACACAATGGGACTAGACCAATCACTTTGGGACTCCTCTATCACCCCTAAGTTCAGCATTTTCTGTACTTCCTCCCGTATTGCCTCCCGTCGGGCCTCTGGGATCCGATAGGGTTTTAACTTCACCCTTTCACCGGGCGGGGTAATAATATCATGCTCTACCCCAGATGTTTGTCCCGGCAGCTCAGAGAACACCTCCTTGTTGCGAAGCACAAACTCCTTAACCTCCTGTTGTTGGGGTTGTGACAAGGTGGCTGCTATTCCAACCTCCGGAATCACGCAACCAGTTTGAGCTGGTGACCAAGTTTCTGCGACTAGGGACTCTCTATCCCTCCAGGCTTTCAACAGATTAACGTGATAGATCTGTTCGGGCTTTCGCCTTCCTGGTTGTCTGACCTTGTAATTCACTTCGCTCACTTTTTCCATTATCTCGTAGGGGCCTTGCCATTTGGCAAGGAATTTACTTTCAACCGTAGGGACAAGTACCAATATCCTATCCCCCGGGGAAAAGGTACGGGTCTTGGCTCCACGGTTGTACACTCTCTGCTGTGCCAACTGCGCTTGGGCCAAATGTTCCTTCACGATGGGCATTACCTGTGCAATTCGATCTTGCATCAGGGCGACATGCTCAATCACACTCCTGTGGGGAGAACTCTCACTTTCCCAAGTTTCCTTGGCAATATCCAACAGCCCTCTTGGGTGTCTCCCATACAGTAACTCAAAGGGGGAGAATCCCGTAGAGGATTGGGGCACCTCCCTAATAGCAAACATCAAATAAGGAAGTAGACAGTCCCAATCCTTTCCATCTCTATCCACCACTTTCTTCAACATTTGTTTTAGGGTTTTGTTGAATCTTTCAACCAGCCCATCGGTTTGGGGGTGATACACAGACGTACGCAATTGCGTCACTTTGAACAATTTACACAGCTCTTTCATAACCCGGGACATAAAGGGTGTACCTTGGTCCGTAAGCAGTTCTTTACAAATACCCACCCGGCTAAAAACAAGAGATAGCTCTTTGGCTATGGTTTTGGCCGAGGTATTTCGGAGAGGGATTGCTTCTGGATAACGGGTGGCATAGTCCATTATAACTAATATGTACTGGTGCCCCCTAGCGGACTTGATTATAGGACCTACCAAATCCATTGTGATCCTCTCAAACGGGACCTCAATGATGGGTAGAGGGACCAGCGGGCTACGGAAATGTGGCATCGGGGCCGACCTCTGACACACAGGGCAGGAGGAACAATAATTTTCTATGTCCTTCATCACCCCAGGCCAATAGAATCTCTGTAATACCCTCTCTCGGGTTTTCTCTGTCCCCAGATGACCTCCAAGAATGTGCCCATGGGCCAACTCCAACACCAACTTCCTGTAAGGTTTGGGCACCACAAGCTGCTCAACGGTTTCTTCTGCCCTTTTTGCCACCCGATACAGTAGGTCCTTCTCTACGCTGAAGTATGGGTAAGTGCAGGTATTATCTGGGTTCACTAACTCGCCATCTATTTCCACTACGTTTTCCCGTGCCTTTATTAGGGCAGGGTCTTTTAACTGTTCTGTGGCAAAAATTTCCCTGTGAACCTCAAGATCAGAAAACTCCACAGACGGTAGGTTTTCGTCTGAGGAGGTGGGCTCCTCTCCAGTTTCTTGAGTCTCGCCTGCCAATACTGACAAGGGAAATTCTGGAGAGTCCTCACCACTCTCAGAGGAGTTCTGGCTATCACCTTCCTGGTACATAGGGGCACCAGTGGGGGGCTCAGGATCATCCCACAGTTCCCAGAACTTCGGAAAATCCCTTCCCACAATGGCATCATGCGGTAGTTGAGATACTAACCCCACTGGATGAGAGAGGGTACCTTTGGGGGTCTTGAAACACACTGTAGTCACTGGATACTCTCGGGTGTCCCCATGCACACAAATAACAGCTACCTTGCTATTCCCAGAGACCTCTGTTTTAACTAATTCAGCCTTTATCAGGGTCACAAGGCTACCTGAATCCAGTAATACCACAACATTTCTACCATTAATACACATTTTGCATAAATGTTTCTCAGTTCCCCGAATGGCAGTGCATGCGACTGTCGCACACAGCGACTGACGTCTGTCCATCAGAAAGTCACATTGCATGGGTTCCTCCACAACCGGGCAATTTGCTGCAATATGTCCCGCTTGCCGGCAGCGGTAGCAAACAATCCTTTTGGCTGCCTCTTGAGCCCCCGACTTCCCAGGCTGTTCTCGCCAAACCCTGGGCAGAGCTCCCACCCTCTCACTCTCTCCACCCTCACCCCTTGGAATCATCTTATCCGCCCCTGGGGATGGTCTGGTCTTAGGGTGGAAAGTCCGAGAGTCTCTGGAAGAGGCCGTCAGGTTCTCTGCAGCCAAGTATCTCTCTACACAATCCACAAGTTTACCGGCTGTTTCTGGGTCTCCATGGCTTACCCACTTTTGAATGGCGGTAGGAAGAGCTCTCAAGAAACGATCCATCACAACACGTTCCACAATCTCCGGTGCGGACAAAGTCTCTGGCTGTAGCCACTTCCTGCTCAGGTGAATGAGATCATACATTTGAGACCTGGGGGGTTTTCCAGGCTGGAAAGTCCAGTTATGCACACGCTGAGCCCGGACAGCCAGGGTGACACCCAGCCTTGCCAATATTTCAGCTTTTAGCATCACATAGTCTTTTGCTTGGTCAGGCTCTAGGTCATAGTAAGCTTTCTGCGATTCACCAGTTAACAGAGGAGCCACCAGTCCAGCCCACTGCTCCTCAGGCCACTTTTCTCTTTCAGCAGTCCTTTCAAATGTGGTCAAAAATACCTCTGGATCATCCTCTCCAGTCATTTTTGTCAATAAACGACTCACCCCAAAGGACGCGGTATTAGTGGGACGGCTTTCCTCACTGGTCTGCGGACGTTGCTGCATTACTGCTTCCATCTGTTGTTGTAGTCTCTGCTCTTGCTTCTGCAACAGGTCTATGAAGCGGGCCTCAGATTGCTGCTGGGCTTGTTGCTGGGCTGCGAAGCTCTGTTGTTGAGCTGCAAGGCTCTTTTGCAAACCTGCATTTGTCTGCTGTTGATTGGCATTTGCTAGAGCCAGCTGTTTCAGTATCTCCTCCATGCTGGCTTAAAAAAAAACTGCCACTGGTTCTCCACCAACTGTGAGGGGGTTAGCTCGGTAGCGGGTGTGTGTGACCCCCTGGATGGGCTCCCCACACAAAAACAGGCCCAGCAGATGGAGGTTGTGGTTTTCAAGATCAAAAGGTGCGGTTTATTTCTCTATTTACAGTGACAAAAACACAGCAAAGCAAAAAGAAACATAAACAAAATAAATCCTGGTCAGCTTGACCTCTGACTAAACATGCAGGTTTCCCTAACTAACAACTGGGATCAGCCTGGTGCTGTCCTAGTCCCTAAGTCCCTGGTTTAGTAAATGTCCAAACAAATAGCCACACAGGCTTTGTCTCACCGCACAGGGGTTCACTCTCCCTAGACAGTCCACACAGGTCTGGGTCCAGGCATGAGCAAACACCTAATGAAGCTGGGAGTTTTTATAGAGGCCTTAAACGAGCTGACAAGCTTCAGCTGGTCTCATCAACTCCCTGCCTGCACGACGCCCAGCACTCTCCCTAGAGGTATGAATCATCCATGAGCCCACTAGCCTCAGCTGGGCTTCATCAACTCTCTCCCTAGTTGTATAAGTCGGCATAAAGCCTGAATCTGGGAGAAATATACCTACCCCCCTGGATGCAACCAGGTGACTTTACCTTCCTGCTGTCACAGATGGAACAAACATTTAAAGACATTCTCGATGTTTTGGGGAGAATTCAATAAGCCATCCAAACACATTTGTTTTTACATGTTTGTTTTTATATTTTTTCTAATTTTTTGAGTAACAAAGCAGCCAAAAATTGAATATGCACACAGTGTGTGAACATGTGCTATCTGCCATCAGGGGATATCCATGTACGTCTTTTGTGGGTGCAACCCCTTCCTCGTATCAAAAGTCGGTGAACTGAGGAAGGGGATGCACCCCCAAAACACATCCATTGATCACCCCTGATGGCAGATAGCACATGTTGACAATAGGGATCAGGATTGTAAACTTCCTATTTGCAAAAAAGTAAAAATGTGTGCATATTGAATTTTTGGCTGGGCAAGGGGTGGCAGGACCCCATATTAGGACGGGCACATAGAGACATAGTTTGTGTAACTGAATGTCTCAGATTGCTCAGAGGTATCCAATGTTGTCATTTTAGAAATGCAAGTGGTATTTTTGTATTTTCATAAGCCAAAATTTGCCAGGTTGTGGCCAGGCCAACTCCAAAGTAAAACAAAAAAAAATGTGCAGAGAGTAAAATATTTGACCACAAACAACGCGTAGCTTCTTTTTATAATACTCTCTAAGCTTATTTGGTTCTTTTGTAAGGTAACATAGTGAAATTGGTTGTTATTTACTAAAGTAAAATACACTTGCCACTACAAATGCACAAAGACAAACTAGGAGACAGGAAAGAACAAATAATTAAAGGTTTAAACAAGATTTTTATTGGGATACTTAGACATAGGCTGGCATAGGAATTGCCCCCCTACCCGTGAAATACTCCATGTATTTGTCCCGAACCACACGGGCATTTTGGGGGGGCAAGCCAAGACGGGCAGATTCCAGGCCCGGAAGGGGATTTGCAGGGGAAAGTCCAGCCTCTGGCAAAACTGAGGCCATATAGGAATTAGATTTTTGGCTCAGAAAGTTGTGTAGCACACAGCAGCATAACACTACATAGTTTATTTTGTAGTCCGCCAAGTGGATGGAAGTCATAAAAAGGCGGAACCGGCTGGCCATTATGCCGAAGGCATTTTCAACGACTCTTCGGGCCCTGGCCAGCCGGTAATTGAACACACTCTTCTCTGGGGTCAGGGTCCTCTGTGGAAATGGCCTCATAAGATGCCGTCCGAGTCCGAAGGCTTCATCAGCCAAGAAAACAAAGGGGAGTCCTTCAATATTCCCTGCATCCGGTGGCAATGCAAGGTCGTCACTCTGGAGACGGAGGGCAAACTCCGTCTGGATGAAGGATCCCCCATCGGACATCCGGCCATTCTTCCCTACATCAACATAGAGGAATTCATACCGTGCTGACACCACCGCCATCAGCACAATGCTATGAAACCCCTTGTAATTGTAGTAGTAGGACCCAGAACGGGGTGGCGGCACGATGCGGACGTGCTTCCCGTCTATGGCACCACCGCAGTTGGGGAAGTCCCACCGCGTGGCAAACTTCGATGCCACAGTCTGCCATTCCTGTGGCGTGGAAGGAAGCTGTGGAGTGAAACAAGATGAAATAATATTAGAAAAACAAAGGCATACATTACAAGGAAATTCTATCCCAAAAAATTAGAGACCAACATCAATCTAATTATACGTTTATTAAGGTGTGTAAAAAAAGTATAATGGAAGGCTCATTTATCATATTCATCACCCCCTCTGATGGGCCATTACTAAATTATTTTGGGGGGGGGGAGATGTGTTTGGCCACAGGATAGCATTGCAGTGGCGGTGCGTCCAGAGTGGGCGCTGGAGCACTGTCCCCTCTCTCCTGTGCCCATCACTCAGAACAATACATAGGTTCATGCGTTGCATGAACCTATGTATTGTCTATGCCGCACACTATTCAGGTGGATGGCCTCTTGTAAAGCGACCGACATATGAATAATTGCGGCATTTAGGGGGTTAAAATTGCAGAGCAGAAACAGGTATTAAAATAGTCTTGCAAATTACAACCTGAGGGATGTAATTGGCTTCCTCAAAGAAAAATCGGGGACGCAAGGAGGGGGGCATTCCTTGTGTAAACACTGACAGGCTGCTCTGCCAATCATGTTCACCAAGTCTGTTTAATGGTAACATGATTGGCTGATGCAACATGAAGGGAAGGAGAAGACATCAAGGACAGAAGAAGGATGGCACTGACCACAAGAAGGTAAGTGCAGGGCTGGGGGGAAACTGGCTGCATTAGAGGGGACTAAATGGCTGCATTGGAGGGGACAACTGGGGGCGTTTATTAGGCAACAGAGCAAAAAAGGAGGAAGTTTATTTCCGAAATTGGGGTTGGAACCCCCCAACATTTGGAGCAACAGGCGCCCCTGCTGGAAAAGTTAGTGAGGGGAAATATTTAGGGAGGATAAAAAAGGGGCAATCTAAAGCTTCCAACATGCATGGGGACAAAGGGGACATTCTCAGCATATTACAATCATGGTAATTAGGGAAGGATGAAAGAAATACAATACATTAGCATACATGTAATACATAAAATGTGATGTTAAGGGAGAAAACTTACCCTAATATAGTCCTCCTGCAGGACTTGTATAATAGCAGAACAGGTGTCTGGGATTATGAGGCCCAGAGCATGGGGGGAGATGCCTGTGGTGAACTTCAAGTCCTGAAGACTTCTCCCTGTCGCCAGGTAACGCAACGTGGCGATGAGCCTCTGCTCAGCACTGATGGCTTCCCGCATAACGGTGTCCTTCCTGGTAATATAGGGGGACACCAAAGCCAACAGTTCCTGAAAAACGGGGTCAGACATCCTCAGAAAATTCCTGTAGTCCTCAGGATTATTCTCGACGATCTCCCGCAGCAGAGGCATGTGGCAGAATTGGTCCCGCTGGAGCAACCAATTCTTGGTCCATGAACTCCTCCTCACACCATTCATGGACTGGTCTTGGTCCAAAACAAGCAGACCAACACCAAGCGCACGCACAGCACGAACTCGACGACGAGAACGTCCAGGCGACATGGCTAGGAAACGGTCGTCTAATCAGAACGTACAGAACAGAACGCACTTTAGAACAGCAAGGCCTATGAATAACGAACTGAAATTCAGAAACGAACAGGCAAGAACGCACTGTAAAACAGATACGACCTGCCTAGACGCCCTGAAAGTCAAGATACGAACCCACAAGCACAAACTGAACGGCAGAAAACGATCTGAAAAGTACGAAGACTGAAAAGCGCGAATCGTCTCTTCCCAAACTTTTACTTCACACGCGGTAACACGAGATCAGCAAAAGCAGCCCAAGGGGTGGCGCCAAGAAAAAAGATCTTCCCCTTTATAGTGCCGTCGTACGTGCTGGACGTGAGCGCAGAGAACCACGAGGAAATTGGAAAATGACAGTGTGTACGCATAGAAAGCTTGACGAGAAAATCGACAAGCTTAACAAGAATCTCGTCGAAAAAAACGACGTGTTTTTTACGACGAGAAAATCGGTCGTGTGTACGAGGCCTGAGTCTGCGGACTTCTTCGCAATTCCTAGGCCAGAGTCATTTAGTTCACTGGGGGACGTGCCACCAGAGTCTGAAAATAGTACACGCACCCCACCACCAGGGTCAGGTAGTTTAGATCCGGAAATGAAAATAGCAGGGCAACAGGCAAGAATCCATCGGAGGCAGACCACGCAGGGGCAATACATTCAGGCTGGGTGACAAGCTCCGGGTCATCAGGCTGGGTAGTGGGCTCCGGGTCATCAGGCTGGGCAGCAGGCTCCGGGTCATCAGGCCGGGCAGTGGGCAGAGGTACTTCTAGCCAGGCAGCGGTAAAATAACCATCAGGCAGGGTATCAGAAATGGGACCATCAGACAGGGCATCAGGAACAGGACCACCAGGAACTGGATCGTCAAGCTGGATACCAGGTAGGGGATCACTAAGCAGATCAGACATTGGATCATTAAGCAAGACAGTGGGCGCTGGGACATCAGACTGGAAAGCGGGCACATCAGACTAGAAAGCGGCCACCGGAATATCAGACTGGAAGGCAGGCACATCAGACTGGAAGGCAGGCACCGGGACATCAGACTGGAAGGCAGGCACCGGGACATCAGACTGGAGGGTAGGCACATCAGCCTGTAAGGTAGGCACCCGGACATCAGACTGGAAGGCAGGCACCTCAGACTCGAAGGCAGACCCAGGGATATCAGACTGGAAGGCAGGCACATCAGACTGGAAGGCAGGCACCGGGACATCAGACTGGAAGGCAGGTACCGGGACATCATACTGGAAGGCAGGCACATTATACTGGAAGGCAGGCACATCAGACTGGAAGGCAGGCACCGGGACATCACATTGGAAGGCAGGCACATTATACTGGAAGGCAGGCACGTCAGACTGGAAAGCAGGCACCGGGACATCAGACTGGAAAGCAGGCACCGGGACATCAGACTAGAAGGCAGGCACCGGGACATCAGACTGGAAGGCAGACACATCAGACTGGAAGGTAGGTACCGGAACATCAGACTGGAAGGCAGGGACATCAGACTGGAAGGCAGGCACTGGGACATCAGACTGGAAGGCAGGCACATCAGACTGGAAGGCAGGCACCGGGACATCAGACTGGAAGGTAGGCACGTCAAACTGGAAGGCAGGAACGTCAGACTGGGAAGCGGGCACCAGGACATCAGACTGGAAGGCAGGCACATCAGACTGGAAGGCAGGCACCGGGACATCAGACTGGAAGGCAGGCACCAGGACATCAGACTGGAAGGCAGGCACCGGGACATCAAACTGGAAGGCAGGTATCGGGACATCAGACTGGAAGGCAGGCACATCATACTGGAAGGCAGGCACCGGGACATCAGACTGGAAGGCAGGCACCGGGACATCAGACTGGAAGGCAGGCACGGGGACATCAAACTGGAAGGCAGGTACCGGGACATCAGACTGGAAGGCAGGCACATCATACTGGAAAGCAGGCGCATCAGACTGGAAGGCAGGCACTATGACATCAGACTGGAAGGCAGGCGCCGGGACATCAGACTGGAGTTTAGGCACATCAGACTGGAAGGTAGGCACCAGGACATCAGACTGGAAGGCAGGCACCGGGACATCAGACTGGAAGGCAGGCACCGGGACATCAGACTGGAAGGCAGGCACCGGGACATCAGACTGGAAGGCAGGCACCAGGACATCAGACTGGAAGGCAGGCACATCATACTGGAAGGCAGGCACATCAGACTGGAAGGCAGGTACTGGAACTTCAGACTGGGCAGCAGGCACAGGCACTGGCACATCCGGCAGAACAGCAGGTGCTGAACAGCAGGTGCATCGGACTGGATAGCAGGTACTGGAACTTCAAACCAGGCAGCAGGTACTGGAACTTCAGACTGGGCAGCAGGCGCTGGCACAGGCGCTGGCACATCAGACAGAACAGCAGGTGCTGGCACAACAGGTGCATCAGACTGGATAGCAGGTACTGGCACTTCAAACCGGGCAGCAGGTACTGGAACTTCAGACTGGGCAGCAGGCACAGGTGCTGGCACATCAGGCAGAACAGCAGGTGCATCGGACTGGATAGCGGGTACTGGCACTTTAAACAGGGTTGGCAGGGTTAGGTGGGTCGTCAGGTTCAGGATCAGCTGGCAGGAGGACGGACCGGAGCAGGTTGGTTGCAGTGGAGGCAGATTGGGATAGTGGCAGGATTGAATGGGTTGGAAAAAACCTTGGTTTCGCCACTGAGGATTTGTATATGGATATAGGGCTGCAGGTAATGGATGCAGCTGGAAGAGGCGAAGAGCGGAGAGTTGGAGAGACAGAGGGTGCAGACTTTGAAGGGGATTTTGGTGGAACTGATGGAGACAGCCAAGAAGAAGCAGAAGGGTTAAAGGCACTGTAAGTGCAGCAGGAGGAAACAGGGTACTGTTAGAAGGGTGTATTGTTCAGCAAAAGTGGGAATTGGGGGTAAAGGAGAGGAAGACACCCCAGCAGGCTGGTATCTAGCCACAGAAATGGGTAGTTGGGAACTGACAGAGGCTGAGTTCAACAAGCTTGACCAGGCCTGTAATAATGATTTCACAAAATCAGGTTTGCACACTGCTTGTCTGACCAGAGACTGCACTGAATCGAGACATGCTGCAAGCACCTTTTGAGGACAAGCTGAGTACTGCTCATGGAAAAAGGCTGAGTCATCTTCCAACAGCCACACCAAAGACTCTACCTGAGCTGCATTAAAAGGAGGTGTATAATCGTCACTTCCACTATAGGCATCAGACAGGGCCAACTTTGTACAGACCTGAATCAATGGCCACACGTCCTCAAACAGAACACTACCCTGATCAACAAAAACATGAGCAAAACGGATGCATTCCAGTAACTGCTCTCTAGTGTATTCACTTAACGTCTGATGACAAAAATCCCTGTCATCTGTTGCCAGGAGCGACAGATACAGAATCTCTTCCAGATACATCTTTTGTAATTTAGCAAGTGCTCACACCCAATTCCCAGGTGCAGCCGATCTGATTGTATGGCTCCAGAATTCTGTCAGGGGAGATGCCATACACAGACATCCAATACAGGTTTTCAGATCATTGGGCTACACTCAAGGAATCAGGAACAGAGTAAGTGAAAATATATATATTTATTGAAGATAAAGACACGTGTAATCAAACAACAGCAAACCATAAACAAGAAATGAGTACAAAGAGAACACAACAAACCCCAAAACACCTAATCGAACTATCTAACTAATATATACAAGTAAGGAAACACACATACATAAACAAGGCAGGGACGACAGACAAGGGGGGCAGAAGGCTAGGTATTGGGAGCAGTCAGCAAGGGGGAGCTGGAAGCATGTATCAGGGGACAGGTCACAGGGACAAGATACAAGAAACGGAGTCCAGGACAAGGCAGGAAACAGATCAGGTTCAGGCAAATGGATAAGGTTCAGGCAGGGACAAGGCTTACGGAAGGAATTCTAGAGCATTGAGCCTTGGTTAAGGGCGGGCTTATATAGTCCAGCAGACCCAGATCAGATGTGTTTGATGGCTGGATGAAAGTCTTGGCGGGGAGACACCCGCTGGTGGCCACCAGAACTACAACCACTGGTGCAGAACGCAACAGTGCCACCAGCAGGTGAGCACAGTAATGACACCATTCCTGACACCATGGACCCGGCTGACGTGCCGCTTTCCATAGATGATCCATTACAGGACATAGTCCGCAGACTTGAGACCCAGGAATCAAATCAGATGATGTGATTCCTCCAGGATCTGGTTTCCCGCGTCGAGCAGCTTCAGGTCTCCTTGGGAACCCTGAGTCAGCAACCTCAAGCACAATCAGCGACTGCACCTATTCCAGTCGCAGTCACAGCCACACATTCACTACAACTGCCAGCTTCGTCCCGTTTCTCTGGGAACTCCGAGGCCTGCAGGGGGTTCCTCAGCCAATGCACTATTCATTTTGAGCTCCAGCCTTAAAACTTTCTGTCTGATCGGGCAAAGGTAGCCTATATCATCTCCCTCCTCTCCGGTGAAGCTTTAGCCTGGGCAGCCCCTCTGTGGGAACTGAATGATCCTGTGGTTTCTAGCCTGTCTGACTTCTTGAAACTTTTTTGGAATATCTTTGAAGAACCGGCTCGTGTCTCTTCAGCGCCCAGCGCCCTTTTACGTCTTCGCCAAGAGTCTACTTCTGTGGGACAGTATGCTCTTCATTTCCGCATACTGACGGCTGAGTTGAGCTGGAACAATGAGGCCTTAGTCGCAACCTTTTTGCATGGCCTTTCTGATAGAGTGAAGGATGAATTAGCAGGAAGAACCATCCCCACTGATCTGGAAGAAGTTATCTCCTTGTGTAACCAGATCGATATTCGTTTTCAGGAAAGGACCCTAGAAAAGCGACGCCGGCACTCCTTGGTCTTTATTCAGATTGAGCTCCCCTCTATTCGACCCGTGGAGCATCTCATGCCAGGTGAGGAACCCATGCAGCTGGGTCGGACCAGGCTATCCCCCGAGGAACGTGCTAAGCGCAGAACACTGGGCCTGTGTCTCTACTGTGGGGGCAAAGGTCATTTTCGTGACACTTGCCTTCTTCGCCCGGAAAAATGCTTGGGTCCAATACATCTGGAAGGTGGAGTATTGGACCCGGAACTATCACCTTCACCTTCTCGTCTTCTTCTTTCTGTGTTCCTTCATGTTGGTGCTTCATCTCATTCGGTCTCAGCATATCTGGATTCCGGAGCCGCTGGCAATTTCATGGACTGGGAAATCACATCGTCCATGAGACTTACCCTTTTGCCCCTCACCACGCCATTGGTGGTCTTGGCGATTGATGGCACTGTTCTCCCTGGGGGTCCTATCCGCTTCCAGACCCTCCCTGTTAAGATGTCGCTAGGGACACTCCACCAGGAGTGGATAACCTTCCTTGTCTTACCTAAGGCCTCAACTCCTATCATTTTGGGTCTTCCTTGGTTACGGCTCCATTCTCCACATGTTGACTGGACTACTGGACAGATCCTGGCTTGGGGTTCCTCCTGTTCCTCGTCCTGCCTACCCAAGGTTGTCCCAAAAGAGAAACTTCCTGTTGCCACCATCCCAATATCTTTTTCTCTTCCTACTGCATATAGTGATTTCTGGGATGTGTCCTGCAATAGTCGGGCTGATGCACTCTCTAGGTCATGTGGCACTCTGGATGAGGAGCCCACCTGTGAACCTGAGCCGATCCTTTATTTCATCACCACGTGATAGTGTACAAAAATATATATATAAACAAAAATATATATAATGTTCATTTAGTGAATTTCAAAATTGTAGGTGAAACAAACTTCAAAACAGGGGGGTGTTGAAAAACAAATCCCAAAAGGAAATTCCTTTATGTGTGTATCCAAGTGTTTTAACTTAAAAAACGGCAATCAAAGTCTTTTAATTGATTTCAATAAAGTAATTCCTTCCACCAACACTGCTGTGACTGTGATTCCTCTCCCAAAGTTCTTGCACTCACCAGAATAAATAGCCTAGCACTCTAATGCATAGGCAATATAGCTTAGAGACACCAACCAAGGTGATTGAAGCACTTCCAATGGTGTTCGATCAATGCCAAAATATTCTATGTGGATATGCAAAAAATAAAGAAGTGCTTCCAATAGTGAAATACCATAAAAAAAACACAGCGGTGTTGGTGGAAGGAATTACTTTATTGAAATCAATTAAAAGACTTTGATTGCCGTTTTTTAAGTTAAAACACTTGGATACACAGAAAGGAATTTCCTTTTGGGATTTGTTTTTCAACACCCCCCTGTTTTGAAGTTTGTTTCACCTACAATTTTGAAATTCACTAAATGAACGTTATATATATTTTTGTTTATATATATATATTTTTGTACACTATCACGTGGTGGTATTTGATAATATATATATATATATATATATATATATATATATTAATTTAGTTACATATCTATTGTATATGGTTTAGCACTACTATTTTTATCGTTTAAAATACTTTTCACATTACTATTTTGTTTACGTTAGCAGCTTGTTAGGTTTATTGATTCATTCACAATTTTTCTATGTTGGCAGTGGTGGTTTAATTGATTTTTTAACCAACATTTAGAGATCCTTTATTCCAGTTTGCATAACCATTTACCTTTGTCTGTCCCTAAACACCCTTGGACGCACAGCCAGGCTAGCTTGTCTGCAAGTTCTGCAGTCAATACTCCTTGTGATGCGATTCAGGTAGTCGCTACACCTGACCATGCTATTCATTCGGCCTCTGAACTAGTTATGCCAGTCCAGCCCATGCCCAGTGAACCTCCTACCTTTTCTTATTCAGGACCTTCTGCAACCTCGCCTCACCCTAATACTGTTACATCCATTCAAACATGTCTAAGGAGTTCAATTCATCCTCATTCTGCTTGACTTTCAGCTATCCAGCTTGACTCATGTGACATGTCACCTTCTAACCAACCTGACCTCAGGGTTCCACTGACATCTGCCCAGTCTGATGGTCCTGTGCTAGATGCCCAGTTCATCTTTAAGGGTCTGGGGGACCCTCCTCAGATTCCTGTTGATTCTCTCATGCCCTTGCTTATTCCGAAAAAGCCTTTGGTCCTCAATAAATCCTCTCGTCCTTTCCTTACCTCGGTTACGGTCTCTTCTGAGGATAATCTAAAGTACGAGGTTAGGCAAGTTCTGGATTCTCGGCTCTGCAGAGGCATTCTTCAGTACCTTGTGTATTGGAGAGGGTTTGGTCCTGAGGAGGCGTCTTGGATCACTGCATCTGAGGTCGTTGCACCTTGTCTGTTGAGGAGGTTTCATCTGAGATTTCCCTTTAAGCCTGGGCCCAGGCGGGGGAGGGCCCATAAGAGGGGGGTACTGCCATGGTTATGCAGTAATGTTTGTCTCTCAGCTTACCCCTTCTCCATGTGTTCACCTTAGAGGCCAGCCACTCTCACCTGGCTGCTTAAATAATCTCTCCTCCAAGCATTATTTTGACAAGTGCTTACCGATGAGGTGTTCACTTTCCTGTCGGTATTTTGAAGCATTTTCGACTTTTTTAGAGTGGGTGATAAAAGATATTTCCAAATCAATTTATATTTTACATTATTTAGATGATTTTTTATTTTTGGGTTCATCTCAGTCTGGAGAGTGCATGAACCTGTTACACTTATTTATGGCACTTTGTGCACATTTTGGTATTCCATTAGCAGAAGAAAAAACAGTATTGCCTACAGTGTGTTTAGAATTTTTGGGAATTACAATAGATACTGCTAATATGGAATTCTGTTTGCCTCGAGAGAAATTAGACAGTATTTCAGAATTACTTATTAATTCTCTTAGGAAGAAAAAGATTTTATTGAAAGAAATGCAGAAATTATTGGGTTCATTGGCATTCTTGCCAGTGGGAAGAATCTTTTCACAACGGCTTTATTTTTCCATAGCAGGATTAAAGAATACTTACTCGCATATACGCATGTCTGTTGATATGCAAAAGGATATACTGGTATGGATAAAATTCTTAGAACATTTTAATGGCAGAACGATTTTGCAACATGAATTTATTTCTGATAAAGATTTCTGCTTATCAACGGATTCAGCTGGATCGGTGGGTTTTTCTGCAATATGGCGGAATCATTGGTGTGCAGAAAAATGGCCCGTTAGGTGGAAAAAATTTGTGTTTCGTGAAAAATAGCGTATTATTGGAATTATTTCCAATTGTAGTAGCAATTGAAATTTGGGGAAAATATTTTAGTAACCACCGCATATTAATCAGTACAGATAACAAAGGAGTAATGTTTTCAATAAATTGTTTGTCATCCAAATCTCCTTCGGTTACGATATTACTAAGGTATCTGGTATCAAAGTGTTTAAAGTTAAATATTTTGCTGAAGGCAAGATATATTCTGGGAAAGGATAACATTGTAGCGGATGCTCTCTTTCTCCGTTACAGATGAAAAGATTTTTCGATTTACTACCGGAGGCAGACAAAATAGGTACGGTATGGCCGCAGCACCTTTGGAAAGTGATTGAATTTCTAAAAACATACGAAATTCTTTGGCCCCTAGTACATGGCGA
Source organism: Rana muscosa (assembly GCA_029206835.1). Taxonomy (NCBI): domain Eukaryota; kingdom Metazoa; phylum Chordata; class Amphibia; order Anura; family Ranidae; genus Rana; species Rana muscosa. The sequence goes on from CM055118.1 coordinate 3,504,402, forward strand.
GGATATTCTATGGCGTGGTTTGCTTGGATATCATTCTTAAATATAAACCAGTTAATGGGAACATCTCTAGAGGAAAACATAGCACTTTCTTTTCTCAATTAATTGATGGAGAAAGAATATTCATGGTCACATGTTAATAAAATTTTATGCAGAGTTTCCTTTTTTCTAAAATTATATGGATCGAATTCACTATATAGTTTCTTTTCCATTAAACAAGCTATGAAGGGTTATAAAAAGAAGAAATTTGTAGTAGATTATAGACATCCAGTAACTCCAGAGTTTTCAATGTGGCATTTTCTATATGTTTTTTTGCTGCTTTAAGGAATTTTAGAGTTGGTCCTGTCAAATAAGAAAGGTTTGACCGGCCTCCTCTTTAAAGCGGTAAAAACAAATGCAACTTGTGTTAAAATATTTTTACAACGTTCCAAAAATGACCAATTGGGTAAGGGGTCATGGATTACTTTTATATATGTGTAATAATCTGATATGTCCGGTTAAACTATTAAACGAATATTTGGATCTCAGACCCGAAGGAAAAGATTTATCATTTGTACACTAACCAAGTTTCAGTTTATGAGAGTTTTCAACAAATGTTTACAAATTCTTAAAGTAGATAAATTTCCAATTTCATGTCAATCATTCAGGATTGGAGCTGCAACGGAAGTGGCAAAAATAGGTTTTGACAAGTGATCAAAAGAATTGGTAGATGGAAATCTAATGCTTACGTTTCATATATTAGACCTAATTTACAGTTTTGAATTTCAGGTGCAAAGAAAATTATATGGATCGTGGGACACTCCTTTGTGTTCTGGGCTCATAAAAGAGCAGTGGCAAGAATTTATGGAAAGAATTTGGATCTGGATCCGAACAGTTGTCAGATTTTTTGGTTTAGTAAGCGGGGTATGGTTTGGAGAAAATTGATGACAGTTTTGGGGAAATTGAGTTACAATTGACCTTTTCCAGATATTTTATTAATTCATCTGGGGGGTAACGATATTGGTAAACAGAAAACATTACAATTGATTTTTCAGATTCAAGATACTTTTAGAGCATTGAAAGCTGCATCTCCCAAAACTGAAAACATATTCTCTGAAGTCATCCCCCGATTAAGCCTCATACACACGGTCAGACTTTTTGCCAACAAAATTCAAAATGAGCAAGTTTATAAAAAAATCCGACCGTGTGTATGCTCCATCGGACAAACTTTTTCGGCTTTCATCGGACAAATGTTCGCTCTGCAAACGGACAAACTTTTCGGCAACAAAAGTCCGATGGTGCAAAGTCCGACCATGTGTACAGAAATACATCGGACTTTTGTCTGAGGTATGAACTCGCATGCTCAGAAGCAAGGACCAGCCGGAAGCGTTCTGTCTTGTAAAATTAGCGTTCGTTATAGAGATATCACATTCGCGACGCGGCAAGTTATGAAATCTAGAAATGCAGCGCACATTTTGTTCTTCTTCATAATGGCCTAATAATAAAAGCTGCTTTGCTGGTGATACTGACGGAGTAAAAACCAACGTCTTTCCTATGGATTTGTGTTTTTGTTATATGAATAAACCATATTTATTAGATATTATTTAGTGGGTCAAGTTAGCACAACCCCATTATCCCCTATGTTTTTTAGGCTCAAACCACCAACTACTCTATTTATTTTTATTTTTTTAAATCAAAAGATGTTTATTGGAACAAAAACAAAAAAGATAGAAAACAAAACACAGCATAGTACATACAAAACTTCACAGCTCACATGGAAAATCTCAGGTTAGCCACATCAGTCTATCATCCTTGCAAGATGTATATTCAGGCCATTTACATAGCATCCTCCATCATCACAAATTTCCCAAGTAAGTCAACTCATTTAAAGGGGACTGCACCTACCAAAGTCCACTATACTGGCTGACATGTATACCGTAAATTATTCATAATCCCCTCTCATGTTATGTCACAACCACTCACCCACCTCCTACCTCAGCAGCCTATCCATCACCAAATCAACCGGGGACAGGCCAGGAGTATCCAACCAAGGTGCCCACAGCCTCTTAAACTTTCCCTCACTCCCCCTGTGTTGATATATAAATTTCTCTAGCCTTATTGTGTCACCCATCTGTGCAATCCATTCCTTCCACGTTGGGGGCACAACCGCCTTCACTCTATTTATTTTATAAACGTACCTGCTTACTCCCAAACTGTAATTATAATGTAAACACATAATCAAATAATTTAGTCCATATATTCTTTTTATAAAAAAAAAAATAAGCACAAGAATGGCATATCAAAATTAACAGGAAGGCAGCAATAGATCAACTGGTGGAATTGGCGAAGCCTCTGTACCCCAGGGCATACATCAATTATGTTGAGGTCAAACTTGGGAACCTGAGGAGTACATACAATAGGGAGCACAAGAAGGTCGTGGACTCCAAAAGATGGGGAGCAGCAGAAGACATATCTGTCCCCAGGCTGTGGTACTACAACGGGCTGGTATTTTTGTCATACCAGACTGAACCACGCACATCGCTCTCCACACTTCGATCCACATCAGCTGAGGCCATTTTGTTTCTTGTGCATTCACAACAGAACGAAAATCAGATAATTAATAGACATATTCTCTGTCATCCAAATTAAATTTTTAACATAAAAAATGCAAATGATCCTGCAAAAACTATAACCAAGAAATGTTCAAAAAATAAAGTTTCAAAAAATCTAAATTAGTAGCCCCTAAACTCCCCAGACCAATGGCCTTGTTGGGGATCCAGGGTCTGATGTGGCCGCTGACACCCAAGCTGCTGAGGTGGGTTAGCTTGCTGAGGTGGGTGGGGTTGCTGGGGTGGGTGGGGTTGCTGGGGTGGGTAGGTTTGCTGGGGTGGGTAGGTTGGATGGGTTGGGTAGGCTTGTTGTTGAGGAGGTGTGTGGTCCAAATCACACACATGTGATTTAGGGGTTAGCTCCCGTTTCCTGGCCTTGCTGAGGAGCTGGATGATTAGCCCCTCACATAGCTCCCTTTGATCCTCGTCCACCTCCCGGAGCTTATTAGCTGTGAAACAGCCAAACCCTTCAGCACTATCGGGTGCTGTTGTGATGACTGATGTGGCCCTAGTAAGAAACTCAGCTGTGGCCTCATCCAGGTGGTGCCTCTTCCTGGCCCTTTTGGTAGGAGGGCGCAGGGTAGGGACTCTGCACTCAGTTGTCTGTGGTGCCTCTTCTTGGCTATAATTTTCCTGTGTCTGAAAAAGGAACATCATTTTATTTTTAGTCATCAATCCCAAACACATTTATCAGCTCATTACTTTTACAACTTGAGTGTGTCCAAAAAGCAAAGACTATCACTATGACTCCAGCATTTCTGATACTTGTCCACAATTTTATTTGTCACTTCTGTCTATTTGATATATAAATCACTTTGTTTATGTATTAATTTTGGAGCCATCATAACAACACATTTACATCATTGTATATTTTTCTTACAATCTTTTCTATAATGCTATACCTGGGTCAAGCTGAGCTCCTCTTCTTCCTGTGTAGGATCAGCCTCAGTATCTGTGGCCTCTGCTGATGTGGAGGGTAGTGTGGAGATATGCTTGCGTACCACAGTTTGATCCTTCAAAAATAGCAGGCTGGAGAAGTACCACAGCTTTGGGACATAAACGTCTTCTGCTGCTGCTCCCGATCTTTTGGATTCCTCGATCCTCTTTATCTCCCTGTTGTACATGCTCCTGAGGCCCCCAATTTTGGTATTGATCATAGTTTAGTTTGCCCTGGGGTACCCAGTCTGCCAGTTGATCAATTTCTGCCTGCCTTTTATTTTTATTGGAATAGTGCTTATGTTTGACTTGCCACAGACAGGAGTGAGACCTGTATTGCTCTATAAACTCTGTCATGAATTCATGTGTATTTAATACGTTCCCCTTCATTTTTTGTCAAGTATATCAGATGGCTGCAAGAAAGAACACAAGACAAACCATAATGTTTTGCTTCTAGCTCCTAACCTGCTTACAATATAGGCCTTTATGTAAGCAGTATATGGCATTAACCAACAGTGCCACAATGTTGTCACGTACCTTTCTTTCGAGTATCCCTTCGGCTTACTTTCGTTTCGCAAGTATATGGTTACGTTCCACTGTCCGGTACGTCGAACGCTCATTATGGATTTATATACCCTGTGCATGCGTGAAACTCCGCTCTCCGCGCGTCATGACGCTGGGGCATGCCCACATTCTTTATTCTGCATGGGACATACACGGCGGAACATTCGTGAGGGAGAACATGATGGCGGAATCCACGAAAACGAACAGGCCCCGCGGTGGTGGAGATTATTGCAAACACAAGGCCACCCCCATGAGCAAGGGGGAGATGGTGGAGATGGTGCGCATATTTGACAAATATGATTATGACTGCAAGCTGGAGAACTATGATAGGCCCAACAGCCATAAAGACTATGTTCTTGAGAAGGTCCTGGCGGTATTGGAACGTGAATATGGGGTCAACCGAACGAAAGATCAAATTCGCAAACGATGGTCAGTTTTGAAACACGGAGAGAAAGAACAGTTGGACTCCATTCACTGCATCATTATTAAAAGAAGTAAGCCCAATTCATGACTGTAATCATTATGTTGATGTTTGAATTGGCTGTCTGTACATTAGATGTATAGAAGTAGGTTTTGCTTACTTGTACTTTTGGGGGGGAAGAAGAAGTTAATTAAATTTAATGCAGATATGAATTAAACATATTATTTCTGACTATCCTTTTTTGTTGCAATAATTAATATACTGTATGTAATGATTTTCACAGGAAAAAGACACAGAGAAAGCCACCAGACAAGCCACCAGAGGGGATAAAGGGAGGCTTCCCTTGGCCAGGCCCCAACAGGGGAGACAACAGGGCCAGCATCATCCCCAAATCGTAAGTCACCACCAGTGGCGGCTGGTGCTCAAATTTTTTGGGGGGTGCAAACAAACTTAAAACAAAAAAAAAATCAATTGCCGCCACTGTGCCCATTAAACGCAGCCACTATGCCCAAACGCCACCAGTTTGCCCCCTCAAATGCAGCCATTTTATCCTCAAATGCAGCCATTTTGTCCCCAAATGTAGCCATGTTGTCCCCAAATGCAGCCATTTTGTCCCCAGCCCTGCACTTACCTTCCTCGGGTCAGCACCGTCCTTCTTCCATCCTCGATGTCTTCTCCCACCCTCGATGTCGCTTCAGCCAATCAGGTTACTGGTAACCAGACCCGGTGAACCTGATTGGCTGAAACGCCTGTCAGTGTTAACCAGGGAACGCACCCCTGTGCGTCCTCTGGTTAACTATTTGGAAGCCAATTCCAGCCCTCAGGCTGTAATCGGGAAGCCTATCAGAGCCGCTTGCTCTGATAGTCACTTCCAAAAACCAACCAGCCACTGGTATTCAGATGGCCGGCGCTCAACAGGGGGCCGGCCATCTGAATAGTGGGCGGCGGCAGCGGCGGCGACAATACATAGGTTTATGCAATGCATGAACCTATGTATTTTTGTTGTGAGTGACGGGCGCAGGAGCGACAGGGGGCGGCGCTCCTGCGCCCACTATGGACGCACCGCCACTGGTCACCACTCAAATAAAAAAATGTATCCTCCAACAGGGGTGTTTCTATGTGGGACAAAGGCCATGGGCTTAGAATGTAACTTTTATGTTTGCTGTGCGTCTCATCACTGCACATTAATGACGTATTTCCAGGGTAGACATGGGTAGAGGAGCGGCCCTGGGGATCACAGTCACACAGAGTCACGCCTGCTGGAATGATCATCATAGATCCCCTATCCCATAGGACACAAGAGTGTTGGGTGTCAACTGCATGAGTTATTCAATGTGGGCATATAGACATTTTTAATAATATTTTAGCTTACATCATCTTCCCTTTACAATGCTTTTTTGTAATTTAGAAAATGCATAGTGCATGTTGTAGTCCACTAGTCCGGAGCAAACATTGTCACTATAGTCAACAACAAAGAAAAAGAGAGAAAACGAGTTCCTAAAGCACATTTCCACCAGCTTAGATTTAACTAGTACAAGTCATTATACCATTGGCCAGTTATGGCACTGTTGTTGTAGCAAAAGATTATGGGCAGAAAAGAGAAAGAACACCCCAATGATGGTTAGTGGGGTGTAGAAAGTTGCTACTTTGTACAACCGTAGGTATAGACTAGGACTGGGGTTGTGGTTAAATAGTTTATCAGTATCAAAAGGATGCACAAAAATGGTTCATTAGTGCATTCAAATTACATAAATTGCTGCATACATAAATTACTGACGGCCACCAAGGATGGTGATCTCAGTATGGCGAGGTAATCATACAGACAGGACAGGACTAACATACATAACCATTGACAAATAAGGGGAACACACAACACAGAAGGTCCGGACGTCAGCACAGTATTCGGAGTGAAGCTGTTAAAGTGTTACATATCATTTATATAATAAACTTAAATTTGGGAAAAGGTAACCCATATGGGAAGTAACAAATGTCCAGCTTCACTGCGAATCACCCAGGGGTTAACACCAAACCATTGCTGCTTACAAAATCTTAATAATGGTCCCAACAGTATTGGTCAATAGATAATGGTAGAGGTACCATTAATTGAACAGGGGGCCTCAAAAAATCTAAGTTCATCCACGAGAAACCATAGTATAATTTCTACACCCCACTACTGGGATTTGAATGGTCCAAAAAAGAGAAAGTATCCAGTGTCAGGAAAGGTTCCATCCGCTGGTGATATTTATTATTTGGCTTGCAGTACTGTGGTCCACCAGCAGGTGTCTCCTGGCAGTGTGGAACTGTCAGGAGAATTTCTCCCTGCTGGTATTATATTATCCTTTGGACACAGTACTGGTCTCCACCAGCGGATGGATCCTGGCAGTGTGGAGCGAACTGCTCTTCCTGCGTTCAGGTGTGACTTGAAGCCAATTACAAGCCTTCCTATTTATACCCGGCAAGTACAAACATACCTTGCCCTGGTATCTCTCTCCCTGACTCAGAATCTGCGATCCTGACTTTTGAGCCTGCATCCTACCTGACCCGATCCGACCTGATCCCTTTCCTGAGCCCATCCTGCACCTGTCCCTCCTGTCTCCTGATAACCACGGTCACCTGTCCTCCTGTTACCTGAGTACTTTGGATCCCTGCTCTGCATCCTACCCATCCATCCCCTCCCTGTTCCTGTTTGTCTCCCAACCTTTCCCATCTGCTGACATCCCCTTGTGTATGACCTCGGCCTGGCTTTTACTATGATTCTGGTATCTCCCATTATTGTACATATTGTCTATAGTCACTGTTTATTGGTTGATTTATTGCACAGTGTTCTGTTGGAGGTGGTTGTGTGTTTGTTCATTGATCTTAATAAATTATTATATTTTCACCTACATCCGTTTGGTCTCCTCTGTGCAGTCACACAGTCTGGTCTACTAGCTTCTCTGACAGTATACCAGGGCCATCCCTGATCAGACGTGGCTGCATTGAGGAACCATCCTGGTGTTGTGAGTTCTGCTGATATGGATTCCGATTAAATCCTTTACTATTCTCTGCTGGCGGCAGAGGATGACGAATATTGTCGCCAGGTTTTAAAGGGATAAACTAGTGACCAGCTGATGTAACAGATCCGATCAGCTCATTTCTTGGTGGATCAGGGTTACATGCAATCTGAGGATGTTCAGCCCTTAATCTGGTTATGTGTAAAATCATGTATAAAATTAGAAAAACAAAAACAGAATAGACCTCCACACGCCTAAATGAGTAAACTACAAATATTTGTTAGCCTATATCTAGGCAAATGATTGAATAAAAAACACATTGCTATAATACCCCAGTTAATAAATATACAGATCCAAACCCATTGTATCCAGCCGCCAAATTGCGCCAATTCAAACCAAACGGAAGAGAGGCAACGATCCGGTGGCTGGCAGACCCATTCCCTCCTCCTGTGTGAAATAACACCCCCTATATGCACCTGCTATACCCCAAGGACTACCCTTGCAAAGAAAAAATTCCCATATGTATATTTCCTAAACTGCAGCAGCGTGCACCTGTGATGATAAATGTAAGAAATATATATAATATTCCCGACTAAGGTGCAAAAAGTCGGCTCCAATCATTGGTAGGAAATTAGAGATATGATGCAAAACTGCCCTGGTGATTAGTGCAAAAGCCTTCCGTTGTAGCCGCACTTGGTATTCCTGCAAACTGCAGGTAAAAGACCGTGATTGTATGTAACAAGATACAAGCGGTAGAGTTATATTTTACTCACAGATCCTGTAAGGGTCACCAATGGATGATACAAAAAGGTGTAGCGCTGGATGAGCAAAACTGTGTATGGCTATACAGTGAAAAAAATAAATAATATAAGAAAAAGTATCAAAAACATGAGTGAATACTACAAATAAACAATTTAAAGTTCATGTGTGTCAGTGAAAAATATATGAAATCTTCTCCTCTATTTGAAGATGATAAGAGTTCTACAGAGTGCAGGTATCCGATAAAAATCATAGGCAAAATGCTCCAACACTTAGTAAAGATCCCGCCACCAAGGTGAAGAATGAAGGCTTACCAGACAGCCTGCGACCGCCCTTCTCAGGGGGGTCAAAACAGGCTCAGTAGAGTGATGTTTTACTCCATGGAAGGCAGGATGATTCTGCAGGAACGCTTCATCCACAATGGGAGAGTCTCCAGAGACGTTGATTGAACACCTGGCCAGAACTGGGAGTAGACACACTCTTTGCAGATCAGAGTGGATGTTCCTCAGTAAGTAGGATAAAATCCAAAAGAGAAAGAAAAACTTTCCATAGTGTAGCGTTCATCCATAAAAAAGGGGTTTATTTTCACAAAGTATGCGATACAGAACTTCAAAGTAACAAGTCCTGAGATATTAAAATGCTGGTTAAAAACTCCTTGCAAGGAATAAAAAGCTCCGTATTCTGTCAATCAAACGACCGTTCGCGCGTGCCCCTGATGATGTCAGATTTGACGAAACGACGTAGGGTGACACGTGCATGCATTGCGCACGCGCGAACGGTCTTGTTACTTTGAAGTTCTGTATCGCATACTTTGTGAAAATAAACCCCTTTTTTATGGATGAACGCTACACTATGGAAAGTTTTTCTTTCTCTTTTGGATTTTATCCTACTTACTGAGGAACATCCACTCTGATCTGCAAAGAGTGTGTCTACTCCCAGTTCTGGCCAGGTGTTCAATCAACGTCTCTGGAGACTCTCCCATTGTGGATGAAGCGTTCCTGCAGAATCATCCTGCCTTCCATGGAGTAAAACATCACTCTACTGAGCCTGTTTTGACCCCCCTGAGAAGGGCGGTCGCAGGCTGTCTGGTAAGCCTTCATTCTTCACCTTGGTGGCGGGATCTTTACTAAGTGTTGGAGCATTTTGCCTATGATTTTTATCGGATACCTGCACTCTGTAGAACTCTTATCATCTTCAAATAGAGGAGAAGATTTCATATATTTTTCACTGACACACATGAACTTTAAATTGTTTATTTGTAGTATTCACTCATGTTTTTGATACTTTTTCTTATATTATATATTTTTTTCACTGTATAGCCATACACAGTTTTGCTCATCCAGCGCTACACCTTTTTGTATATTTATATTGTTGTACCTTATATCAGGTTTTTTTTGGTGTTTAGCAGCAGGTTTTCCTTTAGGGATTTATTCATTTATTGCACTTTAATAATTTGCACCTAGCGCAAATTTTTCTTTTATAATCACCAATGGATGATGTTCAGGGATAGTCAGCTCATCTATATTCCAATAGTTTGGCTGTTTTCACAGAGATCGCCAAGCAGGATCAATCTGTGTATGGGTATCCCCGATAGGTAAATCATTAATCATCGGCAGTGCATCAAGTAGACGGTGTTGATTATAATGGCAGTCTCTAATTTCAAGTCATATGCAGATCCTTTCGTGGGTTTGCTTGCAGATGCATATGGGTCTCAAGTAGGGTTGTCCCGATACCGATACTAGTATCGGTATCGGTATCGATACTGAGCATTTCCCCAAGTACTTGTACTCGGGGGAAATGCTCCGATGCTTCACCCGATACCTGGGCAGTCAGGGATGATCGGTGCGGCGGGGGGGAAGTTTCAAGCACTGGTCTCCCTGTATACATTTCAATACAACTGACAGCTTCTCCCCCCGGAGCCCCCCCCCCTTTCAGCTGCTTTAGCGAAATATATACAGCGGCGATCGGTGCTTCTAAACTCCCCCCAAAGCCGCACCGATCACCGCTGACTGTCCCTGTAACCCCCTCCGTGCTGTTGCTGCTGTCCTTCTTCATGATCTGTGTCCCGTGTCCTCCTCCGTGATGCTGCTCTCCCCCTTCGCATTCTGTGTCCCCCTCCATGCTGCTCTCCCCCTCCGGGTTCGTTGTCCCCTCCGTGCTGCTGTCCGCGCTCCATGTCCCACTCCTGCTGCTCTCCCCCTCCGTGCTCCGTGTCCCCTCCATGTCCTCCTCCACTCCCTCTGTCCTCGATCTGTCAGGATGGAGAGCGGAGGTAGGAGCCGCTAAACCCGGCTCCTACCTTTTCTGAATGAACAGAGTCATCACTGACTCTGTCCATTCATATAACTGAAACATCGTAACCTGTGTTTACGATGCTTCAGTTTATGAATGGAGAGGAGCCTCCTGTCCATTCATTTTATCTGAGGCTGCAGAGAAAGGGACTGGGGGATCTGTGTCCCTAGTCCCTTTCTCTGTCTCAAAGGGGAGATGTCAGGGGTCTGTTAAGACCCCTGAAATCTCACCAAAGTCCCCCCAACAGGTGTAAAAAAATTAAATAAAAAATTGCAATAAATAAAAAAAAATGAATTGAAAAAAATAATAAAAATGTGAATAAAAAAAACACACTCACACAATCCAACCCCCCACCAAAAAAAAAAAAAGAAAGCACTGTAAAAAAACATAACAAAAAATCGTAAAAAAAAAAATGTAAAAAAAGTATTGGTACTTGTACTCGGTCTTAAAAAAAGTGGTATCGGGACAACCCTAGTCTCAAGTTCAAAATGAAGCGTTCAGGCGATGCTTCGTAGGGAATATTTAAAGTCATTTTGGGTAGGTATCAAAGGGGGGTGTTCACCCCAACAGTTGACATGTTTCGTTCCGATATCCCGGAACTTCGTCAGAACTAAGGGATTGGTCGGTGGTTACCAGTTTAAATATACAGCCACAACCCACTTCTAATTGCATGGGAGTGTTTAACAGGTGTTGTATACCCTTTCTCTTATTACACCCTATTTGTGACTATATTAAAAAGGTTAAAAACATATGCTGTGGTGTGCTGCTTTGCAGAAACGAACAAACAAATTGAGACTTACCCATACATTACCTGCAACCCAAATACATATAGATACAGTATATACATGCATATACAGCTGATGGGATTGGTGCCCTAATATAGCATAATGATTCATTCAGGTATAGAGATTTTTCATGGATATAGATATAAAGACTATGTCTATAATGGGGCTAGTCCTCGATGTAGATAACCAGATATAGATGTATAGAGTCCCTATTTTCCATAATGGATTAATTTATGTACCTTATTGGTAGGGTAGCTATATATGATTTTTTGTGGATTTGATATTGCTATACCTTTGAAGAGAGAGCGCGGCACTGCGGCATACTACCCCCCAAAAAGGATAAGCATGTTATATGCTGCTCCTCTATATGTATACCCTACCATTAGATAGTTATCAGGATAGGTACTATATTTCCAAATGTTTCTTTTTATTTCAACAGTTGTGTGTGATAAGTAGCAATGTCAACATGCTACCATACACACACAGCTATACTTGCTGATCCATCATTTGTTAGATCCACTGACATCAGGTACATTATCAATCTCAGCATTGTCCCATACACATCCAGTTATACTTACAGTATATGTCGGCCGTTTACCAAATCCACCAAGGGGACAGATCGATGTCCAAGAGAGTGAGGAGTAGGTATACATAGTTTGACAGGACTAATTAGGATCAAAACATATCTCTACTGATGGTTCTATTTGAACGATAGTATAGATCCCCATTATCTAAGCTTGTATAGGTATAGTATACATATTGCGCTAAGCTAATGCCATAATGCCGTACAAGGGGATTAATTCCCTGTACACCTAGATACACTTTACCATATGGGTTCATAGATGTTATACATACATATACATTAGGCCGTGATTAATTCTAAGAGGCACTGCAGTTAGCGCTCCTTGAGTGGTAATCTCCACATCACATCGTGAGGAAAGATTTCAGAAACCATTGTAAAGGCTTGTCACTCTTTTTAACCCACACATCACATTGTGTGGAATTTTTTGTGAACACTACAGGAAACATTGTAAGGACATATCGCTGTTTAACCCCTTAGGCATCATGGAGTTCAGAAGGAAAATCCATTTTGCTTCTTCCTGTAGCAGGATCCTGTCCCAATCTCCTCTTCTATTGGATAATTTTAGTTTTTGGATAATCATGCACTTTAGGCCAGCCGGCTTTGCATTATGGCTATCCCTGAAGTGGATCGCTACTGGTGATGTGTCATCTTTTGTGACAATGCTGGATATATGTTCCCCAATTATTTTACGGAATTCCCTTATAGTTTTTCCTACATATATTTTCCCGCAAGGGCAAATTATTTGATATATAATGTAGGTTGTTGAACAGTTTACAAATGATTTTATTGTATAAACATTATTCCCAGTAGAGTCACCCAAGGTATCCGTTTTTGTAACAAATTTACATACAGTACAATGCCCACATGGGTACATGCCCTGGATTTGCGATGTTAGTAAATTGGTGTTTTTTTTTTTACCTAATCTGATGTATTCACTGTGCACCAGGGTGTCTCCTATTGTTGGTGCCCGTTTTGCTATTATCCTAGGACAAAGGCCCAGGATTTCTTTCAGTTTGCTATCTAGCATAAGAAGATGCCAGTGTTTGTCCAGTATCTTTTTTAGGTATTCCCAATGGGTGCCATAAGTGGTTACTACACCTATATTGTCCAAATTCTTTTTTTTTTTTTCCTTTTCCTCATCCACTTCTAAACCTAGAATAATTTCCCTTCTTTTCTTCCATGCCTTGCTTTTTGCTTGTTTAATTATTGAGTTGGGGGTACCCTCTCTGTTTGAACCTTTGACTCAGATCTTTACTTTCTTTGTGGAAATCTTTTATGTTAGAGCAATTTCTACGGATCCTGATGAATTGGCCAGTAGAGATTCCTCTAATTAGGGGCCATGGATGATGGCTTGTGGCGTGGAGGAGAGTGTTTCCTGCTGTCGGTTTTCTGAAGGTATTTGTTACAATCGTAGTGTTTTCCTTGCAAATCAAGAGGTCCAGGAACTCAATTTTATCCTTGTCTACTTTATATGTGAGGAAGATGTTTCTAGTGTTATTGTTGAGTTCTCCTATGAATGCTTCGAATTATGTTGTAGTACCTCTCCACACCACTAGGACGTCATCAATATAGCGTACCCATAGGGCTACGTGTTCTTGAAAGGCCGGGTTTTTGTATACATCCTCTTTTTCCCACCATCCAAGGTGTAGGCAGGCGTAGGAGGGGGCGCAGGATGCCCCCATTGCTACGCCCCGTTTTTGCCGGTAGTATTTATTATCAAAAATGAAGAAATTATTGTCCAATACTAGATCCAGTAGTTCCAGTAAAAATTAATTGTGGGGGCCCGCTAGGGGGTGCCTATCATCCAACCATTGGGATACTGCCTGCATCCCTATTTGATGAGGGGTGGATGAGTAAAGTGATTCCACATCTATTCCTGCTAGTAGTGAGTTCTCTGGTATTTGTAGATTTTCAAATTTTCTTAGAATTTCGGCAGAGTCCTGTACATATAAGGGTAGCTCTTTATTGAGATGTTTGATTCTTTTGTCTATATATTTCCCAATTCTTTCATTCCTGATACAATTGTCCGGCCGGGTTTTTTGTTGAGGTTCTTATGCACTTTAGGTGTAATGTAAAAGGTAGGTGTATTGAAGTTGATTACTTTGAGGAAAATGAATTCTTTTTGAGTCAATAGTCCCACCTCCTGGGCTCTAGTCAGACGATAGTTGATTTCCTTTACTAAGTCTGGAAAGGGGTTATTAGGCCATCTTTCATAACATTCTGGATTTTCAAGTTGTCTGTAAATTTCATCCAGATAGTCAGTTTCGTTCCATAGGACGACGTTTCCCCCCTTATCACTGGGTTTGATTACACAGTTCTGTAGCTTTTTTAATTCATGCAAGGCTTTCCTTTCATCAGTTGTCAAATTGTCCATAGTGGGTTCTATTTTATCCCATTTTATAATTCTTATATTCTCAGATGCTGCTTCCAAAAACATCTGTAGGTATTTGTTGTTGGCAAAACTCGGGAAGCGTTGCGATTTGTTAGCTAGTCCTGACTTAGGTGGTGGTTCCAATAGTACAGAGTCTATCCAGGTGTTACCTTCAAGGTAATCAATAAGTTGCGAGTCGTCCACCTCCATGAGTGCATTAAATTCCGTTTCATCTTTTATATTTGTATTTTTTCCCAAAAACATCAACTTAAAATTAACCCTTCTCAAAAATAAACATATGTCCTTGTAGATTTCAAAAGAGTTTCCTTTGTTACAGGGTGAAAACCCCAAGCCTTTACTCAATACGGATAGATGATTGGGGTTCAGTGTGTGCTCTGTTAAATTGATGACATTCATGTTTGCTGTTTCTGTACACCCCTTGTTATCCTGCCCTCCTTTGAAGTAGAGCTCCCCATCTTGGATAAATTCTGATCCTGTATTCCGTATGTTGTTTCTTTTCCGGTTTCTCTTTCTCCTTAGTTTTTTCTTTCTGTACCCCTCCCTCCCAGGGGGTCCTCCATCCCATCTGTCTTCTCTAAAAAAGTAACTTTTTTATTATTATCTTTTCCTTCTTGACTACTAGTTCTACCTTTCTGTTTATTCGATCTATTGCGAGACATGCTTCTCCCTCTCTTTTTCTCTAAGTCTAAGATGTTGCCTGTCTCAAAATCTAAAGTATCCCTCTGGAATTTCTTTTGTTTTCCTGCTTTTTGTTCTTTTTGAAAATCCTCTACTTCCTTCTTTAATCTGTCATTAAATTTACTAAAATCATCTAAATCCTGATATACATCTGGATTCTCTACACTTTCCTTCAGTTGTGTTTCTAAGTCTTTTAGCTAAATTTTTTCTTCTTCAACTATCAGTGCTATCATATGTAATCCATGTTTGACAGATTCCTCGGTCCATATTTTCAAGAATCTGTCATTGTGGAGGTAGTCTGCAGGTGTAATACGTTCCCGTAGGCCCCTCGGTATCATTTTGGCTTCTATATATGCCTCCAGCGCAATGATGTTCCACTTTCTTTTAAAGTGTTTGAAAGTTAAATTACTATGTTTTTTGAAAAGCTGTCTAAAATAATTTTGGCGCTTTGGGGCATTTTGTTCATCTCTATTAAATACTGCCCTAATTTCCTGCTCCATCCCACTATCTATACAAAAAGCCATTATAGGTACTTGGTCACAGAAATAACCTTAGATTAAACGCAACTACAAAGCAGCACACCACACCAATCACCCCAGGGGAGGGAGGAATGTATAAAATTCAAAATATGATGGAAATAAGGGGTCCACCAAATCATATACTGTGGGTCCCTAGATGGGTAATCCCACAGATCTTCCTTCAGGGTTAAACTATCTATGCATATATATATATACAGCCGGTCGTATATACGACCTATACCAGGGGAAGGTATATAGTGTACCTTCTAGCAGTGTTTATAGCATATCCAAAATTTGGTAATAATAGATAGGACTCTACCACAAGAACAGTTAAAAATAACCAGAATATAAATGTGCAAAAAGGAGAACAAAAGTGGGAGTCCTATCATTTGGGACAGTAGCACTCACCGAGAATTTACGGGGGTGTGGTCAATAACACATGTATAAAATTAGAAAAACAAAAAACAGAAAAGACCTCCACACGCCTAAATGAGTAAACTACAAATATTTATTAGCCTATATCTAGGCAAATGATTGAATAAAAAACACATTGCTATAATACCCCAGTTAATAAATATACAGATCCAAACCCATTGCCAAATCGCTCCAATTCAAACCAAATGGAAGAGAGGCAACGATCCGGTGGCTGGCAGACCCGTTCCCTCCTCCTGTGTGAAACAACACCCCTTATATGCACCTGATATACCCCAAGGACTACCCTTGCAAAGAAAAAATTCCCATATGTATATTTCCTAAACTGCAGCAGCGTGCACCTGTAACAGGTAATTCTCGCTGCTGCAGATTGGAAAAGTACAGCCCGAAAGAATCAAGGGATTGAATCCCGTAAATCAGTCATATGTCAGTCAGTCTCAAGGGACGTATCCTACAAGTATTTGAAAATAAATGTTTCCTGTAGTGTTCACAAAAAACTCCACACAATGTGATGTGTGGGTTAAAAAGAGTGACAAGCCTTTACAATGGTTTCTGAAATCTTTCCTCACGATGTGATGTGGAGATTACCCCTCAAGGAGCGCTAACTGCAGTGCCTCTTAGAATTAACCACGGCCTAATGTATATGTATGTATAACATCTATGAACCCATATGGTAAAGTGTATCTAGGTGTACAGGGGATTAATCCCCTTGTACGGCATTATGGCATTAGCTTAGCGCAATATGTATACTATACCTATACAAGCTTAGATAATGGGGATCTATACTATCGTTCAAATAGAACCATCAGTAGAGATATGTTTTGATCCTAATTAGTCCTGTCTGACTATGTATACCTACTCCTCACTCTCTTGGACATCGATCTCTCCCCTTGGTGGATTTGGTAAACGGCCGACATATAAGTATAACTGGATGTGTATGGGACAATGCTGAGATTGATAATGTACCTGATGTCAGTGGATCTAACAAATGATGGATCAGCAAGTATAGCTGTGTGTGTATGGTAGCATGTTGACATTGCTACTTATCACACACAACTGTTGAAATAAAAAGAAAAATTTGGAAATATAGTACCTATCCTGATAACTATCTAATGGTAGGGTGTACATATAGAGGAGCAGCATATGACATGCTTATTCTTTTTAGGGGGTAGTATGCCGCAGTAACGCGCTCTCTCTTCAAAGGTATAGCAATATCAAATCCACAAAAAATGCTGGATAATTTACACACCCCCCCAAAAATTAAAAAATCATATATAGCTACCCCACCAATAAGGTACATAAATTAATCCATTATGGAAAATAGGGACTCTATACATCTATATCTGGTTATCTACATCGAGGACTAGCCCCATTATAGACATAGTCTTTATATCTATATCCATGGAAAATCTCTATACCTGAATGAATCATTATACTATATTAGGGCACCAATCCCATCAGCTGTATATGCATGTATATATCTATATGTATTTGGGTTGCAGGTAATGTATGGGTAAGTCTCACTTTGTTTGTTCATTTCTGCAAAGCAGCACACCACAGCATATGTTTTTTACCTTTTTAATATAGTCACAAATAGGGTGTAATAAGAGAAAAGGTATACAACACCTGTTAAACACTCCCATGCAATTAGAAGTGGGTTGTGGCTGTATATTTAAACTGGTGACCACCGACCAATCCCTTAGTTCTGACGAAGTTCCGGGATATCGGAACAAAACATGTCAACTGTTGGGGTGAACACCCCCCTTTGATACCTACCCAAGTAACCTGCATCTCTCCAAATTACTTTTTAAAGATTCCCTACGAAGCATCGCCTGAACGCATCATTTTGAACTTGAGACCCATATGCATCTGCAAGCAAACCCACGAAAGGATATGCATATGACTTGAAATTAGAGACTGCCATTATAATCAACACCATCTACTTGATGCACTGCCGATGATTAATGATTTACCTATCGGGGATACCCATACACAGATTGATCCTGCTTGGCGATCTCTGTGAAAACAGCCAAACTATTGGAATATAGATGAGCTGACTATCCCTGAACATCATCCATTAGTGACCCTTACAGGATCCGTGAGTAAAATATAACTCTACCGCTTGTATTTTGTTTCATACAATCACGGTCTTTTACCTGCAGTTTGCAGGAATACCAAGTGCGGCTACAACGGAAGGCTTTTGCACTAATCACCAGTGCAGTTTTGCATCATATCTCTAATTTCCTACCAATGATTGGAGCCGACTTTTTGCACCTTAGTCGGGAATATTATATATATTTCTTACATTTATCACCACCAATTTTTTCTACGATTTTTGATCTTTTTTCTGGACTGTCATTGGTTACTCTATATATTTTCAAATACTTGTAGGATACGTCCCTTGAGACTGACTGACATATGACTGATTTTACGGGATTCAATCCCTTGATTCTTTCGGACTGTGCTTTTCCAATCTGCAGCAGCGAGAATTACCTGTTACAGTTGCACGCTGCTGCAGTTTAGGAAATATACATATGTGAATTTTTTCTTTGCAAGGGTAGTCCTTGGGGTATATCAGGTGCATATAGGGGGTGTTGTTTCACACAGGAGGAGGGAACGGGTCTGCCAGCCACCGGATCGTTGCCTCTCTTCCGTTTGGTTTGAATTAGCACGATTTGGCGGCTGGATACAATGGATCTGTATATTTATTAACTGGGGTATTATAGCAATGTGTTTTTTATTCAATCATTTGCCTAGATATAGGCTAATAAATATTTGTAGTTTATTCATTTAGGCGTGTGGAGGTCTATTCTGTTTTTTGTTTTTCTAATTTTATACATGTGTTATTGACCACACCCCCGTAAATTCTCGGTGAGTGCTACTGTCCCAAATGATAGGACTCCCACTTTTGTTCTCCTTTTTGTATATGTGTAAAATCAGCCTTGTCATGCGTTCCCGAAGGAAGTGATGATTTCTCTCCCCCTTTCAATGGTGACCAAGTTGAATCCCTAGTATGGTTATTAGAGGATGATCCAGCTTCTTTCGATGAACATTATTTCCCTTGTTCCCAGCAGGTGTTATCCGATTGATTGATCAAACCACCCCGTCGGAAAGACACAGATGTCCTTCGCAATATAAATACAGATCACGGGATGGTAACGTATTAAACAGTCTCCACTGGCTACCATTGCATATCCTTAGGCTAAATCAGCCTGTATTCTACTGAGCTACACTATATGGATAGTATCTAAAATGAACTCTGCCCACCCTCCCTGAATGAATATTGACTCCATATGACTTTCAGACACAGCGGCTGGTGGTAAAATCTACATGAACTCTAATTAATAATCTCAGCCATTGCTGTTCAACGGATAGTCAATATTCAATAATCATTTAACCTACACAACGATCAGGAAGGCTTTATGGTTTTTATGCTTTTGAGGGGTGAAAATGGGATAACCACAAAAATTACAGACATTTCTGGAAAATTATACTATGGTTTCTCGTGGATGAACTTAGATTTTTTGAGGCCCCCTGTTCAATTAATGGTACCTCTACCATTATATATTGACCAATACTGTTGGGACTATTATTATGATTTTGGAAGCAGCAATGGTTTGGTGTTAACCCCGGGGTGATTCGTAGTGAAGCTGGACATTTGTTACTTCCCATATGGGTTACCTTTTCCCAAATTTAAGTTTATTATATAAATGATACGTAACACTTTAACAGCTTCACTCCGAACTCTGTGCTGACGTCCGGACCTTCTGTGTTGTGTGTTCCCCTTATTTGTCAATGGTTATGTATGTTAGTCCTGTCCGGTCTGTTTGATTACCTCGCCATACTGAGATAACCATCCTTGGTGGCCGTCAGTAATTTATGTATGCAGCAGTTTATGTAATTTTAATGCACTAATGAACCATTTTTGTGCATCCTTTTGATACTAATAAACTATTTAACCACAACCCCAGTCCTAGTCTATACCTACGGTTGTACAAAGTAGCAACTTTCTACACCCCACTAACCATCATTGGAGTGTTCTTTCTCTTCATTGTCACTATAGTGCATGGTTGGTCTACTAATTCAGCCAAAGGGATTCTAGCAAAAGATTAGACATTTGGGGTGGCTTCATGAATGTTGAATTGTTTATTTTTAGGGGAATGTGAGTGTGGTTAGCTCCAATATTTGGAGGAGTGGGATCAGAGATCTGGACCCAGCAAAGAGCCTCCAGTGGTCATCACATCCCCAGACACAAGACATGCAGAGGGTGGAGTAGTGCATCAAATCGAAGATGATTCATTGGAGCCTGTTGTTTGCCCCAGTAAGTATTTTTAACATCTGTCTTCAAATGTCTAGACATGTCTAGGGATTGATTAGATGGAATATAAACAAACACCCAAACAACACAGGAGCAAAGTATGTAGTGCATTGAAATTTAGCACGTAGAAGGAGGTGGAATGAGCTGACAGTGTTGCTATGTCCCCAAGTTTTGGAGACACAGGCACCAGGACCAAGATTACAGAGTAGCTACAGTGTGTACATTCCAAGTAGTGTAGGTGTCTGAAGAGCAAGCAGGTTACAAACAATAATTTACTGTCTAGGTAAGTATTTAAAGAAATTTGCTTGAAAAATAATGTGCCCATAATTCACTTTTTAGGGCCTCAGCCACTTGACCTTCATTACCATTTTTATGTTTTCTCTTCTTCCAAGGCCACGAACTACCAAGATGCACAATTGGTCGTATCAGTGCTGATATGCTGCAGGCAATGATTGAACTTTAACAAATAAAGGAGGCTGCCACTGGTGTTCTGAGGTGTATCCAGGATTATGTAGACCTGTTAGCCAAATTTAAAATTTTATTTTGATTTACGTTTTAATTGTTGCCTTCGGTGTTGGTTTATTGTTTTTCCTATACTTTGAAGCACAGGCTGTGATTGTTGATATTTATAAATCCCACTACTTCCTTTGAATTAGTGCGATTTCATAGTATCAATGAACAATGCCATATGCAGTGACTTTTCATGCGATTTGTCCTGTAAAATCGCATGACAATTCCCTCAAAATTTCACGCTGTTTTCTTTTCAGTTTTGAGGTCAGTGTTTCTCCACCCACCTTCTCTAGGTGCTTGACCACGTCATTTTTTCTTAATTGTAGGCAGTATACACAAAATCATGTATTTTTTTTAAGAAAAAAAATATACACTGCACAAGTGACTAGAGTTCCAAATAGAGAAAATAGGACCTGGAAATGCACCTGGAGAAGAAGAGTTGACAAACACTGTCTAAATCTATTTTTTGATCAAATATTTTTCATACTTTTGTATTTTTCAAAAAAAATTGAGAATAACATTTGCTCCCGTGGAGATTATACATGCAACTAAACACACAGTGTGTGTTTTTAAAGTAACAAACAAAATTTAGTCACTAGAAGTGCAGTGGAAAGTGCACTTGTAGTTTCCCCCTAACATTTTTATGGTGAAACACCCCCACTGTGACAACATGTGCTATCTGCCATCATGTGGTATCAATGTATGTGTTTCGGGGTATCAAATCCTTAAGCCTCGTACACACGACCGAGTTTTTCGTCGTTAAAAACACGTAGTTTTTCTCGGCGAGATTCTTGTCAAGCTTGACGAGATTCTTGTCAAGCTTTCCTTGCATACACACAGTCAATTCCAAATCTCGTCATTGTTCTGCGCGGTCACTTCCAGCACGTACGACGGCAGTATGAAGGGGAAGATTGTTTTCAATGGCGCCACCCCTTGGGCTGCTTTTGCTGATCTTGTATTACCGCGTGTGAAGTAAAAGTTTGGGAAGAGACGATTCGCGCTTTTCAGTCTTTGTGCTTTCAGTTCGTTTTCTGCGGTTCAGTTTGTGCTTGTGGGTTCGTATATTGTCTTTCAGGGCGTGTAGGCAGGTCGTATCTGTTTTACAGTGCGTTCTTGCCCGTTCGTTTCTGAATTTCAGTTCGTTCTTCATAGGCCTTGCTGTTCTAAAGTGCGTTCTGTTTAGTACGTTCTGATCAGACGACCGTTTCCTAGCCATGTCGCAGTTACGTTCTCGAGTTCGTGCTGTGCGGGCACTTGGTGTTGGTCTGCTTGTCTTGGACCAAGACGAGTCCATGAATGGGGTGAGGAGCTCCAGCAGGACCAATTCTGCCATATGCCTCTGCTGCGGGAGATCGTGGAGAATAATCCTGAGGACTACAGGAATTTTCTGCAAATGTCTGACCCCGTTTTTCAGCATCTGTTGGCTTTGGTGTCCCCCTATATTACCAGGCAGGACACCATTATGCGGGAAGCCATCAGTGCTGAGCAGAGGCTCATCGCCACGTTACGTTACCTGGCGACAGGGAGAAGTCTGCAGGACTTGAAGTTCACGACAGGCATCTCCCCCCAGGCTCTGGGCCTCATAATCCCAGACACCTGTTCTGCCATTATACAAGTCCTGCAGGAGGACTATATGAGGGTAAGTTTTCTCCTTTAACATCACATTTTATGTATTTCATGTATGCTAATGTATTGTATTTCTTTCATCCTTCCCTAATTACCATGATTGTAATATGCTGAGAATGTCCCCTTTGTCCCCATGCATGCTGTAAGCTTTTAAATGCTCCTTTTTTCTCCTCCATGCATATTTCCCTTCACTAACCTCTCCAGCAGTGGCGGCTGGTGCTCAAAATGTTTGGGGGGCCACCCAAATAACTTAATAATTAAAAAACTACAATTTCCGTGACTGTGCCTATTTAACGCCACCAGTTTGGCCCCTGAAATGCAGCCAGTTTGTCCCCTGAAATGCAGCCAGTTTGTCCCCTGAAATGCAGCCAGTTTGTCCCCTGAAATGCAGCCAGTTTGTCCCCTCAAATGCAGCCAGTTTGTCCCCTCAAATGCAGTCAGTTCGTCCCCCCCCAGCCCTGCACTTACCTTCCTCTGGTCAGCGCCGTCCTTCTTCTCTCCTCAATGTCTTCTCTGGCTCTGATAGGCACTTCCCTTAAAAAACCTGATGCTGTTATTCAGATGCCCGCCGCTCAACAGGGCAACAGGGGGCCATCCACCTGAATATTGTGCGGCATCGACAATACATAGGTTCATGCAAGAACCTATGTATTGTTCTGAGTGATGGTCGCAGGAGAGAGAGGGGGCAGCGCTCCTGCGCCCACTATGGATGCACCGCCACTGCAATGCTATCCTGGGCCCAAACACACCTAGCCGAGTCACTTCCCAATGTCTTTCTGCAGCTCCATTGTAGTGCTTTACCCTCCCCCCCTCCGAATCCCCCCCTAAAATTTCGCTATAAATGTTAGTTCTCCTTATTTTTGGCCATTCCCAAACTCATCTAGCCCCCCCCCCCAAATATTTTTAGAATGGACCATCAGGGGGGGTGATGAATATGATACTTGAGCCTTCGCTTTGATTTTGGGAAAACACATTAAACGGAAACTTAGAATGATGTTGGGCTAGAATGTATTTTAGTAGAATCTGCTTGCAATGTTATGTGCAAAAGTAATAATATTTATTTTTCTGGTTTGACTCCACAGCTTCCTTCCACACCACAGGAATGGCAGACTGTGGCATCGGAGTTTGCCACTCGGTGGGACTTCCCCAACTGCGGTGGAGCCATCGACGGGAAGCACGTCCGCATCGTGCCGCCACCCCGCTCTGGGTCCTACTTTTTCAACTACAAGGGGTTTCATAGCATTGTGCTGATGGCGGTGGTGTCAGCACGGTATGAATTCCTCTATGTGGATGTGGGTAAGAATGGCCGGATGTCCAATGGGGGATCCTTCAGCCAGATGGAGTTTGCCCTCCGTCTCCAGAGTGACGACCTTGCATTGCCACCGGATGCAGGGAATGTTGAAGGACTCCCCTTTGTGTTTTTGGCTGATGAAGCCTTCGGACTGGGACCGCATCTCATGAGGCCATTTCCCCAGAGGACCCTCACCCCAGAGAAGAGTGTGTTCAACTACCGGCTGGCCAGGGCCCGAAGAGTCATGGAAAATGCCTTCGGGATAATAGCCAGCCGGTTCCGCTTTTTCATGACTCCAATTCACTTGGCGGAGTACAAAATTAACTACATTGTTTTTTGTTGCTGTGTGCTACATAACTTTCTTATCCAGAAATCCCCAAATTATATTGCCTCAATAGTGCCTGAGGCAGGACTTCAAACTGGCAATACCCTGCCGGGCCTAGAAACTGGCCGTCCTGGCGTGAGGTTCGCCAGAAATATCTAGAATATTTCACGGGTATGGGGGCAATTCCTATGCCAGGCCATGTCTGACTTTTTCTAGAGAAAGTACAAAATAAAAATCTGGTTGAATCTGTATTTTTTTTTTTTTTTTTTGCTGTCTCCTAGTTTGTCTAAGTGCATTTGTAGTGCCAAGTGTATTTTCCTTTAGTAAATAACAACCATTTCCCTAGTAACACCAAAAATATACATAAATAAGGTTATAGCGTATTTGAAAAAGAAGCTACACTTTGTGGTTGTTCAAACATTTTACTCTGTGCACATTCACACACATGGTAAATAGAACACTATATTTTTTGTTTTTGGCCTGCCCAGAAACAGGCCTTTTTTTTTGGTAAAAAAATACAAAACCATCAGTAGCATCCAACAAACTACAACATTGTATACCTCTTGGCAATATGAGACATTCAATTTCAACAAAAATGTCTCTATCTGACCGTCATAATATGGGGTATTGGCACCCCTGGCCAAGCCAAAAATTGAATATGCACACAATTTGAAGTCATTTCCAATAGGGATTTGAGACTCCTGATCCCTATTGTCAACATGTGCCAATGGGGGGTGATCAATGGACGTGTTTTGTGGGTGCAACCCCTTCTTCAGTTCACCTACTTGAGATGAGAGGAAGGGTTTGCACCCCCAAAACCCGTACATGGATATCCCCTGATGGCAGATGGCACATGTTGACACACTGTGTGCATCTTCAAATTTTGGCTTGATTGATTGTCAAAAAGCGTAATAAAATTGGGGGAATAACAATATCAAAAAATAAAATGGGGTGTTTTGTGCCTTATTCAATTCGCCCCAAAACATCTAGGATGTCCTTAAAGGTTTGATCCTTCACATTAATTCTTTGCCTAATTCTGTCCAGTTCTGTACTACATTCCATCACTTGCTGTATGATTCGTAGGGCACTATCAGCAGAGAAACGCGTACTTTTTCACCCCAACATTTTCATCCCCTATAAAAAAATACAAAAGGTATTATAACTCTGCAGGCCTACATCTCTTACCTGAAGCTGTGGTGACAGATACTGACCTGTTGTGGTGACCAGTTCCACCACGTCATCCACTTCTCCTTCCTCCACTTCTCCTTCCTCCACCTCTTCAACTTCCTCAACATCCTCAGGTTGGGGTTCTTGGTGAGGTTGGGGTTGTTTAGAAGGTGTGGGGTTCCTGTGCTCCCTGGAGTGGTGTCCTCCCAGTCTTCTCTCCCCTATGAGAATGAAACAAAAGGAATACTTAGCACACAGATATTTTAGTAAAAAATAAATGAACATGATACATTGCTTGGAAGTGGGGTACAAGTGTCTGTTTGGGAGGAATTTCAAGATGAAGACATTTTTTTGCCCAAAAAGATTCTTGACTATTCACCTTTTTGATTACATTTTTTACACATGGAGGCACCCCAAAAATACACTGATGCACCTGTGTGGGGCACCCTAAAAAGGTGGTTCTGGTGGCCCACACTATAGTGCTCAAGAGTCTAGATGTGGAAACAGCTGCTGAGTGTCCTCTCCTTTACATTGATTAAAGTTTGCATTTCATTCTCTTTCCAAACACATCATCTAGCCAACAATGTACTAACATTTATGGAATAAAAACAGGCATCTCTGTAAATTATTGGAACCCTGTAAAATCGCTAAACATCGTATATAGTGGGCGAATGATGTGTCTGTAACGATTGATTACTGGGCCAAACCAAGTCCTAACGATGACATTTTGGAAGGTACAAAAGTCAAATGCAACAACATGGAGCAACATGCAAGTTCTGAAATACAATAATAGGAACACAGGAGAAGTACTTACTTTTTTCTAGCATTCTCTTAATGCTCTTTAACTGCTCCGGCTCCCTCAGTTTGAGGTCAGACCACCTCTTTCTAAGCTGCTCCTTTGATCGTTTCACCCCGAAATTCTTCTTCAGACTTTTCACTACTTTCTTCATTATTTTGGACTTCCGTAGATTAGGGTGGGTATACGGCCCATGCTTTGCGTCATAATCCAACTTTAGCAATATGTCCACCATCTCCGCCATCTCCACGTAAGACATATTAGATGCCTTGAATCTCCTCCTTGATCGTGACGTTTCACGGTCTGGGCTGGTCGTCTCCTCGTTATTTGAAGAATTAGCAGACACCTGCTGTGACTCCGCCATATCTGTCTGCGCGCCGAAAGAGAAGGGGCGGGGAAAAGTTGATACTTTGAACGTCATGGGCGGGCGACGTGTGCGGAGTTTCACGCATGCGTGGTGTATATAAAGCAAACACACATGTGACGATACTACATTCAGTGTGTGGAGAGAGGAGGAAAAGTGACGGACGTGAGAACGAAGGTATGTGATTTTTAGATTTTGTGAAATCGGTGGCCTATAATGCGTAGAGATTGTTGGAGGATATATATGGGGAATCTGATTTACAGGAGGTTAGACTGTGTGACTGACTTTCCTTTTTTGTCTTCTTTTTTGTCTTGCAGAAACAAAATGAATGCTTTTATCAGCGACCGTGGATACCTGGCAGAATTTATAGACCGGGTAAGGGAGCTGCCCGCTCTGTGGGAGACCAAAAACCCCAGTCATAGGAAGAAAGGTGTGAGGAAAGCAGCGCTGGAGACCCTGCTCCCATTTGTGCAGACCAAGATACCCACAGCAACCACAAAACAGGTGTACAGTAAAATTGGGAGCTTGAGAGGCACATACAGGACTGAGCGCTTTAGGGTCCTGGCTTCTCAGAGGTCAGGAGCAGCAGCAGATGATGTCTATGTCCCGAATTTGTGGTACTACAACAGGATGTCCTTTCTGAACAACCAGCTTGAGGCAAGGCCATCACTGTCCAGTCTTCCCCCCAGACTTCCCTGCAGCCAACCTGAGCCTTCTCTGGAGCAAGAGGAGGCAGCCATCCTGGAAGATCCTGATTTGGACATCTGGAGCCAGGTATAGTATTTTCATTAAATGTCTTGTGAGAAAATGAATGCATGAAAAATAAGATAATATGTAAATCCCCCCAAAAATTGGGAGCAAAAAGTGATCTCAATATCAATAGACAGTAGTGGGCCCAAAATTGGGGGGGAAGAATGAAATCTGATGGGGTCATAATATTAGTCTTTTCTATTGATTTACATTCAATTTGCAACAGTCATGAGCTATAATTTGTGTGAAAATGATGAACCACAAACTAAAACTATGTCCCCTTTTCATACACAGGATGACATCAGCCAGGAGGAGGGTCTGGAAAGTGTCAGGCAGGAGGAGGCAGGGCCCACTGTGAGCCAGGAGGAGGCAGGGCCCACTGTGAGCCAGGAGGAGGCAGGGCCCACTGTGAGCCAGGAGGTGGCAGGGCCCACTGTGAGCCAGGAGGTGGCAGGGCCCAGTGGCACACAGGAGGTGGCTGGGCCAAGTAGCAGGGCCAGATCGCAGGTGCCTCCCATCCGCCTTCCTAAAAGATCAAGGAGGGACAGGAGCACAAGCGAGGCAGCAATGGCCCTGATTAGAGAGGCACATGCCACCCTCCAGGAGCCCACATCCCCTGAAGAGGCCATTGCCGGCCTAGTTGAGGCCAAGTTCAAGGTGATGAGCATGGAGCAACGCCTCCTATGCGAGCCCCTGCTCATCACCTTGCTGAACAAGGGGGTGATGGAGAGAATCCCCCAATACGGCCATATGTGAGGTCGCCCAGCTATTCCAACCTCAACCTCCTCCTCCTCCTCCTCCACCTTCTTCTTCTCCTCCACCTCCTTCTCCTCCTCCTGACACAAGTACACCTCCAGTGGCACAGCCTCCAGACACACGCAGAAGGAAGGCTGCAGGGAAGGCTTCAGGGAAGGCTGCAGGGAAGGCTGCCAAGAAGACCAGGAAGTGATGGCCTTGCTTCAATGTGGTCTGACAGAAGGCAGCCTATTGTAGTACCACAGACTTGGGACATGTATATCACCTGCTGCTGTTCCTGACCTCTGGGAGTCCAGGATCAGATTGTGCTCACAACTGTTGTGCTTCTCAAGCTCCCAATTTTATTGTCCACACAGGGTTAATGTGTGCTCTGGGGTCCCATGGATTGATATCCCATGATGTGAGCTAGCACATGTGGACACAGTGGTCTTTTTTTACGATAGGAAAAACAACTTACCAATACAAGTACACTGCAAGTACACTGAAAGTGCACTTGGAAGTGCATTCTCTGTTCATTCTTTGTTGAAGATCGGGAATGAGGGGAAGCTCTGCTGATTAGAACATACAAACATGTTCATGCTAAAATGATGTAGTTTTGTTTTCTGCTTTGTCCACCTCAGATATCCAGCAAATGCACTTCCAAGTGCACTTTGAGTGCACTTGTAGTGCTAAGTGGATTTTACATTCGTAAATAACCACCACTGTGTTAAGTGGCTTTTGTTAAGTAATCTGTTTGTACGTAATCACATTTTAGGCAGGGTATCATAAGTGACATTTTTCATTTAGGCCTCTTCAACATTTGTCTCGGAAAGGGATGAGCTCATTCCACCTGAGGAAGGCAAGATATTCTAATGTTGAGAATAAAATCAAAAATGTCTCATATGGCCTTTTTATGTAAAAATTTATATTTTTATAGTTACAGAGTTGGCGGTGTGTATTGCTTTGCTTTCAAAGATGCATGTTTAACCACTTAAAAGTTAATAAACAAAAGAATAATCTTCCTAAAAAAATAACGACGTTGGTTTGTTGTAAAACCATAAAAAACGCACATGTGAATGTGCTGGAAGTAAATATATTTTGAATTAACAATGTGTGGCTTCTTATTTCTATGCTCAAGAACTGTATATTTGTTCAGTTGGTGTAGTTACATTGACAGTGTACTTGAAAATGTGTGTAGCAGAGCCACAGCACAACATAATGCACTACATAGCTCAAGGCAACATTTTGATCAACAATATTCCACTTCTGGTTGTTTTACAATAATTTTGTTAAATAATTATATTATAAGGACATTTTCTAACATAATAAGCACAGACAACAGTAGTTCCAAGAATATTTTTTTTTATAAAGAAAATATAGTTTACATATTATCCACTACATTTTGCTGCCAAGGCACTGCCCCACTACCCACAAAATATTCCATGTACTGGTCACGGACAAGACGGGCATTCTGGGAGGAGACAGCAGCACGACCAGTTTCCAGACCTGGCATCACTGGCTCTTCAGCTGGCCGAAAACCGTAAGGCTCATCTGTAGGCCCTGATCCAATGTAGCTGCTAGCATTCCTCCTTAAATAATTATGGAGGATGCAGCAGCACAACACCACATGGTTCAACTTGTATTCTGCCAAGTTAATGGCTGTTAAAAAAAGTCGAAACCTATTGGATAGGATGCCAAAGGTGTTTTCAACAACCCTTCTGGCACGAGAGAGCCGATAGTTATAGATGCGTTGCTCAGGGGTAAGGTTCCTCATAGAAAAGGGCTTCAGAAGATGAGCCCCCAGAGCAAACGCCTCATCTGCCACAAATACAAAATTGAGGCCCTCCACATTGTCCTGAGCAGGTGGCAAATGTAAGGTGCCAATCTGGAGCCTACGGTAGAACTCCGTGTGCATCATGACACCTCCATCTGAGTGGCGCCCATTCATCCCCACATCCACATACAGGAACTCATAATTCACTGACACAACAGCAAGCAGAACTATGCTACAAAAGCCTTTGTAGTTAAAGTAATATGATCCAGAGTCGGGTGGTGGGACAATCCTCACATGTTTGCCATCAATGGCACCCCCACAGTTGGGAAAATTCCATAAATTGTCAAACTGGGCCGCCACATCCTGCCATTGCTGGGGGTTGGAAGGAAACTGTGGAGTTAAAAAAAAAAAGTATTACTACTTGAGCACATAAAATTGTAATCTATTTTCACACATACATTCTTGAGGCAACATAAAAATATAAAATTTAAAGCAGTATTTAGTCAAAAAAGGATAACAGTTATAATTATATGCTTCCTCACTCCATCTGGTGGCACATTACATTTTTTTTAGGGGGGTGAGGTTGAATGGGTAGAATTTTGGGACAGGTAATAACCATCTCCACTTCCATGTGAGCAAAATGAGAAACAAATGAAGGTACATTTTGCAAGCCCCTCCATTTTTTTAAGATTGGCAGCCCAGTGGGAAGATAAGAAGCGCCATAATATCTAAAAAAAAAAACATATTTATTTTACAAGCATTAAATAACATTAAAAGAAGTGAAGACCAGAATGAATAGTGTACTACATGATAGTGACTACATGCTTTGGAGAATTCAGACAGAAAAATTACACCAACAAAAGAGGTATACTGCGTATGGGTTATGAACCATCAGCAAATGGACTAGTTTGATCAGTTGATTCTGCATTTTGGGGAGGGGAGGGGAGGGAGGGTTACAAATTAGTTTGTGTAACCAAAAAATGGATATCTTGCACTCTGCGTGAATTTGAGGACAACAATACAAATGTGACACAGTTTAGGGGGTGTTTAGGGTAATCCTAAAAAATGTACATTAAAAAAATGTTAATATGCTAGGTGTGGATGTGCCCAGGGTAGCATGCTGGGGAGGTAAGTGAAGACAAATATGCATGTGGGACGTGAAAAATAAAATAAATAAAAAATATAGGACATTCACAGCAAATTAGATTACTGTAAATGATGGAAGAAAACATACATAATAAAACATTCGAAAACATGAAGTAGATAGAATTTGAGATTACCTAAAAAAACTTACCCGAATATAGTCCTTCTGCAGGACTTGAATTATAGCACAACAGGTATCAGGAATTATGAGTCCAAGAGCCTGCGGAGAGATACCAGTTGTAAACTTAATATCCCGGAGACTTCTCCCTGTTGCCAAGTAGCGCAAAGTGGCTATGAGCCTTTGCTCTGCTGGAATCACAGTCCTCATACAGGTGTCCTGCTTCCTAATATAGGGGGACAGCAAGGATAAAAGATGCTGAAAGCAGGAGTCCGACATCCGGAGATAGTTCCTAAAATCATTAGGATTATTCTCCTTGAGCTCCCTGAGCAATGGCATATGACTGAATGGATCACGATGAAGCAACCAATTTTTGGTTTAAACAGTCCTCCTCCTACCTGGACCTGGACTGGGCAAGAAATATAGCCAGAACTCCAATCCCAAATATAGCACGCTCTCTACTAGGATGGCGCAACATGGCGGGTTAACGAACGGCAGTTCAGAAACGAACAAAATTGCACGAAACTGAAAACCGCGAATCAGCACACCCCAAACCTCTACTAACTCGCGCTTAGCAGAAGGAGCCCAAAGGGTGACGCCGGAGAATTGAACTTCCTCTTTTGAAGTCTCGTCAGTACATTGAAACGTACGTTGAAACGTCACTACGTTCATGTTTGTTGCCGAAAAAGTCAGAGCGTGTGTATGCTATGGGCGTTCACGGCCAACTCCCTTCGGACAAAAATCCACGGAAAAGTCAGATGGAAGTCCGACCGTGTGTACGAGGCTTCAGTTTGGTTAAATTCTGAAGTATGTTCAGTTTTTTTTTAAATTTGAAAAAGAGTTAATAGGAGGGTAGAAAAATGTATGTCTTTAGGATATGGGGCATCAATTAGACATAGGGAATTGGAAGGAGGAATCCAAGGCCTGTATCGGAGAGATGGGGTCCATCTGTCCGATATTGGCTTGGATATGCTAAATTTGAATTTCAAGACAGCAATTGAAAAGGTCGCGGGCTGGGTGTGGTAGGCAGGAGGCTGATTATGGCTCCTGCCTTTTGTGGGACAAGTTATTATTAAGTTTATGATGGTTAATACAACTCGAGCTATAAAAGCTGAGTTGCTTTTTATTGCAACATTTAGTAAAGTTATTGATGAATTTGGATAAGAAAATTTATTATAGAATTGATTATTTATATTTAACAACAATATGTAAACCAATAAATAAAGCCGCGGCCAATAAAGAAATTTTATTAACCCAAAAAAGTTGCTAAGTTTATTTATTATAATAGCTGTCTGAAGAGTTAATTTAACTGCCTGCAGTCCCAATAAACGCACAGTGCTGGATGGTGGTCTGAGGGATGGCCTGTAATCGACAGTGCCCTGGTTGCCACTTCCAGTGGTCAGAGGAGGCCTGTAATGCACAGTTGCACTTTTGCACAGTGTGCTCTGGAAGGACGGTGGTCTGAGTGGAGGAGAGGCCTCAGGCTTGCTGTAATGTACCACAATTACTGTACAATCAATGACTATGAGTCAATCATACAGTGTACACTGTACACTCACACAGTCTGCTCTGGGTGCCTGGCACGGCGTTAGGAGTCAGGAGTTGGAAGTCTCGGAAGTCGGAAGGCCTGAAATGCACAGTCACACAGTGGCGCTCTCACACTCTCTGGCACTGGCACTCTCATCACGGTGGCAGGGTGCGGATTGCAGAAGTAGGCGAAGCTCTGTAAAAAAAAAATGGACGTTAGTTCACAAGGGTAAACGTCCCTCCTTGCCATTTCCGTCTCGTTTTTTGTTCGTTAACGAAAACGGATCGGATTTTTGTCATAGTTTTCGTCAGTGGACAAAAATGTTCGGTACTTTTCGTTTTGTTTTCGTCACTGTAAAAATGCAGCTGACTAAATCTTTGACGACAATGTTTTTGTTGACTAAATTAACACTGCCTCCCATTCAGGAAACAGTCTAGAAAGGACTTAAGAAAAACAACCCTTTTTTCAGAATAGAAAACAGTAAAAATTGGCTACAAAGTTTTTTAAAGTCCTTGCAATGTACATTGATTACCTGGAGTGGATTCTTTTTTTCTCAATAAAAGTAGAGTTACACGTTTAAAGCTAAGCTCCTGTAAAAAAAAAAAAAAAAAAAAACAGTCACATAATTTACTTCAAATAAAGCATGTCCCGTGTTCTGCTGGTTAGTGTAAAAATCCTCCCTCCAGTGACACTGGATACTTCCCACAACAGTGATATTTCAGAACTGTGGGAATTAACCACTTAAGCCCCGGACCATTTGGTACTGTAGCTAGAGGACCAGAGGTGATTTCAGAATTTTGCACTGCGCTGCTTTAACTGTAAATTGTGCGGACATGCAATGTTGTACCCAAACGAAATTTGCGTCCTTTTCTTCCCACAAATAGAGATTTCTTTTAATGGTATTTGATTGCCTCTGCGATTTTTATTTTTTGCGATATAAACGGAAATAGACCGAAAATTTTGAAAAAAAATGATATTTTCTACTTTTTGTTATAAGAAAAATCGAATAAACTCAATTTTAGTCATACATTTAGGCCAAAATGTATTCAGCCACATGTCTTTAGTAAAAAAAATGTCAATAAGCGTATATTTATTGGTTTGCGCAAAAGTTATAGCGTCTACAAACTAGGGTACATTTTCTGGAATTTACACAGCTTTTAGTTTATGACTGCCTATCTCATTTCTTGAGGTGCTAAAATGGCAGGGCAGTACAAATCCCCCCCAAATGACCCCATTTTGGAAAGTAGACATCCCAAGGAAATTGCTGAGAGGCATGTTGAGCCCATTGAATATATTTTTTTTTTGTCTCAAGTGATTAAATAATGACAAAAAAAAAAAAAATGACAAAAAGTTGTCACTAAATGATATATTGCTCACACATGCCATGGTTATATGTGGAATTACACCCCAAAATACATTTTGCTGCTTCTCCTGAGTACGGGGATACCACATGTGTGGGACTTTTTAGGAGCCTAGCCGCGTACGGGACCCCGAAAACCAAGCACCGCCTTCAGGATTTCTAGGCACAAATTTTTGATTTCACTCCTCACTACCTATCACAGTTTCGAAGGCCATAAAATGCCAAAATAGCACAAAACCCCCCCAAATGACCCCATTTTGGAAAGTAGACACCCCAAGCTATTTGCTGAGAGGCATAGTGAATATTTTACAGCTCTCATTTGTTTTTGAAAATGAAGAAAGAAAATATATATATATATATATTTTTTTAAAATTTTCAAAACTTTGTGACAAAAAGCGAGATCTGCAAATACTCACAATACCTCTCAGCAAATAGCTTGGGGTGTCTACTTTCCAAAATGGGGTCATTTGGGGGGTTTTGTGCCATCTGGGCATTCCATGGCCTCCGAAACTGTGATAGGCAGTGATGCCGCGTACACACAATCATTTTTCCCGTCGGGAAAAATGACATTTATTTTTTTCGCCGAGAAAAACGATCGTCTGTGGGCTTTATGCCGTTTTTCTCGTTGAGAAAAACGGCAGGAAAAACGAAGAGAAAAATTAGAACATGTTCTAAATTTTCTCATCGTTTTTTCCATCATTTTTTTCCGCGGCAGTTTTCCCATAGGGAGACACTGCCGCGGAGCCCACAGACGGTCGTTTTTCTCGTCAAAGAAAAAAATGACGGGAAAAACGGTCGTGTGTGGGGGAACATGCCGTTCCCTCGTTTGTCATTTTTTTTCATGCCGTGATTCACGGCGGTGTTTTCACCGCCGTGAATCACGATCGTGTGTACGCGGCATGAGAAGTGAAATCAAAAATTTACACCCTTAGAAATCCTGAAGGCGGTGCTTGGTTTTTGGGGTCCCGTACGCGGCTAGACTCCCAAAAAGTCTCACACATGTGGTATCCCCGTACTCAGGAGAAGCAGCAGAATGTATTTTAGGGTGTAATTCCACATATACCCATGGCATGTTTGAGCAACATATCATTTAGTGACAACTTTGTGCAAAAAAAAATAAAAAAAATTGTCTTTTTTCCGCAACTTGTGTCAACATATAAAATATTCCATGGACTCGACATGCCTCTCAGTATATAGCTTGGGGTGTCTACTTTCCAAAATGGGGTCATTTGGGGGGGTTTTGAACTGTTCTGGCATTTTATACACAACATTAGGAAGCTTACATCCACTCTTCTAACCACTTGAAGACAAAGCCCTTTTTGACACTTTTTGTTTATATGAAAACATATTTTTTTTTTGCAAGAAAATTATGTTGAACCCCTAAACATTATATATATTTTTAAAGCAAAGGCCCTACAGATTAAAATGGTGAGTGTTGCATTTTTTTTCTACACAGTATTTGCGCAGCGATTTTTCAAACGCATTTTTTGGGGAAAAAATACACTTTTTTAAATTTTAATGCACTAAAACACACTATATTGCCCAAATGTTTGATGAAATAAAAAAGATGATCTTAGGCCGAGTACATAGATACCAAACACGACATGCTTTAAAATTTCGCACAAACGCGCATTGGCGACAAACTACATACATTTTTAAAAGCCTTTAAAAGCCTTTACAGGTTACCCCGTTAGATTTACAGAGGAGGTCTACTGCTAAAATTACTGCCCTCGATCTGACCTTCGCGGTGATACCTCACATGCATGGTGCAATTGCTGTTAACATATGACACCAGACCGACGCTTGCGTTCGCCATTGGGCAAGAGCAGGGCAGGACAGGGGTGCTTTTTTATTTATTTTTTATTTTTTTTATTATTAATTTTGCTTTTTTATTTTATTTTTAAATTGTTCCTTCCATATTTTTTTTATTTTTATCATTTTTATTGTTATCTCAGGGAATGTAAATATCCCCTATGATAGCAATAGGTAGTGACAGGTACTCTTTTTTGAAAAAACTGGGGTCTTCTAGACCCTAGATCTTTCCTCTGCCCTCGAAGCATCTGACCACACCAAGATCGGTGTGATAAAATGCTTTCCCAATTTCCCAATGGCACTTTTTATATCCGGGGGGGGGGACATTCCCTCCCACTGCTTGTAAAAGCAGTCCAGAGGCTAATTAGCCACTACAATTGCTTTTACATGAAAGCCGGCCGCTGGCTGAAAAGAATGATACCAAGATGATACCTAAACCCGCAGGCATCATTCTGGTATAAATATTCAAAGTCCAGCAACATACCAGTACGTTGCTGGTCCTTGTTGGACATGTATTGTAATCTTTTTTTTTCATGCAGCCAGTTGGCTGAACGAAAAAAGAGATTGATCGGTGGGTATGCCCACCATTAGAATACCGCCCTTCATCCACCCACTTCTAATGATGGGCATACATGCACCATTTATATATGCCGAAGCATGGGGGCATCCTCCCGCAAAAAAGTTATGCCGCACACACATGGTCGGACTTTTCCACGGGCAAGCCTCCGTCGGAATTTCGACCGTATGTACGCGGCATTAGGAGCAAAATCGCTCCTCCGCTCCTCCGCCCCTGCTGCCCCAATGCTTCGGCATATATGCTTTTTTTTTTTAACTGTGGTGGTGAAATCACCTCCTACAGCACTGGATCAGGCCTGTCTCTGCGAACGCTGCAGTTATGTGTGTTATGTTTTGTAAGTGACAGTGATCGATCGATACTGCACTTGGGTGGCCTGGGCTGGGCGAAGGGGCAAAATGCAGGTGCTAGCAGGTATCTGGGCTGATCCCGCTAACACTGCGTTTTTGGGAACCCTAAACTGCTGGGGACGCTAGTATAGATCTGATCAGATCAGATATTGATATGTTCAGATACTATACCACTAAGGGGGGTGTATGCTTCACGCGTGGGTGTTAGCGTTACTGGCACTAACCTGACGCTGCCTGGGGTGTGACGCAGACCCTCTCTGACGCTAAAACCTAATTGATATCACCCGCCGGGCGATCAGGGGGTTAAACCTTTATTGGGTTATATATACGGCGGGTGCCCTGACACTATAAAAAGCAAACTAACTAACCAGCGTCACCCGTAACACTTATATGGTGATCACTGGTGAAAGGGTTAACTAGGGGCAATAAGGGGGTTAAAACCTTTATTAGATAATTTATGGGGGTACCTGACGCTATAAAAACCTGCGGCGAACCTAAAAAAAAATACTGGCTACCGATCTGCATCACCGACGCTAAGACAGCGATCAGAAAAATGATCGCTTAGCGACAGTGGTGATAGGGGGTGAAAGGGTTACCTGGGGGGCGATCAAGGGGGTTAAACCTTTATTAGATAATTTATGGGGGTACCTGAAGCTATAAAAACATGCGGCGAACCTAAAAAAATTACTGGCTACCGATCTGCATCACCGACAATAAGACAGCGATCAGAAAAATGATCGCTTAGCGACAGTGGTGATAGGGGGTTAAAGGGTTACCTGGGGGGCGATCAAGGGGGTTAAACCTTTATTAGATAATTTATGGGGGTACCTGACGCTATAAAAACCTGCGGCGAACCTAAAAAAATTACTGGCTACCTATCGGCATCACCGACAATAAGACAGCGATCAGAAAAACGATCGCTTAGCGACAGTGGTGATAGGGGGTGAAAGGGTTACCTGGGGGGTGATCAAGGGGTTAAACCTTTATTAGGTAATATATTGGGGTACCTGACGCTATAAAAACCTGCGGCGAACCTAAAAAAAATAACTGGCTACCGATCGGCATCACCGACAATAAGACAGCGATCAGAAAAACGATAGCTTAGCGACAGTGGTGATAGGGGGTGAAAGGGTTACCTAGGGGGCGATCAAGGGGTTTAAACCTTTATTAGGTAATATATGGGGGTACCTGACGCTATAAAAACCTGCGGCGAACCTAAAAAAAACTGCCTACCGATCGGCATCACCGACAATAAAACCGCGATCAGAAAAACGATCGCTTAGTGACAGCGGTGCTAGGGGGTGAAAGGGTTACCTGGGGGGGCGATCAAGGGGGTTAAACCTTTATTAGATCATTTATGGGGGTACCCGACGCTATAAAAACCTGCGGCGAACCTAAAAAAAATTATTGGCTACCGATCAGCATCACCGACGCTAAGACGGCGATCAGAAAAATGATCGCTTAGCGACAGTGGTGATAGGGGGTAAAAGGGTTATCTGGGGGGCGATCAGGGGGTTAAACCTTTATTAGGGGGGGTTAGGGGGCTACACTGGACCTAAAACTAAACTTTGGTGACACTTTTACAGTCACAAATGTCACTGATTGCAGTGATCAGTAAATAAATGGTCACTGCAATCAGTGACACTGTGGCTGGGGGCTGGGGGACATCTGGGGGTGTCTGGGGGGCCTGGGGGGGGGGCGATTTATGTGCCTATGTGTCCTGGTGTCAGTGTAGTGTTTGTGCACTAACCTGCATCTTCTCCTGTACGGCGCTCGGTATATGTGAGCGCCGCAGGAGAGATGACATCACTTCCTCCTGCCTGTGTAAACATTACACAGGCAGGGGAAGTTCTCTCATTCGCCGGGAGCGATCGAGAGGGGGTGGCCGGAATCGAACGGCCGTCCCCTCATGCCTGATCGCTCCCGATCAGTTAACTACCGCTTACTGTAAAGAAGGGGGGTCCGATCGGACCCCCCAACTATACAAAGGCAGTCACGTAGATATACGTGATTCTGCCTGTCGGTGCCATTCTGCCGACGTATATTTACAGTGGGCGGTCGTTAAGTGGTTAAAGCGGTATTAAACCCACAACCAAAAAGGCAATATATTAAAGCTTAAAATCATTAGATTGTGGCTGATTGGTGGCTGCATTTGTTTTCTTTTCTAGTTTTTTCCCCCTCTGTTATCACCTGGTGTTCTGGCCAGTAACACATCTCCTGTATTAGAATGCCCCCCACTCTGGATGAAGGGGCAGAGGGGGCATCTTTGGACAGCAGTATTGTCAGTCTAGGGAGAGGGGAGTATTAGATGCACTAGCATATTTGGATACACTAACATATTTAAGCCCAACTCCAGCTCACAGTTTATAAGTAGTTACTGCAATTTTTTTTTTCTTTTGGGATAAAGGTTTTACATAAATAAAAGCCGATCATTGTAATCACCCCTGTCAGTGGTAATTGGTTTGTCTCAACCCTGTAATTGCTACATCTGCAAGAGAGCGTGTTCTTTTGAAAAACAACAGATTTACTGTTCATTGGGAGCCTAAAAAAGAAAATGAATGCAGCCATCACATCTAAGAATTGCTAAGCTGCAATAAAATAAATGTTTTTTTTTGCGTTTAATACTGATTTAGGAGAAGCAGCGGTGACTGTGATAGATAGCACCACTCACCCTCCCCTTTTTGTTGAGTGCAGTGTTTTTTTCACAGAATGCAAAGCTTTCTGTGAATGTAGGAGTGGGAGATGAATGACAGATTCTCCCCTTCCCATTCACAAAACACCTAGCATTCGGAGAGAAGAATACTAGATGTTATATGAATTCACAAACAAGCAACATAATTCTTTACAACTGTAGCACTGGAAGATCACTGCTGTGGGGAATATCCAGCAACAATGGAAGGAGGATTTCTACTTGAACCGGCGGCCAGCAAAATGTAGTGTAGTGTAGTGTATGTACTTTCCCGGGTGTAATTTGAACTTGGCAGAGACATCAGTGATGTGTAATTCCCTGCAGCCCAGCAGGTGGCGCTGTCGCCCTGGGCTGGGGTTGAATCATTGCTGTGTGCCGTGCCTCCTTTTTGTCCTTCCTCGGCAGCGGTATGGTGGGGCGGAGAACCCGCCGTGCTTGCTGGGAGAGGGTATAAAGGGGCCGGCCATCTTTGTCACGGGGTCGAGTCCCAGGCACCTTCAGCCTGCGGGCGGTGGTTCGTGCCGGTCCTCTAGGCGGCCTAGGCCTAGAGGACAGCCGGAGGTCGTGTTCCATCCCAGGCACCTTTAGCCTGGGGTGAGGTACTCGGATGGAGGTCTGGAGCTCAGTGCCCAACACTGAGTTCCGCGAGGGAAGGAGATCCTAGGGTACCCAGGGATTGGGTACCCGAATCCGGAAGGCGCAATGGACCGGGGGGAGCTCCTCACTCGAAGATCTGGTGCAGCATATTGCCGGTGATGGTTGAGCCTCTCATCGGAGACCGCCAGGAAGGAAATCCCCCCCGCTCGGAGACCGCAACCCACTTTCAGGGAGGAAAGTGGAGAACACATTGTGTCTGGGCCTACTCGCATCCACACCTCCTTTTCTGTTCTGTTTCTACAAGGGAGTTCAACTGATTGTGTTCATTCGAGAGGAATAAAGGAGTGTTGAACTTTAATGGTGTGGGGCTCATTTCCTGACAGACATTGTTCAAGGTAACTCTCGGTGGAGGCTCCAGGTGCACAGCACTGACCCGAAGGTAAAAGAACTTTGCTTACACCACACTGACACCTGTGGTGAAGGCCAGGCGTGGTGTCCCCGCTCCCTTCCCCTCTGAAGGTACCCCTAGACAAGAGAGACGAGCTGAAGAAAAAGAGGGGAGTGAGGAGGGCGCTACATGTGGGGGCTCGGGTCCGGCATAGTGTTTGTGCACCACAGAATTGAACGTGTCTGCCCGGAGGAGTTACTAGTAGGCAGGCCTTCATTGGCCGAAGTGCATCCCTGCTCGAAGTCGTGGACATGACCCAATGAAGGGAAAGGCCCGCGCAGAAGAGTGGAAAAAGGGGGAAGCTCAGCCGTGTGAAGTAGTACACGTGGGGGCTTCTATTGCACTGCGCCACCAGGCACACCCCCATCGCTTAGTTCGTGGGCGTGACTCAGAAACAGAAAAGAAGAAAAGCCCGCGAACTGGAGCAAAGGGGAGGAGTCCAATACGTGTGAAGGACTACACGTGGGACGTTGGCGCAAAAACTTTGCAGTGTGTGATGGATCAGCAACAGGTCGCCATGTTCGGACATATATCGTGGATTCCAGTTCACCCTTCCACCACGACATTGACTGCTGCTGCTCCGGTAACAGATACGGGGATCCGGCTAAAGCCAAGGGGTCGATTCGCCCTGTATTTGTGCATGGACGTTGAGGCCCTGGGTGTGATTTGTCCGGCTGTTCGGAACTGGTGTGCCAACTGAAGCCGTTCGGGCGATGTGAGGCCTGTGGGGAGTTCCTGTTCGAAGTGGATCCGGCGGTTGAGAAGCCGAGAACCATTTACCCTGGCCGTGCTACAGGCAACACCACTCACAGAGGAGGAATCACTGCTTTGACAGCCACCCCTACGCACGCTGCAGCGACCGCGGAGGAGGTCGTGAAAACCCAACGGGAGAAATCCGAGGATGCTGACTCGGTCACCACTGTCTTGCAGCGTCCACCACCGAAGAGAAAGACCGGTATGGTAGTCCCGACCAGCGGTTGTGGTGGACCGTCTCGCCCGCTTACGCCCGGCCTGGATGGATCCGTCGACAAGAGTTCCGGACGTCCCGCTTCAAGTAAAGGCCGAGGTAAGCCAGGCGGAGAGATTTGGTGTGTGGGAAGAGGTGAAAACTCAGTCTCCACTACAGGCTACCTGCCCGCGGAGGAGTGTGACACCTCTGACCTAGAGTCGCTCTCGGACATGGGAGACGACGTTGCAATAGATGAACTGTTTGCAGAAAAGGGCTGGGACAAAGTACCTCTCGCTTCATCCCGGAGAACCAGGGATCCACCCATGTCTACAGGGGAAAGTACACCCCGGGTGGAGGCACCAGCGCCTGAAGAGGGGTCCCGTCCCTAGCCTGCCTCTACATCCCCGGTGCCATCTGTACCGAAGACCGGGGAAAAGAGACTGTTACTGCGGGCACCAATGCCCAGATCAGATGTGATCAAGGTCCCTCGCCACCCGGACTCAATCGTTTTGCCTGGCGAAGGGGACAAAGCTACCATGCCTCCTTTGGCGAGACTACAACGCCTATTTGGCCAGAAGGTTGCTGCAGAGTACGGATGGGAGTATTCATACTTGTCGAAGGAACTGCTCTATGAGGTGGAAGTGTGTCGGGAGCGCTGGTACAATGACTTTGTGTGGACCCACCTTCAGGTTCCCCACGCCCGCAGGTACTTGGCATGCTCTCCAAAGGCCTCTCAACGTTTTAAAGACTGCAAGGCAGAGTGGATGTTGGGACGGCACATCCATGCAGACAAGATGTTGATCCGGCGCAAGGAAGGAGAAGATGTGGAGTATCATCTGGAGACCATGGATCAACACTTGAAGCCACTTGTTCTGCCGCATCCCCGTTTTTACCTGTAGGAGAGAAAAGACTCCATTCTTGTTATGTTGCTGAACTTTCTGGGGCCCGTTGCTTTTGTGCCCAGAGGAATGAAGACTGTTCCTGTTGTTCTTCACCTTTCCTACAAGAGATCATGGACTCTGGGTAGATAGGGCCAAAGAGAAGAGGAAAAGTTCCACGAGTGCAGTTACCGCGGTGCTGTCACCAGGTGGCAGTGTTGCGCAACGTTAAACACTTTTCACGCTCTCACTCTTTGGAGGAAAGGGATTTCTTCCAGGAGAAGGTTCTTTTCTCTCACACGAATGCATGTGTCAGGGTTATGTGTGCTAATCCTTTTTCTTTTCCCTCTGCAGGAGAACATCCCATCAAGACCACTGAGTATGGGGTGGGTCTTAGTCAGGATGGGTGGTAAAAGTAGAATGTGAATATGTGATTCCAAGTTATGGTTTAATGCTGTTGTTTTTCTCTTCTTTCTTTATTCCCTTTTTATTACAGGGCTCAGACACAATGTTTCAGTTGGGCAGTTTTTTCCCTAAAAGTTTTATTTTTGTACAATTGTTAGTCGGTCTCTGGATTGGATTATGTCAGCCGTTGAGGGCATGATTTACTCCAGACACTGGGGACCAGTGTCAAACCACCAGGGGGAGAGTGTAGCGGGTATGTACTTTCCTGGGTGTAATTTGAACTTGGCAGGGACATCAGTGATGTGTAATTCCCTGCAGCCCAGCAGGTGGCGCTGTCGCCCTGGGCTGGGGTTGAATCATTGCTGTGTGCCGTGCCTTCTTTTTGTCCTTCCTCGGCAGCGGTATGGTGGGGCGGGGAACCCGCCATGCTTGCTGGGAAAGGGTATAAAGGGGCCAGCCATCTTTGTCACGGGGTCGAGTCCCAGGCACCTTCAGCCTGCGGGCGGTGGTTCGTGTCGGTCCTCTAGGCGGCCTAGGCCTAGAGGACAGCCGGAGGTCGTGTTCCATCCCAGGCACCTTTAGCCTGGGGTGAGGTACTCGGATGGAGGTCTGGAGCTCAGTGCCCAACACTGAGTTCCGCGAGGGAAGGAGGTCCTAGGATACTCAGGGATTGGGTACACGAATCCGGAAGGCGCAATGGACCGGGGGGAGCTCCTCACTCGAAGACCTGGTGCAGCATATTGCCAGTGACGGGTGAGCCTCTCATCGGAGACCGCCTGGAAGGAAATCCCCCCCGCTCGGAGACCGCAACCCACTTTCAGGGAGGAAAGTGGAGAACACATTGTGTCTGGGCCTACTCGCATCCACACCTCCTTTTCTGTTCTGTTTCTACAAGGGAGTTCAACTGATTGTGTTCATTCGAGAGGAATAAAGGAGTGTTGAACTTTAATGGTGTGGGGCTCATTTCCTGACAGACATTGTTCAAGGTAACTCTCGGTGGAGGCTCCAGGTGCACAGCACTGACCCGAAGGTAAAATAACTTTGCTTACACCACACTGACACCTGTGGTGAAGGCCAGGCGTGGTGTCCCTGCTCCCTTCCCCTCTGAAGGTACCCCTAGACAAGAGACAGACGAGCTGAAGAAAAAGAGGGGAGTCAGGAGGGCGCTACAGTAGGATATGCTTTATCAGTGG
The DNA here is from genome assembly GCA_029206835.1 of Rana muscosa. Taxonomy (NCBI): domain Eukaryota; kingdom Metazoa; phylum Chordata; class Amphibia; order Anura; family Ranidae; genus Rana; species Rana muscosa. The sequence continues at coordinate 3,548,040 of CM055118.1, forward strand.
TAAATTATGTGACTGGTGCTGTCTGCCAATAAATAAATAATTAAATTAGTGAATAATTGGAGTTTAGCTTTAGCTCCCAGCAATGAACAAAGAAAGTGGAGGAGAGTATATATGCAGGAGGACCAGGCATTGAAGTGAATCTTTTCGCCCTACATGGCTATGCTTTCCGATTTTGTTAGTGTGATGCTAAGGTGAACCAATACCTTGGGGTGAGCGTAGGGCAGCATAAAGTATTTTGCCTAGAAAGGTAGACAATTAAAATTTTACCTGGCATATCAGAGGCACGAAGAAACTTTTTAACAGTACCTTTCTTCAAAAGTATGTACAGAAAATAATATGCAGTTCTATTCGTTTTCCACCAGACTGTGGTGTGGTAACATAGAAAAAGATAAAGCTGCGCAACACTTGAATAAGTTCCACCATTAAATGGTGAAAAAAATGGTGTACACAGGGCTGAGTCTCTATTGTAGATGTTAACAACTATATTTTAGAAGTCCCAACTGTTGCCAGACATTAGGACAAATAACAAAAAGAGCAAAGTCCTGTGTAAAAAATTTTTTTGTAAAACTGAAAAATCCTGAAAACAAAGGATGACCATGTAGTGCAGATGCAAATCTTCTCATTCAACTATTGGTGACTTCAAACACAGAACACCCTATGAAAAGTGCCGGATGCTTGATAGAGAGAGCAATAATGACAAGCATTTACGTGTGTCCTGTGCACAGTATCAGCATTACACACAGATCCTCACACCCAAAGGCACACAATAGAGACTGAGCCCTGTGTACACCATTTTTTTCACCATTTAATGGTGGAACTTATTCAAGTGTTGCACAGCTTTATCTTTTTCTGTACTATTTTATTGTGTGTGTCTCACATTTAAGTTGAAGCATCTTATTAATTAGAGAAGTTGATTCACCTTCACTATTGGGTGATTTGTTCTCATTTCAGACAGCGCAGTATACCTCACATTTTTTGCTGTGGTAACATGCATGGAGAAAACTGACCTTACCCAACTTTGCCTATTTGAAATCTAATTTACAACTCGGTAATGAACTCTGTAAACTGACCACATAACATTATCCTTTAAATTTTTTAGAGAAAATGCATTCTTTTTCATGACAAGTTGTAACTGACATGTGAGGAGTAATTTCCCCGTAGATACAAAGAGGTTGATTTACTAAAAGCAAATAGGCTACTGATTGCAAGGCAATCCTCCCCAGAGCTTAGTGAATGTGGTACAATTTGACTTTATAATGAATACCCATTCACATGCAAGGAAAATGGGAAAAAAAATGCATTTTTCCTTGGACATGATTTAATGATGAAAGTCAGCAGAGCCCAGTCAAATGAAAAAATTGACTTGCAAAGTGCAACTTCCATTGTAAAGTGAACAGTCTACTTGCCTTTAGAAATTCCTTTTTTTTCCCATTTGTGATATACTGTATAATAAAGCACTTGGTTTTATTTCCAACTTCAAAGTCAACCAAACAAAATCTGAAGCCTCGTACACACGAACGAGTTTCTCGGCAAGAACCAGCAAGAAACTTGCTGGCAGAGATGTCTTGCCGAGAAACTCGTTCGTGTGTATGGTGTCTCGTCAAGAAAACCGACAAGTAATCTCGACGAGAAAATAGAGATCCGGCTCTCTATTTTCTCGTCGAGATTCTCGTCGGCATGTTTCTCGATGAGAAAAGTGAGTGTGTGTACACTTACCTGTCCTCCCAGAAGCACGCGCATGTTCGAAATGAATTAGACGCATGCGCGGTAGCTTCCTAGGCATACGTAGGGTATACCAAGATGGCGGCGACGGCATCGAATGTGACGAGCGCATGCTCGTCGTAGTCGATGACGTCACCGCGTACGCTCCATTCAAAGAACCGCGGGTTCTTTGAATCGAGCGTCTGTACTCTCGGCCGTGACAAGTTTCTTGTCCAAGAATCTCGTCGAAAAAAACGACATGTTTTTTTCGACGAGAATATCAGCCGTGTGTACGAGGCCTGAGGCTCTTAATTTGAATTTAGACTCCAAAAGTTACGAGCTACTCAAGAGCAATCACAATTTTAAATGGGAATTGAAAACCTTAAATACTAAGGAATCAAACTAAACCCAACTATTGATAGTCTCTTTTCAGCTAACTTTATCCCCCTCCTACAATCCATCACTACAGACCTACAAAAATGGACCCCAAAGCTCTTTTCCTGGTTTGGAAGAGCGTCCATTCTTAAAATGACTATCCTCCCAAGGCTGCTCTACTTTTTAAATGCTTTACCAATCAAGATGCCCTCCTCCTTCTTTTCAAAGTTACAGACCATCCAGAAGCGTTTCCTATGGGCCGGGAAAAAACAGAGAATCAGTTTGAATCTCCTTTGTTTTATAAATCTCTTTATTAAATTTTCACTTTTTTCTTCACATATTATTCCATACATTTTAAATATTGTACATCTTATTATCTTAAATTAAATTATACATCATTTATCCTTCATCATACATTATTTCAAACTATATAAAAAAAAAAGATTTAACCCGTGAAAACAAAATAGCCCTTTCATCCCTTGGTGTAATTCTATTCCAATTCCGCGCCCCTCTCCCCTGCAGCTGTCATAGGATTTTCTAGCCAATTTGCAAAGATTTTCTCATATTTCTCTTCTTTTCCTCTATTATAATATGTCTCCTTGTACAATGCCAGATTGTTATTTATTAAGTTTTTCCATTGTGCCAGTGGGGGGGCTTCGGCCTTCTTCCAATTCAATACTATTACCTTTCTTGCATAGAAAAGAAGGAGGCCAATCTGTGTTCTTTTTTCTATAGACAGTGTATTTTCCCCGACTAGCCCAAGTAGACAGATTTCTGCCTGTAAGTCCAGTTTGACTGACGTCACTTCATCAATTATTCTCAGGATCTCTCTCCAAAATATCATTATCCTTGGACAGGTCCAGAAAATATGGATAAAGTTTCCAGGGGTACCTGTACACCTCCAGCAGTTTTGAGAATTAGATGGTGATATTTTAGATAATTTATACGGTGTAAAATAGCTTCTATGTGTTATTTTGAATTGAATTAATTTATCTCAAGTGAAATAAAAATTTGAAATGGAAATTTATATATCTTTCCCCAGTTTTCTGCTGATAATCCTGGGATATCTCTTAACCAGCACTCAATCAGTTTGTTCATATCTGATTGTTCTATCTTTAATAGATGTTTATATAAATTTGAAATCATCCCCCTTTCTCTTTTTTTCTCAGCCTCTTTTCTAAGCCCGTTTCTATTAACTGAGGGATGCTCTGTGGGAACTGGGCTGACAGTGCGTATGTTAGCTGAATATATCTAAATAGATAGCTCTCAGGAATGTTGCCGTTTTTTCTCATATCTACAAATGAGACTATTTTCCCCTCATGTATTACATGGGATATTTTCTTGATTTTGAATTTTGTCCATACTCTCGGATCTGGAATAGAAGCTAAATGCCTAAGCAGCGGATTTCTCCATAATGAGGTATTTGGTGATATATCTATTTTTGAATTACTCTCTCCTATCATGCCCGCCTTCCATGCTTTTACTGTTGTTATCATAGATGGAGTTAGATCTCGGCTACTTTTTATCCCACGAAATGGCAGTGCCTGCAGTGCCTCCAGCGACTGTACCACCGCAACCTCTACTACTGTAGCGGGATCGTGTCCGTCAGGGCTCAGCCACCTTCCTACTGTTACCAGCTGTGCTGCTAGATAATACCTATATAGATCTGGGAAAGCCAACCCTCCTTGTGACACCGGGCGCATAAGTGTATTTAATTTTATTCTAGACAATTTATTTTGCCATATAAATGAAGATAATTCACCATGTATCTGTGTAAAGAAACTTTTTGATAGCCATTGTGGTGAGTTTCTAAACAGGTATAACAACTGGGGAAGAATCTTAATTTTTATCAAATTTATACGACCTAGTAGAGATAGGGGTAATTTTTCCCACATTTTAAATTTTTTTCTATTTTCCTGTAGTACTGGATCTAAACTCAAACTTTTGCATTTTTCAACCTGTCGTGATATAACTATACCCAGATATTTAAATTCTACTATCCATTTTAATGGGATATTTGGGGTCGCTGTATCTTGTGCTCCTTGGTCTATAGCAAATAATAGTGATTTACCCCAGTTTACCTTAAGTCCTGTATATAGTGAGAAGATATTTAATAACTCCAACGCCCCATTCAGTGACGGACCCGCGTCTTTTAGAAATAGCAGCATGTCATCTGCATATAGGGCTACCCTCTCTTCCAGCCCTCCTATTCGGAGTCCCTGGATCTCTTGTGACATCCTCAGGGCCTCTGCCACTGGCTCCATTGCTACCGCAAATAGTGCTGGAGAGAGAGGGCAGCCCTGTCTTGTACCTCTGTACAGCTCAAAGTAAGTTGATAGCCTTCCCCTAAGTTTAACTGCTGACATAGGTTTCCTGTATATTGTTTGAACCCAGCTAATACATTTTGAGGGAAATCCCATTCTCCTAAGTATTTCCCATAGAAAGGGCCATTCTATAGTGTCAAAGGCCTTTTCTATGTCCACGGAAACTACCGTCCCAGACCCTTCACAGTTGTGGTGTGCATGTATATTCGTAAATAATCTACGCAGATTTACATCTGTCGTCCTTTGCGGCATAAATCCCGTCTGGTCCTGGTCTATTATAGATCTTAATAGAGGTTGTAATCTAGATGTATATATTTTTGTTAATATCTTAACATCTGTATTTAATAATGCTATCGGCCTGTATGAGGGGCACAGTTTTGGATCTTTGCCCTCTTTATATATTAGAGTTATATGTGCCTTTCTCATTGAGTCCGGCAACATCTCCTTCAGCAGTCCTTCAGAATATACCTTTTCTAGTTTTGGAGCCAATATATCTTTATATTTTTTATAGAATTCAACAGGAATTCCATCTGGCCCTGGTGTTTTTTCCCCTGGGAATGTATTTATGGCTTTTTTTATTTCCTCACTTGTAATTGGTTTAACCAGTGCCTCCCTCTCCCTGTCTGACAACCACCCTAGGGCTACCCGGTCCAATAGGTCTGACATAGCCCCTGGATGGGAGCCGGAGGGGAGAGAGGAGGTATATAACCCAGCATAATAATCGCTGAAGGTCTTCAATATTTCATCTGGTTCTTTTATTCTTATTCCTTCTGGCGTTTCTATTTCTGCTATGATTGTTGGTTGATGTTCCTGTTGTGTCAGTCTTGCTAGGAACCTCCCACTTTTATCTCCCATTTCGAAGATATTTTGTTTCTTTTTATGTATGTCTAGTCTTGTTATCTCCTCCATGTGTAGTTGTAATTCTCTTTGTGCAGCCATCATTAAATCAAAGTTGGAATTACTTGGGTCTTGACTGTATTGTTCTTTACTACCCTCTACCTGTATCTGTAACTGCTGCACCTTGACCTTCTGCTTTTTATTTATTGCTGCAATATTCGATATATATTGACCCCGTAGATATGCTTTGAATGCATCCCACACTATGTCTACTGAGGATGTTCCCTCATTGTTTTCCCAATATTCATTTATTATGGTTACCATTTTTACTGATATTTCTGGGTACATCACCCACTGTGGGGACAACCTCCACAGTGTTGTGTCTCTCGAGGTAGGAATACATATTAACACCTGTAGGGGAGCATGGTCTGATAGGCCGCTTGGCAGATATTTAGCATCAACGATATCTATTAGCATTGCAGAGTCTGCAAATGCCATATCTATCCTGGATGCTGTTTTATATGATGTAGAATAACAGGAATACGTTATTTTTTCTGGATTTCTCCATCTCCATATTTCCGTTACCCCCATCGTTTGTGCCCAATTATATAAATCGTCTGAATGTTTTTTTGAAGGCTTCGGCCTGTCCAATTCAGCGGACATCACTGAGTTGAAATCTCCAATGAGCATCAATTTTACTGAAGGATACTGTATAATTTTTCCCATTATCTCATTTAAGATTTCAACTGTAAATGGAGGTGGGATATATATTGCTACTATAATATAGCTCTGTTGCCCAATCTTATATAACAAAATCACATATTTCCCCTGTACATCTATATAATAGCTTTTTCCACCTTTCCAGGAAAGGACTTATTTACTAACACTGAAACACTGCTGGCATAGGATGAGTAGGTAGCATGATACTCTTTTTGTATCCAATTTTTTTTTAACGTTGTTATTTTTTTTTCCCCATTAGATGTGTCTCCTGTAGTATAATTAGTTGCGGACTGTATTTTTTTATATACTGGAACATTTGCGCTCGCTTGAATCTAGAGTTCAGTCCTCTGACATTCCACGATATTATTGAATAGGTATTATCATTACTTTTTTTTCCTGACATTATGTTTTATCCTCGGAAGCTGTCTATTACCCTTTCCATCTTGGGGAGAGAGTCTCTTCTGGGATTTTATACTACACCTCTGGGCATTTATACATCTCACTCTTACCCCACCCTTCCCTCCCACCTCCCCTCCCACCCTATTCCTCTCCATCTCCTCTTTAGATCTGTAACTCCATTCATACTTGGATGAGAATGGAGAGGCATTTTGACCAATCCCTATTTTACCGACCTTGGTATCTATTCCATAGTCAGTACCCAACATTTCTCAACTCAACCCTCCCAACACACAAAAAGAGAAAAAATAAAAAATAAAATAAAAACTAACAGCACTTTCCTTTATACAAACATATGGCGGGTTCATCATTAATTGCAGTATACCATCATTATTACCCAAATAAACAAGCATTTTCTCATAAAGTAACAAATTCAGAGATATATAGAGCAAGACGGAGAGACTTTACTGCTATGCAGCAATATCTGCTTTTTTAAAAAAAAAGAAAAAAAATATTTTTTTTTCTCCCCCCCTCTCCCTTCCTCCCTCCCCGCCTCTCCCCTCCCTCCCCCCCCCTCTCCCCTCCCTCCCCCCCTCTCCCCCATCGCATCTCCTATTGAGTGTGAAAGAAAAAAAAAACCTTTCTTTCCTTATCCCCCCTTTTTAAGTGTATTTGATATATTTAATGTATAGTGAATTTCCATCATTTGTGTGCAAAAAAAAAAAAAAAAACTATAAAAATTTGTTGTGGTTTAATTTCACCTTCTCTTTCTTCTCTTCCATTGTTTAGTGCCACTATTTCTTCCCTCCAAAATTATGTATATTATGTATAAATTGTGAAGATTTACTTTCATTTCCTTATCTCTTATCGTGTTCACTTCTTTTAATCTAACCGCTTAACAATCTCAATTCACCCCCCCCCCCCCAAAAAAAAAAAAAGAGGAACTGAAAAGGAAGGAAGGGAGGAGCACGGAGGGGTTAAAAAAAAAAAAAAACCCAGAGAAACACATCTTAATCATTAACATCTATCCATATCTGTCAATATCTATTATCATCTTCAATCAACATCTTTCAGTGTCTTCAAAATTAGCCATATAGATAATTAATAGGGCCTTCCAACCCTATCTTGTATGTCCCATATTACTTGCTTAAAAAAATATATATATATTTTTAGTAGAAACATTTGTATGGGAAAAAATAAATAAAATAAAAAGTAAAAATCTATTAAATTTCATATATAGGGCTATCTGGTGTCTAGCCACTCCGCTACTGCATCTGGCGTCTCAAAAAAAAAAATGTTTTCTTTTCATCGCTCACTCTTAATTTACTGGGATATAGAAGACTATACTTTAGCCCCTTCTCCCTGAGTCTTTTTCGGGCTTCGCTATATGCTTTTCTCCTTTCCTGTATTTCTGGGGGGTAGTCTGGAAAAAACATCAGTTTCACATTTTGATATTGTATGTCCTCTTTCATCCTGGCTGTTGAAAGGATTTTATCTCGGTCTTGAAAATTTAGCAGTCGTAGTAGAAAGGGTCTAGGGAACTCTCCTGGCTTAGGGATACGGAAAGATATCCTATGCGCCCTCCCTATTATAAATGTTGGAGTTTTTTCTATCAGGCCTAAGATGCCTGTCAATAGTTCCTCTGCAAATTTTACTGGACTGTCTCCCTCTGCTCGCTCAGGTATTCCCAAAATCCGGACATTATTCCTCCTTAGTCGACTCTCTGTGTCGATTGCTCTTTCTTGGAGTGTTGTAATTTGCTTTTTCATTATATGCCACTCTCTGCTCTCCATTTTTTGTTTTTCCTCTATTTTTGAGACCCGAGCTTCAATTGCCGCAGTTCTTTGCTGTACTTTATCGAATTCCTGCCTCATTATGCTAACGTCTATAGCCAAGGCGTCTATTTTTGCTGTAAGAGTCTCGCTACTTTTTTTAATAGCCTCCATAATGTCTTTAGCAAAAGTGGGTTGCTCTGCTGTCATTTTACCCTGGGTCTCTTCCTGTGTCTCAGTAGCTTTAAGTGACTTTAGCGGGGATTTTTCCGTTGATTTTACGGTTCCTTTTATAAATTTTGCTAGAGGAGATGAACATGGGGTAACTGTCTGTGTTTTACCTCTGGTTTTGCCGGGAGCCATTCAGGCTTTTGTTAATTTACCCGATTTTACTGGAAAGACAGGGACTATATAGTATATATATAGTTTGTATAGTATATAGTCCCTGTCTTTCCAGTTTGAATCTCCTTACATTTCCAAAGAGCAGGGGGGGCATTGACCTACCTGACTATAAGAAATACCACATAGCTTCTCACATATCTAGATTGATAGACTGGCATTGCCATGGCAACCACAAAGATTGGGTACAGCTAGAACGAGATCACAACTCGAAACCCATTCTATATTTTCCTTGGTCGGCTTCTTCCAAATACACCAGAAAAATAACTAACCCACTTGTAGCATCCACACTTGATATTTGGCACAAAATAGCTACTCCATATAAACTGGCCACAATCCCAGGTCCATTGACACCGATTGCAGACAACCCTGATTTCTCCCTGGGAGAAAACCAACCGAGACTCCCAATCCCTTCTACCACTGGTAAACTATTATCCACCCACTGTATAGCTGATAACAAGGTCAAAGCTTTGGATGACCTTAGAAAGGAATTTGGTGAGCCATCACTCAAACCCTGGTCCTATTTACAGCTGAAAGATTTCCTGATCAATAACAAACATAAAAATGCATACTGCAAGAACCTGACCCAGCTAGAGCATATTTGCCTTTCCAGATCACAGATCACTAAGACAACATCCTTAGCGTATTCATGGCTGGGTCATACACAAGCAGGCATGTGCAACAAACATAAAAATAAATGGGAAACTGATCTAGGTCTTACCTTCAGCGATAAGCAATGGGAAAAGGCATGCATCTTCGCTCACAAATGCTCTTTGAGTACGAGATACCAAGAAATCTCTTACAAGCTGTTAACCCAGTGGTATATGACCCCAGTGAAAACCAAACAGTGGTCAAACCTCTCATCAGACATATGTTGGAGGTGCAATAGGGAACCGGGCTCCTTTTTGCACATTTGGTGGAGTTGTCCTCCTATCCTTGACTATTGGTCTCAGGTGAATTCATGGATAAAACACATCACAGACACTACGATCGATCTAAATGCAGCTGCATGCCTTCTACATATCAATCACTTTAAGATTAGCAAATATAAAAATGCGTTAATAAGGCATCTATTAACAGCTGCTAAAACACTTATTCCTTTGCATTGGAAAACCACTGGAGCGCCAACGGTCAAGGATTGGTTAGACAGGGTAATGTTCATGTACAAAATGGACGAGATTGTGGCCATGAAGAAAGAAACAGCTGAAAGTTTTCACACCCTTTGGCAACCTTGGGTTTTATTCCTGTATTCTGCTGAATTCAAAACTCTGATGAACTAAGATGCTTAATAGCCCTACATTACTGACAACCTACTCAGTTATAAAATTACGGTTCTTTCTCTTTTCATGTCTGATGACATAACCACATTGTATTCTGTAATAGATTACATACTAGATTGATGTTTTACTATTAGTATAATTAGAGGGTACCCAGATATTGAAATGATACTGTAAGCACGCGCTCCTCTGAAAACCTCTAATCTAAAAGCTCTCTCCCTCCCCCTCTTCCCTCACCCCCTCTCTTCACCCTCTTTATTTTTCCCTCACTCCCACCCTCTATTCCCCCTTTCTCCCTACATCCTCCCCCCCTTCTATAATTATTGATCAATATGACAGAAATATTGCTCCTTTACGTATGATGGTACTCTTTTTCTCTACAATATGTGCATTTTGAATATTAGACTCGAATGTTGAGTACAGATATTGGCTGATGTATCATCAATGTTAATATTTTGTAATAATTTTCTTTCAATAAAACTTTAATTGTGATAAAAAAATAAAATAAAATAAAAATAAAGCACATGTGTTCTTAGAATACCTCAAGTATTTAGAGGCTAAGCTGTTGAGTTCAATGTCACTGAGGACACTATCGTGCTTATTAATTAGTTTGCTATTTCTGTGATTTTCTTCTTATTGCTCCAGTTTTCCTTCTACAACCAAAATTGGTAGTGTAATTGGTTTCTTCTGTAAATTGCTGCAGAGTAGTAGATGCATTAGAGAGCAAAATCACATAGATTAATTCCAGTGCAACATTGGGGGGAGATTTACTAAAATTGGAGAGTGCAAAATATGGTGCAGCTGTGCATGGTAGCAAATCAGCTTCTAACTTCAGCTTGTTCAATTAAGCTTTGAAAATAAAACATGGAAGCTGATTGGTTTCTATGCAGAGCTGCACCAGATTTTGCACACTCCAGGTTTAGTAAATCAACTCCAATGTATAAGGCCTGGTTCACACTGGGGCGACAAACGCTCCGACATTGGGAGCTCATGTCGCATGACGTGTGAAAATCAATGTTTCCCTATGGGAGCCGTCTTAACTGGTCCGACACATGTCGGTCCGACTTTGAGAATGCTCCCTGTACTACTTTGGTCCGACTTTGATCCGACTTCAGCCCATTGACTATCATTGAAGTCGGATCAAAGTCAGACCGCAGTCTTGCATGATCAGACTTTGGCATGCGACTTGTGCTGTGCTGCTTTTGAGGGGGAACTCCAGGCCAAATTTTAAATAAAAAACCGGCATGGGTTCCCCCTCCAGGAGCATACCAGGCCCTTGGGTCTGGTCTGGATTTGAAGAGGAACCCCTACGCCGAAAAAACAGCGTGGGGGTCCCCCCAAAATCCAAACCAGACCCTTATCCGAGCACACAACCTGGCAGGCCGCAGGGGAAGAGGGGGGACAAGAGAGCAGACCCCCTCCCTCCTGAACCGTACCAGGCCGCATGCCCTCAACATGGGGGGTTTGGTGCTCTGGGGCAGGGGGGCGACCTGCGGCCCCCCCACCCCAGAGCACCCTGCCCCCATGTTGATGAGGACAGGGCCTCTTCCCGACAACCCTGGCCGTTGGTTGTCGGGGTCTGCGGGCGGGGGGCTTATCGGAATCCGGGAGCCCCCTTTAATAAAGGGGCCCCCGGATCCCGGCCCCCCCACCCTATGTGAATGAGTATGGGGTACATCGTACCCCTACCCATTCACCTGGTGGAAAAAAATTGCAATAAAAAAACCACACAGCTTTTTAAAGTATTTTATTGCACAGCTCCGGGGATCTTCTTCCGACTTCGGGGGTCTCCGGTGTCGTCGCCGCGCTCTCCGGTTTTCTTCTGCCGGGCCACCGCTAACTTCTTTAGCTCTTTTGCTAGCGGGGCCCGGTCTTCTCCGTCGCCTTCTCCCCTCTTCTCCTCTCCGGTTCTTCCTTTCTTCTGCCGGGCCTCCGCTAACTTCTTTTAGCTCTTTTGCTAGCGGAGGCCCGGTCTTCTCCGTCGCCTTCTTCTTCTCCCGCTATCCGAGTTCTTCTCCCGGTTCTTCTCCCGCTTCTTTCTTCTGCCGGCCCCTCCACTAACTTCTTTAGCTCTTTTGCTAGTGGAGGGGCCGGTCTTCCCGTCGTCGCCGTCGGCGTCTTCTTCTCTCTTCTCATGACGTCACAGTCACATGTTCCCATGACGTCACAGTCACATTCTCCGGGGCCATGTGCCCCGGAACATGTGACTGTGACGTCATGAGAAGCCTATATTAATCTCTGCGGACCGAAGATTTAGCATTACTGCGAGACCGCCCCTCGACTAGCAAAAGAGCTAAAGAAGTTAGTGGAGGGGCTGGCAGAAGAAAGAAGCGGGAGAAGAACCGGGAGAAGAACCAGATAGCGGGAGAAGAAGAAGGCGACGGAGAAGACCGGGCCTTCGCTAGCAAAAGAGCTAAAATTAGTTAGCGGAGGCCCGGCAGAAGAAAGGAAGAACCGGAGAGGAGAAGAGGGGAGAAGGCGACGGAGAAGACCGGGCCCCGCTAGCAAAAGAGCTAAAGAAGTTAGCGGTGGCCCGGCAGAAGAAAACCGGAGAGCGCGGCGACGACACCGGAGACCCCCGAAGTCGGAAGAAGACCCCCGGAGCTGTGCAATAAAATACTTTAAAAAGCTGTGTGGTTTTTTTATTGCAATTTTTTTCCACCAGGTGAATGGGTAGGGGTACGATGTACCCCATACTCATTCACATAGGGTGGGGGGGCCGGGATCCGGGGGCCCCTTTATTAAAGGGGGCTCCCAGATTCCGATAAGCCCCCCGCCCGCAGACCCCGACAACCAACGGCCAGGGTTGTCGGGAAGAGGCCCTGTCCTCATCAACATGGGGGCAGGGTGCTCTGGGGTGGGGGGGCCGCAGGTCGCCCCCCTGCCCCAGAGCACCAAACCCCCCATGTTGAGGGCATGCAACCTGGTACGGTTCAGGAGGGAGGGGGGCCGCTCTCTTGTCCCCCCCTCTTCCCCTGCGGCCTGCCAGGTTGTGTGCTCGGATAAGGGTCTGGTTTGGATTTTGGGGGGACCCCACGCCGTTTTTTCGGCGTAGGGGTTCCTCTTCAAATCCAGACCAGACCCAAGGGCCTGGTATGCTCCTGGAGGGGGAACCCATGCCGGTTTTTTATTTAAAATTTGGCCTGGAGTTCCCCCTCAAGATTCATACCAAACACAGTGCCTGCTATTGGCGGGGATCCAAATCGGATCCCCGTTCATTGAAAGTCAGACATATGTCGGCTTCATGTCGCAGGGCAAAGTCGGATCCAAAGTAGGACAGATGTCGTGTCGCACTAGTGTGAACCCAGCCTTAAACATATAAGTACTCCAATTTTACTGGGCAAAATAATAACAATGAGAGTGTGCATGTACTGTATACGCTGTTCCTGGAAGTACTGTTTTTTTTGCCAATTTAATGTTAGGAACATTTATCAATCCTGTTGCAAGTCAAAGCAATGCTAAACAGGAGCAATGAGATGCATCATGAGACAGATTCATGACAAAGTTACAACCTGAGCCATAAATTCCTTCTATGTAGGGTTGCCACCTGTCCGATTTTGACCCAGACAGTACGGGTTTCGAGACATGTGCCTGGGTTTCCACCCGCCGGAAACCCGGGCACACATTCCACCGTCATGTGGCCAGTGGCAGCGGATCTATGGCCCCGGACGCAACATCTGGAGATAGGCGCCGCACTTCCCGTGCCCACTATCGATGTCACACAGTGCGCTCTGAGCCCAGCGGGTTCCCTGATTGGCCGAACGGTCATGACATGAGCCCGGCAGAGGCGGGGCTGGAATGTGGATAATTGCGCCTGCTTGTTCCCGGAGTCCTGCCTCATGCTGTGTGTCTCCTAAGGACGCTCTCATCTGCTCTGTCACCCCCCTCTCTGTCACCCCCCCTCCTCTCTGTCAACCCCCTCCTCTCTTTTAGCCCCCTCCTCTCTTTCACCCCCCCTCCTCTCTTTCACCCCCCCCCTCCTCTCTTTCACCCCCCTCCTCTCTGTCACCCCCTCCTCTCTGTCATCCCTCCTCTCTGTCACCCCCCTCCTTTCTGTCACCCCCCTTCTCTCTGTCACCCCTCTTCTCTGTCACCCCCCTCCTCTGTCACCCCCCTCCTCTCTGTCACCCCCCTCCTCTCTGTCACCCCCTCCTCTCTGTCACCCCCCTCCTCTCTGTCACCGCCCTTCTCTCTGTCATCCCCCCTCCTCTTTTACCCCCCTCCTCTCTGTCACCCCCTTCCTCTCTGTCACCCCCCTCTTCTCTGTCACCCCCCTTCCTCTCTGTCACCCCCCTTCCTCTCTGTCACCCCCCTCCTCTGTCACCCCTCTTCTCTGTCACCCCCCCTCCTCTCTGTAACCCCCTCCTCTCTGTCATCCCCCTCCTCTCTTTTACCCCCCTCCTCTCTGTCACCCCCCCTCCTCTCTGTCACCCCCCTCCTCTCTGTCACCCCCCTCCTCTCTGTCACCCCCTCCTCTCTGTCACCCCCCCTCCTCCTCCTCCTCTCTATCACCCCCCTCCTCTCTGTCACCCCCCCTATTCTCTGTCACCCCTCTTCTCTGTCACCCCCCTTCCTCTCTGTCACCCACCTCCTCTCTGTCACCCCTTTTCTCTGTCACCCCCCTCCTCTCTGTCACCCCCCTCCTCTCTGTCACCCCCCTCCTCTCTTTTACCCCCTCCTCTCTGTCACCCCCCCTCCTCTCTGTCACCCCCCCTCCTCTCTTTGACCCCCCTCCTCTCTGTCACCCCCCTTTCTCTCTGTCACCCCCCCCTCTTCTCTGTCACCCCTCTTCTCTGTCACCCCCTTCCTCTCTGTCACCCCCTTCCTCTCTGTCACCCCCTCCTCTCTGGCACCCCTCTTCTCTGTCACCCCCCCCTCCTCTCTGTCACCCCCCCTCCTCTCTGTCACCCCCTCCTCTCTGTCACCCCCTCCTCTTTGTCAGCCCCTCCTCTCTGTCACCCCTTCCCCTCTCTGTCACCCCCCTCCTCTCTGTCACCCCTCTTCTCTGTCACCCCCCCTCCTCTCTGTAACCCCCTCCTCTCTGTCATCCCCCCTCCTCTCTTTTACCCCCCCTCCTCTCTGTCACCCCTCCTCTCTGTCACCCCCCTCCTCTCTGTCACCCTCCCTCCTCTCTGTCACCCTCCCTCCTCTCTGTCACCCCCCTCCTCTCTGTCAGCTACCCCCCTCCCCTCTGTCAGCTACCCCCCTCCCCTCTGTCACCCCCCCTCCTCTCTGTCACCCCCCTCCTCTCTGTCACCCCCCTCCTCTCTGTCACCCCCCCTCCTCTCTGTCACCCCCCCCCTCCTCTCTGTCACCCCCCCTCCTCTCTGTCACCTCCTCTCCTCTCTATCAACCCCCCTCCTCTCTATCACCCCCCTCCTCTCTATCACCCCCCTCCTCTCTGTCACCCCTCCTCTCTGTCAGCTACCCCCCTCCCCTCTATCAGCTACCCCCAAACAGCACGCACCCCCCCTTCTTCCCCCGCTCCAGCGGGGCTAATGTCCTGCAGCCGGGTCACACTGCACTATCTGTCTGTGCGCTCTCTCTCCCACCCAGCCGCTGGTGCTGATGCCACCAGAGACAGTGAATGGAGGGCCACTGGAGGAGAAAGAGCATGGTATTACAGACTCCGCCCCCTAACAGGTTCACACACACATCTTTGCAGCAGCTCCTGGAAGGTAAGGTTTTTTTTTGTCTCGCTGTAATGGAGGTCTCTATTGGGGGGGGGGGGGGCAGGCAATGTCTGATATTTAATCTGTTATCTTCTTCTCTATTTGTGGGGTGCCTGTGGATTGCTTTGAATTTTTTGGGCTTTTTTTGTAATTAAAAGATACTTGAAAGGGTTGTAGAATGCACAGTGCCACTTTGTGAACAGTTTGTATGGGGTTGGGTTCAGTAGAGCTAATTTGGGTTTTTGGATGGAGGTACACTGATCTTCTGACACTGATCTTCTGACACTGTCCACTGATCTTCTGACACTGTCTACTGATCTTCTGACACTGATCTTCTGACACTGTCCACTGATCTTCTGACACTGTCCAATGATCTTCTGACACTGATCTTCTGACACTGTCCACTGATCTTCTGACACCATCCACTGATCTTCTGACACTGTCCACTGATCTTCTGACACTGATCTTCTGACACTGTACACTGATCTTCTGACACCGTCCACTGATCTTCTGACACCATCCACTGATCTTCTGACACAGTCCACTGATCTTCTGACACTGTCCACTGATCTTCTAACACCATCCACTGATCTTCTGACACTGTCCACTGATCTTCTGACACTGATCTTCTGACACTGTCCACTGATCTTCTGACACTGATCTTCTGACACCGTCCACTAATCTTCTAACACCGTCCACTGATCTTCTGACACTGTCCACTTATCTTCTGACACTGATCTTCTGACACTGTCCACTGATCTTCTGACACTGATCTTCTGACACTGTCCATTGATCTTCTGACACTGATCTTCTGACACTGATCTTCTGACACTGTCCACTGATCTTCTGACACTGATCTTCTGACACTGTCCACTGATCTTCTGACACTGATCTTCTGACACTGTGCACTGATCTTCTGACACTGATCTTCTGACACGGTCCACTGATCTTCTGACACTGTCAACTGATCTTCTGACACTGATCTTCTGACACTGTCCACTGATCTTCTGACACTGTCCACTGATCTTCTGACACTGTCCACTGATCTTATGACACTGTCCACTGATCTTCTGACACTGATCTTCTGACACTGTCCACTGATTTTCTGACACTGATCTTCTGACACTGTCCACTGATCTTCTGACACTGTCCACTGATCTTCTGACACTGTCCACTGATCTTCTGACACTGTCCACTGATCTTCTGACACTGTCCACTGATCTTCTGACACTGTCCACTGATCTTCTGACACTGATCTTCTGACACTGATCTTCTGACACTGTCCACTGATCTTCTGACACTGTCCACTGATCTTCTGACACGGTCCACTGATCTTCTGACACGGTCCACTGATCTTCTGACACGGTCCACTGATCTTCTGACACTGTCAACTGATCTTCTGACACTGATCTTCTGACACTGTCCACTGATCTTCTGACACTGTCCACTGATCTTCTGACACTGTCCACTGATCTTCTGACACTGATCTTCTGACACTGTCCACTGATTTTCTGACACTGATCTTCTGACACTGTCCACTGATCTTCTGACACTGTCCACTGATCTTCTGACACTGTCCACTGATCTTCTGACACTGTCCACTGATCTTCTGACACTGATCACTGATCTTCTGACACCGTCTACTGATCTTCTGACACTGATCACTGATCTTCTGACACCGTCTACTGATCTTCTGACACCGTCCACTGATCTTCTGACACCGTCCACTGATCTTCTGACACCGTCCACTGATTTTCTGACACCGTCCACTGATCTTCTGACACCGTCCACTGATCTTCTGACACTGTCCACTGATCTTCTGACACCATCCACTGATCTTCTGACACCGTCCACTGATCTTCTGACACCGTCCACTGATCTTCTGACACCGTCCACTGATCTTCTGACACCGTCCACTGAT
This sequence comes from Rana muscosa, assembly GCA_029206835.1. Lineage (NCBI taxonomy): Eukaryota > Metazoa > Chordata > Amphibia > Anura > Ranidae > Rana > Rana muscosa. The sequence goes on from CM055118.1 coordinate 3,565,434, forward strand.
CTTCTGACACCGTCCACTGATCTTCTGACACTGTCCACTGATCTTCTGACACCGTCCACTGACCTTCCAAAAGGTTTCCCAGGTATTTTACAATCCTATAGCGTGTACTACAAAAAAATTGCCATGCGCCACGAAAGTGTTCGGGTTTGGCTTGAAGAAATGGTGGCAACCCTACTCCTATGCCTTCTCTAAAGTTATACTGTGACTGGCGACTTAATGACCCCTGAACACTTCTTAATCATGCGTCTGTTTATAGAGGAAATCTGTCTCATCTTAAGCAATAAATCTGTCTAATTCTGCCATGATGCTGCACATGTTATCAGTAATTGGATTGTTTGGATGGTTTGACAGTTTGGTTGAGAGCTCAACCAATGGGAGTGTTAAATTTCCAGCTTTATGGATGGGTTTACTTCCACTTTAACTTGACTGGCCTGCACAGAGTCCTGACTTCAATTTGATAGAACACCTTTGGGAAGAATCAGATCAGAGACTGCGAGCCAGGCGAGTGCCTGACCTCACAAATGTGCTTCTGGAAGAATGGTCAAACATTCCTATAGACACACTCCAAAACCTTGCAGACAGCCTTCCTAAGGGTGGGCCAACCCAATATTGAACACTACGAACTAAGCCTGGGATGCCATTAAAGTTCACGTGCGTGTAAAGACAGGCGTCCCAATAAAGTTGGTAATATAGGGTATTTTGGTTTTCCCAGAATGCTATTTGTTGTTTGCTTTTTGCATCTGAGACAGCATTGTATAGCAACATAACCGCGTCTAATCATAATCACATATAATCATAATCTAATCATAATCTCCGCTCATGCCCCCCCTCCTTGGGGGGGGCATGAGCAGAGCGTACATCCCCGCCTGAAGCTCCGCTACCTGGAGGACGGAAAAGCCATATAAATGGCAGGTGTCCGCTAAACACCCGCACCTAAATAGCACATACGTGTGCCCACAGCATTCCTGATTCAGGGGGTTTCATCCCTGATGGTTCTAGGCTGAATATGAAGCCTAAATCCAACAAAACAGCGCCGCCTCACAACACATCTAAAATGGCACCACAGCCGTCTGCCTCAGGAACTTCCAGCAGCGCTGCTAAGAATTTAAAGGCACATACTCCCTCACAGGCTCTGTCAAATAACTCAGATTTAGACTGTGAGAATTTGGAGGACACATCACAGGATGAAATAGCTTCACCAGCTATGTTAAAACAAATAGAAAAAATGCTTAAAAAAGCATTAAAACGCACATCAGACCATATTACAACTAGGCTCACCAAGGAGATTAGAGAGCTGGGTCAACGCATGTCGACACTTGAAACCAGAGTGTATGACATGGAAAATTACATTGTGAATTGTTCTACAGAAATTGAAAATCTCAAGGAAGAAAATTAAATATTACAGACAAGACTGGAGGACTATTAAAACTGTGCTAGACGCTCCAATCTGTGCATTAGAGGTATTCCTGAAACTGTAATTGACCTACAAGCCACAATAAAAGCACTCTTTCAGGAATTACAACCAGCTATCCCTGTGGAGCATCTGGAAATTAACAGGGTTCATAGAGCCCCAACGCCCAAAAAAATCTGACGGTCCACCTCGTGATATCATTGCGATTTTCCATTTCTACAGAACAAAAAGACATAACTACTGTACCAGCTTTTTGCAGATTTGTCCCAACTTACTATCAACAAAAGAAGGGCTTTAAGTACTACAAGTATTGCAATGCAATCAATGCATATCAATGGGGTTTTGCCTTTTTTGGTGTGTTTCACATTCCAAGGCTCTAAATTTATATGTCGTTCTGCAAATGACCTTAAAACTACTCTCCGAGACATACACCTGTTGAGCTTGACACAAAATCAAGAAACCACATGCCGAAGATCACCATCATTTTCCTCAGACAAATACCAGGGAGAAACGAGCATCAGAGTTTGCACAAGAGAAGCCGCTTTCGATCCTCTGACCCGGTTCCTGATTCGATGGACTGAAGAATACTTTATATTCAGATTTTTCTCCCTATTTGCTGGATGAGTCCACCAACTCTTACTGTTCATTTTACATATGGCCTTCAATTGTTTTTTTCCCTTACTCAAGCACATCTGGTTATGCTATTATGATAATGGGATATATTATCCATTTTCATAAATCCATATTTCTGTGATTTATTTTTTTCCTAATCAATAAGGCAATTATAAAGTTCTGTTCATTTTATCTCTATTTTTTTGTCATTTTCTGCCTTAATGAGATACTTTAATTATCTCACCAGTTTTTAGCATAGAATATTATAGATACAATTCTATTCCAAATTTCAAATAGATGGCTGTAATTATGAAAGGGGTTAACGTCGTTTAGGATATTCCATTCCCGAACACCAAGACAGCTACCGACACTCCAGTCAGGCGAACAAGACCCATACGAACAATTCTCCCCCAATAACGAGACTAAGCTCTGTCTTGAGGTTTAAACAGGGCTGACAATCTTTATTGAAACAACCACAAGTTTTATACACAGTTAAAAGAGGAGGTGCATCATTCTGCTCATTACTCTGAAAAGACAGCTGTGACCAGAACTAATTACCATGAGCCAATTAACTAATTCCTTTTAGTAGCCTGGCTGTCTCCTGAACTTCAATACACATTATCACAGGAATCCTTTCATACAATACAGGGTCAATTAGCCCAAGCCCCCATGAAAAGATCTTTAGAAGTTAGTCTGGATTCATTAACATTACAACAGGCAGACAGGTGGATGAAGGTGATGACATTAGCATCTTTCAATTAACATGTTGAGTTCAGAATCAACAAACGTAAAAGTAAAGTAAAAGAACTATTTACTTATATCCTGGAATGCCCATAATAAGAGTTACTTCCTGTGCATCGACCTCACAGCACGCAGTGGATAACATCTTCATATTTCTTGTGATATATGGTTAATTAATATTACTGTCCCATTTTAAAGTAGTCCAAGAAATACTCTCTCAGTTACCCTATGCCCCTAATGGACATATGGTGATTTAGACATGAGAGGTGCATGGGGAGCTGAAGCAAGGGTATCTCATACTTTCTAAGATATTCTGGGTTCCACGGGCCCTCCCGTTACAACGGCTTTATGGATACCTTGGTTCACTTTTATGTAGCCATATTTCTTTTTTGATATTTGACCCTTAGTTCATGCTTGGGCAAATATGTTCCTGTTTCATTTACACTTATGATATCCTGTTAATAGTTGGCTTTCCTATCCCTTCAGGGATGTTTCCTGCACTCCCTCTTTGCTACTCTCAGTTTGTTCATTAATATAGTGGGCAATGGCTAATGCACCCTCGGGGTGAGATTCTTTCTTCCCCCAGTGGATATGTTATGAGGTCATACACTTTTTATTTACTATTCAAGATGAATACAATTTGCATTTTATTTTTAGATCTTCTTCCCTTTCCCTTTTCATCCTTCCTTATTCTCCCACCCCCCCCCCCCCCCCGAGGAAAAATTACTCACACAATGTTTTAGATCAGTGGTCATCAACCCTGTCCTCAGGGCCCACTAAGGTTTGCAAGATAACTGAAAAACATCACAGGTGATATCATTTACTGCTCAGTGATTGCAGTATTCTAGTCGGCATCTCCCCAAGGTAATACATAAAACCTGGCCTGTTAGTGGGCCCTGAGGACAGGGTTGATGACCACTGTTTTAGATTACATGATAACATACCTTACGAACTTAAAACCCCATAGCGCCTTTAGTTCATTTGCCACTAGAATAGCACATATCTTGTGCCTTCAAGAAACCCACTTTACACCACAATCCACTCCTACATTATTCAGTAAGGTATATTCTCAGGTATATACAGCCTCAGCTTTAACCAAAATGTGTGGCATACTTATTGCATTCCACCACAATACCACAATACCCCATTTACATTATTAAAAGAGATTAAAGATCCTAAAGGCCGTTACTTAATTCTTACAGGACATTTACTTGATACTGCCATAACAGTAGTATCATATTATACCCCTAATTGACCTACTTCTTTCCTTCCTCACCTTCTACAGGTAATAGAATCACACAAAATAAGTACGATACTTGTATGTAGAGATTTTAATCTCCTATACCTCAATCAAACATTTCCAATAGACATTCTTTTTCGCAACTTATTGCAAAATTCTAATTTAGTACATAGTTACATAGTAGTCGAGGTTGAAAATAGACACAAGTCCATCAGGTCCAACCTATTTGTGTGATTATATGTCAGTATTACATGTATGTTGCGGTCGTTCAGGTGCTTATCTAATCGTTTTTTTTAACTATCAATGCCCCCCCCCCCCGCTGAAACCACCACCTGTGAAAGGGAATTCCACATCCCTGTCACACTTACAGTAAAGAACGCAGTTTAAGGTTTAACCTCTGTTCTTCTAATTTTAATGAGTGGCCACGAGTCGTATTAAACTCCCTTTAACGAAAAAGTTTTATCCCTATTGTGGGGTCACCAGTATGTTATTTGTAAATTGAAATCATATCCCCTCTCAAGCATCTCTTCTCCAGAGAGAATGAGTTCAGTGCTCACAATCTTTCTTCATAACTAATATCCTCCAGATCCTTTATTAGCTTTGTTGCCCTTCTTTTCCAGTACATCCTTCCTGAGGACCCAGAACTGGACAGCATTCTCCAGGTGAGACCACAAACAAAAAACAAAAAACGCTCAGGTGTGGACGTTCTCCAAGTGATTATCTCCTCCCAACAGCCCAGGGTGCATGATTAACCACTTAACGACCGCTCACTGTATATATACGTCGGCAGAATGGCACCGACAGGCACAATCACGTACAGTGTACGTGATTGCCTTTGTATAGTTGGGGGGTCCGATCGGACCCCCCTTCTATACAGTGAGCGGTCGTTATCCGTTGGGGAGCGATCCAGGATGAGGGGACGGCCGTTCAAATCCGGCCATCCCCTCGCGATCGCTCCTGGCGAATGAAAATCTTCCTCTGCCTGTGTAATGTAAACACAGGCAGAGGAAGTGATGTCATCTCCCCTCGCGGCGGTCTTTTCGTCCGCAGCGCCGAGGAGAGAAGACGCAGGTTAGTGCACCAACAGTCCACTGACACGTAGGCACACATAGGCACACATTTCACCCCCCAGTCACCCCCAGATCACCCCCCAGGCCCCAGTCACAGTGTCACTGATTGCAGTGATCATTTATTTTACTGATCACTGCATTTAGTGTCATCTGTGACAGTAAAAAGTTGCAGGGCAGTTAGGTTTAGGCCCCTTTAGGTCCTAATAAAGGTTTAACCCCTTGATCGTCCCCCAGGTAACCCTTTCACCCCCTAACTCCAGCGTCACTAAGCGATCGTATTTCCGATCGCTGTATTCGTGTCGCTGGTGCCCTAGATAGCCAGTTATTTTTTTTAGGTTCGCCGCAGGTTTTTATAGCGTCAGGTACCCCCATATATTATTTTAACCGCCTGATTGCCCCTAGAGTTAACCCTTTCACCAGTGATCACCGTATAAGTTTTACTGGTGACACTGGTTAGCCAGTTAGTTATTTAGTTTTTTAGGTTACCCGTCAAGTTTTTATATAGCGTCAGGTACCCCCATATTTAACCTAATAAAGGTTTTAACCCCCTGATTGCCCCTAGTTAACCCTTTCACCAGTGATCACCATATAAAGGTTACGGGTGACGCTGGTTGGTTAGTTTGCTTTTTATAGCATCAGGGCACCCGCCGTATATAACCCAATAAAGGTTTAACCCCCTGATCGCCCGGCGGGTGAGATCAATTAGGTTTTAGCGCTAGAGAGGGTCTGCGTCGCCCCAGGCAGCGTTAGGTTAGTGCCAGTAGCGCTAATACCCACGCGCAAAGCATACACCTCCCTTAGTGGTATAGTATCTGAACAGATCAATATCTGATCTGATCAGATCTATACTAGGGTCCCCAGCAGTTTAGGGTTCCCAAAAACACAGTGTTAGCGGAATCAGCCCAGATACCTGCTAGCACCTGTGTTTAGCCCCTCCGCCCAGCCCACCCAAGTGCAGTATCGATCGATCACTGTCACTTACCAAACACAAAACACATAACTGCAGCGTTCTCAGAGACAGTCCTGATCCCTGCGTTTGCTAACAGTTTTTTTGAAGCGTTTGATACATTTGCTGACTGTCAGGTGCTTTTTTACCTGTGAATCTTACTAGTGTACCCCTAAATTTAGAGCCCAAAATGGCAAATCGAAGGTACACTAGTAAAGAGGCCTACGAGATTCTGAGCATGACAGATAGTCCCTGGACTAGCCGCTCCAGCACACAACAATGCTCCTTCTCCCCTCAGTATCCCCTGAGAAAGTTCCTTCTTCAATGGGATGATCGCAGCACAAGGACTCCATTGAAGAAGGAACTTTCTCAAGGGATACTGAGGGGAGAAGGAGCATTGTTGTGTGCTGGAGCGGCTAGTCCAGGGACGCAGAGGAATACCAGGACCAGCAGAGACCCAGGGCATCGCCCCAAGGCATCAAGTCACTCACCCACACGCTCTGTACCCCTGCAGGGGTTCCATCTTCTGGTGAGTAGAACATCTTAAGGGGGAGCACAAGTGTCACCTGGATTATTTTAGATGCAAGGAATCTCACACAAGTCACCTATCTTCATTGTTCCTGATTGGACATTATTGGGGAAATTTATCCTATACTGAACTAATTTATCCTATACTGAACTAAGTATCAGGATCCTGCATACCTGTTACGGTGGACATTTTTGGTTAATTGTCCCACACCGGGACCAATATTGTTATTGTAATTGATTTATACTTTTTCAGTTTTTTGATTTGGTTTAACTTACACCCACCACAGAGGTTTTTACCCCCCATTTTTTAATTTTTTCATTTTCTGCCTTATATACCATGCCAAAATCATCAATATTAAAACAAGAAAAGGCTTGAACTACTTCAGTTGTGTGTAATGAATCTAAAATATATGAAAGTCTAATGTTTATCAGTACATTACAGAAAATAATGAACTTTATCACAATATGCTAATTTTTTGAGAAGGACCTGTATATATAAAAAATATTTTTTCACTCTTCTTACACACGTATGTACCTAGCATTCTAGAAACTTATATATCAGCACAAGTTTATTATCTCACAAAAACTATGGAGCACGGAGAGGTCATTTTTGACCCACTTATTGTTATTCATTTATTTGTTTTAGTGCACCATTCTGGGTACCACACAGCTCAATCACCCAGGTTTACACAGATCTCTTATTCTGATCTATACACACCCTCCATTGGGAGTGCCATTCACCCCACATACACACAACACACATAAATTTCCGTCATTGCGTGCTTATTGGTCCACACACCCAATTGACCACATGCCCGTGTTCTCTGCCTCCATGCCCAGGAAACGATACGAGCAGATTTTGCGGTTCATGCACTTCAACGACAATGAACTTTGTCATCCACGTGGAGACCCTGAATACGATCGGCTCTACAAAATTCGGCCCCTCATAAACCACTTCAACGAACGTTTTGCAGCCTTGTTTATTCCCGATCAAGTTGTCTGCGTTGATGAGTCCCTGATTAAATTTTCTGGCCGCTTGTCTTTCAAGCAGTACCTTCCCAGCAAGCGTGCCAGATACGGGGTCAAGCTCTATAAGTTCTGTGACAGGGCAACAGGCTATGTATGGAGCTTTACGGTTTATGAGGGAAAAGATAGTCAGGTTGAGCCGGTCAACTGCCCGGATTACATAGGGAGCGCTGGCAAGATAGTGTGGAACTTGGTGTCACCCTTATTCGGAAAGGGGTACCACTTGTATGTGGACAAGTATTACACGAGCGTGCCACTGTTTAGTCACTTGTTTGATCATCAGATTGGAGCATGTGGCACCGTGCGACCTAATCGCCGGGGCTTTCCCCAGCGGCTTGTAGATGCCCGTCTTAGGCTGGGGGAGAGAGCCTGCTTGAAGTGTAATAACTTGCTTGCTATGAAGTGGAGGGACAATAAGAATGCTTTCCTTCTTACCTCCCTTCATGCAGACACGACAGTCCAAATTCCTACGGCGACTGGTGTTGTGGAGAAACCCCTCTGTGTCCACGAATATAACAAAAATATGGGAGGGGTGGACCTCACCGACCAGTTGTTGACGCCGTATCTAATTGACCGTAAGGCGAGACGCTGGTACAAAAAAGTGTCTCTATCCTTATTCCAATTGGCTTTGCTGAACGCTCATGTGCTATACAGAGCTTCAGGCGGGACTTTATCTCTCCTAAAATTCCAGGATGAGATAGTCACAGAACTCCTGTATCCAGGCGGTTCTGCACCTCACCATCCCCTACCAAATGCAGTAAGCCGGCTGCATGAGAGGCATTATACGTATGTCCTCGAGAGTACCCTTACCCAATGAGCCCCCCAAAAAAGATGTTGTGTCTGTAGCAAGCGCGGATTTAGGCGTGACACCCGTTATTATTGTCCACGCTGTCCTGACAAGCCTGGTCTTTGCCTTGGTGAATGTTTTGAATGCTTCCACTCAAAAGTGAAGTTTTAGCGTAGGGTACAGCATTTTACAGACTAGGACACACTTAAGGCCCGTACACACGGTCGGACTTTTGCCCAACAAACTTAGTTTTAAGAAAGTTGGACCAACAATCCGACCGTGTGTACGCTCCATCGGACAAACTTTTTTGAGTTTGGTTTTGTTTTCATCGGACAAAAGATTGGTCTGCGAACGGACAAACTTTTGTCCAACAAAAGTCCTATGGAGCAAAGTCCTGCCGTGTGTACAGAAAACCATCGGACTTTTGTCCGATGGACAAAACAACCAATGTTAAAAGCAACCAACAATTGCAGAAGTTGACCAAAGGGTGGCAGTAAAGATCAGAAAAGAGCAGAAAAAACAAGTGATGTTGTAAGAAGTTTTAAGAAAGTTTGCAGAAAAGTCTGAGTGTGTGTATGCTATGGGTGTTCCTGACCAACTCTGTTCGGACAAAAAACCACGGAAAAGTCCGATGGAAGTCCGACCGTGTGTACAGGGCTTTACACAGGGTCTCCCAAGATGCCATCGCATTTTGAGAGACCCGAACCATTACAGTTGTTACAAAAAAAAGCGTAAAAAAGAAAAAAAACATAAAAACAAAAAACACAAAAAAAATATAAAATAAAAAAAACAAAAATAGTTGTCGTTTTATTGTTCTCTCTCTCTCTCTATTTTCTCTCTATTGTTCTGCTCTTTTTTACTGTATTCTATTCTGCAATATTTTATCATGCTTGCTTTTCAGGTATGTAATTTTTTGTTTTCAGGTGCGCCATTCAGCTGCAGCACGGAATTATTTATCTTGACAGCAACAGCGTTTGCTCCCACGATACATAAAGCCATGACTCCAGTGCTGTAGGAGGTGATTTCACCATCACAGTTAAAAAAAAAGAGCATATATGCCGAAGCATGGGGGCAGCAGGGGCGGAGGAGTGATTTTGCTCCTAATGCCGTGTACATACGGTCGAAATTCCGACGAAGGCTTGCCCGTGGAAAAGTCAGACCGTGTGTACGCGGCATAACTTTTTTGCGGGAGGATGCCCCCATGCTTCGGCATATATAAATGGTGCATGTATGCCCATCATTAGAAGTGGGTGGATGAAGGGAGGTATTCTAATGGTGGGCATACCCACCGATCAATCTATTTTTTTCGTTCAGCCAACAGGCTGCATGAAAAAAAGATTACAATACATGTCCAACAAGGACCAGCAACGTACTGGTATGTTGCTGGACTTTGAATGTTTATACCAGAATGATGCCTGCAGGTTTAGGTATCATCTTGGTATCATTCTTTTCAGCCAGCGGCCGGCTTTCATGTAAAAGCAATCCTAGCAGATAATTAGCCTCCAGACTGCTTTTACAAGCAGTGGGAGGGAATGTCCCCCCCCCCGGATATAAACAGCGCCATTAGGAAATTGGGAAAGCATTTTATCAGACCGATCTTGGTGTGGTCAGATGCTTTGAGGGCAGAGGAAAGATCTAGGGTGTAACCCCCCCCAATTTTTTTCAAAAAAAGAGTACCTGTCACTACCTATTGCTATCATAGGGGATATTTACATTCCCTGAGATAACAATAAAAATGATAAAAAAAAAAATATGGAAGGAACAGTTTAAAAATAAAATAAAAAAGCAAAATTAATAATAATAAAAAAAAAAACACCCCTGTCCTGCCCTGCTTTTGCACAATGGCGAACGCAAGCGTCGGTCTGGCGTCATATGTAAACAGCAATTGCACCATGCATGTGAGGTATCACCGCAAAGGTCAGATCGAGGGCAGTCATTTTAGCAGTAGACCTCCTCTGTAAATCTAACGTGGTAGCCTGTAAAGGCTTTTAAAGGCTTTTAAAAATGTATGTAGTTTGTCGCCAATGCGCGTTTGTGCGCAATTTTAAAGCATGTCGTGTTTGGTATCCATGTACTCGGCCTAAGATCATCTTTTTTATTTCATCAAACATTTGGGCAATATAGTGTGTTTTAGTGCATTAAAAATAAAAAAAGTGTGTTTTTTCCCCAAAAAATGCGTTTGAAAAATCGCTGCGCAAATACTGTGTGGAAAAAAAAAATGCAACACCCACTATCTTAATCTGTAGGGCCTTTGCTTTAAAAAAATATATAATGTTTGGGGGTTCAACATAATTTTCTTGCAAAAAAAATGTTTTCATGTAAACAAAAAGTGTCAGAAATTGCTTTGTCTTCAAGTGGTTAGAAGAGTGGATGATGTGTGACATAAGCTTCCTAATGTTGTGCATAAAATGCCGGGACAGTTCAAAACCCCCCCAATTGACCCCATTTTGGAAAGTAGACACCTCAAGCTATTTGCTGAGAGGCATGTTGAGCCCATTGAATATTTTTTTTTGTCCCAAGTGATTGAATAATGACAAAAAGAAAAAAAAAATGTACAAAAAGTTGTCACTAAATGATATATTGCTCAAACATGCCATGGTTATATGTGGAATTGCACCCCAAAATACATTCTGTTGCTTCTCCTGAGTACGGGGATACCACATGTGTGAGACATTTTGGGAGCCTAGCCGCGTACAGAACCCCGAAAACCAAGCACCGCCTTCAGGATTTCTATGGGTGTAAATTTTTGATTTCACTCCTCACTGCCTATCTCAGTTTCGGAGGCCATGGAATGCCCAGATGGCACAAAACCATCCCAAATGACCCCATTTTGGAAAGTAGACACCCCAAGCTGTTTGCTGAGAGGTATGTTGAGTATTTTGCAGATCTCGCTTTTTGTCACAAAGTTTTGAAAATGTAAAAAAAAAAATAAAAAAAAAATGACTTTCTTCATTTTCAAAAACAAATGAGAGCTGTAAAATACTCATCATGCCTCTCAGCAATTTCCTTGGGGTGTCTACTTTTCAAAATGGGGTCATTTTGGGGGGTTTTGTGCTATCTTGGCATTTTATGGCCTTCAAAACTGTGATAGGTAGTGAGGAGTGAAATCAAAAATTTACGCCCTTAGAAATCCTGAAGGCGGTGCTTGGTTTTTGGGGCCCCGTACGTGGCTAGGCTCTCAAAAAGTCCCACACATGTGGTATCCCCGTACTCAGGAGAAGCAGCAGAATGTATTTTGGGGTGCAATTCCACATATAACCATGGCATGTGTGAGCAATATATCATTTAGTGACAACTTTTTGTACATTTTATTTTTTATTTTTGTCATTATTCAATGTTTTGGGACAAAAAAAGAAAATATTCAATGGGCTCAACATGCCTCTCAGCAAATAGCTTGGGGTGTCTACTTTCCAAAAATGGGGTCATTTGGGGGGTTTTGTGCCATCTTGGCATTTTATGGCCTTCAAAACTGTGATAGGTAGTGAGGAGTAAAATCAAAAATTTATGCCCTTAGAAATCTTGAAGGCGGTGCTTGGTTTTTGGGGTCCCGTACGCGGCTAGGCTCCTAAAAAGTCCCACACATGTGGTATCTCCGTACTCAGGAGAAGCAGCAGAATGTATTTTGGGGTGTAATTTCACATATGCCTATGGCATGTGTGAGCAATATATCATTTAGTGACAACTTTGTGCAAAAAAAAAAAAAGTTTGTCATATTCCCGCAACTTGTGGCAAAATATAAAATATTCCATGGACTCAACATGCCTCTCAGTAAATAGCTTGGGGTGTCTACTTTCCAAAATGGGGTCATTTTAGGGGGTTTTGTGCTATTTTGGCATTTTATGGCCTTCGAAACTGTGATAGGTAGTGAGGAGTGAAATCAAAAATTTGCGCCCTTAGAAATCCTGAAGACGGTGCTTGGTTTCCGGGGTCCCGTTTCATTTAATGACAACTTTTTGTAATTTTTTTTTTGTCATTATTCAATCACTTGGGACAAAAAAAAAAAATATTCAATGGGCTCAACATGCCTCTCAGCAATTTTCTTGGAGTGTCTACTTTCCAAAATGGGGTCATTTGGGGGGTTTTGTACTGCCCTGCCATTTTAGCACCTCAAGAAATTAGATAGGCAGTCATAAATTTAAAGCTGTGTAAATTCCAGAAAATTTACCCTAGTTTGTAAACGCTATAACTTTTGCGCAAACCAATAAATATACGCTTATTGACATTTTTTTTACTAAAGACATGTGGCTGAATACATTTTGGCCTAAATGTATGACTAAAAATGAGTTTATTCGATTTTTCTTATAACAAAAAGTAGAAAATATCATTTTTTTCAAAATTTTCGGTCTTTTTCCGTTTATATCGCAAAAAATAAAAAATCGCAGAGGCAATCAAATACCATTAAAAGAAATCTCTATTTGTGGGAAGAAAAGGACGCAAATTTCGTTTGGGTACAACATTGCATGTCCTCACAATTTACAGTTAAAGCAGCGCAGTGCAAAATTCTGAAAACACCTCTGGTCCTTTAGCTACAAAATGGTCCGGGGCTTAAGTGGTTAAACACTAAGACAGTGCGAAACGCGTCAGCTTTGACCAGAATTTTGTGACTTGCTGTGTGTCATTTGGATTTTGAAGATTTTACATAATAAAGGCTTTTATTGGAGTCCTGCTGTCCAGAAGACTTGATCTTTTATTCTCCAGGTGAGGCCGGACCAAAGTCTTGTAGAGTGGGAGAATTATCGCTTTATCCCTGGAGCTAATCCCCTTTTTAATGCATGCCAATATTCTGTTTGCTTTGTTAACAGCAGCTTGGCATTGCATGCCATTGCTGAGCCTATTATCTACTAGGACCCCCAGTAGACTCATGATGTGAACTGAATCCAACTAAAAGACAATATACTCATTATTCATATCCCCACCGTTCATTCTCACGGATTGACCATATATTTTTAACTATAGGTATGGTGCCTGAAATTTTGGCATCAAAAATTTTGCCCATCCCATGGTCTGAGGTGCAATGTATACTGTTATAGCCTCTACAATCCCAAAAGCACATGATCCTTCTTCTTCTTCTCAGAGACTCTTTGCTCAAAAATCCGACACAAACTTAATATTGAACTTGTACTAAAATACCTTGAAGACAATTCTACCCCCGACATTTCTCCGCTCACTCTGTGGGAAGCCAGTTCTCTGTGGTATGTGTTTGAGACAAGCTGCTCTCTTTAACCGAGAACGTAAAGCTCTATACAGCAAGTTAGAAACCGATTTTAACACTTGCTATATGGCATTCCAAACCAATCCTTCCCCTTCACTAAAACTGAACTTAGATGAGGCCAAACTAGAATTTGATTTGTTTCTCACAGTCAGCAGATAAAACTTTTAAACAATCATGCCACAACTTTTACATGAAAGCAAATAAACCGGAAACTCTATTAGCCCGTATGCTTAAGTCTTACAACATTCCCTCTAAACCTATACGCCTTAAAATATCCAGGGATGTATATTCCAATAACCCAAAGAAAATACAAGTCACATTTAACTACTTTATATTCATCTGACAATGAGCTGGATACATCCAAAACAGATGAGTTTTTTTCTCACATTTCCCTTCCCTCATTATCCACAACACAATTAGAATTATTGGAGCACCCTGTATCGGTTGATGAGGTGTCCAATGCTATGAAAACATTGAAACTAAACAAGAGACCTGGCCCAGATGGATTTTCTGCACTTAATTACTGTACATATATAATGGAAAATTTATATCAAATACTTACCCTAATTTTCCTTTCCTGATGGACTCCATGGCAGCCTACGTGTGGGTTAATCCCGCCCCTCATACCTCATAGGACCCTTCTCCCATAAATCTTTGCTCTGGGCCAGAGGCCGTGTTCCATAATTTAGCCTACTCCAGCCACTGGGAGGGAACTCCTGCTGCCATGGAGTCCATCAGGAAAGGAAAATTACGGTAAGTATTTGATATAAATTTTCCGTTTTCCTGACAGACTCCATGGCAGCCTACGTGTGGGAAATAACTAGCCATACACACCCGGGTGGGCAGAGTGCTGGACAAAAGAAAAAAGGTTTAATTGGCACCATCAACAGACAAGATACGTAAACCACTATGCAGTAGTGTGCCATGAACGTGTTAATTGAAGACCACAAGGCCACCTTGCAAAAGACTTCTGGAGGCACGTGACGTGATGCCGCCCATGATGAAGACACTTCTAGTTGAGTGAGCAGTCACCGCTTCTGTAGGCGCCAAGCCCTTGGCTTTATAGGCCCACTGAATGGCCTGAACAATCCATGCTCCGATAGATCTGGAAGAGGCACGCATTCCCTTATACTTCCTGTGAAAAGAACGAGCAGGTGGTCGGTCTGACGGAAAGAAGCTGTAGCTTTAAGATACTGACTCAGAGCTTTTCCAACATCTAAGGGATAAACACTGGAATCCTCGGTAGATCTGAACGTTGGAAGAGCAATCTCCTGATTGTCATGAAACACAGATGCCACTTTGGGGTTTGAACCCAACATAGGAATTAAAAAGTTTAGAAATGGCCCCTTGCATCCCTGAGAGCTGATTTCAGAGACCCTCTTGGCCGATGTTATAGCCACCAAGAAGACAACTATTAGAGAGAGTCTATATAAGAATATGAAGGTATTGGGACTTTTAAAGGTGCAACAACTACACAATATTCAATATAAAAAATATAATTTTATTACAAAAAAAAAAGAAAAAAAAAATATGAAAATTCATATGTACAAATATACATGAACCATCAAAATAAACATAATAGAGTTTCCAAAGTGCATACAGACAAAATTCTCTACATGTTTCGTCATTTTGTAGGCTTCCTCAGGAGTTTGTCATGCAAATACTGGAAACAAAGAAAGAAAAATAATAAATACATAATAATATTTACTCAAATTTCAAACTCAAAATTACAAAACCGAATATTATTAAGAAAAAAAGGATAACTGAAAACCATAACCAGCCCAATGGTTGCTCAAAAGTTCATCTCAAAATTAGATCTATTTATTCAAGGTATATGACCTTATTAGTATCAGTTGTAAGTACATTACCTGTAAATTTTGATGGTACAATCTAAAATGAAGAATGACCAGATAGCCAATGAGCTATCCCACACGGGGGCGCCCGTAAGGAGGGGATCATATGGTGTATCATAGAGGGGGAGAAATACTGGCACAAATAACCACCCGGATATTACTAGCACAGGAACAGAGGGCCATCTGGGGGAAATTACAAAGAAAAATCGAATGAAGTCAAATAACAATCTATGTATAAGAGTAAAGGCGTCTCCATCTAGTTATACGGCACATACCCCATCAGTATTTACCTGTTTATGGCTGTTGATAGTAAAAAATATATTAGAATAGGCAAAAAAGGGGCAGTATCTCCAAAGTACCCCAATCAGTGTCCACTCTAAAGGAAAAAGAATTAGTGGAAATTACTATAAATATATAATAATCCCCTCTGGTTGGTAATCAGATTAAAGAGAGCCCCTATGGAATATAGAAATGGTACATTCAGTCACCTGTACATAAAGACAAATTTAGTAAACAAAAATAAAATAACAAAACAAAATTTTATTTGTTTTAAACAGAGTCTACATATACAGCATAACGATTTTTATCCTACAAAAAGGGTTTGAAACTGATGGACTCATTTAACCCGGGATACATAGTTTTTCGGCAGAGATGCCCTAATGTGGACACACTTTATCCAATTGGATTAACCAGGTATATATCAGCTAGCAAGTATATGGCTAAAAAATTAAAATTCTGATTACCAACTAGAGGGGATTATTATATATTTATAGTAATTTCCACTAATTCTTTTTCCTTTAGAGTGGACACTGATTGGGGTACTTTGGAGATACTGCCCCTTTTTTGCCTATTCTAATATATTTTTTACTATCAACAGCCATAAACAGGTAAATACTGATGGGGTATGTGCCGTATAACTAGATGGAGACGCCTTTACTCTTATACATAGATTGTTATTTGACTTCATTCGATTTTTCTTTGTAATTTCCCCCAGATGGCCCTCTGTTCCTGTGCTAGTAATATCCGGGTGGTTATTTGTGCCAGTATTTCTCCCCCTCTATGATACACCATATGATTCCCTCCTTACGGGCGCCCCCGTGTGGGATAGCTCATTGGCTATCTGGTCATTCTTCATTTTAGATTGTACCATCAAAATTTACAGGTAATGTACTTACAACTGATACTAATAAGGTCATATACCTTGAATAAATAGATCTAATTTTGAGATGAACTTTTGAGCAATCATTGGGCTGGTTATGGTTTTCAGTTATCCTTTTTTTCTTAATAATATTCGGTTTTGTAATTTTGAGTTTGAAATTTGAGTAAATATTATTATGTATTTATTATTTTTCTTTCTTTGTTTCCAGTATTTGCATGACAAACTCCTGAGGAAGCCTACAAAATGGCGAAACATGTAGAGAATTTTGTCTGTATGCACTTTGGAAACTCTATTATGTTTATTTTGATGGTTCCTGTATATTTGTACATATGAATTTTCATATATTTTTTTTTTTTTTTTTGTAATAAAATTATATTTTTTATATTGAATATTGTGTAGTTGTTGCACCTTAAAAGTCCCAATACCTTCATATTCTTATATAGCTTCTTAATGAAGGGATGTGGTGCCTATGAGATACAGGTGACAGGTATTATTTTCAATTTCTATTAGAGAGAGTCATTTGACAGAAGATTGATCTTCATGTTCCAACTCTCTACCTAAGAAAAAATCCAGGACAAGGAGAAGATCCCAATTAGAAAAACTTGGCTCTGAGGTCTGAGCCTTATTGCTCCTCTGAAAAACTACTGAGTAAGAGGGTGTCTAGCCCAGGAAACATCCGTAAAGGCAGAGATTACAGCGATTTGGACTCGCAGCGAGCTGGCTGACAATGAGAGATCCAATCCTGATTGTAAGAAGCCCAGGATATCATGTATCTTTGGGTTATTGCAAGAACCTGCAGTGGAAGAGGTGTAGTCTGAAAACTTTTTCCAAATCCTCTGGTAGACCCTGTTGGTGCCTGTTCTTCTGGCATTTAATATTGTGGAGATGGCCCTACTTGGACAGCCTAGGGCCTCCAACCTTCCCCTCTCAAGAACCAGATCATCAGATGTAGATGGGTCGGGCATGGATGTAGAAATGCCCCTTGTGATAGGAGATCTGGTCTGGAGGGTAGAGGAACTGGGTCCCGGAAGCTGAGTTGCATCAGCAGTGGAAACCATGGCTTGTTTGGCCAGTACGGGACTATTGCCACTATCTCTGCTTCTTCCATCCTGAGCCTCGACAAAAAACGGAGAATGACAGGAACCGGGGGAAAGGCATAGGCCCTGTGGAACCGCCAATGGTCTGTCAGAGCATCTACCCAAAAGCCTGGGGATACCAAGACCTTGTGTAGTATCTCACTAGTCTGAAGTTGCATGGGGAGGCAAACAAGTCTACTTCCGGAATGACTCCCAGGGACAGGACCCACCTGAAGACTTCGGGGGGAAGTCCACTCGTTGTCCAGAGAAACTCTCAACAGAAAATCTGCCTGAACATTCTGGACTCCAGGGAGATAGACAGCTGTCAGGTTGGCCAGGTTTTTCTGGGCCCAGATCATGATGGGCTCTATTTCCTTTGATAGGGAGAGACTGGGAGTACCCTGTCTCTTGATGTATGCGACTGCCGTTGTGTTGTCCAGTCTTAGGAGGTCTCCTGCTGTTAAGTGGTGAAAGGCCTGCAGAGCGCAGAACACTGCCCGGAGTTCCAGAACATTGGAGACTATCCTGTGAGAGAGAAAATTCCATATGCCTTGGGCTACTTCTGTCAGCCCCTGTTGCTGGCATCTGTAGTGATGGTGACCCAAGACACAGGTGCGATGGAGTGACAATTGAGGAGGTTCCTCTGTTGTAGCCACCAAGGAAAGCTCTCCCGCATGGATGAGGTTATTTGGATAAAGTGATCCCGAAGCCCTGGATTATACTGCTGGAGGAAACCCTTCTGGAAGGGCCGTATTTTCCACTGAGCCCACTTTACCATGGGTGTTGTTGCCACCATGGTACCAATGATCTTTAGGCATTGAGAGGCTTGGAGATGAGGACGACATTGCAAGCCAAACTCTGTCCCGGATCACTGGGATTTTTCCAGGGGTAACAAGATGGTGCTCTTGATAGCGTTGAAGTGTGCCCCGAGGAATACCAGGGACTGCGTAGGATCCAGATGGCTCTTTTCCAGATTCAGAAGCCAACCAAACTCGAGTAGAGTGGAGATGACCTGGGATCTGTGGATTAGCAACTGCTCCTTGTCCCGAGACAACAGCAGGTCGTCTAGATAGTGATACAGACGGACACCTCTGGTCCTGATCAGAGCCACGACAGCCAACAAGTTTTGAAAACACACGAGGCGATGTAAGCCCGAAGGGGAGACAGGTGAACTGCAGACGGATTTGATCGACAGCAAAGCGAAGGTATTTCTGGAATTCTGACGCTATCGGAACATGGAAGTAGGCGTCCTTCAGGTCTATAGAGACAAGCCAATCGCCTGGTTGGATTGCTTGACTGATCATGAGTAGTGTCTCCATCTTGAACTTCTCCTTCTAGATAAAATAATTCAAGTGGGTTAGGTCTATAACTGGCCTCCAGGAGACGTTTTTCTTCAACACCATGAAGAGGGGCGAGTAGACCCCTTAAAACCTTTTGTCATCTGGAACTGGAATTGCAGCGCCCTGAGCCACAAGAGAGACAGGAGAATTCGCTTTTTCTCTTCCGAGAGAGGCAAGGATGCCGACTCGCTCTGTTTTAGGCAGGTGAAATATCATAAAGACTTAGGGGATTCTTGTCCACCGGAAGATGCCCCTTTTGAAAACTTCTGGCCTGAAGGCTGTTTTTTCTTCCAGGTCTTCTTGAACTCACGGCCAGGCCTATAGTAGCGAGCATTCCTTGCTCGATCTGAACTTTGCCTGGGCTGTGTTCTCTTCTGGTTTAGCAGACGGCGATCCTGGGAAAGGAACCCCGACTTGCCCCCTGTGGCACGGGTGATGGCACTGTCCGATATGTTCCCAAAGAGGGACGAACCCCCAAATGGAATCCTGCACCATGCCTGCTTGGAGGCAGGGTCAGCTACCCATGGGCGCAGCCACAAGGCACGCTTAGCCGTGACAGATGTCAGCATGATCCGAGCCACCAGGCGAATTATGTCTAGGGAAGCCCCACGAGAAAAGCCAACGTCAACCTTAGCCCATGAATAGGTGAGCTCCTGGCCAGTTCTTCTGAGATGCTCCTCAGAGAAGCATCTACGTCGTCTGTCCAGACTTCCATCGCTTTAGAAAGGGCTGCGAGAGCTAGAGCTGGTTTGCAGGTCATACCTGCTGTAATGTAGATCCGCTTGAGGTCGGTATAAATTTTCCACTCCAGGCAATTCCTAAAGGAAACAGTATCCTCCAATGGGAGTGTGACGTGCCTCACCATCCTCATTAGGGCTGAGTCAATGAGAGGAGCCGACTCCAGGTGTTTTACATCCTTGCTTTTAAATGGGTACATTTTTGATACCTTCATTAACAGGCAATTCTTCCTTTCAACACCACCCCATTCGTCGGTAATTATTGCGCTGAGTTCACCCAAAAAGGAGAAATTAGGGTGTTCTTTTTTGAGGTGTTTAAAATATTTCCTCTGTTTGGAGGGTGCCTCCACTGGCTCTTCCATCTCAAAGCTTCTTTGACAGCTTTTGACCAGCTGTGGTACTAGGGCAAATTCAAAACCTGCACCAGGGTCATCTACCTCCACCTCACTGTCTGAGGCTTCAATTGAGGAATGGCTCGGCTGTGAAGGGCCTGGAGCCTTGAGATCATCCCTAATAGGGACTGACATAGTGTCGCCAGCAGGGTTGTGGGTATGACCAGAATCCCCTTTACTCAGGGACTCATGGGCCACCTTTCTGACCAATGCTTCCACTTGTTGGTCTCCACCCTCTCTTTCTTATGCGACTTTAGAAAAGCATCGCTCGCAGAGCGATTTGCCTTTAGGAACCTGGGCCCCGCATACCCAGCAGGCTTTCCTCACAGAGCGGCTGGAGTGGCGGTGAGAGTGACGCCCAGAGGTGGTTTTAGACTCCTATCTGTGGTACCTAGATCTAAAGGAAGATCTGACGTCTGGACCCTGAAGAGGAGTGACAACGTTGAGACCTAGGACGGTCTTTGCCGTGCTTTGGTGTTCAGACCTAGAAGAGCTGAGTGAAAAAGAAAGGGTTAAGAGCTCCTGAATGAGTGAACCCAAGCATCACAGGTAGAAAATAAATAAATCCTACCTGCAGCGCAAGGGTTGGCCACAAGAGGGCGGTGACAGATCCATGGCAAGGCAGTTTGAAAGTGAAATGAATCATTAAAGCGTTATGAGAAACAGGCATGAGAGAGCACATAACAAAACATAGCCAGCACCCAGGGAGCCTGCAGCAAACAATTTACCTTGTAAACCAGAGCCCAGTGCCTGGGTAAATACCGCATAAGCCTGCAAGTCATCCCAAGTAATAGCTGCTTTGACAGCTATTTAAATCTGCCACCGTAAACGATGTCACCGCCCCATAGCGGTTGCCATCCGGTGGTGGCCAATCGCATGCGCGACCGCCGCCGCCATTTTGGCGAAACTGCGCCTGCACGAACCAAGCACGGAATCTTTGTTCGCGGCTTGCGGATGCGCAGTGACTTCCTGAAACGGCGAGCTGGAACGCAGCTGCGCTCCAGCCGCCGTGGCCACTCACTGGAGCTTGATAGAAAATAAGGAGACACACAAAACACAGAGATACGGCTGCCATATAAAAGAAATATCTTTGTACATTACCACCACCACGGCACGATCCGGACCAGAACCTGGGACTGGGGAGCTGTTCGCTCGACCCACCGCACGATCGGGCGTTTACAAAGCCTCCCGCTAATAGCTGGGACGTTTGGCCATATTGCCGCTTGCCTGCCAATGGCCAGGTTAGTAAGCTCTTCATGGTATCACATCATATCGCCCATGTCCACCTGCTAATAGCTAGGATTGCTGGACTGCAGAGAGGATCACCGCTAACCACCAACGCATCGCCGTGCACACCGCCAGGCCTGGATTACAGGAAAACTTCATGAAAAGGTAAGACTATATCTTGGTCCTAGGAGGAGGACAAAAAAAGGAACACGGCCTCTGGCCCAGAGCAAAGATTTATGGGAGAAGGGTCCTATGAGGTATGAGGGGCGGGATTAACCCACACGTAGGCTGCCATGGAGTCTGTCAGGAAAGAAACATTTTCACCCGTTTTAGCCAACGCCTTCAACTCTCTCCTTTCAGGACATTCTTTTAGACAAGAAACCTTGACAGCGATTACTTGTATGCTTCCCAAACCTAACACTGATGACACCATTGTTTGAATTTTCATCCTATTTCCCTATTAAATTTAGATATCAAAATATTAGCCAAAATTCTTGCTACTAAACTTAATACATTTATCGGTAAAATTATTCATAGAGAACAATTAGGATTTATCCCTTTTCGACAAGCCAGCGATATTAGACGTACAACCCTTTTATCACATGCTGCTAAATTGCGCCGCATTCCAGCCTGCTTCCTCTCACTAGATATAAATAAAAAAACATTTGATTCTATTTCCTGGTCCTATACCCTTAGTAAATGGGGTTTTGGCCCATATTATTTAGAATGGATTTCAGCATTATACCATGAACCCAAAGCTTACATTAAATAAGCAGGCTACAAATCTGAGACATTCAACATAGACTCATGTTTTCAAATGTGTTTAAAAGAAGCTCTATGGAGATGACTAAATACCACGGTCTGATCTAAGTAGTAACAACTATATATATATAGCTCCCTACTGACTGAGCTATATGGCTATACACAAACCATTAGCTATGGGAGACTGGGTAGATCCATATGGCCTCATGTTTTGCAAACTTAAGTATACATTTGAATCTATATTTACATGAGATTAGGTTGGTACCCAACTCGATAGGAAAACAACAACAAACTTCTTAAATCAAAATCTAAATAATCGTTAGAGTAGTCGACTAATCGAAAAAATAATCGCTAGATTAGTCGACAGAAAAAATAATCGTTAGTTGCAGCTCTAGAACACATATGCATGAAAGATCCTCATGCTAATGGCCTTATATCAACAAACTACTGCGGCACTTTGAAGTGGGATATCGTTGTTATCGGGACCTATACCATGTGTGGTATGGAGCTGGCTGAGGGGAAGATGGCCCCCACCCGGCTCCATATCACTGCAGGGCGGAAGCAACGTCAAAACGTCACTTCTGCTCATAGCTCTTAAAGAGACTTTTTTTTTTCCAAATGACATTTTTATTTTATTTTTATTTTTTTATTGCATTTAGGTGTAAATATGAGATCTGAGGTCTTTTTGACCCCAGATCTCATATTTACCTAGTCCTGCAATGCTTTTTTTCTATTACAAGGGATGTTTACATCCCTTGTAATAGGAAATAAGGGACACAATTATTTTTTTAACCACTTAACGACCGCTCACTGTATATATACGTCGGCAGAATGGCACCGACAGGCACAATCACGTAGAGCATACGTGATCGCCTTTGTACAGTTGGGGGTCCGATCGGACCCCCCTCCTATACAGTGAGCGGCCGTTTATCGTTGGGGAGCGATCAGAGATGAGGGGGTGACCATTCGATTTCGGCCACCCCCTCGCGATCGCTCCCGGCGAATGAAAATGCTTCCTCCGCCATGTGATGTAAACACAGGCAGGAGGAAGTGATGTCATCTCCCTCGCGGCGGTCTTTTCGATTCCGGCGCCGAGGAGAGAGTAAGCTGGTTAGTGCACCAACAGTCCACTGACACTTAGGTACACATAGGCACACATTTCACCCCCCAATCACCCCCCAGGTCACCCCCCAGCCCCCAATCACAGTGTCACTGATTGCAGTGATCATTTATTTTACTGATCACTGCATTTAGTGTCATCTGTGATAGTAAAAAGTTGCAGGGCAGTTAGGATTAGGCCCCTTTAGGTCCAGGGTAGCCCCCTAACCCCCCCTAATAAAGGTTTAACCCCTTGATCGCCCCCCAGGTAACCCTTTCACCCCCTAACGCCAGCGTCACTAAGCGATCGTATTTTCGATCGCTGTATTTAGTGCCGGTGGTGCCCTAGATAGCCAGTTATTTATTTTTAGTTTCGCCGCAGGTTTTTAGAGCGTCAGGTACCCCCATATATTATTTTAACCCCCTGATTGCCCCTAGAGTTAACCCTTTCACCAGTGATCACCGTATAAGCGTCACTGGTGACACTGGTTACCCAGTTAGTTATTTAGTTATTTAGGTAACCCGTCAGGTTTTTATATAGCGTCGGGTACCCCCATATTTAACCTAATAAAGGTTTTAACCCCCTGATTGCCCCTAGTTAACCCTTTCACCAGTGATCACCATATAAAGGTTACGGGGGACGCTGGTTGGTTAGTTTGCTTTTTATAGCATCAGGGCACCCGCCGTATATAACCCAATAAAGGTTTAACCCCCTGATCGCCCGGCGGGTGAGATCAATTAGGTTTAGCACCAGAGAGGGTCTGCGTCGCCCCAGGCAGCGTTAGGTTAGTGCCAGTAACACTAACACCCACGCGCAAAGCATACACCTCCCTTAGTGGTATAGTATCTGATCAGATCTATACTAGCGTCCCCAGCGGTTTAGGGTTCCCAAAAACGCAGTGTTAGCGGGATCAGCCCAGATACCTGCTAGCACCTGCGTTTAGCCCCTCCGCCCAGCCCAGCCCACCCAAGTGCAGTATCGATCGATCACTGTCACTTACCAAACACAAAACACATAACTGCCGCGTTCGCAGAGACAGTCCTGATCCCTGCGACCGCTAACAGTTTTTTTTGTAGCGTTTGATATATTTGCTGACGACAGTCAGGTGCTTTTTTTCCTGTGAATCTTACTAGTGTACCCCTAAATTTAGAGCCCAAAATGGCAAGTCGAAGGTACACTAGTAAAGAGGCCTACGAGATTCTGAGCATGACAGATAGTGAAGAGGAGGTCACGTATCTGTCAGATTCAGGCTCAGAATATCTTCCCGTAGAAGACAGTGACGTCAGCGGCCCCACGTCAGATAGCTCTGACGACGAAGTTGAGGTCCCTGCTAAGGTCAGGCGTACCCGATCCCGATCTTCTGAGGTTGTTGAGGAGCAAGAACCGCAGGGCTCTCGTATCATGGAGCAGAGTAGTACTATTCCTTCTGGTGAATTGGCAAGCACCAGCGGCCTAGTACAGCCTGGGCGTACATCCAGCACTGCAGTATCACGTGGTGACGTGGCGAGTCCCATAAGTGCAGTTCAAGCTGGCGAGGTGGCAAGCACAAGTAGTGTCCCGCTGCCACCAATAAGAAGACAAAGGCAGGCCCGTCGTACCCATAGTGCTCTTCCTGCAGAATTCGCCTATCCTGATTGGGTCCCCACCACTTCTGCAGAACCCGTACTTCCCCCATTCACTGCCCAACCCGGTATTCAGGTGGAAACAGCTGATTTTATGCCAATCGATTTTTATTCGCTGTTTTTCACGGAAGATCTCTATAGATCTATTGTGGACCAGAGTAATTTATATGCTGGTCAATTCATCGCCGCTAATCCCCAGTTGCCTTCCATTGCCAAAGATTGGAAACCAATTACAGTTTCCGAATTTAAGACCTTTCTGGGCCTTTCCCTCAACATGGGCACACATAAATTCCCGTCATTGCGTGCTTATTGGTCCACGCACCCAATTGACCACATGCCCGTGTTCTCTGCCTCCATGCCCAGGAAACGATACGAGCAGATTTTGCGGTTCATGCATTTCAACGACAGTGAACTTTGTCGTCCACGTGGGGACCCTGAATACGACCGGCTCTATAAAATTCGGCCCCTCATAAACCACTTCAACGAACGTTTTGCAGCCTTGTTTATTCCCGATCAAGCTGTCTGCGTTGATGAGTCCCTGATTAAATTTTCTGGCCGCTTGGCTTTCAAGCAGTACCTTCCCAGCAAGCGTGCCAGATACGGGGTCAAGCTCTATAAGTGCTGTGACAGGGCAACAGGCTATGTATGGAGCTTTATGGTTTATGAGGGAAAAGATAGTCAGGTTGAGCCGGTCAACTGCCCGGATTACATAGGGAGCGCTGGCAAGATAGTGTGGAACTTGGTGTCACCCTTATTCGGAAAGGGGTACCACTTGTATGTGGACAATTATTACACGAGCGTGCCACTGTTTAGTCACTTGTTTGATCATCAGATTGGAGCATGTGGCACCGTGTGACCTAATCGCCGGGGCTTTCCCCAGCGGCTTGTAGATGCCCGTCTTAGGCTGGGGGAGAGAGCCTGCGTAAAGTGTAATAACTTGCTCGCTATGAAGTGGAGGGACAATAAGAATATTTTCCTTCTTACCTCCCTTCATGCAGACACGACAGTCCAAATTCGTACGGCGACTGGTGTTGTGGAGAAACCCCTCTGTGTCCACGAATATAACAAAAATATGGGAGGGGTGGACCTCAACGACCAGTTGATGGCGCCGTATCTAATTGACCGTAAGGCGAGACTCTGGTACTAAAAAGATTCTCTATCCTTATTCCAATTGGCTTTGCTGAACACTCATGTGCTACACAGAGCTTCAGGCGGGACTTTATCTCTTCTAAAATTCCAGAATGAGATAGTCACAGAACTCCTGTATCCAGGCGGTTCTGCACCTCACCATCCCCTACCAAATGCAGTAAGCCGGCTGCATGAGAGGCATTATACGCATCTCCTCCCGAGTACCCCTACCCAACGAACACCCCAAAAAAGATGTCGTGTCTGTAGCAAGCGCGGATTTAGGCGTGACACCCGTTATTATTGTCCACTCTGTCCTGACAAACCTGGTCTTTGCCTTGGTGAATGTTTTGAACGCTACCACTCAAAAGTGAAGTTTTAGCGTAGGGTACAGCATTTCACAGACTAGGACACACTTACACAGGGTCTCCCAAGATGCCATTACATTTTGAGAGACCCGAACCATTACAGTTGTTAAAGTTTAAAAAAAAAAGTGTAAAAAAGAAAAAAAAAAAGGAAAAAACAAAAACACAAAAAAAATATAAAAAAAAAAAAAAAAAAATAGTTGTCGTTTTATTGTTCTCTCTCTCTCTCTCTCTCTCTATTTTCTCTCTATTGTTCTGCTCTTTTTTACTGTATTCCACTCTGCAATGTTTTATCATGCTTGCTTTTCAGGTATGTAATTTTTTGTTTTCAGGTGCGCCATTCAACTGCAGCGCGGAATTATTTATCTTGACAGCAACAGCGTTTGCTCCCACGATACATAAAGCCGTGACTCCAGTGCTGTAGGAGGTGATTTCACCACCACAGTTAAAAAAAGAGAGCATATATGCCGAAGCATGGGGGCAGCAGGGGCGGAGGAGCGATTTTGCTCCTAATGCCGCGTATAAACGATCAAAATTCTGACGGAGGCTTGCCCGTGGAAAAGTTCGACCGTGTGTACGCGGCATAACCTTTTATGCCGCGTACATACGGTCGAAATTTCGACAAAGGCTTGCCCGTGGAAAAGTCCGACCGTGTGTACGCGGCATAACTTTTTTGCGGGAGGATGCCCCCATGCTTCGGCATATATATATTTTAGGCACAGGTTGCGTTAAAAAATGTTTTTATTTTTTTCTAGGTTTTGTTTTGGTATTTGCTTTGCAGGTATGGTATGGTAAGGTCTTACTGTTGTACTGTAATGTTACTTTGTTTTAATGTTAACCATCATTTGCTTAGCAGGTACGCCATTCAGTTGCATCGCGGATTTATTTATCTTGACAGCAACAGCGTTTGCTCCCACGATACATAAAGCCGTGACTCCAACGCTGTAGGAGGTGATTTCACCACCACAGTTAAAAAAAGAGCATATATGCCGAAGCATGGGGGCAGCAGGGGCGGAGGAGCGATTTTGCTCCTAATGCCGCGTATATACGGTCGAAATTCCGACGGAGGCTTGCTCGTGGAAAAGTTTGACCGTGTGTACGCGGCATAACCTTTTATGCCGCGTACATACGGTCGAAATTCCGACGAAGGCTTGCCCGTGGAAAAGTCCGACCGTGTGTACGCGGCATAACTTTTTTGCGGGAGGATGCCCCCATGCTTCGGCATATATGCCCATAATTAGAAGTGGGTGGATGAAGGGAGGTATTCTAATGGTGGGCATACCCACCGATCAATCTCTTTTTTTCGTTCAGCCAACAGGCTGCATGAAAAAAAAGATTACAATACATGTCCAACAAGGACCAGCAACGTACTGGTATGTTGCTGGACTTTGAATGTTTATACCAGAATGATGCCTGCAGGTTTAGGTATCATCTTGGTATCATTCTTTTCAGCCAGTGGCCGGCTTTCATGTAAAAGCAATTCTAGCAGATAATTAGCCTCTAGACTGCTCTTACAAGCAGTGGGAGGGAATGCCCCCCCGGATATAAACAGCGCCATTGGGAAATTGGGAAAGCATTTTATCACACCGATCTTGGTGTGGTCAGATGCTTCGAGGGCAGAGGAAAGATCTAGGGTCTAACCCCCCATTTTTTTTCAAAAAAAGAGTACCTGTCACTACTTATTGCTATCATAGGGGATATTTACATTCCCTGAGATAACAATAAAAATGATAAAAAAAAAAATATGGAAGGAACAGTTTAAAAATAAAATAAAAAAGCAAAATAAATAATAAAAAAAAAAAAAAAAAAGCACCGCTGTCCCCCCCTGCTCTTGCGCAAAGGCGAACGCAAGCGTCGGTCTAGCGTCATATGTAAACAGCAATTGCATCATGCATGTGAGGTATCACCGCGAAGGTCAGATCGAGGGCAGTAATTTCAGCAGTAGACCTCCTCTGTAAATCTAACGTGGTAACCTGTAAAGGCTTTTAAATGCTTTTAAAAATGAATGTAGTTTCTCGCCCCTGCGCATTTGTGCGCAATTTTAAAGCATGTCGTGTTTGGTATCCATGTACTTGGCCTAAGATCATCTTTTTTACTTCATCAAACATTTGGGCAATATAGTGTTTTTTAGTGCATTAAAAATAAAAAAAGTGTGTTTTTCCCCCAAAAAATTTGTTTGAAAAATCGCTGCGCAAATACTGTGTGGAAAAAAAAATGCAACACCCACTATTTCAATCTGTAGGGCCTTTGCTTTAAAAATATATATAATGTTTGGGGGTTCAACATAATTTTCTTGCAAAAAAAAAAATGTTTTTATGTAAACAAAAAGTGTCAGAAAGGGCTTTGTCTTCAAGTGGTTAGAAGAGTGGATGATGTGTGACATAAGCTTCCTAATGTTGTGCATAAAATGCCAGGACAGTTCAAAACCCCCCCAAATGACCCCATTTTGGAAAGTAGACACCTCAAGCTATTTGCTGAGAGGCATGTTGAGCCCATTGAATATTTTTTTTTTTTGTCCCAAGTGATTGAATAATGACAAAAAGAAAAATAAAAAATGTACAAAAAGTTGTCACTAAATTATATATTGCTCAAACATGCCATGGTTATATGTGGAATTGCACCCCAAAATACATTCTGTTGCTTCTCCTGAGTACGGGGATACCACATGTGTGAGACATTTTGGGAGCCTAGCCGCGTACAGGACCCCGAAAACCAAGCACCGCCTTCAGGATTTCTATGGGTGTAAATTTTTGATTTCACTCCTCACTGCCTATCACAGTTTCGGAGGCCATGGAATGCCCAGATGGCACAAAACCCCCCCAAATGACCCCATTTTGGAAAGTAGACACCCCAAGCTATTTGCTGAGAGGTATGTTGAGTATTTTGCAGATCTCGCTTCTTGTCACAAAGTTTTAAAAATTGAAAAAAGAAAAAAAAAATATGTCTTTCTTCATTTTCAAAAACAAATGAGAGCTGTAAAATACTCACCATGCCTCTCGGCAAATAGCTTGGGGTGTCTACTTTCTAAAATGGGGTCATTTGTGGGGGTTTTGGGCTATCTTGGCATTTTATGGCCTTCAAAACTGTGAAAGGTAGTGAGGAGTGAAATCAAAAATTTGTGCCCTTAGAAATCCTGAAGGCGGTGCTTGGTTTTCGGGGGCCCGTACGCGGTTAGGCTCCTAAAAAGTCCCACACATGTGGTATCCCCGTACTCAGGAGAAGCAGCAGAATGTATTTTGGGGTGCAATTCCGCATATAACCATGGCATGTTTGAGCAATATGTCATTTAGAAACAATCTTTTGTACATTTTTTTTTCTTTTTGTCATTATTCAATCACTTGGGACAAAAAAAAAAAATATTCAATGGGCTCAACATGCCTCTAAGCAATTTCCTTGGGGTGTCTACTTTCCAAAATGGGGTCATTTTGGGGGGTTTTGTGCTATCTTGGCATTTTATGGCCTTCAAAACTGTGATAGGTAGTGAGGAGTGAAATCAAAAATTTATGCCCTTAGAAACCTTGAAGGCGGTGCTTGGTTTTTGGGGTCCCGTACGCGACTAGGCTCCCAAAAAGTCCCACACATGTGGTATCCCCGTACTCAGGAGAAGCAGCAGAATGTATTTTGGGGTGTAATTTCACATATGCCCATGGCATGTGTGAGCAATATATCATTTAGTGACAACTTTGTGCAAAAAAAATAAAGTTTGTCATATTCCCGCAACTTGTGGCAAAATATAAAATATTCCATGGACTGAACATGCCTCTCAGTAAATAGCTTGGGGTGTCTACTTTCCAAAATTGGGTCATTTGGGGGAGTTTTGTGCTATTTTGGCATTTTATGGCCTTCGAAACTGTGATAGGTAGTGAGGAGTGAAATCAAAAATTTACGCCCTTAGAAATCCTGAAGGCGGTGCTTGGATTTTGGGGCCCCGTACCCGGCTAGGCTCCCAAAAAGTCCCACACATGTGGTATCCCCGTACTCAGGAGAAGCAGCAGAATGTATTTTGGGGTGCAATTCCACATATAACCATGGCATGTGTGAGAAATATATCATTTAGTGACAACTTTTTGTACATTTTTTCTTTTTTTTTTCTTTTTGTCATTATTCAATCATTTGGGACAAAAAAAAATATTCAATGGGCTCAACATGCCTCTCAGCAAATAGCTTGGGGTGTCTACTTTCCATAATGGGGTCATTTGGGGGGGTTTGTGCCATCTTGGCATTTTATGGCCTTCAAAACTGTGATAGGTAGTGATAGGTAGTGAGGAGTGAAATCAAAAATTTGCGCCCTTAGAAATCCTGAAGGCGGTGCTTGGTTTCCGGGGTCCCGTACATGGCTAGGCTCCTAAAAATTCCCACACATGTGGTATCCCCGTACTCAGGAGAAGCAGCAGAATGTATTTTGGGGTGCAATTCCACATAAAACCATGGCATGTGTGAGCAATATATCATTTAGTGACAACTTTTTGTACATTTTTTCTTTTTTTTTGTCATTATTCAATCACTTGGGACAAAAAAAAAAAATATTCAATGGGCTCAACATGCCTCTCAGCAATTTCCTTGGGATGTCTACTTTCCAAAATGGGGTCATTTGGGGGGGTTTTGTACTGCCCTGCCATTTTAGCACCTCAAGAAATGAGATAGGCAGTCATAAATTAAAAGCTGTGCAAATTCCAGAAAATGTACCCTAGTTTGTAGACGCTATAACTTTTGCGCAAACCAATAAATATACGCTTATTGACATTTTTTTTTACTAAAGACATGTGGCTGAATACATTTTGGCCTAAATGTATGACTACAATTGAGTTTATTTGATTTTTCTTATAACAAAAAGTAGAAAATATCATTTTTTTTCAAAATTTTCTGTCTTTTTCCGTTTATATCGCAAAAAAAAAAAATCGCAGAGGCAATCAAATACCATTAAAAGAAAGCTATATTTGTGGGAAGAAAAGGACGCAAATTTCGTTTGGGTACAACATTGCATGTCCGCACAATTTACAGTTAAAGCAGCGCAGTGCAAAATTCTGAATTCACCTCTGGTCCTTTAGCTACCAAATGGTCCGGGGCTTAAGTGGTTAAAAGAACAGTGTAAAAAGAAAAGGTAAAATAAATAAAAAAATATATATTTTTACCGTGCCCCGTCCCGCCAAGCTCGCATACAGAAGCAAATGCATATGTGGGTAGCGCATGCATATGAAAACGGTGTGAGGTATCGCCACAATCGCTAGAGCGAGAGCAATAATTGTAGCCCTAGACCCCTTCTGTAACTCAAAACCTGCAACCTGTAGAATTTTTTAAACGTCGCCTATGGAGATTTTTTGAGGGTAACAGTTTGTCGCCATTCCACGAGCGGGCACAATTTTGAAGTGTGACATGTTGGTTATCAATTTACTCGGCGTAACATCAACTTTCACAATATAAAAAAATTGGGCTAACTTTACTGTTGTCTTATTTTTTAATTCAAAAAAGTGTATTTTATCCCCCAAAAAGTAAGACCGTTGCGCAAATACGGTGTGACAGAAAGTATTGCCACGACCGCCATTTTATTCTCTAGTGTGTTAGAAAAAAATATATACTGTTTGGGGGTTCTAAGTAATATTCTAGCAAAAAAAAGGTAATTTAAATTGTGTAGCACATGGACCCCTTTTCCCTACCTTTGGCTCACTTGTAGGAAAAGGGGCACACCGTACCACATGCCCGTACCCTCCTGTGTGAAGAGGTTGAACGCTGTAAATTTAACTGGGTCTCCACGGCTAGGTTCTCCAGAGAAAGGTTCTCATCTCTACTGCGATAAAGACAAGTCTCTATTTCCCCCAATAACTCCAGGTCCACACCAGTTGCAATTCCAACGTAGAGTTTATTTTCTCATATGCACAGTCACTAGATAGGAAAGGGTGGATGGAGAACAGGACAGCAAAAGGTGTTGGAGTAGGTCCAGGCACAAACGAATGTAAGATTTACTACCTGTCTCTTCAAGTAGGCTCAGCTCACCCGGATAGTCTCCCATTAGAGTGGATCCTAGCAGCCGGAGTGATGCTCGAATTAGATTACACACAGTCTCTGCACAAACTGTTACGGGTGAATTTGGGTCTCTGCCACAGACCAGGTGAACTTTGAGTCTCTGCTACAGACCTGGTGAACTTTGGGTCTCTGCCACAGACCTGGTGAACTTTGCTTGTGGTATTAGGCCTCTTTCAGGAAGATGACATCCCTCCAGAGAGTTACCGGACCCCTTCCTTCACTGTGATCTCTCACCAGTCCCTCGGAACGGTCCTCCCCCAGCCTCCTCTTCCAGATACGGGTCTCCTCGCAAGGCAGCACCCTGGGATTCCTCTTCCCTCCGTGGGCCCCAGGCAAAGGTGCTGGACCCAAGGCCTTCAGTTGCAGCCCCAGGGCTAAAGGTGCCTGGGACTGATCCGCCAGTGTACCGGGCCAGGAAGACCCGGTGCTCTCGAACCTGGAACCCCACCCTCAGGCTGAAGGTGCCCAGGTGGCCAACGAACAGAACAACACACTCAACGGGGTAGGACCCCCGGGGGTCAACTCACCCCCAGGCAGTGTCTACCCCTTTTATATCCTCTCCCGGCTGGCACAGCAGGCCGACCACGCCCACAATACCATTGCCGAAAGGGGACATCCAAGGCACAGCACTATATCAGCGGTTCAACCCTAGCCCCTGATGGCAACGCCATCCACAGGCCACAGGGAACTATACACCAGTATCCAACCTGCGGTATAAAATGATTTAGCAAAGCCCTATCAAATAAGGTGTCTGAGTACAACTACCACTCAAACATTCCCCTAAATTTGAAGACCCCGCTACACTTGTTTGAAAAATAGGCCCGGTCTTAAAGTGGTTAAATTGCCATCCGATGTAGTTAAATGGGAAGAAGATCTTGATCGCACTATAGATAACTCGGAATGGTCTGAAAAATGGTCTAGCATCAAATCTTTTTCACCTAATGTAATAGATATTGAAACTGTTTACAAGGTACTTTCACGCTGGTACTTGGTTCCTGCTAGAATAGCTAAATTTGCACCTGATGACTAAGGCCTCTGCTTTTGCGGCTGCTATAAACAAGGAACTTATATGCACACATGGTGGAATTGTTCTATTATACAAAAATGTGGGAAAAACGTTTTTCTACTTGCCTCAGAAATGTTTGAAAGTACAATTACACCAGATCCAGGAATGGCCCTTTTAACCACTTCGCGCCCGGGCCATCTGCAAAAGACGTCCGCAAAGCGGCGCTCAATTGCTGAGAGGACGTCCATGGACATCCTCCTATTTACTTCCGCAATGCGCGCCGCCGCGGGCGCACATCGGGGAAAAGCTGTGTCCGCCGTGTCAGGCGGGTGCCGATGCGTGTGCCTGGCGGCCGCGATGTCCGCCGGGTACCTGCGATCGGCTGTCACAGAGCCAGGGACGTTGATCTCTGTGTGTAAACACAGAGATCCATGTCCTGCTAGGGAGAGGAGACTGATGGTGTGTCCCTTGTACATAGGGACAACCGTCGGTCACCTCCCCCAGTCAGTCCCCACCCCCCACAGTAATAATCACTCATAAGGGAACATATTTAACCCCTTCCCGCCCCCCTAGTGGTTAACCCCTTCACTGCCAGTCACATTTATACAGTAATCAGTGCATATTTATAGCACTGTTCGCTGTATAAATGTGAATGGTCATAAAAAAGTGTCAAAAGTGTCCGATGTGTCCGCCATAATATCGCAGTCACAATAAAAATCGCAGATCGCCGCCATTACTAGTAAAAATAAATAAATAAAATAATAAAAAAAAATCATAATTCTATTCCCTATTTTGTAGGCGCTATAACTTTTGCGCAAACCAATCACTATACGCTTATTGCGTTTTTTTTTTTTTTTACCTAAAATATGTAGAAGAATACGTATCGGCCTAAACTGAGAAAAAAAATAGTTTTTTTTAAAAAAAATTGGGATATTTATTATAGCAAAAATGAAAAAAAATTGTGTTTTTTTCAAAAATGTCTCTCTATTTCTGTTTATAGCGCAAAAAATAAAAACCGCAGAAATGATCAAATACCCCCATAAGAAAGCTCTATTTGTGGGAAAAAAAGGACGTCAATTTTGTTTGGGAACCACGTCGCACGACCGCGCAATTGTCAGTTAAAGCGTGACAGTGCTGAAACCTGACATTTCGCCTGGGCAGGAAGGGGGTTATGTGCCCAGTTGTCAAGTGATTAAAGCTAAAACCTGGCATTGACTCGTAAACAATTAAAACTGTTCGCACAACTCTTGGCAGCCGCAAAACAGACAATAGCTAAAGCGTGGAAAACACCTTTACTGAATATAGAAGAAACCAAACACAGAATGAATCGATTATTTTTACATGCAAAAATGGTAGCTATGGATAAAGTTCAAGGTTATATGGAGACCATGGGGCTGATTTACTAATAACAGTGCGCTGCGCTGCTTCTAACCTTAATTGGTGCACCGGATAACTTCTTCATTGGGCGCAGCAAGCAGCGGCGCACTGTTATAGTAAATAGAAATGTCAGCGGCGCTCTATTGAAAATGAATGGTTCCCTATGGGAGCCCATTGATTTGAATAGAGGTCGCCGGGAAGTCGGATCTGACTTGCGGGCGACTCGTGTGCCGGCTGACACAGGGACAGCGCGACTTTGCGAGGCGACCTGGACACGACCTGAGCGTGCAGCAGCCGCTCAAGTTGTGTCCTAGAGGCGACTAGCCGGCCGAGAATGTGTCCAGCGCGATGTCATCGCGCTGGTCCTCGGCAGCCTCGCTGTCTCATGTTTGGTATGAATCATGAAGGGGAACTCCAGGCCAAATTTTAATGAAAAAACCGGCATGGGTTCCCCTCCAGGAGCATACCAGGCCCTTAGGTCTGGTCTGGATTCTAAGGTGAACCCCCTAAGCCGAAAAAACGGCGTGGGGGTCCCCCCAAAATCCAAACCAGACCCTTAGGTCTGGTCTGGATTTTAAGGTGAACCCCCTTAAGCCGAAAAACGGCGTGGGGGTCCCCCCAAAATCCAAACCAGACCCTTATCCGAGCACGCAACCTGGCAGGCCGCAGGGGAAAAGGGGGGGGACGAGAGAGTGGCCCCCCTCCCTCCTGAACCGTACCAGGCCGCATGCCCTCAACATGGGGGGTTTGGTGCTTCGGGGCAGGGGGGCGACCTGCGGCCCCCCCACCCCAAAGCACCCTGCCCCCATGTTGATGGGGACAAGGGCCTCTTCCCGACAACCCTGGCCGTTGGTTGTCGGGGTATGCTGGCGGGGGGCTTTTCGAAATCAGGGCGCCCCCTTTAAAAAGGGGGCCCCCAGATGCCGGCCCCCCACCCTATGTGAATGAGTATGGGGTACATCGTACCCCTACCCATTTACCTGGTGGCAAAATAAGTCAATAAAAAAAGACAACACAGGTTTGAATAGTAATTTATTGGGCAGCTCCGGGGGTCTTTCTGCCGGGCCCCCGCTATCTTCTGCTAGCTCTTTTGCTAGCGGGGGTCCCGGGCTTCCTCGCCGTCTTCTTCCGACTTCGGGGGTCTTTCTGCCGGGCCCCCGCTATCTTCTGCTAGCTCTTTTGCTAGCGGTGGTCCCGGGCTTCCTCGCCGTCTTCTTCCGACTTCGGGAGTCTTTCTGCTGGGCCCCCGCTATCTTCTGCTAGCTCTTTTGCTAGCAGGGGTCCCGGGCTTCCTCGCCGTCTTCTTCCGACTTCGGGGGTCTCTTGTTCTGTTCTCCGGTTCTTCTCCCGCTCTCCGACGCCTTCTCCACGATCTCCGGTTCTTTCTGCCTTCTGCCGGGCGCCCTGCTATTTTCTCGCAGCTCTTTTGCTAGCGGGGGCCGGTCTTCTTCGTCGCCTTCTTCCCTCTTCTCTTCACCCGATGTTGCCTCGTCGCTGTCCACCGCCGCAATGCTCTGTCCGAGCAGCGGTGCCACTTTTATTGGCATGGGGCGTGGTCACCGGATGATGCCACCGCTGACCCCGCCCCCGTATGATGTCACAGTCCCGGGGACAGCGACGAGGCAACATCGGGCGAAGAGGAAGCCAGGGACCCCCGCTAGCAAAAGAGCTAGCAGAAGATAGCGGGGGCCCGGCAGAAAGACCTCTGGAGCTGCCCAATAAATTACTTTTCAAACCTGTGTTGTCTTTTTTTATTGACTTATTTTGCCACCAGGTGAATGGGTAGGGGTACGATGTACCCCATACTCATTCACATAGGGTGGGGGGCAGGTATCTGGGGTCCCCCTTATTAAAGGGGGCTCCCGGATTCCGATAAGCCCCCCGCCCGCAGACCCCGACAACCAACGGCCAGGGTTGTCGGGAAGAGGCCCTTGTCCCCATCAACATGGGGGCAGGGTGCTTTGGGGTGGGGGGCCGCAGGTCGCCCCCCTGCCCCAAAGCACCCACCCCCCCATGTTGAGGGCATGCGGCCTGGTACGGTTCAGGAGGGAGGGGGGGCGCTCTCGTCCCCCCGTCTTCCCCTGCGGCCTGCCAGGTCCCCTGCCCCGAAGCACCAAACCCCCCATGTTGAGGGCACGCGGCCTGGTACGGTTCAGGAGGGAGGGGGGGCCGCTCTCTCGTCCCCCCCTTTTCCCCTGCGGCCTGCCAGGTTGAGTGCTCAGATAAAGGGTCTGGTGTGTATTTTTAGGGGACCCCACGCAAAAAAATTTTGTTTTGGCGCGGGGTTCCCCTTAAAATACATGCCAGACCTGAAGGGCCTGGTATGGATTCTGGGGGGACCCCCACGCCAGTTTTTTCTTCATTTTTTGGGGGGGGTCCCCTTTGAATCCATACTAGACCCAAGGGCCTGGTATGGACCTGAGGGGGGGACCCCACGCTGTTTTTTTTTATTTATTTATTTATTTTTTTAACCGTTTTTTTTACATTTCCTTTAACAACCAGCTATAAACAGGTAAAACAAAAAAATGCCGCAAAATTGCGGTACTTGCGTTTTGGATGCGGGTCCATTGAATTCTATTACATCCAAAACACTGTTTTTGGCCTGGCAAAAAAAATCTGCAGTTGCGTTTAAAATCGTTTTTCACAAGCCCTCAAAATGCCTTCAGACACCAAAGATTTCCACGTTTCAGACACGGTACCGGCGTTTAGCCGCATTTTAGTTTAGAAGCGTTTTTAAAGGCGACCAATTTTTTTACATTGATAAACTCCAAATTTATGGCAAATGAGGAAAAACCATAAAATATATAAATATATATAGTTTTGTGAGGGGGTGAACTCGGTAGCGGGTGTGTGTGACCCCCTGGATGGGCTCCCCACACAAAAACAGGCCCAGCAGACGGAGGTTGTGGTTTTCAAGATCAAAAGGTGCGGTTTATTTCTCTATTTACAGTGACAAAAACACAGCAAAGCAAAAAGAAACATAAACAAAATAAATCCTGGTCAGCTTGACCTCTGACTAAACATGCAGGTTTCCCTAACTAACAACTGGGATCAGCCTGGTGCTGTCCTAGTCCCTAAGTCCCTGGTTTAGTAAATGTCCAAACAAATAGCCACACAGGCTTTGTCTCACCGCACAGGGGTTCACTCTCCCTAGACAGTCCACACAGGTCTGGTTCCAGGCATGAGCAAACACCTAATGAAGCTGGGAGTTTTTATAGAGGCCTTAAACGAGCTGACAAGCTTCAGCTGGTCTCATCAACTCCCTGCCTGCACGACGCCCAGCACTCTCCCTAGAGGTATGAATCATCCATGAGCCCACTAGCCTCAGCTGGGCTTCATCAACTCTCTCCCTAGTTGTATAAGTCGGCATAAAGCCTGAATCTGGGAGAAATATACCTACCCCCCTGGATGCAACCAGGTTACTTTACCTTCCTGCTGTCACAGTTTATATAGTGAAGCAGCGCTAAATGTCAATAGAAAGTGCTAATATTAAAAGTGCTATTAATAAAGTCTAACTTCTCATAAATTAAATAAATGGGGTGACAAAATCAACAATAATAAAATAAAATTAAAACGTCCAAACAGTGACTATGTAAATAAAGTGCTAAATAGCCAAAATGGCAGTCCAAATAGCAACAGCTAATTGCAGGGAGAGAAGCAAGGATGGGTGTGGGAATACACCTTGTCTCATCAGAAACACACTGGATCAGATGAACAAATGATGCATAAATAATCCTCCCCCATAGACACCAGCCTCTCACCTCTCTGGTGGACCCCACGGGGTCAGTAATAACCACAAAGATCTCCACTGCTCACAATGAGAACTTCCAGTCCTTTTGAGTGACCCGGAACCACTGTAAGAATCTCCACAGCTTACCAATGTTCTTCCTTAAAACGAATCTTACTCCATAATATTCAGAAAAAAACAAAAAGGGACTCCATAGTGAAGCATGTAAAGGAAAGCCCCAAGAAAAGGTGTTTATTCAAATAAAAACAGCTAAAAAACACGTTAAAAACCAAGGGGTAAAAAACGCCAAACAAAATGTTCATAAAATACTAACTTCCGGTTTACGGCCGCAAACCGGAAGTGGACGTCACTTAGGCTCCTCCTCCCGACGCGTTGCGTCACTACACACGTGACTTCATCAAGGGCATAGGGGCCAAGTGACTAATAGGAGCTTATATACACTTCTGATCATCATATGCAAATTAATACCAAGCAATGGATTCTGGGAGATCAGTCAGGTCATTCTTGGTCTCCATGACCTTGACAACTACTGCCCAGAACAAGGTATAAATACAAACTAGATAAACTAGTAAATAGGTAAAAAGATATACATTAACCACCTCGCGCCCGCCGTACGAGAATATACGGCCGCAAGGTGGTTGTCAAATGCCGGGAGGCCGTTATTATACGGCCTCCGCTATTTGGCCACTGGGGGGCGCGCGAGCGTCGCCGGCGGCGCGCGCACGTGCCCGGCGCTTCACTGCAATGCCGATGCGCGTGCCTGGCGACCGCGATGTCCGCCAGGCACCCCCGATCGGCGGTTACAGAGACAAGGACATGGATCTGTGTGTGTAAACACAGAGATCCATGTCCTGTCAGGGAGAGGAGACCGATGCTGTGTCCCTTGTACATAGGGACACAGATCGGTCACCTCCCCCAGTCAGTCCCCTCCCCCCACAGTAACAATCACTCCCAGGGAACACATTTAACCCCTTCCTCGCCCCCTAGTGTTAACCCCTTCCCTGCCAGTCACATTTATACAGTAATCAGTGCATATTTATAGCACTGTTCGCTGTATAAATGTGAATGGTCCCAAATTAGTGTCAAAAGTGTCCGATGTGTCCGCCATAATGTCGCAGTCACAAAAAAAATCACTGATCGCCGCCATTACTAATAAAAAAAAAATATATAAAAATGCCATAAAACTTTCCCCCTATTTTGTAAACGCTATAACTTTTGCGCAAACCAATCAATAAACGCTGATTGCGATTTTTTTTAACCAAAAATATGTAGAAGAATACGTATCGGCCTAAACTGAGGAAAAAAATATAAAAAAAAAAAAATTGGGATATTTATTATAGCAAAAATCAAAAAATATTGATTTTTTTTCAAAATTGTTGCTCTATTTTTGTTTATAGCGCAAAAAAATAGGATTTTTATAACAGCTTACCTGTAAAATCCTTTTCTTGGAGTACATCACGGGACACAGAGCGACATAGTCATTACTAATGGGTTATATAGATACCGTCAGGTGCTGGCACTGGCAACTTC
The DNA here is from genome assembly GCA_029206835.1 of Rana muscosa. Taxonomy (NCBI): domain Eukaryota; kingdom Metazoa; phylum Chordata; class Amphibia; order Anura; family Ranidae; genus Rana; species Rana muscosa. The sequence continues at coordinate 3,605,446 of CM055118.1, forward strand.
CAAAACTGGAAGTACCCTCCCCTATATAAGCCCCTCCCATCCGGGAGCACCTCAGTTTTGTAGCAAAGCAATAAGTGTCCCCAAAGAGGGGTGGGAGCTCTGTGTCCCGTGATGTACTCCAAGAAAAGGATTTTACAGGTAAGCTGTTATAAAAATCCTATTTTCTTTTTCGTACATCACGGGACACAGAGCGACATAGTCATTACTAATGGGATGTCCTAAAGCAATGCCAAATGAGGGGGGGGATACACCATATATAAGCTGAGCGCTATCAGACATGAGGATCTTTTGCGGCCTGCAACACACTGCGCCCAAAGGCGACATCCTCCTGACTTCTAACGTCCACCTGGTAGAACCTAGTAAACGTGTGTACTGAAGACCATGTTGCGGCCTTACAGATTTGAGCCAGGGAGGCCTGGTGATGCACTGCCCATGAAGTTCCAACTGCTCTCGTGGAGTGCGCCCTAACTTTGAACGGAGGTGGTCTACTTCTCAAGCCATAGGCTTGTATTATGACCTGTCGAATCCACTTGGCTAAAGTAGATTTTGACGCTGCCTGACCCCTTCTGGGGCCTTCCGGCAGAATAAACAAAGTATCCGTTCTGCGAATCTGAGCAGTGGCTTTTAGATAAGCTTTAACTGCTCTTACTACATCCAAAGAATGCAATAACTTTTCCTCTACCGAAGTAGGCTTGGGGAAAAAAGAAGGAAGAACCACATCTCGGTTCAAATGAAACCTCGATACCACCTTAGGAAGAAAGGCTGGATGAGGACGTAACACTACTCTGTCCTTATGGATAACCAGATATGGCTCCCTACAGGACATAGCTGCTAATTCCGACACTCTTTTAGCCGAACAAATGGCTACTAGAAAAATCAATTTCCTGGTGAGAAGCACCAAGGAAATATGCTGTAATGGTTCAAATGGTTGTTTCTGTAGAACTGACAGAACCAAGTTTAGATCCCATGGACATATGGGAATATTAACCGGAGGACTAATACGCATCACTCCTTGTATAAAGGCTTTGACTAGTGAATGCGAAGCCAAGGGCCTTTGAAAAAATATTGACAAGGCCGAAATCTGACCCTTGATAGTACTCAAGGCAAGCTTCCTATCTACAGCCCATTGTAGGAAGTCCAGACTCCTACCTATTACGTACTTACGTGGATGCCATTTCTTGGCTTCACACCAGGCGATGTACGCCTTCCAGATTCTATAGTAGATCTGCCTGGATACCGGCTTCCTGGCATTGATCATGGTAGATACCACAGAATTAGAGAGCCCTCTCTTTTTTAGAATGTGGGCTTCAATAGCCAGGCCGTCAAACCTAGGGCTGGTAAGGAAGGATGGTATATCGGTCCTTGCGAAAGCAGGTCCGGACGATGTGGGAGAGTCCAAGGACTCCCCACTGACATTTTACAATCTCCATGTACCACGCTCTTCGGGGCCACGCTGGAGCCACCAGAATCACTGGTTTCTTTTCTACCCTGATTCTGCGGAGTAATCGAGGTAACCATTGTGGCGGTGTGAATGCATATATCAGCTTGAACTGATCCCAAGGGAACACTAGGGCATCCGAGCCGCAAGCTAGGGGATCCCTTGTCCGAGAGACAAACCTGTCCCCCTTTGCGTTGAATCTGGATGCTAGAAGATCTACATCCGATGTTCCCCACCGCTGACATATTGTCCAGAAAACCTCGGGGTGAAGGGACCCTTCCTCTGGGCCTAATTGCTGGCGACTTAGAAAGTCCGCCTTCCAATTCTCCACTCCTGGAATGAATACCGCAGATATGGCTGGGACATATTTTTTCTGCCCATTTCAGGATGTAATTTACTTCCCTCTGGGCTGCACGACTCCTGGTGCCCCCCTGATGATTGATATATGCCACTGCTGTGGCATTGTCTGATTGAATTCTGACAGGGGACCCTTGGAGTTTGGATGTCCATGCTACTAGGGCATACCGGGCTGCTCGTATCTCTAAGAGATTGATGGGCAGGGCCTTTTCTGCATCCGACCATCTGCCCTGGAGAGACTATTGCTCCAGTACTGCTCCCCAGCCTATAAGGCTGGCATCTGTAGTGACCACCTTCCAAGAAATCAGACTGAAGGATTTCCTTTTTTCCAGATTCTGGGGAACCAACCCCCAACGGAGGCTCTTGCGAATGGAAGGGGACAAGGACATTGTAAGTCTAGGGCCTGAATTTTTTTGTTCCAGGCTGACAGTATGGCCCCTTGCAAAATCCTTGAATGGAATTGACCGTAGGGTACTGCTTCGAATGATGCCACCATTCTTCCCAGCAGCCTCATATACAGGCGTATGGACGGCTGTCTTTTTTGTACCCACTAAGTGGATCAAATCTTTCAAAGACAACACCTTTCCTCGAGGCAAGAATATTTTTCTCTGGCCTGAATCCAACCTTAGCCCCAAGTATTCCAGACTTTTGACTGGTTTTTAGGGCTGACTTGTCTCGGTTGATAATCCAACCGTGAGATTCCAGATACTTGATTGTCTTGTGAACGACCACGTCTAGTTTTTTCACTGAGTGGTCTATCAGCAACAAGTCATTCAGATATGCCATTATCATTACACCTTGTGTTCTTAGATTGGCCAATAAAGGGCCAGAATTTTTGTAAACACTCGTGGTGCTGTGGCCAAACCGAAGGGTAAGGCTCTGAACTGAAAATGGCGCCCTTCTACTGCAAAGCGTAGAAATTTTTGGTGGACTGGAAAGATGGGAATATGCAAATAAGCATCTTTGATGTCGATCGTGGCTAACCAATCCTCCCCTTGTAGGGCAGTGGCCACCGATCGGATCGACTCCATCGGAAAGTCCTGATATACAGGAATTTGTATAGCCCTTTTAGAATTAATATGGGCCTCCCGTCCGCGTTTGCTTCGGGACTGTAAAGAGGTTTGAGTAAAACCCGAACCCTCATTCTTCCAGGGGAACCTCCATAATTACTCCTTGGAGCAATAGTTGTTCTAGTGCCAACAGGAGGGACTCTCTCTTCCGGGGATCCCTTGGCACGTTTGACCTCAAAAATGGGAAGGAGGAGAGTCTTTTAACTCCAAACTGTATCCCAAACCTACTGCGGAGAGCACCTATCTGTCTTGATCGTGTCCCGCCAGGTCTCTTGCGAACAACTGGAGTCCTCCCCCCACCCGACTGAGTGGGGGCTTCAATGAATTTAACTTTGGGGGAGGTTTTGTACCTCCCCTGACCCAGGGTTTCTCATTACCCTGCTACTGTCCCTGTTTTTTACCCCCGGGATTTGACCGAGGAGGCCGTCGGAACTGTTACACAGCCGATGCCCCAGGGACTGGAGAAGCAGGCCTCTTAAAGAGGGACCTCTAACTCTGCTTTTAACCGGCAAGAGCGTATTTTTACCGCTGGAAATTTTCTGGATATATTTGTCCAGGTTTTCCCTGAATAAGCGTTCACCATGAAATGGGACGCTAACCAGCCATTCTTTACAGGGAGCTTCAGCAGACCAGTTTTTGAGCCATAGGAGCCTACGCATATGTACTATAGACAGCGTAAGGCGGGAGGCCTGATGGACTGAATCCTCTATGGCGTCAACCGCAAAGCCTAAGGCTCTAGGTAGATCAGCTAGGGCAAAGCCTGCTGATCTGTCAAGTCCCTCAAGACCTGTTTCAACTGATCTTTCACTGCTTAGCAGACCCCAATAGCTGCTACTGCTGGTTGTATCACCAAGCAGATTTTCATAAGGACTCCAATCTTTTATTTATTGGGTTCTTGAACATTTGGACATTATCCACTGGACATGTCAGTGATTTATACATACAAGAGATGGCTGCGTCCACTGTAGGGACCTTCCATTTTTTTTTTTGATGAACTTATCCTCCATGGGATAGACCACCGGAAATCTCTTGGGGGAATAAATATTTTCTCAGGACGTTCCCAATCCTGGTAAATGAGCCCTTTCAGTAAAGGGTGAAGTGGAAAAGAACAAACAGTCTGGGGACTTCTAGCGACCCCAACGAGGATACAGTAGTGGTTGATGGTTCCGCAAGGTGCATTTTTAAATGCTGATCGGACCATGTTAGTCAGAGACTGAACCCATAATCTTTCAGCTTGAGATGCTGAGAAAAGGTTCCCTCACTGTTGATTCCTCTATAACAGAATCAACCTCATCCTGATCCCCTTCAGGCAGGTCGATCCCTGTATGGGACTGTTGCTCTGCTAACAGGCACTCTGAAGGAGGAGACGGAGATCGGGCGTGCTTTCCCTGACAGGGAGGCAGCGATAAATGTTGACAATCTCTCTCTAATCCTCCCAGAGCTGAGGAAAAAACCTCCTCTGTTACATACACAGGAGCAGGTGAACTGAGGACAGCCACAGTACCAAGTACCCCTGCGGGGTCTCTACGGTCACTTACCTCTGAACTTCAGGGGAGACTGGTGCAGCAGGAGTATGCCCAAGATCCTCCGAGCCCGATGAGACCCCCTTCGCTTCCTGGAAGATTCAGTTCCGGAGCTTCTGGACGGCATATTCCTAAGCCTAAAGCTGAGGTATTCCAGCCGTAATACACCACTTTTACTGAGAATAGTCTAGCACAATTGCTGCTATATCACAGTTGGTGTCTACTAATGTGCCTTTCTAGGGGATGCCTGTATCAACCGCTTGCTGTATGCCTTTAAATGTTGCCAGCTCTGTCTCTGTACTTCATAGCCAGCTCACTACAATATTGTGTTTTTTTTAAAACTGCTGGGACGCCCGCACATGCGCAGAAGCGCTGCGGCGCGCACAGAGCGTCATCCCCCAGGCTCCGCCCCCTTTCCCGGCTCACCTCTATATATAGAGGCGCGTGCACGCGCACGCGCGCGGGCACGTGCGCCTTCGGCGCTAATTTCAAATATGGTAACAAGGGACAGGAGCCAGGGCCCCTCTTTGCCGCAGGCCGGGGGATGGACGAGCACTGCAACATGGCAGAGGAAGCAGTTTCCTATAAGAGAACTCACCATCTGCCTGGACTTTGCTCTGCTGAGAAGAAGCTAGTCCACATGACAAGAAAACATTCCACAGCGGCCTCTAGTGGACAAACACAGGTACCGCAGTCTAATATATTAAATATATATATAAAAAAAATTTTTTTTTTTTTTCTTGACCACCATTAAAAATTATTACATTTTTTTTAGTAGTTACAGGCATGCACAGAATTTTGCGGGAATACCATTAGGTAACAGACAGAAAGACAAATTAGGCTTGGGGGTCCCCCAATAGAACCAAGTTCCTGGGGGCCCCCACTTACCTGTTCCCCGCCGCAGGACTTTGTTTGGTCCACAAAAGCCCAAACTTCACCTATCACGGCAGGCATTGTAATCAAACCTTCAGGGACCGGGTTCCCAAGGATTCCACTCCCCTGGACCTGTATAGCACCCTGCACAGAAAACATCTTGGTCGTGGGTATGACCAGAGCTCTGGATCCCAGGGTCCAGCTCTCCTAAGAGAAGCATTACAGGCAAAACCTTGCTCTTCTCTGCAAGGCCCGGGTACCGACCGTTTAGCTATGAAGCTTTTTTGGTCGGATCCGGAATAGCTTACTGAGGCCCAAAAGAACCTGTACGCAAGCTCAGTGAAAAACACATGTTTCTTCTTGGCCAACACCTTAGACACTGGCAAAAAACTGAGGTGCTCCCGGATGGGAGGGGCTTATATAGGGGAGGGTACTTCCGGTTTTGGAAGTTGCCAGTGCCAGCACCTGACGGTATCTATATAACCCATTAGTAATGACTATGTCGCTCTGTGTCCCGTGATGTACGAAAAAGAAATAAAAACCGCCGAGGTGATCAAATACCACCAAAAGAAAGCTCTATTTGTGCGAAAAAAATGACGTCAATTTTGTTTGGGAGCCACGTCGCACGACCGCGCAATTGTCATTCAAAGCGTGACAGTGCTGAAAGCTGAAATTTTGCCTGGGCAGGAAGGGGGTATATGTGCCCAGTAAGGAAGGGGTTAAAGTTGCTAACGTCAAAACATTAAAACTAAATATTGAACAAACAAAAAAAATTAATAAAAAAAAAAAAATTTGAAAAAAATAAAAAATAAAATTAAAGTTAAAATTAAAATAAAAAATAAATAAAAAATTATTAAAAAAAAAAAAATTGACGTAACTACTAAAATACACATCTAATAATTGGAAATAAAACAATTAAGATCAAACTCAATATTTAAACCTAGAGGGGTAAGCGACTGTAACTCAAAAATCCAACGAGACTCAGCTTGACTGAGAGTGATGACCTTGTTACTTCCTCTCCAATGGGGTCTATACTTTTCAATACCCCAAAAGGAAAGGGAACTGGGATCTTTCCCATGAACTTCAGCAAAGTGCCTAGATACACTATGCTTGGGAAAGCCAGATTTAATATTTTGAACATGTTCCCTCAACCGTTTCCAGAGGGGCCTTTTCGTTCTGCCAACATACTGGAGTTTGCATGAGCACTCCAGTACGTAGACAGCCCCTTCAGTCCTACAGGAAATAAACTCTTTGATAACATAATTTTTTCCTGTGGAAGTGGCTACAAAATCATCTTTTTTGGACTTCTTAAACTTAGTATGCCTACACGCATAACAATACTTGCACGGGTAGAAGCCCTTTCCTTCAAAAAAGGAAAAAGGCTTCTTAGTTGGAGGATCCAAAACATTCTTGGCTAGTATATTGTGAAGGGTAGGAGCCCTTCTATAAATGAATTTAGGAAATGGAGGTAATACTTGAGACAAGTGGCGGTCTGCTTTTAAGACATTCCAATGTTTCCGGATGATGGATTCTAATTTTTTGAACTGCATATTGTAATCGAGGATCAATGGAACCTCTACATAGTTGACCTTTTCTTTTTCTCTGTCTCTAAGGAGATTAATTCGTTCCAAGCTACCTACTTCGTCGATCTTCTTTTGGAGGAACCCCTGATCATATCCTTTATCACGAAAACGTTCCCCAATGAATTCGGCTTGCTGTCTAAACTCAGACTCAATAGTGCAATTCCTTCTCAACCTCACTAGCTGTCCCTTAGGAATATTCATTAGCCAAGGTGCATGATGACAGCTATCAGTGGGGAGGTAACTATTCCTGTCAACTGTTTTGAAGAAGGTTCTGGTTTTAATGGTTGTGTCTTCTTTCCAAATTTCCAAGTCCAAAAAATTAGTCTGATATTTTTATCATTTTCTTCAAGTTCCTGGCTGAGCTCTATCAGGCTCTCTTTTTCTCCTTTCCAGATAAGGAATATATCGTCGATAAACCGCTTATACATAATCAATTGGGAGGGACTATTCTTATAAATCGCATCATCTTCCCATAATCCATATGAAGGTTGGCGACACTGGGGGCAAATTTGGCCCCCATGGCCACACCTTGAGTTTGTTTATAGTAATGGGAGTCATACCAGAAATAATTATGATTAAGACAATAATCTAAGCATTCCAAAAGAAATTTTCTCTGTTTACACTTCAAACTACTGGACTTCCTCAAAGCCCATCTAGTAGCTGCTAAAGCGTCTTCATGACTAATGTTGGTGTATAGCGAAGCTACATCCGCCGTAGCGAAAAAAATCTGTTCATCATCCAGGGTAGTGGCTTCAAGTAGTTGGATAAGGTGCTTAGTGTCTTTTAAATATGCTTGAGTTTCTTTTACTACTGGTTGTAGGAAAAAGTCCAAATATTCTCCCAATCTTGCTCCCACTGAATTAATCCCATTTAGAATAGGTCTACCGGGAGGATTTTCCTTATTTTTATGCACTTTTGGCAGAATATATATCACTGGTATCCGGCATGTGTTTGGAACCAGGTATAGTGCTTCTTTTTCTTTCAAAAGTTTTTTCTCTTTTCCTTTTTCTACCAATTTCTCCAAATCCTTTTTATATTGTAAAGTAGGATTACTGAGTAATTTCAGGTACGTCTCTCCATCCTCAAGCTGTCTCTCCATTTCCTGTTTGTATAAATCCTTAGATAAAATAACTATAGCCCCACCTTTATCTGTCGGTCTTATTACGATATTTTTTCTTTCTTCCAATTGCTTTATTCCCTTTCTTATTTCAATCGGATCCCATGCTTTCTTGACTTGTAGTTTATGGAGATCTTGTATCACCATTCTTTTAAAGACATCTATGTGACCTTCATTTCCAGGGGCTGGATTGAAAAGCGATTTATTTTTCAAAGTGCTGTGTGCATATCGGTCAGGTTTAATCACATTCCTTGATAACTCTCCAGGTTTTGATAGCATATATTTTTTTATGTTTAATTTCCTGGTGAATTTCTGCACATCAACATACGCACTAAATTTATTGAGATTCTTCTTTGGCGCAAATTTCAATCCTTTATCCAAGGTTCTTAGTTCTTCCTGAGTTAACGTAATGCCGCTAATGTTAATAATGCCCTCTCCTATAGGTCTTTCTTTCCTCTTTTTTCTCAACTGTTTCTTCAAACCTCCTCTACATCCTCTCATTCTTTTCTGTCCTATTTCCTCCTTGTTTCTGGTCTCGGGGATCTTCTTGGTGATCTCCTTCCTCCGTTTCCTCCATCTGGATTTCTTGGGGGTCTTGGGTAGCGCTCTTCTAAAAAACGCTGGGAGTTATATTCATAGGTCTCATGGTGTCTCCCCTCTTGGGATGGATAAGGGTATGGTGCTCCAAAGGAGTCACCATCCCTTCTCAGAACATCATACCTATTCGAAGTTGGTATTGGGCTCCTCCTTCTATCATATTGATATACTCCACCTCTATTTTGTGGATATTGATCCTGCCAATAGGGGGCTTGATTTCTTGTATCACAATATTGCCCACGATCTGGAGTTCTCTTTTCATGATACTGTCCATATTGGACTTGGGATTGTTGATAGTGAGGGCCCTTATATGGTGGTTTTCTCCCATTGTTCTTCCAATGCATTTTTTTCCCTTGATTATTTTGTCCATGTCCATTAGGGGTTCTGTACACGGGTGGTCGATTATTTCCTGAATTTCGGGGAGTTTTTGGTTGTTCAACCCATTGGTTGGGATTCATTGGATGTTCTACGGTGGTATTAATAGGTACACATCTTTCCTCCTTCTCTGGGGTAGATAAGTTGGATGCAGTTGTGACTGCATTGATTTGCCATTTATAGGCTGTTTCATCTTGATAGTCCTTGATATCTCTAAGGAATTTCCTCTTTTTCCTGGCTGCGGTATCTTTATCTTTCTTTACCATATCTTTGTTAAGTTGGGCGGATAGTGTCGCAAATTCTGGCAAATCTTTGACCGGGTCAAGCTTTTCTTTTAAATCCGTAATTTGCACATCTATTGCTTTGATTTTACGCTGTTTCTTTTCAAAGAGGAAATGTAGCAGATCCAAACCTCTTGCATTGAAGAAGCTGAACCATTCTTCTATAGAATCATCATCCAATAGTCCATCATTTATAGGTACATCCCAACGGAGTCTTCTTGGGACTATTTTGTCTTTGATATATTTCTCATGTGAGACAATATCCCACCAAGTATTCATTTTTTTCTCCATGAGATGCCCCATCTTTCTAAAAATCCCTTCTATGTCTCCATTAAGTTTATTCTCTTGTTTGGAGAACACCTCATCTAGATTGATGGCTCTACTCTCTAAATAATCAAAAACCTGCATGGCAGCTGCACAAGTGTAAAATGGTGATGTGACAAATATAGAAAAAAAGGTGCTTGTGCGCTTACCACTCAGTAAAAATAGAAACACTAAAGTGCAAATATTGCTGAACAAATTAAATATTAAGAGACAACTAGCAGCTAACTTCTATAATGTGACCAACATACAATAAAATAGTTTATATAGTGAAGCAGCGCTAAATGTCAATAGAAAGTGCTAATATTAAAAGTGCTATTAATAAAGTCTAACTTCTCATAAATTAAATAAATGGGGTGACAAAATCAACAATAATAAAATAAAATTAAAACGTCCAAACAGTGACTATGTAAATAAAGTGCTAAATAGCCAAAATGGCACTCCAAATAGCAACAGCTAATTGCAGGGAGAGAAGCAAGGATGGGTGTGGGAATACACCTTGTCTCATCAGAAACACACTGGATCAGATGAACAAATGATGCATAAATAATCCTCCCCCATAGACACCAGCCTCTCACCTCTCTGGTGAACCCCACAGGGTCAGTAATAACCACAAAGATCTCCACTGCTCACAATGAGAACTTCCAGTCCTTTTGCGTGACCCGAAACCACTGTAGGGATCTCCACAGCTTACCAGTGTTCTTCCTTAAAGCGAATCTTCCTGATGGACCCCACGAGGTCAATAATGGCCACAAAGATCTCCACTGCTCACAATGAGAACTTCCAGTCCTTTTGAGTGACCCGGAACCACTGTAAGAATCTCCACAGCTTACCAATGTTCTTCCTTAAAACGAATCTTACTCCATAATATTCAGAAAAAAACAAAAAGGGACTCCATAGTGAAGCATGTAAAGGAAAGCCCCAAGAAAAGGCGTTTATTCAAATAAAAATAGCTAAAAAACACGTTAAAAACCAAGGGGTAAAAAACGCCAAACAAAATGTTCATAAAATACTAACTTCCGGTTTACGGCCGCAAACCGGAAGTGGACGTCACTTAGGCTCCTCCTCCCGACGCGTTGCGTCACTACACACATGACTTCATCAAGGGCATAGGGGCCAAGTGACTAATAGGAGCTTATAGCGGTTTATCGACGATATATTCCTTATCTGGAAAGGAGAAAAAGAGAGCCTGATAGAGTTCAGCCAGGAACTTGAAGAAAATGATAAAAATATCAGGCTGAGCTGGAATATAGATGGAATATAGATGAAGTAAAAATTAATTTTTTGGACTTGGAAATTTGGAAATTTGGAAAGAAGACACAACCATTAAAACCAGAACCTTCTTCAAAACAGTTGACAGGAATAGTTACCTCCCCACTGATAGCTGTCATCATGCACCTTGGCTAATGAATATTCCTAAGGGACAGCTAGTGAGGTTGAGAAGGAATTGCACTATTGAGTCTGAGTTTAGACAGCAAGCCGAATTCATTGGGGAACGTTTTCGTGATAAAGGATATGATCAGGGGTTCCTCCAAAAGAAGATCGACGAAGTAGGTAGCTTGGAACGAATTAATCTCCTTAAAGACAGAGAAAAAGAAAAGGTCAACTATGTAGAGGTTCCATTGATCCTCGATTACAATATGCAGTTCAAAAAATTAGAATCCATCATCCGGAAACATTGGAATGTCTTAAAAGCAGACCGCCACTTGTCTCAAGTATTACCTCCATTTCCTAAATTCATTTATAGAAGGGCTCCTACCCTTCGCAATATACTAGCCAAGAATGTTTTGGATCCTCCAACTAAGAAGCCTTTTTCCTTTTTTGAAGGAAAGGGCTTCTACCCGTGCAAGTATTGTTATGCGTGTAGGCATACTAAGTTTAAGAAGTCCAAAAAAGATGATTTTGTAGCCACCTCCACAGGAAAAAAATTATGTTATCAAAGAGTTTATTTCCTGTAGGACTGAAGGGGCTGTCTACGTACTGGAGTGCTCATGCAAACTCCAGTATGTGGGCAGAACGAAAAGGCCCCTCTGGAAACGGTTGAGGGAACATGTTCAAAATATTAAATCTGGCTTTCCCAAGCATAGTGTATCTAGGCACTTTGCTGAAGTTCATGGGAAAGATCCCAGTTCCCTTTCCTTTTGGGGTATTGAAAAGTATAGACCCCATTGGAGAGGAAGTAACAAGGTCATCACTCTCAGTCAAGCTGAGTCTCGTTGGATTTTTGAGTTACAGTCGCTTACCCCTCTAGGTTTAAATATTGAGTTTGATCTTAATTGTTTTACTTCCAATTATTAGATGTGTATTTTAGTAGTTACGTCAATTTTTTTTTTTTTTTTATGTTTTTATTTTAATTTTAACTTTAATTTTTTTTTACATTTTTTTTTTTTTTTTTTTGTTTGTTCAATATTTAGTTTTAATGTTTTGACGTTAGCAACTTTAATGTATATCTTTTTATCTATTTACTAGTTTGTATTTATACCTTGTTCTGGGCAGTAGTTGTCAAGATCATGGAGACCAAGAATGACCTGACTGATCTCCCAGAATCCATTGCTTGGTATTAATTTGCATATGATGATCAGAAGTGTATATAAGCTCCTATTAGTCACTTGGCCCCTATGCCCTTGATGAAGTCACGTGTGTAGTGAGGCAACGCGTAGGGAGGAGGAGCCTAAGTGACGTCCACTTCTGGTTTGCGGCCGTAAACCGGAAGTTAGTATTTTATGAACATTTTGTTTGGCGTTTTTTACCCCTTGGTTTTTAACGTGTTTTTTAGCTGTTTTTATTTGAATAAACGCCTTTTCTTGGGGCTTTCCTTTACATGCTTCACTATGGAGTCCCTTTTTGTTTTTTTCTGAATATTATGGAGTAAGATTCGTTTTAAGGAAGAACATTGGTAAGCTGTGGAGATTCTTACAGTGGTTCCGGGTCACTCAAAAGGACTGGAAGTTCTCATTGTGAGCAGTGGAGATCTTTGTGGCCATTATTGACCTCGTGGGGTCCATCAGGAAGATTCGCTTTAAGGAAGAACACTGGTAAGCTGTGGAGATCCCTACAGTGGTTTCGGGTCACGCAAAAGGACTGGAAGTTCTCATTGTGAGCAGTGGAGATCTTTGTGGTTATTACTGACCCCGTGGGGTCCACCAGAGAGGTGAGAGGCTGGTGTCTATGGGGGAGGATTATTTATGCATCATTTGTTCATCTGATCCAGTGTGTTTCTGATGAGACAAGGTGTATTCCCACACCCATCCTTGCTTCTCTCCCTTAATTAGCTGTTGCTATTTGGACTGCCATTTTGGCTATTTAGCACTTTATTTACATAGTCACTGTTTGGACGTTTTAATTTTATTTTATTATTGTTGATTTTGTCACCCCATTTATTTAATTTATGAGAAGTTAGACTTTATTAATAGCACTTTTAATATTAGCACTTTCTATTGACATTTAGCGCTGCTTCACTATATAAACTATTTTATTGTATGTTGGTCACATTATAGAAGTTACCTGCTAGTTGCCTCTTAATATTTAATTTGTTCAGCAATATTTGCACTTTAGTGTTTCTATTTTTACTGAGTGGTAAGTGCACAAGCACCTTTTTTTCTATATAAAAATATATATGTATATATATATATTGTGACAGCAGGAAGGTAAAGTCACCTGGTTGCATCCAGGGGGGTAGATATATTTCTCCCAGATTCAGGCTTTATGCCGACTTATACAACTAGGGAGGAAGTTGATGAAGCCCAGCTGAGGCTAGTGGGCTCATGGATGATTCATACCTCTAGGGAGAGGGCTGGGCGTCGTGCAGGCAGGGAGTTGATGAGACCAGCTGAAGCTTGTCAGCTCGTTTAAGGCCTCTATAAAAACTCCCAGATTCATTAGGTGTTTGCTCATGCCTGGACCCAGACCTGTGTGGACTGTCTAGGGAGAGTGAACCCCTGTGCGGTGAGACAAAGCCTGTGTGGCTATTTGTTTGGACACTTACTAAACCAGGGACTTAGGGACTAGGACAGCACCAGGCTGATCCCAGTTGTTAGTTAGGAAACCTGCATGTTTAGTCAGAGGTCAAGCTGACCAGGATTTATTTTGTTTATGTTTCTTTTTGGCTTTGCTGTGTTTTTGTCACTGTACATAGAGAAATAAACCGCACCTTTTGATTTTGAAAACCACAACCTCCGTCTGCTGGGCCTGTTTTTGTGTGGGGAGCCCAACCAGGGGGTCACACACACCCGCTACCGAGTTAACCCCCTCACAATATATATATATATATATATATATATATATATATATAAGAAATTGCTTCCATTGCATTGTGGACAATCCACAACTTGGGGCAGCTGACGTGGCAAGTGGACAATCCACAACTTGTGGCAAGTGATGTGGCAAGTGACACGCTAAATACAACTACACTGCTGCTCTCAGCTGCTGATATCACTCTGGTCTCACTAAATAGTTAAAATCGTAAATAATACTGTTTTTGGAGCTTAGGGCGGCTCCTTATCATATACACGCAAATGTGGTAAAACACGGCATGCAAACGCCACAAAGCGCGCCTTTCTAAACGCCACTTTCAACCTTAGTTCTGAACACTTTGCACCAGCGTCCCGTCTACATGGGGCCTAAAAACGCCTATGCCATTTACAGCTCAAAAACGCCATGGTGGCCATGAGGCCATAGGCTAACATGGAGAGATGTTTTTAAGCTGCAAAAAACGCTCAAACAAGCGGCTTGAAAAACGTCCGTGTGCATGTAGCCTTATATTAACCACTTGCGCACTGCCCAGACCAAGTTTCACATTTCAGCGCTGATGCACTTTTAATGACAATTGCGCGCTCATACAACACTGTAACCCAATGAAAATGTTTTATTTGTTGGCACACAAATAGAGCTTGCTTTTGGTGCTATTTGATCACCTTTGTGTTTTATTTTTATTTTTTTTCGATAAATACAAAAGACCGAGTTTAAAAAATAAATAAATGGATATTTTACCCACTTCAGCACTGGGCCTATTCTGGCACTTCTCTCCTTCATGTAAAAATCATAAATTTATGGCTATAAAATTACTTCAAAACACCAAACATTATATATGTTTTTGGAGCAGACACCCTAGGGAATAAGATGGCGGTCATTTTTATCTCGCTCGGTATTTGCGCAATAAATTTTCAAACGCCTTTTGTTTGCTAAAAATATTACAAAACAGTAAAGTTACGGCCAATTTTTTGGTATAATGTGAAAGATGTTGTTATGCTGAGTAAATAGATACCTAACACGCCACGCTTTAAAATTGCGCACACACATGGCATGACACCAAACTTCAGTAATTAAAAATCTCCCTAGGCGATGCTTTAAATTTTTTTACAGGTTACCATTTTGCCATTACAGAGGAGGTCTAGTGCTAGAATTGTTGCACTCGTTCTAACGCACGCAGCAATAACTCACATGTGTGGTTTGAACGGCGTTTACATATGTGGGCGGGACTTACGTGTGTGTTTGCTTCTGAGCGCGAGCTACCGGGGACATGAGCGTTTTTTCTTATTTTTGCTTATTTTTTTTTATTTTGTTTTTTTACTTTTTTGTATTTCTTACTCTTTTTTTAACTTTTTTTTTTTTTGGATCACTTTTATTCCTATTACAAGGAATGTAAACATCCCTTGTAATAGGAATGTTTGTGACAGGTCCTCTTTATGGAGAGATGCGGGGTCAATAAGACCCCGCATCTCTCCTCCAGGCTGGAAAGCATGATATTGGTCCAAAAAAAACACCAATCTCATGCTGACAGCCGAGATCACGGCTTGGTTAACATACGGGAATACGGCGTGATGTCATAACGTTGTGCCCGCGCCTCCGACGGTCATAGAGATGACTGATGACCATCTGGTCACCAGTCATCTCCAAATCGTTCTCCGAGCCCCAGATGGCACGGGAGAGCCCGGAGAAGCACCGGATGGCGGCAAGAGGGGGGGGGACGTCCCCTCCCCCGCCTATAAGAACGATCAAGCGGCGGAACTGCCACTATGATCATTTTTATTGTGCACAGAATCGCCGGCTGAAAAGAATGATATCTGAATGATGCCTGCAACTGCAGGCATCATTCAGATGTCACCGCCCAAAGCCAAGGATGTCATTTGACGGTGGGCGGTAGGAAACTGGTTAATATTTTAAAAAAAGGTAATTTTTCTTCTTCATTGATGTACACTGATGAGACTGCACTGATGGGCACCGATAAGGGTGGGCACTGAGAGGTGGCATTGCTATTTGGCACTGGTGGGCAGTGAGAAGTGGCACTGCTAGGTGGCAATGATAGTTGGCAGTGATGGGCACTGATAGGCAGCACTGCTAGGTGCCACTGATTGGAACCAGTGGTGGGCATTGATAGGTGGCACTGGCAGGGGCTACTAATTGTCACAGATGATGCAGAATTGCCTCTTCCTCTTCGGGCCCCATGTCCCTTGCACATAAGCCGGTGATTGCCTTTTTTTATGCTCACGCTGTCGGCACAAGGAGAAAACAAAAACCATTACCCAGCTTTTGTTTACATCACGTGATCAGCTGTCATTTGCTGACAGCTGATCACATGGTAAAGGGCAGGGATCGGCCCCTTACTCGGATCTGTCATCACCTGAGTCTCAGTGACTCTGTGACCACAGCGCGGGCAAAGGGGAGGACGTTTATTGACGGACTCCCGGCAATTGAGGACCATGCTGTGGCCGTCGATCAGTTATAGCGCTGATCTCAAGTGATTAAAGAGGGTCTAAATGGGCCATTGACATGCATCACAATTCAACTTAGGAATGAGTCTTTGAAAAGTTAAACTAAATAATTTGGCCACTTTATCCTTCCAAATAATTCACTTCCTGTCACATAGCCGCACAGGAAGTGAGGGAAAATCCCTAACAATGTCTTTCCTTGGGGACACAGGTCAGTCTAAATACTTTCCCCATTATGCACATTGCACTCCAGCATATTGCGGGGTACACCACAATTTATTAGGTAGTTTGGACTGTGGGGTTTATTTACTAAAGGCAAATCTACTTTGCACTACAAGTGCACTTGCTGTATATCTGAGGGGGACATGCAAGCCAAAAAAAAAAAACATCTTTGCTTTTACATGATTGTAACATCCAATCACCAGTACTTTCACTCAGATTTTCAGCAGCTACACTTTTACTGCAGAGTGGATTTGTCTTTACTAAACCCCAAACTACCCAATGATTTGGGGTGTACACAACAAAGTGCTAGAGTGCAATTTGCTTAATGGGGACACTAGAAAAGACATTGGTAGGGTTTTACCTTCACTTCCTGTTTAGCTGTGTGACAGGAAGTGAAGCCAATATTAAGAAAAGGAGACACAAAAGCCAAACTACAAAAAATAAAAAATAAATCTAAAAAAAAAACACCCACGCAGGGGTTCTAACACGTACTGCGTTTCCCTCAAAATGCCCACAATTAGAATTGTATGGCCTTAAGCTATTTTTAAGTGCAGTGCTCTAAATCAGTGCTTCTCAAGTACCCCCAACAGGCCATGTTTGCAGGTTTTCCTTCATCTTGCACATGTGCTTTAAATCACAGTTAATGGTTTTGATTTTTGGACAGCAATTCTCGATAAGATAAATTCACAAAACATGTCCTGTTGCGGGTACTTGAGGACTGAGGCTGAGAACCACTGCAGTAAAAAAGGAAAATTGAATACTTACCGCTCTGTATTTTTCATTTCCTGGTGACGCTCCATGGCAGCACACAATCCATGCATATGCTAGCATGAAGGCACCAGATTAGACAAATCACACCAGTTTTGTTTTGACATGCCAATCAGCTGTCACATTTGTTGCAAAGAAAACACAAAACAAACATCAAAACTTTGCATCAAATTTTATTGTTCAACAAAGCAAAAGGGAAGGCAAAATAAAAAACATGGTCAATTTGAAACAGTTACAGACTCAACATCTTGAGCAATTTTTGGCCAAAAAAATGCAGCACAGACAATTAAATCAAAGTGAACAAACAACACACACATTAACAACATCAGAATTATTTCAGGGGAACATTTTCCCCACACAAAAAATATACAATCCACAAAAGTTAACCAATCACCTGTTTTGCAAAGACATAACAAATAAAATACATGTGTTACAAACTCGATAAGGGCACCAACATGTACATTTTGCCACACACACACTTGCCTCTTCTCAGGGCAAGCGACCGAATGCTCTGTGAGCTTTATATAACATATGTTTGTGTGCTAGTGAGGCAATTGAAAACACATGCACAGTCCATGAAACACCCAAAATGCAAGTTCACTCAATGTAGAGACTGAAATTCGAAGTGGGTACACCTGTTAAGGATGTCCTTCAATTACTAACCCATAAAACACTCTCTGAGCATGCCCAGAAATACCCAGGTGCTGTTCACACACAAAAAGCACCCAAAAAGAAAACTAACTGGCTGAGCATGTGCAGAACAACACCGATGCAGCTATCAAAAAATAACCCCCCCTCCCCCTGTCCAAAATTAAGCACATCATCCAGCATGCTACAAAATTAGAGATGGGACAATCACCCCTCCCCCCCACCAACAAATGCCATTGCAGTCTATGGGAACTGACTTGTTAATTTTGCTAGTCCCCACTTGGCTGGCTTATCTTCTAGTTATTGGCCTTAAAATAGGGGCCCAGGTCCCACCCTAAGGGACATATATCAATGTCACCAATTTGGAAAACACCAAAAACAAAACAAGGAGAAGTGCCTTTAAATATGCCAAATTTCTTAATGGCCATTTCACACCACATGCAGTGCATTGCGTTTTTTATGCATCCAAAATGCATGGAAAGTTGGTTATATGGTTCTAAATGGCAGTGTTTGTTCCAGTGTGTTCCAGTTCCACCAAAAAAGTAGAACATGCTGCATTTTACCTGCACTGGACTGTACTGGAACGCATCAAAACGCATCATAAACGCACTGGAATGCACAGGAACACACCTAAATGCACCAAAAACGCACTGGAACACACTTGTCCTTATCAATGGTTAATAAAAAGAGGGGTGGAAAAAAAGCACTGGACTGCATGAAAAACGTACCAAAAATGCACTGGAACGCATGAAAAACGTGCATGCAGAAAAGCACCTGGAACGCATCCGGATTGTGTTTCTATGGTGTGAACTGGCCCTAGTTCACACCATAGAAACGCAGTCTGGGTGCGTTCCAGGTGCTTTTCTGCATGCGCGTTTTTGACACATTCCAGTGCATTTTTGATGCGTTTTTGATGCAGTCCAGTGTTTTTTTCCCCCTCTTTTCACTTAGGACAAGTGTGTTGCAGTGCGTCTTGGGTGCATTTAGGTGCGTTCCGGTGCATTCCAGTGCATTTTTGGTACGTTCCGTTGCGTTTTTGATGTGTTTTACTGCGGTCCAGTACAGTTCTGTACCTAAAAAATGCAGCATGACCATTTTTTTTTTTGCTTTCTGAAACGCACTGGAACGGACTGCAGTGGTGTGAACTATGCCATTGGCATTAATGTGATCAACTTTCTTTGCGTTTTTCAGGCATCAAAAAAATGCACTGCACTGCATCCGGTGTGAACTGGCCCTAAATATCATACCGGGGGGTGTCTATAGTATGCCTGTAAAGTAGCACATGTTTTCCATGTTTATAACAGTTGGAGAGCAAAATGACATTTCTAAAGTAAAATAGTAATTTAAAAGTCCTTGCAGCTGTAATGAATTGCTGGTTCCCGTCAATACAGATAAAAGTAATTGAAAGTCTTTGATTACACAAAAAAAAAGCGTGGGGGTTCCCCCAAATTCCATAACCAGGCCCTTCAGGTCTGGAATGGATATTAAGGGGAACCCCGCTGCAAATTAAAAAAAAAATGACGTGGGGTTCCCCCCAAATATCCATACCAGGCCCTTCAGATCTGGCATGGATTTTAAGGGGAACTCCACCCCAAATTTAAAAAAAAAATGGTGTGGAGTCCCCCCAAAAATCCACACCAGACCCTTATCCGAGCACGTAACCTGGCCGGCCGCAGGGGAAAAGGGGGGGACGAGAGTGGCCCCCCTCCCTCCTGAACCGTACCAGGCCACATGCCCTCAACATGGGGAGGATGTCCCCATGTTGATGGGGACAAGGGCCTCATCCCCACAACCCTTGCCCGGTGGTTGTGGGGGTCTGCGGGCGGGGGGCTTATCGGAATCTGGAAGACCCCTTTAACAAAGGGGACCCCCAGATCCCGCCCCCCCCCGTGTGAAATGGTAATGGGGTACAAATGTACCCCTACCATTTCACAAAGAAAGTGTCAAAAATGTAAAAAATTACAAGAGCCGGTTTTTGACAATTCCTTTATTAATGTCTTCTTCCTTCTTCCATCTTCTTCTTCTTCCATCTTCTTCCATCTTCTTCTTTTCTCCATTCGGGTTTCTTCCTCCATCTTCATCTTCCTCTTCATCTTTATCTTCATCCTCATCTTCATCTTCCTTCTTCCTTCGGTCTTCTCGTCCGCATCTTGCTCCGGCGTCTTCCTTTCTTCTTTCTTCTCCGGCCGCTCCGTTTGAATTGGAGGTTCCCGCTGTGCGAAGCTTCAGTTCTTCAGTTCCCCATCGGGTCCGCTTACACCCGGTGACCCCGCCCCCCTCTGACGCACATGGATTTCACGGGGACTTTCCCCGTGGTGTCAGAGGGGGGCGGAGCCACCGGGGGCAGCGGACCAAGTGGGGAACTGAGGCGTCGCACAGCGGGAACCTCCAATTCAAATGGAGCGGCCGGAGAAGAAAGAAGGGAAGACGCCGGAGCAAGATGCGGACGAGAAGACCGAAAGAAGAAGGAAGATGAAGATGAAGATAAAGATGAAGAGGAAGAAACCCGAATGGAGAAAAGAAGAAGATGCAAGAAGAAGAAGGAAGAAGGAGGAAGAAAAGAGAAGACATTAATAAAGGAATTGTCTAAAACCGGCTCTTGTCATTTTTTAATTTTTTTTACACTTTCTTCGTGAAATGGTAGGGGTACAATGTACCCCTTACCAATTCACATAGGGGGGGGCGGGATCTGGGGGTCCCCTTTGTTAAAGGGGTCTTCCAGATTCCGATAAGCCCCCCGCCCGCAGACCCCCCATGTTGAGGGCATGTGGCCTGGTACGGTTCAGGAGGGAGGGGGGGGCGCTCTCGTCCCCCCCCTCTTCCCCTGCGGCCGGCCAGGTTGCGTGCTCGGATAAGGGTCTGGTATGGATTTTTGGGGGGACTCCACGCCATTTTTTTTATTTGGGGTGGAGTTCCCCTTAAAATCCATGCCAGATCTCAAGGGCCTGGTATGGATATTTGTGGGAACCCCACGTCATTTTTTTTTTAAATTTGCAGCGGGGTTCCCCTTAATATCCATTCCAGACCTGAAGGGCCTGGTTATGGAATTTGGGGGAACCCCCACGCTTTCTTTTTTTGGTTAGCAATGACTTTCTATGACTTTTCTCTATATTGCCGGGAGCCGACAATTCATTACAGCCGCGGCTGCTTTTAAATGCCTTTTTTTTGGCCATGTTTGTTATTTGGGCAGGTGTCACTACACTTCCTCACATCACCCCACATCACCCCCATTATATTCTCACTTCCAGCTTCTTTATATTTAGTGTTTAACATGCCGTGCGCCAGGTCCATAGTGGCGCACTGAGCGCCTCCTCCCGTCCGCCGACAACACTATAGTAAATGGGAAATAGGGCTGCGCTACAGGCGCTAATGTTTTGTAAATACCAAAACAGCCATTGCGCACGCAGATGCGCCAATACTCATGGCGCAAACGTTTTGTAAATCAGCCCCCATGGGTCACACATTGTCTACCTACTAACTTTGCACATCAAGTACTCTTGTGATGGTAATTGATGCTTTTTCATACAACTATGACAATACTTTCTGAAAGTGGTTATGCCTCCGGAATCCCCGTACTCGCTTTACCCCTTTACCTTTCCTACTCCTTATTTCCTCTCTTTTTCTTTTTAAGATTTTCTTCTTAATACTATCACATATGGTATTTGACAACAACAGATGATTTTGAATGTTTTTAGAAGACATCAATATTATCACACTCATTAGTTCTGTACTAATACTTTACTCAACAGTTTAACACCCATGATACTTCAGACACAAACAACATATTATCCTCACATCTGATTAACAATGATTCTCTATTTACTGATCTAATCTACTACCAATATAGCTTAAAACTACTTTATCGAATGTTATCAAATATTAATTCTCTCCTCTATATGTCACTCCGTCATTACAATGTTTCAACCTGTATTTTTTGTTCTACATGAGATTGCTATATATAATTCTTAATTGATATATTACAATTATTGTTTCCTGATGATCTTTCAATAAAAATCTTTGAACAAGAAAAATATCTGCTCCTGAAAAGTAGGTTGTATATTATTTCCAAGTGGGCTCAGACCCAATTTCCAGTGCATGGACACAAGAAGGGGGCATTGCAGGCATGGGATATTGCATGTACAATACCTTTTTTATAAAGCGAAATACTTATTTTATTTTTTATTTTATTATTGGAGGTGCGACTGTTTATTTTAGGATCTCTCTGACATATTCTTGCTTTTGCCATTAACAGAATAAAAGATAGATGTATAATGTGGGACTCAAAACATGAAGGTTTGAAACCTTCTATTTTCACCCTCCACATGCCCTCCAAAGGGAAGAAAGAAAGTGAAAGAAAGTAAAAAGAAGGTAGAAAAAAGTGGGTTAGTTAGTGAAACTGAGTGTAGGTACATGAGCATCAGCAATTAGTCATGCACCCCCCTTAATGAACAATATTACTGACTTTTAGGATAGCTTTGGGGCTGTATAGTAGGATGGAAAGCAGAACAGAATGGTGCCATTATGTTGCAAATGAGAAGGTGCAAGTAAAGAATGCACTTTCGGCTTCTTCCTCAGTTTGTAAAATCTGGTAATCTTTTCAGTGGGCTCACCAGGTAGCCGTAGGATATTGGCTTCACAGTATCTCATTCTATACATACTACATCTCAATGCAGGTCATTATATCGAACACTCTTTAAATGAATCCCTTTATTCCGGCCTGGATACCTCACACTGAAAAATATAACAGTGCACCCTAATGTAGCCTGCATACGTCACAAAAGTCATTTTGTAATTTATTGTTATAATTACCTTTACCTTGTCATTTTCTAAAGCCGTCAAAAAAAGGCAATGAAATATGGCAAGCTGGAGTTTTTTTTGTACACAGTTGATGTACAAACTGCCCCCAGAAATGTAATTTCCTGCTTTTATAATTGGCTCACTGATTCTCTCAGATATCTGCAATAAGATACAATAATATTTTTGGCTTTCCCTGCAACAGGAATTTCATTTTTGGTGAGATACTCCCTAAGAGTTAATTACTTCTAAAGGAATGCTGACACAGAAACTTTCTTCTTGGAACACTGAAAGTGCACCAGGTGATTATAATGAGTGCAAGTCCTCCCATTCAGAAATCATTCTTGCAAAGAACAGCTTCAGAAGAGAAATACATACATTTGTTAAAATCCTTGCACTGTACATTGATCACCCAGAGGGCATAATTTTTTTTCCTAACAAAAGTAAAGTTACACTTCACATTAGCATGGGCACTGTTCACTGTTTCACTTTTGTTGTTTATTCAGCTTTGGTTTTTTAATTGTTATTTTCTTTGATTTTAATATCCTTTTTTGATCATGCTTGTATCTTGTCTAAATCTATGTCTGTACATGCATGGTGTTTCACCTCTCCAAGTAACTCCTATTATCTACTAATTGGCAAATTAATGACATGTTTATACACTATATATTGTGGCATTTTTGTATATGGCATTTGTAGTAAACAAGGCCCGCAAGGCTGAAACGCATTTACATCTGCTGTCTTTTATGGAGAATCAATAAATTTTGAAGATTTTAAAGAGCAAACAAGGACTTGCGGACCATCTTTTCTCATGATTGTACTGTTCACTGTGGTTTACTTGTTCTATGTTCTTTTATTTTTTTCAGTTTATTCTGACTGAAAATCAAAGACTTTAAACAAAAAGGCATGGGGTACAATTTCATCTCCATTCCTTCTTAAATTAACATCCAAGATACCCTGTTTTTCTGCCCCAGTGTCATGGGTCAGGTAATAACTGCTAGCTATGCTACTGCCTTACTATACTGACCTGAAATGGTGCTAACAACTGCATTTATGGTGTTCAACACTATAGAAAGAGAATGGTATTTATTTAAGCTAGTCACATTGCATCTGGTAGATGTGTACAAACTCAGTAAAACATTGTTATTAAAATAAAATAGTACTTTATTGCAATTTAATCATATCTTCTCGAAATGGCACTGATGTATAGGAATTTCTTTCAAGTTATAAATTTTAATGAAATAAAAAAAAAAAAAAGAGAGTGAAGCACATTTTTTGTCAATCAATATACTGCGATAGCCAGCGAAATCCTTCCCCGTAGCCTTGTCTCTTCAATATGCTGCACATAAACAGTTCAATAGGTCTGGTATTTAGCTGCTTCTGTGATACCCTCCCCTAAGAATGAGAACATTCCATTTAACACTGTACAAATGTATTAAATAATTATATAATAATTGCTCATAGGTAATCTTTGCAGACTTTGTCATAGTTTTTTTTTATTAACTGTATATAGATTTTTTTTTTTTAAAACCTGAATACTGGGCCTCTTCACAATATGTACTTCATTAATGCACCCTCATTAAGGCAACACGCTTCTGAGTATTAAGGTGCACTGCATTCAATTCTTTTTAAATAGGCTGGCAGCATACCTTAACACAGAAAATCTTACCCAACCCTTTTTTTTTAATGCAGCACATAGCACATGCAGAAGAGTAGGTGTGTCGTGCTCTACTCCAATGTTTCTCCAGTCCTCAAGTACCCCCAACAGGTCCTGTTTTCAGGATTTCCCTCTGGTAATTACTAAGGCCCCATACACACTATTAGATTTTCTGCAGATTTTTGTCTTCAGATATACCAAAACCATGTAGTGCAAGAGCCTGCCTGATTGCATACAAATTGAAACTCTTATGCCGTGTACACACGATAGATTTTCTCGACGGTGAAAACACCGCTGAGAAATTCGACATCTGCAGTGGGAACTTGGCGTGGTGACCCCGCACTCTCTTCTCCAGAGTACCCCTAGACAAAAGCCAGAGCCAGAAGAACTGTTAAAAGAGGAGAGAGTGGAGGCCGCTACATATGGTTTTGGTAAATCTGAAGACAAAAATCTAATAGTGTGTATGGGGCCTAAGGCAGTGAAACTGATTGAATCACCTGTGCAAAATTATGGAAAGCCTGAAAACATGACCTGTTGGGGGTACTTGAGGACTGGAGCTGAAAAACATTGCTCTACTATAACAGTGGGACTGAGTGCCATTCAAAATGAATGGCATCACACCATTACCTAAGGCACCAATCTGAATGGGCCCCTTCTTGTAACCATTTTCATTTAACAGGGCAGTCTATGTGTATTGTGCAATAATCAATGGCTAAATTAACTCAATTAATCAAGTCTAATTGGCTACATGGAGCTCTGCGTTTTGCTTGTAGTCACTATAGGTTGCAGTACCTTTTTTATATAATTGATGTCTTTAATGTTACTAGCAAAGTGTGTAGCCAGCTTTTCCTGAGTAACGTCATCAACATGTGTTGGTTTAATTTTCCATGAACAGCACAATGGCTATGCATTATTTACTTTTATGTAAGTGCAATATAAGGTGGTGTCATTAAATGTTCATCAACAAAATATTTCCTGGGTTGCTTATCTTGTAATAGATTTTCTCATTGCAGCCTTTCAGCAACTGGCCAGAGGAGAATGTGGCATATATACAGCAGGCAGATGGAGATGACACAACCTGTAGTTTATATGTCTATAAGGAATGTTACCATTTGGTTAAAAACTCTCTCTCTCCCCCCCCGTCTCCCTCTCTCCCATTTAAAAAGTCTGTTATTCAC
Source organism: Rana muscosa (assembly GCA_029206835.1). Classification (NCBI taxonomy): domain Eukaryota; kingdom Metazoa; phylum Chordata; class Amphibia; order Anura; family Ranidae; genus Rana; species Rana muscosa. The sequence continues at coordinate 3,630,955 of CM055118.1, forward strand.
TGATTCCTTTAAATGTATCTAATATTTAATATTTTATTTGCTAATAAATCAGCAGTGTAATGTTAATGTAAGTAAATTCTATAATATTTCATAATGTTCCACAACATTTTGCTCTAGCTTTGACAGGATAACATTTTAGAAATTACAGGGTCAATACCTTCCCTGTAGCATGCCCATAAAGTCCAAAAGTGTGCAGTAGCCTTTCTTCACTGATGGCCTCTGGTCTGTCAATCTTGTTGCCAAGCAGCAGTACTGGAACATTGCCAATGGTTTCATCAGCAAGTAGTGCCTAAAATACAAAGAACAATACACGTTAAACTAGTTTATCAATACTTTGGTATGTTCAACCTTTTTGTTAAAATTTTCAAGACATATAATAATCCTTTTATTTCACCTGCTTTTATTAAGGCTGGATTTACACCTTTGAATTGTGGATTTATTTTTTCACCTAATGCGTTTTCTATTCAATTCAGTGGAGATGCACAAAAACGTATGTCAATGCATGTTGCAGTGCGTTTTAACACCCACTGTGATGTGCTTTCCAGTGGCCATCAAAACATGTCATGCTGCAAGTCAACATACTGCAACATGTCAACCAAACAATAAGCATCATAATTCAAATTCAAAAGTTGCACTCACAATTAATGAAATGTTCAAAAGCCTGTAGTTAGTTGAGAACCAGTAGGGGCTCGCAGGAGCTGTGTGGACAGCAACAGAAAGTTCTAGCACATGGTGGATCATCTGGGGTTACCACCAAATTGATGCACTTTTAAAAGTACTTTCGCTTGCATTTTGATGAGTTTTTATTGGCTTAAATAGAAAATGCATTTTTTTTTAAATACAATAGTGGATTTAAGCCTTGTATTTTATCCATATTTGCATGCCAAAACTGACATGTAAGAGTGACAAGGTTGGGTTCTTTGTCTAATTAGATCCCACAGTAATGCAAATGGTGGTAAATTATAGTAATTGACACTAATACCGGAATGATTAACTATATCAGATTTACTTTGAGTATAAAAGTCAATCATAAATACAATACATCACATACATGCAGAGCCCTGCAATAATACACTAGTCAACTACTGTATAGAAATAGATCATATACTGCGTGCAGCTATTCTCCCTGTGACCAATTTGGCGCTCAGCAAAGTTCTACCCTCCAGTCAGGCCTGACTTGGTTAAAGCTCAGATTTAAGGTGAGGAATCTTCGTATGCAAGATGATCGGTGGTGCACATACAGGAACAACAATTTGTAAATCCAAGTAACGGTTTATGGCAATGGAAACATCACCCCGGCGACTATATAACTCAGTTCTGGAACTAGTCTCCGATCAGGATAGCAAGTATAGAACGATGGGCCTAGGTAAGTTCTAGTCCATGACTTTCACCGCTGTGTCTCCGCACACAGGGTCTGCGACAGCCAGGTCTCCGGTCCAACTGATGTCCCTCAAGCCAATAGAGATCAGGTGCCACACAGGCTCCGCAGTGGGGTGGAAGGCTCCTTGGAAGTGCGCACGGCCCAGGCTTTGGGCCTTGCACTTGTAGCAGGTCCGCACAGGGAGTCCTATTGCTAGCAGCGCGGTGTCCAAAGAGGCCGGGCTTAGCCTCGCCCTTTCCTTTTATACCCCACCCATGAGTCTCTGCGGTTGGCAATTGCACCTTGGGTGCCAAATGGGGTTCTGGGTAACGTAGTCCGTGGGGCCTTAAAGGAGACCCCACTACACACACATATATATATATATAATGTATATGGCAGGGGTAGACAACCTCGGCACTCCAGCTGTGGTGAAACTACAAATCCTATCTTGCCTCTGCCTCTAGGAGTCATGCCTGTGATTGTCAGGGTCTTGCAATGTCTCATGGGAATTGCAGTTTCACCACAGCTGGAGGGTCGAGGTTACCTACCCCTGCCCTGTACAGTGCCTTGAAAGTATTCATACCCCTTGAAATTTTCCACATTTGGTCATGTTAAAGCCAAAAACGTAAATGTATTTCATTAGGATTTTCTGTGATAGACCAACACGAAGTGGCACATAATTGTGAAGTGGAAGGAGCCTCATGTCCATCAAACAGGGTACAAAAACTGTTGCCGATTAAGCCAATTCCGTAATCTGGAAGCAGAGGTTGCTTGGAACAATGAGGCCCTTGTGGCCGCTTTTTCTCATGGTCTCTCGATACCATCAAAGATGAGATAGCAGCCCGAGACATACCCACTGAGCTGGAGAGGTTGATCACGTTTGCCGTTCTCATTGACTCCAGACTCAGAGAGACCTTCCTTTAAGGAGCGCTTGCAGAAACATCCTGTACGTTTTGCTCCGAGATTTGCAATCCCACCCTCACCTCCCATACCTCCTGGTACCGAATCTGCCAGTGAGGTAGAACCCATGCAATTGGGCTTCACATGTCTCTCTGAAGATGAAAGGGCTTTTAGGAGGAGGGAGAGATTGTGCCTTTATTGTGGCCAGGCAGGTCACTTCCTGAAGTCTTGTCCTACCCGTCCGGGAGAAAAATTGCACCTGCTGTAGGGGACAGACATTAGGTGGCATTGTTTCGTTTCAATACTCTTTATTACAAATTTTTCTTGCATATTGATTTACATAATTTTATCATTTTGTTTTGTTACAATATCTTAAAATTTACATATACTTCCTTTTTCATCTTCATCCTCTCTTAACACTCATTCCATTCCCTCACATCCATACTATAGTCACTATTTTCTTTCACCTATTATCCACACTATACAGTATTTTCATATGTTCTCATGTCCATAGTTAAATAAGATCTACTCCACTTTGCCCATATATTTTCATATTTTTGCACATTTCCCCTTTGTTCATACATTATTCTTTCATGTGGTAAGACCTGATTTACTGCTCTCACCCATTGGCTAAATGTCGGTGGTATTGGCTGAATCCATTTTTCCACTATTTGTTTTCGTGCCAAAAATAACGCTTCTTGCAGAAATATCTTTGTGTATCTGGACCATCTCTCCTCTTTTAGTAATCCCAGTAAGCATAGCTCAATTGTATCCGTAATGGGTCTATTTATAACTTTTTCCAATTTACTGACAACTTGTTGCCAGTATCCCTTTAAACTACCACAATACCACATTAAGTGGAGAAAATCTGCACCCTCCTGCCCACATCGTGTACAGTTTGGCGCAGACATTCTCCTCGATTTTTACAACCTATTCGGGCCAAGATAGGTTTGGTGTACTATATTTAACTGAATTATCCTATTATTTATTGCTGGCGATACTTTCAAGTGAGAGGAGCAGATTTCATCCCACTCCTGATCAGTCATATCTGGAATGGCTAACTGCCGTTTTGTCCCCAGTTATCCAGAAGGATAAGCCCCTGGTTCCGGTGAACCTTTCTTCGTCTGAGTCGTTTGTGACGAGAGGGCCCGCGGAACCCAGAATCCCTTGGAAATTATGGGACACTCTTGTTTGAGATCCCCATGAACCTCTTATGTCTAAATCCCCCTATGTCCATTAGGGGCATAGGGTGACTGAGAAAATATATCTTGGACTACTTCAAATGGGACAGTAATATTCATTAACAATATCTCTCAAGAAATATGAAGATGTTATCCCCTGTGTACTGTGAGGTCTATGCCCAGGAAGTATAACTCCTAATATTAAAGAATGGGAGAAAAATGCACATGAGGAGAGTCCAGGAGCCGCGCACCTCAAGAATATGTAGAGAATCAGAAGTTCCCCCAGGGGGGGGGGGGGTTTAGCGGCTATAGGTATTAAATTCAAAAATTAGGGCTGTGTGTAAATAAAATCTGATTTTATTCAATTATACAATGAGTAAAAATTGTAAGTACATAAAATTGGTCAAGTTGTTCATTCTGGTTACAAACATTGGTATAAAAAGCAGGTAATAAATAATACAATAGCTGGTAAACAATCAATAGGTTAACATCCATATGAGTACCCAGACGCGTTTCGACCATCACGGTCTTCCTCAGGGGATTGTACTCTAGTGGGATATATTAAAGAATTATTAGGGTTCTGACATTCCACTAATGGACAACATCAATGGTGCATAAAGTAGAATTATATTTACCGCTCAAATAGTGAAATTTGAGATGTGACACATAACCAGAAATGAATGAATGAATGAACATGCACATGGGTCCAGAAATCCTCACATGACATCCCCCACTTCTCCAAGCGGGGGCCAGACAATATAAATCCTAATATGGGCATTCCAGGAAGTCAAGGTAACAGACCGACCATCTATTGCTTAACGAGGCTGATGATGTCAACTCCAGCCACCTGTCTGTCTGTTGTAATGTAAATGATTCCAGGCTAACTTCTAAGGATCTTTTCATTGTGGCTTGTGCCAATTGACCCTGTAATTGTGTGAAGGAGTTCTGTGATAATGTGTATTGTAGTTAAGGAGACAGCCAGGCTAGGAAACTCAAAGGTCATGTCTCTGAGTCATCTTGGCTGCTTAAAGGGATTAGTTAATTAGCTCATGTTAATTAGGTCTGGTCACAGGTGTATTTTCAGAGTAATATGATGCACCTCCTCTTTTACTGTATATAAGCCTGTAGTTTTTCAATAAAGATTGTCATTTCTGCTTGAACCTCAAGACAGAGCTTCGGCTTGTTATTGGGGGAGAATTATTCGTATGGATTTCTTGTTCGCCTGACTGGAGTGTCGGTAACTGCCTTGGTGTTTGGAAAGGGAATCTCCTAAATGGCTTTAACCCCTTTCATACTCGGGGTGCTGTTACATTGGTGGCAAGCAGTGGGATGATTCCTACAGCCTAGAAGGACAGCTACAAGAGGTCACAGGCCAATGGAGGCACAGTATGAACGGCTAAAGTGCTCTACCCTCAAGGACTTACTGGAGAACCGGGGCCGACCGGCCAACAACCGTAAGAAGAGGGACATTATCGCAGAACTAGTCTAAATGGATAGAGCGGAAAGACCCAACATAACCGAAAGGCCCAGCGTAACAGACAGGACACCCGAGGAGGCAAGTGTCATGGATATGCAGTAGTGTTTGTCTGTCAGCTTACCTTCCTTCCCATGTGTTCATCTTAGAGGCCAGAACCCTTTCACCTGGCTTCCTTTATAATCTCCTCCCAGCCTGACTCCACCCCAGGCCCTATCACAGAACACTATATTAACCTGTGCACTGCAAGCCTGCTTGTCTGATCAACGTGTTTGTTAGGCATTGTGTGTTTGGGTTCCTGCCTGCCGTGTGCTTCGTCTGTCTCTCTGTTACATATTTGGCTTGTCCCCGACTATCCCTGTCTGCTCGTGACCCTTGACCTTCGGCTCGTTCTTTCGTTATCTTTGTCTGCTTGTGGCCCCTGACCTTCAGCTTGTTATTCGTTTCTCTCACATCTTGTGCTGCTGCTTCCCCTCTTTTCCCCTTATCCTACGGGGCGTGAGCTAGGAAACTCCAGGGGCCGCGACCTGGTCCCAGCCTGCAGCATAACATCCTCACCACTAGAGGCTCTGGAGAAGACCTGCTGGGTCTTAGACTCCGCGCCCTGGGGAATCTTGGCTCTAGCTTCCGTTAGGATTCCGGTTGTGCTCCTCTGGTCCCGCTTTCCACAACCACCCAGTTTCCTATCCGCAGCAGTCAGCCATAGGGTTCACTACCTTGCGGTGCACTCCTGTCCCCCTACGGTGTGCATCTGTCACCTGGCCACAGGTGACCTTGACAGCAAGTTTTGATCGGGCTGTTAACATAAGACTGGTACAGTATGGTCCTAACCCTACAGCGGAGATCATAGACCTAGTTATAGCGGCTGTGTACGCAAATTGGCTACAGCAAAGAGGTGCTACAGCAGCAGAAGTCACAGCAGCACCAACTGAAAGGAGAGGAGAGGTACAGATACCAGCCGCCATGGAAGAAGAATTCAGAAGGAGGTTGCGAGACATGGAGATACAGCATAGAGGACCAGTATCAGAGAAGGTCCTGCTGGGATGGTCTGATTCTATCCACTGCAAACTCTGAAAGAAAGCACTAGCTCTCGAGCAGCAACACCAGGGAAAAGTTATCCCCTCCATCCATGCAAGGTACTGGTCGCAGTATGAAGTACGAATGCTGTTATTGGGGGAACAACCGAAGCAGGAGTGGACAGCTGAGATAAGCAGGCTGATCCGGGCAGAGATGCGGTTGGACGAGAGCTACAGAGCCCTTCAGTGGTATGTAGCCCAAGAGTGCCCGTGGTCAGTGGATGACAGCCCCACAGAAGGGTTTGACTATGATGGCCTGGGATTGTAGTATTGGAGGCTGACGAGGGACCCTGACTTTGGGAGCGATCGGGAGTAGCGTTTGGAGGAAATAATGGAGCACAGAGAGCGAAGACTGAATGTCTCGGAAGGGCACTGGGCACAGGAAGATTTGGAGTTTCTGGCCATTCAGGAATGGGAGCTGTAGATCGTCTACAGACAGCTGCTAGACTCTGCTCAGCAGCAGGGTGGGGCTCCCTTTGCCTGGGACTATCAGGAAATACCAGTTGACAACTCTGAAATCCTTTTACAGAGAGAAAAAAAATGTTGTATCAGCCACAGAGTGGTAGCTGTGGATATCAACGAAAAATACCTAGCGTGCCGCGTCCTGGAGTTTAGATATAGAAAAGAGCTAAATAGGGGGACTTGGACTTTTTAGGCACAGTACACAATTTGTATAAAAAATAATTTTATTGTACAATACTCTATCAAATAAATGTTTTCTTTTAAAAATTAATCACATGTTCTAGGAGAGACAATACACCAATGCCGTTATAATATAACACCATAGCTCTAATAACGAACATATAGGGATATTAATGATCCACAACCAGTTTGATACATTCCAAAGAGTTGAGGTATGGTTGAAGCGGCAGAGGTTGTAAGAAAGGGTGTAATATTTTCACTCTCGCTCGACAAGTTCCGCGTCCATTGACGCTTCTTCAGGAGCGTGTCATGTGAACTAAAAAAATATATTTAAACATAAAACATACATCAGAAAAGATTTTAAATTTGTCACCATGCATTAAACAATGCTATAATACATTTAGAAACCTTTTTATTAGAAAAAAGAAGTGTTTACATTTTTGCAGAGGAAATCGGAGAAATACCCAAGTTGTACTTACTGGCCTAATGAACAGGGGATAGATATAGACCGAACCAGGCGGTCGCTATGGAGGCGTGTACCTATCATTAATTGATAAAACTGAATTAATAATTATAAACCATTACTTTTGAGACATCTGGTTACTAAACCATATAAGTCTATAATCAAATAATTAAGGTTCGTGTAGAAAAGACATAATAAAACTTACTTACGAGCAGGAATAAATCCCTTGAAGGTGGAGAATGGTCACAGAGGGTAATATGTTAGAACATAGTTTGGAGAAAGGAACCAAATCTCCAAAGGTCTAGGGACCAAAATAGTGGATCCTAATAAAATCTGCAGACAAGGGGGGTAATATTGTCTTAATGACAAAGGAATTCTATATAAAAATGGTCATGGACATTCTATCTAATAAAGATTGGTACACAGTTATCAGTGCTACCAATATTCAAAAATTTAAAGAAGAATACCTTATAATCATTGGCTCTGCCCATCAGAGAGGCCTAATAGATCAAGACCTCTACAACTATTTAAATGTACGTTTCCCAAGGCTAGCTACCCTTTATGCACTGCCGAAGATACACTAAAATCCAACATCACCACCTGGCAGACCCATAGTGTCTGGCATCGGTTCTCTTACTGAGAATGCCAGTCAGCTGATTGATTCGATCCTAATGCCACATGTCATGGCACTGCCGTCATACACCAAAGACACTCTCGATCTATTGAAACATATTGAGGGAATGTCCGTACCTCCCGATGCCCTGCTCGTGACATTGGATGTGGAGGCTCTCTACTCCAGCATACCTCACGATCAGGGCATCGGGATAGTGCAGACTTTCCTCAGAGAGCAGGATCATCACCGATGGGAATAATGCGAGTTTATTCTCAGATTGCTCCATTTTGTCCTGACCCACAATGTCTTTACTTTCCAAGAGTCCCACTTCCTCCAGGTACAGGGGGTGGCCATGGGCACTTGTTGTGCCCCGGCCTATGCCAACCTGTACCTGGGGGGGTGGGAACGATATGTTTTTTCTGATGATTCCTTGGCGGAATCTGTTAACCATGTAGCCTGTTGGCTACGCTACATTGATGATTTATTTATCATATGGACTGGGACTCTATATTCACTGGAGCGATTTATCGATATGCTTAATGTGAACACATTTAATTTGAAATTCACAATGTCCAGCAGCAAGGACAAAGTTACGTTCTTAGATTTAACCATAACTAAGGACCTTGATGGACAACTGGCTTCAACTCTATTTCGTAAAGAAACAGCAGGCAACACCCTACTGCATGCAGATAGTGCTCACCCTAATACTCTAATACGTAGCATACCATACGCACAATACCTCAGACTTCGCCGTAATTGTACATCTTCTGCTGATTTCAAATTACAGGCGAATTTACTTCGCGATAGACTTGGAGCCAGGGGATACACCAAATCCCTGCTACGCAGCGCATTTAATAAAGCGCTGCGACAATCCAGGAACTCATTACTATACAAAACAAAGACAACTAAACAGGAGCAACCTGTGAGATTCATTACGAGATATTCAAATCATCATGTAGAACTTAGGAATATACTTGCCAATCATTGGTCTCTTCTTTGTGATGACCCTGTTCTCAATAAATACATAAAACCCAAACCGGATATAACGTTTAGAAGATCAAAATCGTTACGCGACCAACTCACGTCTAGTCATTTTCATGATGATATACCGGCTAGATCTGTCTCCAATGGGATGACACGATGTGGCAAATGTGCCTTCTGCCCATGGATTTCTGTAGGTACCAGATTCATACTCCCCAATGGCACCATTTACAATTTGAATTTTCATGCTGATTGTAACACACAGGGAGTAGTCTATTTAATGACTTGCCAATGCGGTGCGTTCTACGTGGGAAAAACGATCAGACAATTTCGATCCCGTATTAAAGACCATGTATACTACTCAGGGAATGGCAAAATGATTACTGCAGTAAGTAGACACCTGGATCTCTACCACAAATTCAATACCTCATTTGTATCATTCATAGCCCTCGCTGTAGTACGACGGGACCCACGAGGTGGTTATTGGGACAAACAAATACTTCGCCAAGAAACTTATTGGATTGAGCGTCTTGATGCCATACATGCACCTGGCATCAATGAGGCTCAATCATATAAAGCGTTTCTGTAGATATAATCATATTAGGGTTAATTGCTGTGAAAAAGTTGTATATTTTTCAAATAATAAACATCAAATTAATACCCTAAAAAACCAACTAATCAAGATGTCACTATGGGCTCCCTCTTTCCAATCAATGAATCAATTAGTTGAGAATAAAATAGGTTACTCATAGATTTATATATTTTCGTTACATATAATATGAAGGTTCTAAATTATACTTTGAGCTAAATTAAAAATGACCTATGATCTTTTATTAGATCAAATGGGATTTTTTTCTAGCTACACATTGTTTATTGAATATTTAAAAATTCTACCTTCTTTGAATATAAATTCTTTGTTCACATTATAGGTTGCAGTTTTGCTTTTGGAAATTCGGAGAATGCTTAGGACCTTACTGCTGGTCTGTTTCATGGCAGGGTTTGGGTTAATGGACGGGATCGTTTACGGCCGCTGTGTGGCCGCCCGAGCGCTGTCAGGTAATGCTAGGCAGCGCTATTGCCATCTCTGGTTGACGACTCATCTCGTCTCCAACTGAGATGGCTTGGTTCAGCTTTATGCTGCCGCGATCACTCACGCATTATGTCCGGATTCTATCCCGGCACCTGTGCGTGTTGTACGTGCGTGCAGCAATGCTGATCCTCCGGCCGTTCCGAATGACGTCACGCCGAGCCTCTTCATTGGCCCGGACGGTGACTACGGAAGAGGCGTGTACTTTAAATATCACGCTATTACAGCGTGCTACATATCGAGCCGGCATCCTAGGACGGTGTTGCTGCTAGGAGGTTATTATACGGGAACCCTATGTCAGGTACGAATACATTGTTCTGAGCATCATTTTCAAGCCATCTGAATTTTATTGTATCACATAAAGGAATCACTGCTTGTGGTTTCCCCCATTTTAGGTCTATTATCTTGCTAATATGCTGCATTATGTCCTGATGGACAATACATCATGAGGCTCATGCTAACAAGCGGACGCATCTGATTTTCTCTGCCTCTATTGTGATATATGGGCAGCGTCTTTGGTTTTCTGGCAAATCCCCCACTATACAGCTGACCACTTATCTACAGTTGAACCACATTAGTGGGTGAGTTTTACAATTATAGACAATTATGGTTTGAGTATTCAGACGTCTTGAAAGCAATTACCTAGAATCATTTAATTTGGTTTTATTAATTAAGGACGCCCAGGACGGCGTTGTGGCTAGGAGGTTACCAGATGAGAACCCAGTGTCAGGTATGATCATATTTTATTTTTCTAAGCCCCACTCTTAAATTACCTGAACCTCACTGAATCATACGGAGGAAATACTACTTATGGCTTTTCTCATTTAGGTCCATCCTTTAGACCATATGTTACTTTGTGTCCTGATGGACAATACACCATGAGACTAGTGGTAACAAGCGGACGCATTTAATGCTCTATGCCTATATTTTGGTATATGGGCAGTGTTTTTGATCTCCTGGCAAATCCTTTACTATACGGCTGACCAATCTTTCATATTTAAACTACATTAGTGGGTAAGTTTCACCCCTTAGAAATAAGACAATTATTAAGACCTTTTAGAAGTTAGTACTCTTGCTCTCTATGTATTAGTTATATTATCTATATGAACATTCTGTACACACTTTTTGTATACAGATTCTAGGATCCACTATTTTGGTCCCTAGACCTTTGGAGATTTGGTTCCTTTCTCCAAACTATGTTCTAACATATTACCCTCTGTGACCATTCTCCACCTTCAAGGGATTTATTCCTGCTCGTAAGTAAGTTTGATTATGTCTTTTCTACACGAACCTTAATTATTTGATTATAGACTTATATGGTTTAGTAACCAGATGTCTCAAAAGTAATGGTTTATAATTATTAATTCCGTTTTATCAATTAATGATAGGTACACGCCTCCATAGCGACCGCCTGGTTCGGTCTATATCTATCCCCTGTTCATTAGGCCAGTAAGTACATCTTGGGTATTTCTCCGATTTCCTCTGCAAAAATGTAAACACTTCTTTTTTCTAATAAAAAGGTTTCTAAATGTATTATAGCATTGTTTAATGCATGGTGACAAATTTAAAATCTTTTCTGATGTATGTTTTATGTTTAAATATATTTTTTTAGTTCACATGACACGCTCCTGAAGAAGCGTCAATGGACACGGAACTTGTCGAGCGAGAGTGAAAATATTACATCCTTTCTTACAACCTCTGCCGCTTCAACCATACCTCAACTCTTTGGAATGTATCAAACTGGTTGTGGATCATTAATATCCCTATATGTTTGTTATTAGAGCTATGGTGTTATATTATAACGGCATTGGTGTATTGTCTCTCCTAGAACATGTGATTAATTTTTAAACGAAAACATTTGATAGAGTATTGTACAATAAAATTATTTTTTATACAAATTGTGTACTGTGCCTAAAAAGTCCAAGTCCCCCTATTTAACTCTGAAATCCTGGCTGAAGAATCGGCAGTGGAAAATCTGGAGATTGCCATCCCCAAAGCTGAAGTGCTGACCTCAAGACAGAGCTTCGTCTCGTTATTGGGGGAGAATTATTCATATGGATTTCTTGTTCGCCTGACTGGAGTGTCAGTAGCTGCCTTGGTGTTCGGAAAAGGAATGTCCTAAACGGCTTCAATCCCTTTCATACTCGGAGTGCCGTTACATCGTCCATCGAGATACAGGCTCTAATCGACTCTGGGGCTGCAGGCCTGTTCATTGATGGTGCCTTTGTGTCTAAGCACTCGATTCCACTGCAGCTTCGTACCACTCCACTTGCCATTGAGACTATTGATGGGAGACCTCTACAGCCTGCCCAAGTGACTGATGAGACTGCTCCATTGACCATTGCTCCAATTCCAAATAATTTCCTTACCTCCTTTCCTGGATGTTATTGGTTACCCTTGGTTACAGGGGAGTGACCCCTCTTTTGATTGGCATCATGCTGTCCCCACAATGCAGGAAGACATGTTTTCAGAAAGTGGCTAAGGTCTTGTGCACCTCTTCTCTCTCCCCCCTGCCGAGGAGTACCGCAAATTTTGCGATGTCCTTGACAAAGGTCAAGCCGGTAGTTTGCCTTCACAACGGTCACATGATTGCGCAATTGACCTTCAACCTGGTGCCATACCCCCTCATGGCCGGGTTTACCCTTTTGTCTGTCTCGGAGGACTGAGACCTTGTATTGATTATAGGGGTCTCAATCACTTCACGATTAATAATGCTTATCCGATTTCCATTGATTGCAGAGTTATTTGACCGCCTCAAGGGAGCAAAGGTTTTCACGAAGCTTGATTTGACAGGGGCATACAATCTTGTGAGGATCAAGGAGGGCGACGAATGGAAAACTGCGTTTAATACCAGAACTAGCCATTAGGAATACCTTGTAATGCCGTTTGGTCTTTGCAACGCTCCGCCAGTTTTCCAGGAATTTATCAACGATGTCCTCCGAGACTTGTTGCAGCTATGTGTGGTGGTTTATCTCGACGATATCCTCATATTTTCCAATTCCCTTGAGAGCCACCGCACATGACTGTTCTGTGCTTCAGAGGCTGAGAGATAATAACCTGTATTGTAAATTGGAGACGTGCAAGTTTCATCGTGAACAGGTTCAATTCCTGAGTTAAATTCCTTGGGTCATTTCCACTGCTGGTTTTTCGATGAACCCAGAGAAACTTTTGGCAGTTCTACAGTGGCCCCGACCAATGGGTTTTTGTCCACTGCAACGTTTGCTTGGCTTTGCGAATTATTATCTGAAGTTTATTCGTAACTTCTCGTCTCTGGTCAAATCCCTGACTGATATGACCAGAAGGGACCATAACCCACAGAATTGGTCTCTGGATTCCATTAATGCCTTTGAGAGTCTCAAGGCTGCCTTTGTTTCTGCTCCTGTGTTGGTAGATCCTGATCCTACAGTACCTTTCATCCTTGAGGTTGATGCATCTGAGACTGGAGTTGGTGCCCTGCTGTCTCAACGTCCTACCTCAGAGCGCTATTCATCCTTGTGGCTACTTTTCCAAGAAATTGTCTCCTGCGGAATGCAATTATGAGATTGGGGACAGAGAGTTCTTAGCGATCATTGTGGCGGTTCTTATTCTGACTGACCACAAGAATCTCCTCTCTCCCAGAAGGGCGCAATGGCCTCTTTTCTTGTCAAACTTCAATTACATAGTTTCATTCTTACCTGGTACTAAGAATGTAAGGTCTGATGCATTGTTGCAACAATTTTCCTCCGCTTCCAAGATGGGGTCGGTTCCTGCTCCTGTGATTCCTCCCGATTGTATTCTGGCTACAGTTCTTACCAGTATCACTTCACCTTTGGGTGACAGAATTCTTGCCGTTCAGATCCATTCTCCTCCTGAGAAACCTTGTGGCCGCTGCTTTGTCCCTGAGAGTCTCCGCACTCTCGTGCTCCAGACTTACAATTCTCCCAAGGCTTCTGGCCACCCAGGAAAGAATCAACTAATTTGGGCCATTTCCCAACAATTCTGGTGGCCTAGTCTACGTGCTGATGTAGCCGCCTTCGTAGCCGCTTGTTCCGTTAGTGCGCAAAGTAAGACCACGACACCTATCAGTGGGCCTCCAACAACCCATACCCAATGGAGAGAGGCCTTGGACCCACCTGTCTATGGATTTAATTGTGGAGTTACAAAACTCTCAGGGCAACACAGTTATCCTTATGGTGGTTGACCGGTTCTCGAAAATGTCTCATTGTATTGCTCTTAAGAAGTTGCCAAAGAACTGGCTTCCATTTTTGCTCGGGAGATCTTTCGCTTACATGGGCTACCCAAGGTTATCATCTCGGACAGGGGTATCCAGTTTGTGTCCAGATTTTGGCAAGCCTTTTGTTCACAGTTGGGAATTCAGCTTTCCTTCTCCCCTGCGTATCACTGCAGTCTAACGGGGCCGCAGAACGAGCCAAGCAGTCCTTGGAGCGGTTTTTACCTTGCTACATTTCTGACCGCCATAACAACTGGTCAGACCTCTTACCTTGGGACGAGTTTGCTCACAATAGTGCCGTCAATACCACTTCCAGATTGTCTCCATACATGGCGAATTATGGTTTCCAACCATCCATATTGCCAGATTTGTTCCTCAGAGCATTCCTGTATTGGAGGAGGATCTCCGTGGTCTTCGTTCTACTTGGGTACAGGTCCAAGAGTCCTTGCGATGTGCCAATGATAGGTACAGACTCCATACTGACCGCAGATGCCCACCTGCGCCTTTCTACCAAGTTGGGGACAGGGTCTGGCTGTCATCTCGCAACCTCTGACTTTGTGTACCCTCATTAAAACTGGCACCACGGTTTATTGGGCCTTTCCGTATTCTCCGTAGGATTAACCCAGTGGCTTACACTTTAGACCTTCCTTCTAATATACGTATTTCAATTGTATTTCATGTCTCCTTATTAAAACCTTTTGTATGCAACCGCTTCACCATCTCGGTACCACGTCCTCACCCTGTTCAGGTTGAGAACCATGAGGAGTATGAGATACAATCTATCATTGACTCCCGTAGATTCCGTAGGCACATACAGTACCTACCCTTAGAGCCACCCAGCAGTGTATCATGTTGTGGGGATGCTTTTCTTCAGCAGGGACAGGAAAGCTGGTCAGAGTTACCGGGAAGATGGATGGAGCCAAATATAGGGCAATCTTAGAAGAAAACCTGGGGCAGAGGTTCACCTTCCAGCAGGACAAAAAGCCTAAACATACAGGAAGGGAGCCGCTCAGGTGTGGAAGTCCCTGGAATTACCTCCTCCCAGCAACCAAGGGTGCAGGCAAATGCAAGTGCAATTGAAGAAAGAAAGGAAGGTCTTCTGGACGCAGCACTCCGGTTAAAAAGCCTTTATTCCAAAAAAAAGAGGTTCAGGAAACCAAAAACACTCTGCACAACACAACAAACTGATCTAGTTTGGCTGACGCGTTTCACACTATTTAAAGTGCTTATTCATAGCTATGAATAAGCACTTTAAATAGTGTGAAACGCGTCAGCCAAACTAGATCAGTTTGTTGTGTTGTGCAGAGTGTTTTTGGTTTCCTGAACCTTTTTTTTGGAATAAAGGCTTTTTAACCGGAGTGCTGCGTCCAGAAGACCTTCCTTTCTTTCTTCAAAAGCCTAAACATACAGCCAGAGCTACAATGGAATGGTTTAGATCAAAGCATATTCATGTGTTAGAATGGCCCAGTCAAAGTTCAGACCTAAATCCAATTGAGAATCTCTGTCAAGACTTGAACTTTGCTGTTCACAGATGCTCTCCATCCAATGTGACAGAGCTTGAGCTACTTTGCAAAGAAGAATGGGCAAAAATTTCACTCTAGATGTGCAAAGCTGGTAGAAACATACCCCAAAAGACTTGCAGCTGTAATTGCAGTGAAAATTAGTTCTACAAAGTATTGACTCAGGGGGGCTGAATACAAAAGCACCTCACATTTTTTCAGATATTTATTTGTAAAAAATGTTGAAAACCAATTATCATTTTTCTTCCACAATTATGTGCCACTTTGTGTTGGTCTATCACATAAAATCCTAGTAAAATACATTTACGTATGTGGAAAATTTCAAGGGGTATAAATACTTTTTCAAGGCACTGTAAATCTGTTGGATCCACTTCAGAGCCACCCCCACCTGTGGAGGGGGTACACAGGTGTAAAAAAAATGATGAGAATCTTATTAAAAAGGCACCTGAAAAGTCAATGAATATTGATCATCGTGTCAAAGGTTCATTTATTATTTAATACAGAATACATAACAGAATTAACTTAAAATATACAGTGCATGTGCTTTATAAAAATTAATTTCTTGCATTGTCAATAATTTTTTTTACATAGACCCTATAAATAACAATGTAATGCTAGGCAGAGACCATACATCCTTCACATGAGTTGTACTCTGCCAAGCATTAAGTTTATTCTTGTACATTATGAAATCACTATGACGGGGTGGGGGAGGGGGAGTGGCCTAGCAATAGAGGAGGAGGGAGGCTGTGTGCTGAGCTCCATCTAAATCCTCCAGTGCACAGCGAGAGGAGCGAGACCCTGCAGCCCGGTGTAACCCGGTAACCCGGTGACTGTGGGTATGTGAAAGGCGGGGAAGGCAGGAAGCGTTTTACGCTGCGGTTTAGTGCAGCTGCAGCTGTCCGCCTGAGTCTCCTGTTTGTGAGCTTCTAAGCTTCTGGGGAGCCGGTCAGCGCGCGGAAGACACTGGGGGGAAGACAGTCCTGCGGACCGTGGATCTCCATCGGAGAGCAGCAGTAACGGTAGTAACGGAGGTGGGGGAGTGGAGGAGTGCGCTTCACGGTACCACTCAAATCCCAGGGATGTAGCAGAGACAAGACGCCATTCACCCCGCCATTCATCCCGCAGCCAACAGTTCTCTCGCCCTGGCTGAGATGCAGCCAAGATACAGATCAGGATTTTCTCAGGTCTCTTGTTCCCTGTGTTGGAGGGTCCCCTAGTATTGGCAGGTCGGCTGATATGCTCCAGACATAAAGAATATAAGGAACCACCTCAAGGTACTGTGACTTTATTATACCCAGTTATTGGCAATAGGAGCATGAAGCCGAGCTATAAAGTTAAAATCTTAATCTCAACCTCTTCATGTATTTTGGACTAAGCACAATACCATTGTGGGATGTGAATAGTAAGAATACTGTGGATAGGGGACTTATTTTTTTTTCCTTCTCCCGTGCTCTCATTTGGGACTAGAATTTTTTTTTTCCTGCTTTGAATGTTTTTTTTTTTTTACGTTTTCTTTGAAATTTTGACAAAGAATTAGGTAAAGCCCTCTACCAATATAAAAAGTATAAAATACTCTGTGTGGGCAGTATAGATAGCAGACAAATAGTGAATGTTTGCACTGAACACAAGATACAGGACAGTGTGCAACTTGGAGTGTCCCAAGGGATGAGAAGTTCGAGGAAAAAGGGAGAAGAAAAACAGGTGAAGAAGACCTCTATTAAGCAGCCGCGGCCAATACAGCCCGAAATTAAAGAGTACTTCCCGCGGACGCGAGCAGCAATAGCATGGGCTTCTTGGTTGAAACAAGGGGGGCTTCTTATATTGAGATTCCGAGAGCAGCACCTCGTATGAGTCTCTCCTCGTCTTTTGAGATAAAGAGGGGGCAAGAGCAGGACGAGACATACGCTGAGACATATTCTGAGACATATTCTGAGACACAAGCAGAGGCCCAGAGAGGAAAGATGGACATAACATCGGGAGGTGTAGATTTGATGGCGATTTTACAAGCGTTACCGATGCGGGAGGAAATGGCTATTTTAAAAACGCTCCCAACGCGGGATGAGATGGAAACATTGGTGTCAAGACTGGAAGAGGGCCATAGGAAGGAATTACAGCTCATTAGAACGAAAGTGCAAGCCCTGTCAGATAAAATTACGGCCGAAGGGACACGTATGGCTAGGATGGAAGAACGGATCGCACGGTTGGAGGAAAAGGGAAGAGAACAGCCCTCAAGGGAAACACAGAACTCCTCCATACAGCTAAAATTCGAAGAGATTAAAGATCGTAGCCGGAGGTTAAATCTCAGATTTAGAGGTATCCCGGAAGGGGTTGAGGAGGTATTGCTACACAAAGTGGTAATATCAATCTGTCAACAACTTAAGGTAGTAACGGCACCAAAGGAAATTGAATTTGATAGGTTGCACAGAGCCTTGGGACCCTGGCCCTCAGATCCTGATAGGCCTAGAGATGTTATCGGCCGTTTCCATCGCTATACACATAAAGAAATGGTTAGTCGCAAAGCCTGGGAGGCTGGAGCAATATCTTTTGAAGGCAATGGGACAATCAAAATTCTACCAGATCTCTCACGAGCCACATTGCAGCGGAGTGCACAATTGCGCCCACTCTTAGAAAAGATCAAATCAGTAGGGGGCTCATATAGTTGGGGGTACCCAATGTCTTTGTGAAAAAAGGAGCCCTGTAATTTTTACTCTCTCTTCCTTCGGAACTACCAGAGCTATTTAATTTCCTGGGGATAGAAGGACTTGAGGTACCAGACTGGTTGCAACCAATAGAGAGAAGAACACGTAAAGGGGGCCTACAAATGAGAAATAGGGGAGCCCCAACGCAGATTAGTGGTGGGCGACAGCAGCCAATTACAGAAAATGTGGCTGGGACAGGAGAAGCATGAGTTATAAGAACAGAACTAAATAGAAATAGCAATGTTTTCTTTTTTCTAAGGACTATAGACCCCCATATTTTAATCGGATCACTTAAACGAGCTACAGTACCTAATGGGAGCAGGGGGACTAGGAATTTTTAGTTCCCCACCATTATCATTTTATTTTTTATTTATTTTTTTCGTTTTTGTTCGGGTGATTATGGTAAAAATTTTCTCTGTGATATTTTTTCTCTACCACCTCCGGAAGGAAGGAGGAAAAGGGCATTGTCATTGGTAGCTGGTATCTGAGGATCCGTTTCCAAGGGATATATATATTTTTTTTTTTGCCTCCCTTTTTTTTTTTCCCTTTCCTGTTTCCACCCCTACATGGAATTATTTCGGACAGGCCCCTATATCCACCTCTCCATTCCACCGGCCTTTGACTGTTTTTTCTTTGGATATCCCTCTATCCCCTCCGGGACTTTACAGGCCCCTTAGCTGTGAAGCCGGAGGGGGAAGGCCCCGGGCAGGAGGAAGAATATGAAATATAAAAACATCCTTATAATAATGAAAGACTAATTATATATATATATATATATATATATATATATATATATATATATATATAATTACTGAAATGTGATTTTGAATTGAATACACGGAAAAGATCTGGGACTATTGGGTTTTTAGCACAAGAGGGAAAGTCACTTTTTGTTTTTACACAATCAGATCAATCAATTTTTCTCATAGGTGGAAGGGGGAGGGCACGAGGGGAGGGCAGGTTAGGTAGGAGTAACCGGGAAGGGGGTATAGAAGGGGGTGGGGTCACAGCACTATTACATAACAACAATTGTTCACTGACACATAAAATATAACACTAAATAATATATTAGTATAGCATATTAGTAAAGATAAGTTTGTGGAGAATAAAAGAGGGTGGGAGGGGGGGATAAGGAGGAAGAGGGGGAAGGGAATATAAGGATTAGAATAAACAATAACACACAAAGGGAGGAGGGAGACACATCAGAGGGGAAGGGTTACGGAGATGTCATGTATTCAGAAATTTAAGCTAAAGAATAATGTAGTAGGATAATTAAGAAAAGCCTCCGGAGGGGGCCTGGGATGTAAGGAGGGAGGAGGGCAGGGAGGAGAATGGGTAGGGGTCTTTATTTTACGGAGAGGGGGTGGGGAGGGAAATGAAAGGAAGAGATATTATTAGAGGTATCCCCCCTTTTGACGTGGAATAAGGCAGGGGGATGTTATTTGAAGAAATAAAATAAAGTAATAATGTGTCATATGATATTAATATGAATGTTTTGAGCCAGGACGGACAGAATGGGTATAGATAAGGAGGGAAGATAATGTACCTAAGAGAAGGAGAGGGAGGGAGAAGGGAGAGAAAAGAGAGCGATGCAGTGGCGGCTGGTGACGTTTTAGGATGGGGGGGTGCAAGACCCCGCCCCTCCATGTTTGGCCCCTCTTACTTCTCATAAACCACACCCCTTATAGAATCCACCCACTCCATCCCCTGTATTCCACTCATAGTGTCAGCATTATACACCAGGCTCTGCACATCATATACCAGGCTGCACATTATACACAGGGCTCTGCACATCATATACCAGGCTGTATATTATAAACAGGGCTCTGCACATAATATACCAAGCTGCACATTATACACAGGGTTCTGCACATCATATACCAGGCTGCACATTATACACAGGGTTCTGCACATCATATACCAGGCTGCACATTATACACAGGGCTCTGCACATCATATACCAGGCTGCACATTATACACAGGGCTCTGCACATCATATACCAGGCTGAAAATTATACACAGGGCTCTGCACATCATATACCAGGCTGCACATTATACACAGGGCTCTGCACATCATATACCAGGCTGCACATTATACACAGGGCTCTGCGCATCATATACCAGGCTGCACATTATACACAGGGCTCTGCGCATCATATACCAGGCTGCACATTATACACAGGGCTCTGCGCATCATATACCAGGCTGCACATTATACACAGGGCTCTGCGCATCATATACCAGGCTGCACATTATACACAGGGCTCTGCGCATCATATACCAGGCTGCACATTATACACAGGGCTCTGCGCATCATATACCAGGCTGCACATTATACACAGGGCTCTGCACATCATTTACCAGGCTGCACATAATACACAGGGCTCTGCACATCATTTACCATGCTGTACATTATACACAGGGCTCTGCACATCATATACCAGGCTGCACATTATACACAGGGCTCTGCACATCATTAAGGATGAGTTCTGGCGCGTTCGCATACTCCACGTGCAGAGCCCGCCAGGAAGTCGGCACGGCGCTGCGCTAATCACAATGTCTCCCTGCCTGTGATTAGCGCAGCGCCGTGCCGACTTCCTGGAGGGCTCTGCACGTGGAGTATGCAAACACGCCAGAGCTCATCCCTACACATCATATACACATTATACACCGACGAAGCTTCAATTTGTTTTAAAACCCAGACGATATCTGGAGATCAGACTAGGAAATGGTTTAAACTTGCATTTTAATTTCTGACTTTATTAACCCATTGCATAGCCTCTCTACAACATTAAACGTTAGACGACAGGGGTTGCATTTAAAAGGTAATTTCGCTTTTGATAAGAAAAAAAATGTAAGTACTACACTACATTTTGTATTTTTACAATTACAATTACCTATGTAGTTTTATCTGCTGCCCGCTATGACTCATAAAACTGGCAAACGTTTAAACATGGTGTACATGTAGGGTGGTGTTTTGTACACGGTCAATGTACAGAGCACCAACTGTGTTATGTAAGTTTCAATACAAGCAAAAACAAGTAGGGATCTGCTACTTGCCAACTTACAACCTGGAAATATGCTTTGTTTTAGGTCCAAATGCATGCAAAAACTCGGCCCGATTAATTTCTGAAATGGAGAACAGGGACGCACCGGACCCCTGCTGTGAGCCTCTCTGCACAAGTGTGAATCTAGCCTGAACGGGGCCTTAAACTTACTCTGAAGCATGAATCAGACTGAATGTATATCAAGCACAGAGACTTGTGATGATCGCTTAGGAATATGGCTACATGAGATTACAAAGGGCTCCGATTAAAGCTTAAAAAATACTGACATTTGACTTTTTTTTTTCTCAGCCTGTAAAAGCACCTGTATGTTAGCTTATGTGTCCATGTGCACACAGGCGTTTACAGACATATTAGAAGCTGAGCAATTACAGTTTGAAAAAAAAACAAACATGGAAAGCACGTTTAGGAGAGGAGGTGAAGCGCAGAAAAAAGCTAGACGCATTTAGGCGCGTTTGAGAGGTAATGCATTTAAATGGCCAGAACAAATAAATATTTTGGCCAATAGGATACATTTACGATAAAACGCATGACGCGCCTGCAGTGGGCTTTTCTCCTGCCAGGAGTTCTGATGTTTAGAGGAGCAAAGCAAACACCCTGTGTGCATGAGGTCTATTGGGTAGATTATGAAATGTTATGGACATTAGACTATTATTAAAGAAGTAGGGAATCCGCACTCAGGAAAACACCAGACAGAGGTTGCAGCCCCCCTAAAAACTCCCTAGGGAGAATAGGATATAATATAAAAGAATGGGGTGTTGGCGGTACCTCCCACTATAGCAGTGGTTCTCAACTCCTGTCCTCAGGACCCACTAACAGGCCAGGTTTGCAAGATAACTGAAATACATCACAGGTGATATAATTTGCTGCTCAGTGATTTCAGTATTCTGGTCTGCATCTCCCCAAGGTAATACTTAAAATCTGGCCTGTTAGTGGGTCCTGAGGAAAGGAGTTGAGAACCACTGCACTATAGAGACCCACCGGGTCTAAGTGATCTCAAGTAAATGTATAAGGACAGGCTGTACTGAGTTCCCGGGTCTGTACACCTACGGTGCCCATTATGAGGGGTTCCCACCATCCCTGTACTGAGTTCCTGGGTCTGAACACCTACTTTGCCCATTATACGGGGTTCCCACAATCCCTGTGCAGAGTTCCCGGGTCTGTACACCTGAGGTGCCCATTATGAGGAGTTCCCACCATCCCTGTACTGAGTTCCCAGGTCTGTACACCCGCTGTGCCCATTATGAGGGTTCCTCCCACCATCCCTGTACAACTACTGTGCGTATTATGAGGGTTCCCACCATCCCTGTAATGAGTTCCTGAGTCTGTACACCTGCTGTGCCCATTATGAGGGGTTCCCACCATCCCTGTAACGAGTTCCTGAGTCTGTACACCTGCTGTGCCCATTATGAGGGGTTCCCACCATCCCTGTAACGAGTTCCTGAGTCTGTACACCTGCTGTGCCCATTATGAGGGTTCCCACCATCCCTGTGCTGAGTTCCCGGATCTGTACACCTGCTGTGCCCATTATGAGGGTTCCCACCATCCCTGTGCTGAGTTCCTGGGTCTGTACACCTACTGTGGCCATTATGAGGGTTCCCACCATCCCTGTGCTGAGTTCCCGGGTCTGTACACCTGATGTGTGCATTATGAGGGTTCCCACCATCCCTGTGCTGAGTTCCTGGGTCTGTGCACCTACTGTGGCCATTATGAGGGGTTTCCACCATCCCTGTAATGAGTTCCTGGGTCTGTACACCTGCTGTTCCCATTATGAGGAGTTCCCATCATCCCTGTTTTGAGTTCCTGGGTCTGTACACCTCCTGTGCCCCCCCCCCATCTGAATCGCGGCAGCCGATCTAATTTGCATAACAATGCTCGCGCGATTTACATGTGAATAATGTTAATTTCAGAACAATGCCTTTTGTTTCTCTATAGCAGATGAACAGGTAGGGGAGAAAAGGGAAGGTGTACTGACTTGCATTACATGGAGAGAGGTGAAGTAAAGTTGGAGATTAAAATGCTACTTTACAGTCTCTCAGGAGTCAGGACACAGTGATAATAGCCCCTTCTGCCCCTCCTCCCCCCTACAGTCCTGGCATGTAGAAATGTACCTGAAGATTTCTGTGTGCATTGCTGGATGCCGAGTCTGTGTCACAGGGATGAATGGAGCTGCCTCATCTCCCTGTCTGCCCTGACCAGTTCTCTTCTGCTCGTGATTTCCCCCTCACTTACTGAAGGAGACAGGCAGCCTGTGAGCCAATGACGCTGCAGGTCTGATTAAAGCCCCACCCTATGGACCCGATCAATTACAAGCACTGGAAACCTAATGCTAGAGCCTAGATGTGGAGTTTTCGTGGCTACAGCATTTGCGCCCCGAACACACTCTAAACTACGCCAATAGAGCTTCTTAGTCCCAATCACGTGTTTACACGCGGGTCATGCCTCCAATAGCACCCCATGTCCGGCGCCCTTAACACACCCACTTAAAGGGCTACTGGAGAGATGAGTAAAACACGGAAGTTTAAGGGAGATAATGCCGAATGAAGTAGTAAGTGTTTTATATGGGAAGGAGAAGAGGGGGGGAGAGAGAGGAGAAAAATATTAGAGACTGTGAGGGCGGGTTGATATACCCAAACAAAGATGCAGGACTAGATTTATATTATGAAAAGGGACGGGAGAAGGAAGGGTTAGGAGATTGGTGATGAGATAGAGGATAAGGAGGGGGCTGCACTAGAGGGTTAAATAAGGTAAGAATGCACTGGGGGAGGGGGGGAGGAGCTCGGCCACTAATTCCATAGTAGACCAATACCCCAACTTCGGCACCTACGGGAAAATAGAATTCCCAAGTAGGAGCCGTTTTATAGTCCCCTGACCCTTGACCCTCTTCCCCCCTTTTTGTGTTGTTGTTTGGTGTGGACTACTGTGTTAGTTAGCTGCTGGGTGAAGATGGATAAAATACGGATTACGTCACTAAATGCTAGAGGGCTTAATATCCCAGAAAAACGTAAGATGTTATTGAATGAGTTAAAATACCTAAAGACAGATGTAGGATTTATACAGGAAACCCACTTTACCTCCAAAATAGACATTTTCCAAATGTATATCAAGCTTCGAATCAAGAAGCCAAAACTAAAGGTGTGGTGATTCTAATCTCAAACAGAATACCATGGACACTCATGGATAAATGTTTGGATCCTGGGGGAAGATATATTTTTCTTAAAGGTGCTATAGGCGGGGAGAAGGTAACTCTAGCCACCATGTACGTACCAAATGAACACAAAATAATTTTTTGATTAAAGTACTCTCAAAATTGACGGATTTCAAGGAGAAAAAGTTGATATGTGGAGGAGATATAAATATGCCCCTAGACCCCAAAGTAAATACATCCGGGGGGACCTCATCGGTATCTAGTGGAATTAGAAGACGCATCTTGCAGAAATTACACAACCTTCAACTGGTAGATGGATGGCGTATTATACATCCAGAGAAGAGGGACTATACTTGCTTCTCGAATCCACACCAAAAATACTCCCGAATAGATCTTTTTCTGGTGCCTCATCAGTTACTTCAGTCGGTAAAGGACATATCCATAGGAAATATAACATGGACAGATCATGCACCAGTTACGATGAAATTAGTCTTAAAAGGGGGGGCCCAATCAACAGATTGGAAATGGCGCTTAAATGAAAGTTTACTACAGAGCCCCCAAATTATAGAAGACTTGACCAACGAAATTAAGTGGTATTTCCAGATAAAGAGAGTGACCCGGGTATAGTATGGGAGGCCCAGCAGTAATGCAAGGTATTTTAATTAACCACTTCCCGCCCAGTCAATAGTGAATTGACGTCCGGGAAGTGGTTGCATTATCCATACTGGACGTCATATGACGTCCTGCAGGATAATGCCTTGCGCGCGCCCGCGGGGGCGCGCAGCGCGGTGATCGGGGGCGCGCAGCGCGGTGATCGGGGACGGCATGTGTCCCTCGGACACAGCGCTTTCCCGATCACGGTAAACAGCCAATTTCATTGGCTGTTTACCATGTGATCGGCTGTGTCAAAGTCACAGCCGATCACCTGTCAAAACAGACTCGGCGGCGCGCTCCGTGCGCGCCGCCACAGGCTTGCAGAGCGGGGATCAGGGAAGGCGAGTGTCCCTTGGACACAGCGCGTCCCCGATCAGAGTAAACAGCCAATGAATTGGCTGTTTACCACGTGACCGGCTGTGTCCAATCACAGCCGGTCACAAATGTAAACAAACTCCACAGGAGTTACTACCTGATCCCTGCTCTCTCCTCACACACCGATCTGTGAGGAGAGAGAAGAGCTCAGTAAGTTAGCTCAGTGTAGTTTGTCTACATAAGTTTACAGTGCACAACACGCCCCCCCCCATAAAGAGGACCTGTCACACAGCCCAGCACATCAATCAGCCCAGCCAATCAGCCCATCTGTCAATCAGCCCATCTGTCAATCAGCCCATCTGTCAATCAATCAGCCCATCTGTCAATCAATCACCCCATCTGTCAATCAATCAACCCATCTGTCAATCAATCAATCAGCCCATCTGTCAATCAATCAGCCCATCTGTCAATCATCTGTCACAGGCCCACCTCCATCGGTACCGCCATTGGTACCGCCACACAGGCTACCAGTACCGCCATCGGTACCAGTACCGCCACCAGTACCGCCACCAGGCCCAGCATCTATACTGCCACACAGGCCCGCTACCAGTATCACCACTAAAGCCGCCATTGGTACCACCACCAGTACCACCGTCAGTAGTGCCACCACCACCTGTACCGCCATCGGTACCATCACCACCCGTACCGCCATCGGTACCACCACCACCCGTACCGCCATCGGTACCACCACCACCTGTACCGCCATCGGAACCACCACCACCCATACCGCCATCGCTACCACCACCACCCGTACCGCCACCTGTACCGCCATCGGTACCGCCGCCACCACCACCACCCGTACCGCCATCGGTACCACAACCACCTGTACCGCCATTGGTACCACCACCACCCATACCGCCATCGGTACCACCACACAGGCCCACCACTAATACCTCCATTGGTACTACCACACAGACCGCCACCACTACCACCAGCAGTACCATTACACAGGCCCACCAATAAGCACTGCCATAATGTCCCAAAGGGTTTACACACCTGAGGAGGCATATGCCATTCTTGCCATGTCGGATGATGAGAGCAGCGGGGAGCTCCCATTAGCCGATTCTGGTTCGGAATACGAGCCAGTGGAGGATAGTGGCTCAGAGTCCGAGTCCCCGGAGGAAACCGTCCCTCCCAAAAGAATGTGATCAGCACCAAGATCAGCACCAAGATCAGCACCAAGATCAGGAGAACTGCCCACCACCAGCAGCGCCATACCCCAGGAAGAGGAGCCCAGTACAAGCAATGGAAATGCACGCCCAACCCGAAGAATCCAGCCCCAATCCTACCTTCCCGATGCCCTGGCAAACCCCTTATGGTTGCCTGCCAACTCAGGATCCGCTATCATCCCCCCTTTCACCGCACAGCCAGGTGTGCAGTCCGACACTACAAATTTTTCTAAATTTGATTATTTTTGTTTATTTTTCCCACAAGATTTGCTGCAGAATATAGTGGATCAAACAAATCTGTATGCATCCCAATTTATTGCTGCCAACCCCGATTCTTCCTACGCCCGCATGTTCCAGTGGCGGCGTCTAACATTGGAGGAATTTAAATTATTTTTGGGCCTTATGTTCAATATGGGGCTTACAAAAAAGAACAAAGTCCATTCATATTGGTCCAAACTCCCCATCCAACACATGCCCATATATTCCGCTGTAATGTCCAGGAAAAGATACGACATGATTATGCGCTTTCTCCACTTCAATGACAATTCACAGTGCCCTCCCCGAGATCATCCCAACTACGACAAATTGTACAAGATACGCCCCCTAATCAATGCCTTTTCCCAGCGATTTGAAAAAGTTTTCATCCCAGACCAAAAAATTTGTGTGGACGAGTCCCTCGTACATTTCACCGGCCGACTGCAGTTCAAGCAGTACATACCAAGCAAGAGAGCCAGGTATGGGTTAAAATTAAATAAATTATGTGATCGAGCCACTGGATACGTCTGCAAATTCAGGATCTACGAAGGCAAAGACTCCCAGCTCCAGCCCCGTGATTGCCCCACATATATTGGAACCAGTGGGAAAATTGTCTGGGAGTTGGCATACCCCCTGTTCGGAAAAGGTTACCATTTATATGTTGATAATTATTATACCAGCCTGCCCCTTTTTCGCCACCTTTACAGTAAACAAACCCCGGCCTGCGGTACCTTAAAAAAAAAAACGGAAGGGATTCCCACAAAATTTATTGACAAAAAGACTCATAATGCCTCATAGATTATACGTTGGGGTGTGTGCCTTCCAAAATGGGGTCATTTTGTGGAAAATTCTATTGTCCTGGTGCTCCAGGGCCTTCAAAATTGTAATAGGTGGTTGAGAAAGGATATGTGCGATTTATGCTTGTAGAAAGCCTGAAAGTGCTACTTCAATGTTGGGCCTCTGTATATGGCCAGGCTGTGTAAAAGTCTCACACATGTGGTATCGCTATACTCAGGAGGAGTAGCAGAATGCATTTTGGGGTGTCATTTTTGCTATGTATATGCTATGCGTTAGAAATATCTTATAAATGGACAACTTTGTGTAAAAAAAAAAAATGCATTTTCATTTTTTTTCCACATTTTCCAAAACCTTCTGGAAAAAAATGAACCGTTCAAAAGACTCATAATGCTTCATAGATTATACGTTGGGGTGTGTGCTTTCCAAAATGGGGTCATTTTGTGGAAAATTCCATTGTCCTGGTGCTCCAGGGCCTTCAAAAGTGTAATAGGTGGTTGAGAAAGGATATGTGCGATTTATGCTTGTAGAACGCCTGAAAGTGCTACTTCAATGTTGGGCCTCTGTATGTGGCCAGGCTGTGTAAAAGTCTCACACATGTGGTATCGCTACACTCAGGAGGAGTAGCAGAATGTATTTTGGGGTGTAGTTGCAATTATGCATATGCTGTGTGAGAGAAAAAAACTGTTAATATGACCAGTTTGTGTAAAAAAAAAAATAAAAAAAAAAAATTAAATTTTCCCAAGAATTGTGGGAAAAAAATACAACTTCAAAAAACTCACCATGCCTCTTAGTAAATACCTTTGGACTGTCTACTTTCCAAAAAGGGGTAATTTTGGGGTATTTGTACTTTCCTCGCTTGTTAGTGTCTCAAGAAATGAGATATCCCTTCAGTACATCAGGCGTGATCAGATGTGATACATTTTCAGTGATTGCCACCATAGTTTGTAGACTCTATAACTTTCACAAAGACCAAATAATATACACTAATTTGGGTTCATTTTACCAAAGATATGTAGCAGTATACATTTTGGCACACATTTATGAAGAAAAATTACTTATTTGCAAAATTTTACAATAGAAACTAAAAAAAAGTGGGTTTTTTTTAAAAAAAAATGCTGTTTTTTTGCTTATATCGCAAAAAATAAAAAACCCAGTGGCGATTAAATACCACCAAAAGAAAGCTCTATTTGTGAGAAGAAAATGATAAAAATTTTGTTTGGATACAGTGTAGCATGACTAAGTAATTGTCATTCAAAGTGTGAGAGTACTGAAAGCTGAAAATTGGTCTGGGCGGGAAGGTGCATAAGTGCATGGTATTGAAGTGGTTAAACGTGCATCTCGAGTGAAAAAGGATAGAGAAGAACAAATAAAAGATTTATTAGAAAAGATACAGGAACTCGAGATACAACACAAAAAATTAACAGAAATAAGTGTAGGGATAGAATTAGCACATTTTAGAAGACAAATAGCCGACCTTCTACGATATAAGGCCGAAGCAATTCTTTAGTACAGGAGGAGGATAGAGTGTGATTCAGGAGACAAATGTGGTACACTACTAGCAAAAAAACTAAAGAAACAACAGACACGGTCATATATACCAATGATTAAAACAAAAGCAGACCAAAAACGCTTTCTTCCAAAAGAAATAACGCAAGAATTTGGGGAATATTAGTCTTCATTATATAATTTGTCAGAGATATCGGTTTCCCCACGGTCTCTTGAGAAATACGTGTCCTCCTCACTACTGTCTAGATCAGGGATATGCAATTAGCGGACCTCCAGATGTTGCAAAACTACAAGTCCCATCATGCCTCTGCCTCTGGGTGTCATGCTTGTTGCTGTCAGAGTCTTGCTATGCCTTATGGGACTTGTAGTTCTGCAACAGCTGGAGGTCCGCTAATTGCATATCCCTGGTCTAGATTATCATCGCCAGCTCGAAGGGAAGTAGAGAAACCAAACATGGTAAAACACCAGGCCCGGATGGGTTAACCATACAATATTACCAAAGTTTTATTACACATCTGAGGCCATATATGACTAAGGTGTTTAATAAAGTTGGACAAACAGTGGTGTTACCGTCAGAGACCGTAACAGCGCATATTACAGTTCTTCCAAAACAGGGGAAGGACCCAGCAAGCTGTAGTAGCTATTGACCAATATCCCTGTTAAATGTGGATTTAAAATTTTTGACAAAGATCTTAGCATTTCGTATACAGTCTTATCTTGCTGAAATAGTACATCTTGACCAGGTAGGATTTATCCCGACAAGAGAGGCAAGAAATAGCACTATAAAAGTGTTAAATTTGATCCATAGGGTAAATCACAAGAAGATACCGAGTGTTTTTTAAAATACAAATGCAGAAAAAGCATTCGACAGAGTAAGCTGGAAATTCATGTTTGAGGTCCTAAAACAGATTGGATTAGGTGAGAGGATGGTCCAATGGATAGCAGGAGTGTACACGGGTCCTTGTGCACTGGTAAAAGTAAATGGGATTTACTCTAGGCCCTTTGCTATTACAAATGGAACCCGGCAGTGCTGCCCCCTGTCGCCTCTTTTATTCGCCCTAACATTAGAACCGCTTTTAAATAAGATACGACAGAACCCGGATATAGTGGGTATTGAGGTGTGGGGAAAGGAATATAAAGTATCGGCATATGCGGATGAAATGCTCTTCTCACTAGCAAGACCACAAATTTCACTACCAAATCTAATGAAAGAAGTAGAATTATATGGGATTATGTCAAACTTAAAAATAAACTATGGTAAATCAGAGGCGATGGGGGTGGCACTTCCGGATTCCATCAAAAATGGGCTAGAATATAGCTTTAAGTTCAGATGGACAACTAAAGCACTGAGTTATCTAGGAACACGAATACCCTCAAATTTAGTAAATACTTTTGAGTAAAACTTTGTACCATTACTTAGTACAGTTAGAACTTTATTGGAAGGCTGGAGTAAAGGAATACACTCATGGTTCGGGAGATGTAATATTTTAAAAATGAGTGTGGTGCCAAAGTTCCTTTATCTCTTCCAAGCATTGCCGGTGAGAATCCCCATGTCTTACTTTATTCAAGTCCGTGGAGTGTTTACTAAATTCATTTGGGCCAGTAAACAGCCAAGAATACGTAGAACATTGCTGACCTTACCTAAAAGGGCTGGAGGAATATCGGTACCAGATATGTATAAAAACTATCAGGCGGTCCAACTCGGTAGGATAGTAGATTGGAGTAGACATGGGGATTACAAACTGTGGGTCAATATGGAGCAGCAAATGTGTCCAGCTCCCCTAAAAAGGGCTCTATGGTGCTATAAAACTCTACCACCTTTAGTAAAAAATCACCCCACGATAGGTGAAACCTTAAGAATAGGAAATAAAGTAAACCAAAAACTCTCCTCTGTTTCCAATTTTAGGAAACCCTGAGTTCCCACCAGGCATGGACAAATACGTAGGAAACAGAGAAAATGGAAGATTTCGAGCCTCACATTTTTTAGGAGACAGAGGATGGGTATCAATGGGTGCATTAATACAACAAGGAGGGCAATATGAAATTCCCATATGGCAAGCTCGACAGGTTAGACATTATTTGGAGACCCTGGGACCTGCAGAAAGATACAGGCGAATACAAACTAAATTCGAGGAGTACTGTGAGGGAGAGGAACCCCTATCTCACGTAATCTCCAAAATATATATAATCCTGACTGCACCCTCAGAGGACTCTAAAATTGAGTGCCTTGCCAAATGGAAACGAGATCTAGACCAAACTTTCTCTCCAGCACAATGCCAGAATATCATAGATCTGTCGTTAAAATCTTCAAGGTGTACGAAAATACAGGAATCAAACTATAAAATTTTAATACATTGGTATTATACGCCATCGGCCTTGAACACATTTTTTCCAGAAATATCTGACAGGTGCTGGAGAGGATGTGATGAAAAAGGGACAATGTTACACATTTTTTGGGCATGCCCAGTAATTAGACAATTTTGGCAAACTGTACAGAGAATTACTCAAACATTTACAGAACATCAGATTGCAGAAGAGCCAGCTTTTTTCTTGCTACACCATACACAAATCCCACCAAAAAAATATATAAACTCAGTCTTGTGTCATCTAGTAAATGCGGCAAAAAGTTGTATTGCGATGAAATGGAAAGATCCTAGCGCCCCTACGATTTCAATATGGTTCAACAAAGTCAGAAGGGTGGGAATAATGGAGAAATTCTTACCGATAACGTTGGAGGGAAAAAGACAAATACAAGAAATATGGGCACCATGGGAGCAATTTGTAAAAACAGAGGAAGGGAAGAAGTTATTAGGAGAGTAAAAATAAAAATTAGGCAGACTGGTAAAAAGAGTAAGCAAGGGCTTTCTGAGAAGTTCCACAGCTAGTTAAAGATTAAGAAAAAGGGAAAATAATAATATATATTTTTTTTGTTTAATGTTCTCCTGCGTATAGCAGGGGTAAAGAAGGGAGGAGACGGGGGTCAGGGGAAGGGGATGGGGCGAGAATAGGGGGAAATAGGAAAGGATAGCAGGGTCAAAAGAAGTAGGAGAGGTAGAGGGAAAGAAATGAACAGGGGCAATAGGATGAAAAGACTATGAGATTATAGTAAAATAAGGAATTTGATGGATTGATCAAGTATTGCTTTATATGTTTTCTTTAAATGGCAGCGTTGCAACTGTATACCCTG
Organism: Rana muscosa; assembly: GCA_029206835.1. NCBI lineage: Eukaryota > Metazoa > Chordata > Amphibia > Anura > Ranidae > Rana > Rana muscosa. The sequence continues at coordinate 3,663,318 of CM055118.1, forward strand.
TTTAGGCTAAGTAAATAATCTTCTCATATGAAATGTGAACAACAAACTACTACTGCAAGATTAAGAGCATCATGGGCCTGGTGCTGAGGATTTTGGTGGGGCCTTTTATAAATAAGAAATAAAGAAATAAAAATGCAAGAGAGAGAGAGAGAGAGAGAGAAGGGGATGAGAGAGGGGTGAGGGGTAAGGGTGGGAGGATGAGAGAGAAAGGGGGGATGAGAGAGAGAATGCGCAAGAGCATGCGTGGGAATGACATCAACGCAGCCTGGTCAAGGCAAATGACCGAAGGCACAGAACCCAGAAGGAAGACCCGGTGAAGATGGAAGCGCCCGGGCCCCGCCGGATTGATCACAGAGCAGCACCGGAGGGCTCAGTCTGACACTTTAAGTGTACCCTAATGTGCTAATATGCTGTGCATACTTGTACATTGTGGCATAACCTACCTCAGGGCCTCTAAAAAGTAGTAATGTTAGCAAAGTTTACTACTGCTGTAATATCACAGGATCCCAGAAGCCTCTCATGGGGGCCCCTACTGACCCGGTGGCCCTTGGGCAGTGCCTAAGTGCATAGTTGCCAACATTTCAAAAATATTTTCAGGGACACTTTTTTTTATAAGTGCTATATTTAGAGTAGCTGAGATCCCCTATGTTCCTCTATACATCACAGTAGTAATCACAAAATCAAATGAGTACTAATAATGGGCAGAACAAATATGAGGACTGAGATTTCCTTTAATTGAACTAACAAAAGTGTGCCCATTCTAGAGCTGGTAACATTGAGGATATTCAGTATAATTTTAAAGAACTGTTTTTGTCGGTAAGAGTCATAAGGGAGGAGTATGGATGGTATAACAGCAATACGGGCTAGCTTAAGGTGTATATTTAGCAGGAAGCACACTCCGCCCGCTGTAAGTGCTGCAAATGCCTGTTAGTGTAACACACCAGGAAAACACAGCAATACGGGCTAGCTTCAGGTGTATATTTAGCAGGAAGCACACTCCGCCTGCTGTAAGTGCTGCAAATGCCTGTTAGTGTAACACACCAGGAAAACACAGCAATACGGGCTTCAGGTGTATACTGTGCAGGAGGCTTAGCAACAATGACACTGACACTGTCCCCTGCCTATCCTTCTCTCTCCCTGCACACAAGGTTTATCAAAGAATATGACACTGACACTCTCCCTGCCTATCCTTCTCTCTCCCTATACACAAGGTTTAGCAAAGAATATGACACTGACACTCTCCCTGCCTATCCTTCTTTCTCCCTGCACACAAAGTGGGAAGTATGTGCAGGTGAGGGAGAGGAATGTGCAGGGTCTAACAGTGGGCACTATGTACAGGAGAGGAGTGGGGAGGGTATGGCAGAAGGCACTATGTACAGGAGAGGAGTGTGAAGGGTATGAGAGTGGGCAGTATGTACAGGAGAGGAGTGTGGAGGGTATGACAGTGGGCTGTATGTACAGGAGAGGAGTGTGGATGGTATGATATTGGCCAGTACACACAGGAGAGGAGTGTGGAGGGTATGATTTTTGCCAGTATACACAGGAGAGGAGTGTGGAGGGTATGACAGCCGGCACTATGTACAATAGAGGAGTTTATTATGAATGTGGGCAGTAGTTACAGGAGAGGAGTGTTGAGGGTATGACAGTGAGCAGTATGTACAGGAGAGGAGTGTGGAGGGTATGACAGTGGGCAGTATGTACAGGAGAGGAGTGTGGATGTATGATAGTGGGCAGTATACACAGGAGAGGAGTGTGGAGGGTATGACAGCCGGGACTATGTACAATAGAGGAGTTTATGAATGTGGGCAGTATGTACAGGAGAGGAGTGTGGACAGTATGACAGCGGGCAATATGTACAGGAGAGGAGTGTGGACGGTATGATACTGAGCAGTATGTACATGAGATGTGTGTGGAGGGTAAGACAGTGAGCAGTATGTACCGGTGAAGAGTGTGGAGGATATGACAGTGGGCAGTATGTATAGGAGAGGAGTGTGGAGGGTATGACAGCCAGCACTATGTACAATAGAGGAGTTTATGAAAGTGGGCAGTATGTACAGGAGAGGAGTGTGGACGGTATGATACTGAGCAGTATGTACATGAGATGAGTGTGGAGGGTAAGACAGTGAGCAGTATGTACAGAAGAGGAGTGGTGAGGATATGACAGTGGGCAGTATGTACAGGAGAGGAGTGTGGAGGTTATGCCAGTGGGCACTATGTACAGGAGAGAAGTGTAGAGGGTATGACAGTGAGCAAGTATGTACAGGAGAGGAGTGTGGAGGGTATGACAGTGGGCACTATGTATAGGAGAGGAGTGTGGAGGGTATGACAGTGAGCAGTATGTACAGGAGAGGAGTGTAGAGGGTACGACAGTGGGCACTATGTACAGGAGAGAAGTGTATGACAGCGGGCACTATGTACAGGACAGGAGCGTGTAGGGTATGACAGCGGGCGCTATGTATAGGAGAGAAGTGTGGAGGGTATGACAGTGAGCAGTATGTACAGGAGAGTTGTGTGGAGAGTATGACAGTGGGCAATATGTACAGGTGAGGAGGATGAAGGAATCTGGGAAGGAAAAATGTAAAGGTTTGTGGAAGGATGTTTAAAGACTGCGTAGGGGTTAAGCGGGCCATACATGGATTGAAATTATGCCAATTAAGCAGAGACCAGCCATAGTCGATCTATGTATGGGCTAGCTGGTTTTACACGAGTCAACCTATTAACCGACTTGAGTACAACCAGCCTGTCAGGTTTTTCACAAAACAATCAGTGCTGCCATCTATAGTTAGCAACACTAATCATTGTATTTACTGGCAGAACACAATAACACTGCAGGAGTGATTCCCCTCATCCACAGGTCAGCAGGTGAGAGGGTGTGTGGGGACAGGCTAGGGAGAGATACTAGTCAGTGGCTGGGTAGGCACTGGCTAGTATCAGAGCCAGATACACACAGGTTGCATACGCCACGATCGTTAGAGCGAGAGCAATAATTCTATAATTCTAGCACTAGACCTCCTCTGTAACTCTAAACACGTAACCTGTAAAAAAAAATTAAAGCATCGCTTAGTATACAAAACAAACATGCTAACTTTAGTGTTTTTTTTTTAATGAATGAAACAGTTTCTTAAAAAAAAAAAAAAAAACGTTTGAAAAATTGCTGCGCAAATACCGTGTAACATAAAAAGTTGCAAAGACCACCATTTTATTCCATAGGGTGTCTGCTAAAACAATATAAATAATTTTTCGGGGTTCTGAGTAATGTTCTAACAAAAAAATGATGATTTTTACATGTAGGAGAGAAGTGTCAGAATTGGCCTGGGAGGCAAGTGGTTAATTACTATAAGTAATATATAAATAATTATTTTAAAGTGGTTGTAAACCCTTTTTTTTTTTTTGACTAACCTGCAAGACAAAGCTATAATGAGCTAGTATGACTAGCATACTAGCTCATTATGTACCACTTACCTTCGATCGGGGCCCCCGAAGTCGTCCGTGTCCCTCCTCTAGCCGCATCCATCGCTGCGGCGATAGCCGGAATGTTACTTCCGGGTATCGCCGCTGCAGCCAATCACAGCGCCGCTCCGGCGCTGTGATTGGCCGGAGCGGAGAAGACGTGACTCCGCGCATGCGCGCGTGAGCTGTCGAATTCGGCTACGTCGTCGAATGTTGCGACCTAGCCGAATTTGTGAATGGGGTGACGTCAGCGTCGCCGCATTTACATACAAATATCTCCTTAACCGTGTAGGTTAAGGAGATATTTCTTGCACCTACAGGTAAGCCTTAATCTAGGCTTACCTGTAGGGCTTTGTTTAAAAAGTGGGTTTACAACCACTTTAAGCACTGTGAGCTCATCCTCTCAGTCTGCTGCAGAGTGTTTCAGTGTTTCAGTATTTAAACTGGCCGCTCTGTATGTAGTTTCTGACAGGCTGCGCAAGCAACCCCATATCTCCGGAACCATAAATGATAGCAGCCCCATATTTTAACCAGTGGTGGGGTAAGTCTTCAAAGTCGATCTTTTTTTGTTGTTTTTTTTTTTTACTCAATTGCCTCAATTGCCTCTCAACAAATAGCTTGGGGTGTCTACTTTCCAAGATGGCACAAAACCCCCCTAAATGACCCTATTTTGGAAAGTAGACAACCCAAGGAAATTGCTGAGAGGCATGTTGAGCCCATTGAATATTTTTTTTTGTCCCAAGTGATTTAATAATGACAAAAAAAAAATTTACAAAAAGTTATCACTTAATGATATATTGCCCAAACATGCCATGGTTATATGTGGAATTGCACCCCAAAATACATTTTGCTGCTTCTCCTGAGTACGGGGATACCACATGTGTGGGACTTTTTGGGAGCCCAGCTGTGTACGGGGCCTCAAAATCCAATCACCGCCTTCAGGATTTCTAAGGGTGCAAATTTTTGATTTCACTCATCACTACCTATCACAGTTTCGAAGGCCATAAAATGCCAAAATAGCACAACCCCCCCCCCCCAAATGACCCCATTTTGGAAAGTAGACACCCAAAGCTATTTGTTGAGAGGCATGTTGAGTTCATGGAATATTTTATATTTTGCCACAAGTTGCGGGAAAATTACAAACTTTTTTTTTTTTTGCACAAAGTTGTCACTAAATGATATATTGCTCACACATGACATGGGCATATGTGAAAATTACACCCCAAAATACATTCTGCTGCTTCTCCTGAGTACGGGGATACCACATGTGTGGGACTTTTTGGGAGCCTAGCCACGTACGGGACCCCGAAAACCAAGCACCGCCTTCAAGATTTCTAAGGGCATAAATTTTTGATTTCACTCCTCACTACCTATCACTACCTATCACAGTTTTGAAGGCCATACAATGTCAAGATGGCACAAAACCCCCCAAATGACCCCATTTTGGAAAGTAGACAACCCAAGGAGATTGCTGAGAGGCATGTTGAGCCCATTGCATATTTTTTGTTTGTCCCAAGTGATTGAATAGTGACAAAAAAAAAAGAAAATGGGGTCATTTGGGGGGTTTTGCCCACACATGCCATGGTTATATGTGGAATTGCACCCCAAAATACATTTTGCTGCTTCTCCTGAGTACGGGGATACCACATGTGTGGGACTTTTTGGGAGCCTAGCCGCGTACGGGGCCCCAAAAACAAAGCACCACCTTCAGGATTTCTAAGGGCGCAAATTTTTGATTTCACTCCTCACTACCTATCACAGTTTCGAAGGCCATAAAATGCCAAGATAGCACAAAACCCCTCCAAATGACCCCATTTTGGAAAGTAGACACCCCAAGCTATTTGCTTAGAGTCATGGTGAGTATTTTACAGCTCTCATTTGTTTTTGAAAATAAAGAAAGAAAATATTTTTTTTTTCTTTTTTCAATTTTCAAAACTTTGTGACAAAAAGCGAGATCTGCAAAATACTCACCATACCTCTCAGCAAATAGCTTGGGGTGTCTACTTTCCTAAATGGGGTCATTTGGGGGGGTTTGTGCCATCTGGGCATTCCATGGCCTCCAAAACTGTGATTGGCAGTGAGGAGTGAAATCAAAAATTTACACCCTTAGAAAGCCTGAAGGTGGTGCTTGGTTTTTGGGGTCCAGTACGCGGCTAGGCTCCCAAAAAGTCTCACACATGTGGTATCCACGTACTCAGGAGAAGCAACAGAATGTATTTTGGGGTGTAATTCCACATATGCCCATGGCACGTTTGAGCAATATATCATTTAGTGACAACTTTGTGCAAAAAAAAATATATGTATTATTTTTCCCGCAACTTGTGTCAAAATATAAAATATTCCATGGACTCGACATGCCTCTCAGCAAATAGCTTGGGGTGTCTACTTTTCAAAATGTGGTAATTTGGGGGGGTTTTGAACTGTCCTGGCATTTTCTGCACAACATTTAGAAGCTTATGTCACACATCATGGAAAAGAAAAAATTGCGCCAGTTTTAATGTCCAATGGTAGGTTTGAACACTGTCCAGCAAAAAGGTACACTTGCTGTTGCAACACCCAGTGAATGGATCATAGACAGGTGCACCACCACCAAATAAATGAACTGCTTACCAGATAGTAAGCTAAGTAAGCAGATGGCTTAAACCCAGCCAGGGTCTTTGTCCCAATGGAGATCCTATGTAAAAATGATAGCTCCCATGTCCCGATAAAACAGACTCCTGGGTCCCACAGGCTCCGTGTGTATGTATGGGCAATCAATCCAAAAAACAAAAAAGGAGGAACATAGCGTGACACCGTTTTGTTCAAATGCACGGTAGGTGCATATGCCTTTAAGGCACAAGTTAAACCAATATATGCACAAAATCACCCAGTGAATGATTCCTTGGACAAGTGCACCACCACCACATGAATATCCTGCTTACCAGATATCACTCCAAGTATTGAAGATGGCTAAACCCAGCCAGGGCCTTTGACTTAGCAGGAGTGTCAGCTGCTGTATGTATGCTAATACAATTCTCAGGCGAGTAAATAACCATCCATAGATAACATACGGGGTGAACGATGATCAGCCAAAAAGAGAGGAAATAGAAGGGACCATAGTGTAAGATCGTCTACAACTTGGTTTATTGAGAAGTAAAAAACACAATTACACTTCTGCAGATATAAAATCACGATAAAATGAGAAGTCGGCCGGCTACAAGAACTATCCCCGTTCTCAACACGAGACAGCGCGGTGACGTCAGCACACACCTTTTGAACTGTCCTGGAATTTTATGCACATTTAGAAGCTTATGTCACACATTACCCACTCTTCTAACCACTTGAAGACAAAGCCCTTTCTGACACCTTTTGTTTACATGAAAACATATATATTTTTTGCGAGAAAATTACGTTGAACCCCCAAACATCCAAACATTATATATTTTTTTAAAGCAAAGGCCCTAAAGATTAAAATGGTGGGTGTTGCATTTTTTTTCCCACACAGTAATTGCGCAGCGATTTTTCAAATGCATTTTTTGGGGAAAAAATACACTTTTTAAATTTTAGTGCACTAAAACACACTATATTGCCCAAATTTTGGATGAAATAAAAAAGATGATCTTAGGCCAAGTACATGGATAACAAACACGCTTTAAAATTGCGCACAAACGCGCAGTGGCGACAAACTACATACATTTTTAAAAGCCTTTAAAAGCCTTTACAGGTTACCACATTAGATTTACAGAGGAGGTCTACTGCTAAAATTACTGCCCTCGATCTAACCTTCGTGGTGATACCTCACATGCATGGTGCAATTGCTGTTTACATATGACGCCAAACCGACGCTTGCGTTCGCCTTTGCGCAAGAGCAGGGGGAGGACAGAGGTGTTTTTTTTTTGCTTTTTTATTTTATTTTTAAACTGTTCCTTCCATTTTTTTTTTTTTTTTTGTTATCTCAGGGAATGTAAATATCCCCTATGATAGCAATAGATAGTGACAGGTACTCTTTTTTTTGAAAAAATTGGAGTCTATTAGACCCTAGATCTTTCCTCTGCCCTCAAAGCATCTGACCACACCAAGATCGGTGTGATAAAATGCTTTCCCAATTTCCCAATGGCACTGTTTATATCCAGGGGGGGGGCATTCCCTCCCACTGCTTGTAAAAGCAGTCTAGAGGCTAATTATCTGCTAGGATTGCTTTTAAATGAAAGCCGACCGCTGGCTGAAAAGAATGATACCAAGATGATACCTAAACCCGAAGGCATCATTCTGGTATAACCATTCAAAGTCCAGCAACATACCAGTACGTTGCTGGTCCTTGTTGGACATATTTTGTAATCTTTTTTTTCCAGCAGCCTGTTGGCTGAACGAAAAAAAGAGATTAATCTGTGGGTATGCCCACCATTAGAATACCTCCCTTCATCTACCCACTTCTAATGATGGGCATACATGCACCATTTATATATGCCGAAGCATGGGGGCATCCTCTCGCAAAAGTTATGCCGCGTACACACGGTCTGACTTTTCCACGGGCAAGCCTCTGTCGGAATTTCGACCGTATGTACGTGGCATTAGGATCAAAATTGCTCCTCCGCCCCTGCTGCCCCCATGCTTCGGCATATATGCTCTTTTTTTTTTTTTTAACTGTGGTGGTGAAATCACCTCCTACAGCGTTGGAGTCACGGTTTTATGTATCGTGGGAGCAAACGCTGTTGCTGTCAAGATAAATAAATCCACGCTGCAACTGAATGGCGTACCTGATAAGCAAGTGATGGTTAACATTAAAACAAAGTAACATTACAGTATAACAGTAAGACCTTACCATACCATACCTGCAAAGCAAATACCAAAAAAAACATAGTAAAAAATAAAAAAAAATTTAACGCAACCTGTGCCTAAAATATATATATGCCGAAGCATGGGGGCATCCTCCCGCAAAAAAGTTATGCCGCGTACACACGGTCTGACTTTTCCATGGGCAAGCCTCTGTCGGAATTTTGACCGTATGTACGCGGCATAAAAAGTTATGCCGCACACACACGGTCAGAGTTTTCCACGGGCAAGCTTCCGTCGGAATTTCGACCGTATTTACGTAGCATTAGGAGCAAAATTGCCCCTCCGCCCCTGCTGCCCACATGCTTCGGCATATATGCTCTTTTTTTAACTGTGGTGGTGAACCTCCTACAGCGCTGGAGTCACGGCTTTATGTATCGTGGGAGCAAACGCGGTTGCTGTCAAGATAAATAAATCTGCGTTGCAGCTGAATGGCGCACCTGAAAACAAAAAAATGGTTAACAATAAAACACAGTAAACAGTAAAGTATAAAAAAATTACATACCTGAAAAGCAAGCATGATAAAACATAATAATAAAACATTGCAGAATAGAATACAGTAAAAAAAATAGCAGAACAATAGAGAGAAAATAGCAAGAGAGTACAATAAAACAACAACAATTTTTTTTATTTATTTTTTTGTGTTTTTTATTTTTTTATTTATTTTTTTTACACTTTTTTTGTAACTGTAACAACTGTGAAGCCCCGTACACACGATCGGATAACCTATGGATCTGTCCATCGGAAATCCGATGAAACTGTTTTTCATCAGTCTTGGTCACACACCATCAGTCAAAAAACCGACCGTTCCAAACGTGGTGACGTAAAACACTCCGATGAGCCGAGAAAAATGAAGTTTAATGCTTCTGAGCATGCGTCGACTTGATTCTGAGCATGCGTGGGTTTTTTAACCGATGGACTTGCCCATAGACGATCGGAAATTCCCATTGGTTTTTTATCCATCGGAAAATTTTAAAACAAGTTCTATTTTTTACAACCGATGGAAAAAAGACCGATGGGTACCATACACGATCCGTTGGTCTGATGAAAACCATCCATCGGACGGTTTTCATCAGTCAAACCGATCGTGTGTACGGGGCTTAACAGTTCGGTTCTCTCAAAATGAGATGGCATCTTGGGAGACCCTGTGTAAGTGTGTCCTAGTCTGTGAAATACTGTACCCTACGCTAAAACTTCACTAGTGTGTGGAAGTGTTCAAAACATTTACCAATGCAAAGACCAGGATTGTCAGGACAGCGTGGACAATAATAACGGGTGTCACGCCTATATCCGCGCTTGCTACAGACACGATATTCTTTGGGGGGCTCGTTGGGTAGGGGTACTCTCGAGGACATACGGAAAATGCCTCTCATGCAGCCAGCTTACTGCATTTGCTTGGGAATGGTGAGGTGCAGAACCGCCTGGATACAGGAGGTCTGTGACAATCTCTTCCTGGAATGTAAGGAAGGATAAAGTCCCGCCTGAAGCTCTGTATAGCACATGAGCGTTCAGCAAAGCCAATTAAAATAAGTAAACAGACACTTTTTTGTACCAGCGCCTTACGGGCAACTAGATACGGCGATACCAACTGGTCGTTGAGGTCCACCCCTCCCATATTTTGATTATATTCGTGGACACAGAGGGGTTTCTCCACAACACCAGCCACCGTACGAATTTGGACTGTCGTGTCTGCATAAAGGTAGGTAAGAACGAAAACATTCTTATTATCCCTCCACTTCACAGCGAGCAAATTATTACACTTCAAGCAGGCTCTCTCCCCCAGCCTAAGACGGGAATCTACAAGCCGCTGGGGAAACACCCGGCGATTAGATCGCACGGTGACACATGCGCCAATCTGATGATCAAACAAGTGACTAAAAAGTGGCAATTGTCCACATATAAGTGGTACCCCTTTCTGAATAAGGGTGACACCAAGTTCCACACTATCTTGCCAGCGCTCCCTATGTAATCTGGGCAGTTCTCCGGCTCTACGTAACTATCTTTTCCCTCATAAACCATAAAGCTCCATGCATAGCCTGTTGCCCTGTCACAGAACTTATAGAGCTTGACCCCGTATCTGGCACGCTTGCTGGGAAGGTACTGTTTGAAAGACAAGCAGCCAGAAAATTTAATCAGGGACTCATCAACGTTGACAACTTGATCAGGAGTAAACAAGGCTGCAAAACGTTAGTTGAAGTGGTTTATGAGGGGCCGAATTTTGTAGAGCCGATCGTATTCAGGGTCTCCACGAGAATGACAAAGTTAATTGTCGTTGAAGTGCATGAACCGCAAGATCTGCTCGTATCGTTTCCTGGACATGGAGGCAGAAAACACGGACATATGGTCAATTGGGCGCATGGACCAATACGACCGCAACTTCGTGAATTTATGTATGCCCATGTTGAGGGAAAGGCCCAGAAAGGTCTTAAATTCGGAAACCGTAACTGATTTCCAATCTCTGGCAAGGTAAGGCAACTGGGGATTAGCGGCGATGAATTGACCAGCATATAAATTAGTTTGGTCCACAATAGCTCTATAGAGATATTCCGTGAAAAACAGCGAATAAAAATTAAGTGGCGTAAAATCAGCTGTTTCCACCTGAATACCGGGTTGGCCAGTGAATGGGGGAATACAGGTTCTGCAGAAGTGGCGGGCACCCAATCAGGATTGGCGAATTCTGCAGGAAGGACACAATGGGCACGATGGGCCTGCCTTTGTCTTCTTCTTGGTGGCCGTGGGACACTACTTGTGATTGCCACCTCGCCAGCTTGAACTGCACTTATGGGACTCGCCACGTTACCAAGTGTTACTGCAGTGCTGGATGTACGTCCAGGGTGTACTAGGCCACTGGTGCACCGTCTGGACATTGGCCTTCTTTTGGGAGAAAGAATAGACTTTTCCCTATATTCTAGGGACGAGAACCAATGGAGGGAGGTAACTCGCTGCAGGACCCAACAATAGTATGAACACCGCTCAACCTCTTATACCAGGAGGATACGGGCATGTGGCATGGTGTGCCTTACCCTGCAAGTGAAGGTAAGCAGGAAAAAAGGTCCGTGTGCTACATGAGGAAAAAAAATAAATCTAAAATCTAAAGGGATGCAGGCCCCATTATTGGTATTTACTCAGGGGGATGAATACAAATGCATGCCACACTTTTTAGATACTTGTAAAAAAAAAATTATAATTTTCCTTCCACTTCACAATTATGTGTTACTTTGTGTTGGTCTATCACATAAAATCCCAGTAAAATACTTTTACGTTTTTGGTTTTAACTGGCCCTGTTGTCAACCTCCTGGCTGACAACTATGGCTAAATAATCAAAGAAGTTGGGTGGAAGATTGCCAGTCGAACAGCAGCTGCATTCAGGCTGGGTTCACACTATTGCAAATTGGATGCGGGTTTCCCCACATCCAATTCGCATAGCAGGAGATTGTGACTGGCTCTCTATGGAGCCGGTTTGCACATCTCCGCAGCGGCTCCGAAGTGAATTGCACAGGAGCCCTATGCTTCATTTGGTCTGTTTCAGGTCTGAATGCAGCCCAATTCAGGCTGAAATCGGACCTGAAACGTGAATGGAGAAGCACCAGACTCCTGCTGTGAGCCATTGCGTTTTCAAGAGTTAACCCAGCCTTAATAAGCTGTCAATAGCAGCAGTCTGTTAGATGCTTTTTTTTGTTCAGCTTGGTAGGTTGGATGAACAAAAAATCTATGTTTGTATGCTAGCTTTACAAAGTAATAGTGGGTATCTTGCGGCGACTGCTCTCAGGCAGGATGTTTACTCCTAAAAGTTTAAGGCCTTGTTCACACTTGCTCAAAACACTGATGCTTAACCACTTGCCGACCACAATACGTACATATACAGCTGTTCTCAAAAGTTTGCATACCCTGGCAGAAATTGTGAAATTTTGGCATTAATATGTAAAATATGACCATGCCAAAAAATAGGATTTTTTACTCACCGTAAAATCCTTTTCTCTGAGTCCATGGACCGACACAGCTTCTCTATTGACAAAGTGGGTATTATCCGTTAATTAGGAGTGACTAGGCAGAAAACTTGTAAAAAGTGTTGCATCACACCTTCTACAGTACCGCCCAGGGGGCGGACCCTCTGGGTATATCACCTCAGTCTGCATCTCGCAGATCAGTTCGTCAAAAAGCAGTACAAACTTAAAAGGAGGGGTGGGTGCTCTGTCGGTCCATGGACTCAGAGAAAAGGATTTTACGGTGAGTAAAAAATCCTATTTACTCTTTCGTCCATGGACCGACACAGCTTCTCTATTGACAAAGTGGGACGTCCCGAAGCAGTGTCAGAGAAAAAACGAGGGGTGGTAACAGCATAAAAATAAAATTCACCCCAAACACAAAACAGCACTCCTCCAACGGAGGAGCTGCAACTCTAAACAGCCGCTTGCAAAACCTTGCGGCCGAAAGAGGCATCCGAAGATGCGCCTACATCAACTTTGTAGAATTTTGTGAAAGTGTGAGCGGACGACCAAGTCGCCGCTTTACATAATTGGGAAACAGACGCTTGATGTCGGAAAGCCCAAGAGGCACCTATTGCCCCAGTCGAATGCGCAGTGACCGGAAAGGGGGGCGCTTGACCCTTTTAAGGTGTAAGCCTGGATTACTATCTGTCGGATCCACCTAGAGATGGTGGCCGACGAGACTGCTTGGCCCTTCTTGGGACCAGCCACCGAAACAAACAGTGAATCTGACTTCCGGAACAGGGTAGTACCAGATAGGTATACTCTCAAAGCTTGGACAACGTCCAAGGAATGCAACGCCGACTCCTTAGGATTCGACGGATGAGGACACAAGGATGGAAGTACAATGTCTTCATTGAGATGAAAAGCCGAAACGACTTTCGGAAGAAAGGAAGGCTGCGGCCGCAGCACCAACTTATCCTTGTGGAAAATCAAATAGGTAGCCTTGCAGGACAAGACTGCCAGCTCAGAGACTCGTCTAACTGACGTAACAGCCACCAAAAAGACCACTTTCTGAGAAAGTGTCAACAGCGGAATATCTCTAATATTCTCAAACGGTGCCGTCTGAAGCACCGAGAGGACCAGGTTCAAGTCCCACGGAGGTAGCGGGGGACGGACCGGAGAGACCACATGTCTAACCCCCTGCACAAATGTACTCACGAGAGAGTGAGTCGCCAGGGGTTGCTGAAAAAAGACAGCCAGGGCAGATATCTGTCCCTTAATTGTACTTCGGGCAAGCCCTAGGTCCACCCCATGCTGTAAAAACAGCAGGATTCTGGAAACCAAATAAGTACGCGGATGCCATTTCATTTCCTCACACATGGAGATGTAGACCTTCCAAGTACGGTGATAAACCTTCCTAGAGGACGGTTTCCGAGCACTTCTCATAGTAGAGATTACTGAATCTAACAGGCCCCGGTCTCTCAGTACCTGGTTCTCAACAGCCATGCCGTTAAAGCCAGTGACTGTAAAGCAGGATGGAGTATGGGACCTTGCGATAGCAGGTCCTTCCGTAGTGGTAGGCGCCAGGGGACGTCTGCTACCAGACGTACTAGATCGGCGTACCAAGGATGCTGAGGCCAATCTGGAGCGATTAGGATCATTGGAATTCCCTCTGCCTCCACTCTGCGGAGCAGAAGAGGAAGAAGCCTTAAGGGAGGGAAGGCATAGATTAGCCGATACTGACCCCACGATGCCACCAACGCGTCCGTTGTGTCTGCCCATGGGTCTCTTGACCGGGCCACAAACCTCAATACCTTCCGATTGAGTCGGGAAGCCAGAAGATCTACGTCTGGTGTGCCCCATCTTTGGCAGAGGAGTTGGAACACCTCCGGGTGTAAGGACCATTCTCCCTGGTCCAGCATCTGGCGGCTCAGGTAGTCCGCCTGCCAGTTTTCCACACCCGGAATGTACACGGCCGACAGTGCTGGTACGCTCCTCTCTGCCCACTTCAGGATGCGAGCGACCTCCGATGCTGCAGCTGAGATTCTTGTTCCTCCTTGATGATTGACATATGCCACTGCTGTGGCGTTGTCTGACTGGACCCTGCAGCCTCTGAGACCCTTTGAAGAGGCACAGCCTGATCGCCCGGATTTCCAGGACATTGATCGGCAGGAGGGCTTCCTCTGGGGTCCAGCGACCTTGCGCCGACTGAACACCCCAGACTCCCCCCCAACCTGTAAGGCTGGCGTCCGTCGTGATCACTATCCAGTAAACCGGAAGAAATTACTTCCCTCCATTAGAGCCGGTGCTGTCAGCCACCATACCAGGGATCTCCTGACTAGGTGGCTCACTCGGATTTGATAATCCAGAGATGATGGACATCTGTTCCATCTGGACAGAACTTCCTTCTGTAACACTCGAGTGTGGTATTGAGCATATGGGACCGCCTCGAAGGAGGCTACCAAGAGGCCTAACACTCGCATGCAAAAACGGAGTGACGACCAATTCCTGGAAGTCAGCTGCCGTACTGCAGCCCGGAGGGTCTGCAACTTCTCCACAGGGAGGAATACCTTTGCCTCTGAGGAATCCAGAATCAACCCCAGGTAGGCGTTGAGTGGGCACCAATACTGACTTTTGCGTGTCTAGTATCCAACCACAGTCTCGAAGAGTCTGACAGGTAATGGACACGCGCTTACCTCTAATTCTGAGCTTGAAGGGGCCTTCAGCAGAAGGTCGTCTAAGTAGCCCATGATAGCGATACCCCGCTGTCTTAAAAGTGGCAGAATCGGAGCGAGCACCTTGGTGAACGTCCTGGGTGCTGAGGCAAGGCCAAATGGGAGGGCCACAAACTGGTAGTGGTTCTTCCCGATAGCAAATCCCAGAAACCACTGGTGTCTGGAGTATATGGGGACATGCAGGTATGCGTCCTTGATGTCCAAGGAGGCCAGAAAGTCCCCCGGATGGAGAGCCGTGACTACAGATTGAACCGACTCCATCCGAAATCTTTGTACCTTCACAAAGCAATTGAGGGCTCTGAGATCCAAGATTGGACGAACCCCCTCCTTCTTCGGCACAATGAACAGATTTGAGTAAAAACCCTGACCCTGTTCCTGTTCTGGAACTGGAATAACTACCCCGCGTTCCAGTAGACCCTGGACCGCCCCATACAGGGCCTCCCGACGGGTCGGTAGTAGCTGGAGATTGGAGGTGACGAATCTGTCCGGTGGACAAAATAGAAATTCTATCTTGTAGCCTGAGGAGATTACTTCGCAAACCCACCCGTCGGAGACTAGAGCTGTCCACTGAGCCGCGAATTTGCGAAGACGTCCCCACCCAAGAGCTGGGTGGGGGCGGACCTTCATGAGGACGCAGATTTGTCCGCAGGCTTGTTGGGTCTGCGGGACCAAGGACGCTTTTGTCCTTGGGCAGGCGCCTTGTCGGCCTGGGGTCTTTTCCCTGTCACCCTAGGGGGACGAAAAAAACGCTTGCGTGCAGTAAAGGAGGGCCCTTGCCCTTGGCGTGGCCCCTACCCTTGCTAGTTTGAGGGAGCAAAGTGCTTTTACCTCCTGTGGCATTGTTGATGATGTCATCCATAGAGCCCCCAAAAAGTCTGTCGCCCTTAAAAGGCAGATCCAACAGGGCTTTCTTGGAGGTCTGGTCCGCAGACCAGCCCTTTAGACAGATCAGGCGGCGTATTGCTACTGCATATACCTAAGCTTTTGACAGCAGGGGAATAGTATCCATGTCTGACTCGCAGACAAACCTAAGGCCCTGGACCAACTGGTCGGCCAATTTTATCTCATTAGGAAGAGCATCTCGCTCCTTAACCCCTGGAGTAGCAATCATGCCCATTCAGTAAGTGTCTGAGACTCTAGGGCACCCGCCAATGCCGGGCATACTGCCGAGCCTACCACTGAGTATAGGTAGCGAGCGAGTGCTTCAGCCTTCTTATCCACAGGGTCCTTGAAAATAGGAGCCCCTTCTACTGGAATTGTGGTGGCTCTATTAAGTCTGGACACCGGAGGATCCACTATAGGGGGAGAGGTCCATTTCTTCAGAAAACTCTCCTCAAAGGGGTACCGTACCGCAAACCTCTTTGGGGCTGTAAAGACCCTCAGTGGGTTCTCCCATTCCTTGTATAAGAGTTTGTCAAAATAAGACACACAAGGGAACACCTTAGCAGTGCGGGCAGGTTTATGAAACCCAAAGTGGACCGGAGTCTCTGCTGCTTCTGCAGTATTTTCCAACTTTAGCGTATCCCGCACTGCAGTAATAAGGTCAGATACCAAAGCCGTCTCGCGTACTGACCTGGACTTGGAGTCATCCTCACTGTCCGGTCACGGTCTGCAGTCTCTGATGCGTCAGAATCTGGGCCCTGAGTCGTAGCTGGAATTGGTTCTGCATCAGAATTATCCCCAGAAGCTTGCAGGGGACGGGGGCGTTTACTACCCCCTGTATTCCCGTGTGCTGCTTCCACCCTGGCAGCAAACGCCTCTAGGATTGCCGTCATAGCGTTCATAGACACCTCAGGGGCACCAGCTGCTAAATCTGGTGTTTCAGGGGAGAAGACATCTGGCTCAGATGCCATGCTGACCACGCGCTGACACCCACAGGGCTCCAGGCAAGATATCAATAGGCCACCCTCCTGTGCTGCAGAGATGCTGGGTCACCCAGAGGACTCACCATCCTGGACCGGTACTGCTATGCTGCCGTGTGCTGCACCTGTGATGCTGTCCCACTGCTGCTGTGTCAGCCTGCTTCTTTTATCAGCGCTTCCTGTGTGAATTTTTCGCGCCAGTGTAATGCACCCTAGAGGCCGGAGACTCTCGCAAAATGGCCGCCAAAACGTCTGTATGGAAGATAATGTGGGCTCTAAGAAAATGGCCGCCGAGCCGAAGATAGAGGCCAAAGCAGCCGTAGACCACAAAAAGATGGCCGCTGAACGGCAATATATACATACAGCGTGGATCATAACAAACATGGCCGCCGATCAGTCGATAGAGGCCAGTGGGTGTGGAACTACAAAAAAATGGTGCCGAAACCACAGGAAGATGGCCGCCGGGCAGTCACTAGAGGCCGAACCCGGCATGGGCCACCGCAAAATGGCCGCCGACAGCATGGAGGAGGAAGCACACACAGGTAAGCAGAAATTACATTTCTTTTAAATGTTAGTTACAGCCAGCCCTGCTCCAGTGGAACCCCTTAGGTGACCCCCAGCACCCAGCAACCTTTAGCTAGAAGCCCAGGGAGGAGGGAAAGGCAGGGAGAGAGGGAAGAAAGGGGCCACAACCACTTACTTGATCTCTCCAGGAATGTCCAGCCAAATCACCCAGCCGAGGCAGGGGAGTTTACTTACCTATCCTGCATGTATCATGCTGGAAGACATTCCAAACAGATCATCGTCCGCGCACAGAAGGTGACTGTTGGCCAGGCATGCTGTGATTGGACCCAAGGGGACGATCATATGTATGCCCTGGAGCGCGACGCTCACCGGACAGGCTGCTGCGACTCGGCTGTAAGGTCAGCCGAAGCTGAGCGGTCCGATGCAAGCCTTGGAGCGTAAGCTCACCGGCCAGGCTGCTGCGACTCAGCCGTAAGGTCAGTCAAAGATGAGCGGTCCGATGCAGGCCCTGAAGTGTAGGCTCACCGGCCACCCGTGGAGCGACGGGCATGTCGTGGAAAACCCAGCGCGTAGCTAGGGTCGGCACACGCTCGATGGCCGAAACTGGGGAGACTACAAGGATCGAGGATCCAGCCTGTCACCCAGTCGGCAGTTGATCGAAGATCGCAAGAAACAAAAAAAAAAATTTAGCAAAAAAATAAATATTTTTCCCCCGGACCAATGGGCCCGAAGGGAGCCATGTCCTACTCCTTGCTAGACAGAAAAAACTGATCTGTGAGATGCAAACTGAGTTGATATACCCAGAGGGTCCGCCCCCTGGGCGGTACTGTAGAAGGTGTGATGCAACACTTTTTACAAGTTTTCTGCCTAGTCACTCCTAATTAACGGATAATACCCACTTTGTCAATAGAGAAGCTGTGTCGGTCCTTGGACGAAAGAGTAAACTGTCTTTTATTTAACCACTTAAGGACCAAGCCTCTTTCTGAGATTTGGTGTTTACAAGTTAAAAACATTTTTTTTGCTAGAAAATTACTTAGAACCCCCAAACATTATATATATTTTTTTCTAACACCCTAGAGAATAAAATGGCGGTCGTTGCAATACTTTCTGTCACACCGTATTTGCGGTCTTAAAAGCGCACTTTTTTTGGAAAAAATACACTTTTTTTAATAAAAAAATAAGACAAAAGTAAAGTTAAACCCAATTTTTTTTTATATTGCAAAAGATAATTTTACGCAGAGAAAACTGATATCCACCATGTCACGCTTCAAAATTGCGCCCACTCGTGGAATGGCGACAAACTTTTACCCTTAAAAATCTTTTTTAACTATTTTTTACTTTTTCCCTTTTATTTTTACACCGTTTTTTTTTTTTTTAACCACTTAAGCCCCGGACCATTTTGTAGCTAAAGGACCAGAGGTGTTTTCAGAATTTGGCAGTGCGCTGCTTTAACTGGAAATTGTGCGGACATGCAATGTTGTACCCAAACGAAATTTGCGTCCTTTTCTTCCCACAAATAGAGCTTTCTTTTAATGGTATTTGATTGCCTCTGCGATTTTTATTTTTTGTGATATAAACGGAAAAAGACTGAAAATTTTGAAAAAAAATGATATTTTCTACATTTTATTATAAGAAAAATCGAATAAACTCAATTTTAGTCATACATTTAGGCCAAAATTCAGCCACATGTCTTTAGTAAAAAAAAATGTCAATAAGCGTATATTTATTGGTTTGCGCAAAAGTTATAGCGTCTACAAACTAGGGTACATTTTCTGGAATTTACACAGCTTTTAATTTATGACTGCCTATCTCATTTCTTGAGGTGCTAAAATGGCAGGGCAGTACAAAACCCCTCCAAATGACCCCATTTTGGAAAGTAGACATCCCAAGGAAATTGCTGAGAGGCATGTTGAGCCCATTGAATATTTTTTTTTTGTCTCAAGTGATTGAATAATGACAAAAAAAAAAAAAATTACAAAAAGTTGTCACTAAATGATATATTGCTCACACGTGCCATGGTTATATGTGGAATTGCACCCCAAAATACATTTTGCTGCTTCTCCTGAGTACGGGGATACCACATGTGTGGGACTTTTTGGGAGCCTAGCCGCGTACGGGCCCCCGAAAACCAAGCACCGCCTTCAGGATTTCTAAAGGCGCAAATTTTTGATTTCACTCCTCACTACCTATCACAGTTTCGAAGGCCATAAAATGCCAAAATAGCACAAAACCCCCCCAAATGACCCCATTTTGGAAAGTAGACACCCAAAGCTATTTGCTGAGAGGCATGGTGAGTATTTTACAGCTCTCATTTGTTTTTGAAAACGAAGAAAGAAAATATATTTTTTTTATTTTTATTTTTTTTAATTTCCAAAACTTTGTGACAAAAAGCGAGATCTGCAAAATACTCACCATACCTCTCAGCAAATAGCTTGGGGTGTCTACTTTCCAAAATGGGGTCATTTGGGGGGTTTTGTGCCATCTGGGCATTCCATGGCCTCCGAAACTGTGATAGGCAGTGAGGAGTGAAATCAAAAATTTACACCCTTAGAAAGCCTGAAGGCGGTGCTTGGATTTCGGGGTCCCGTACGCGGCTAGGCTCCCAAAAAGTCTCACACATGTGGTATCCCCGTACTCAGGAGAAGCAACAGAATGTATTTTGGGGTGTAATTCCACATATGCCCATGGCATGTTTGAGCAATATATCATTTAGTGACAACTTTGTGCAAAAAAAATAAAAATAAAAAATAAATTGTCTTTTTTCCGCAACTTGTGTCAACATATAAAATATTCCATGGACTCGACATGCCTCTCAGTATATAGCTTGGGGTGTCTACTTTCCAAAATTGGGTCATTTGGGGGGGGGTTTTGAACTGTCCTGGCATTTTATACACAACATTAGGAAGCTTACATCCACTCTTACTTGAAGACAAAGCCCTTTCTGACACTTTTTGTTTACATGAAAACATTTTTTTTTCAAGAAAATTATGTTGAGCCCCCAAATATTATATATTTTTTTAAAGCAAAGGCCCTTTTGGGGAAAAAATACACTTTTTTTAATTTTAATGCACTAAAACACACTATATTGCCCAAATGTTTGATGAAATAAAAAAGATGATCTTAGGCCGAGTACATAGATACCAAACATGACATGTTTTTAAAATTTCGCACAAACGCGCATTGGCGACAAACTACATACATTTTTAAAAGCCTTTACAGGCTACCACGTTAGATTTACAGAGGAGGTCTACTGCTAAAATGACTGCCCTCGATCTGACCTTCGCGGTGATACCTCACATGCATGGTGCAATTGCTGTTTACATATGACGCCAGACCGACGCTTGCGTTCGCCATTGTGCAAGAGCAGGGCAGGACAGTGGTGCTTTTTTTTTTTTTTATTATTAATTTTGCTTTTTTCTTTTATTTTTAAACTGTTCCTTTCATATTTTTTTTTTTTTTATCATTTTTATTGTTATCTCAGGGAATGTAAATATCCCCTATGATAGCAATAGGTAATGACAGGTACTCTTTTTTGAAAAAACTGGGGTCTATTAGACCCTAGATCTTTCCTCTGCCCTCAAAGCATCTGACCACACCAAGATCGGTGTGATAAAATGCTTTCCCAATGGCGCTTTTTATATCCGGGGGGGGGGACATTCCCTCCCACTGCTTATAAAAGCAGTTCAGAGGCTAATTAGCCACTAGGATTGCTTTTACATGAAAGCCGGCCGCTGGCTGAAAAGAATGATACCAAGATGATACCTAAACCCGCAGGCATCAATCTGGTATAACCATTCAAAGTCCAGCAACATACCAGTACGTTGCTGGTCCTTGTTGGACATGTATTGTAATCTTTTTTTTCATGCAGCCTGTTGGCTGAACGAAAAAAGAGATTGATCGGTGGGTATGCCCACCATTAGAATACCTCCCTTCATCCACCCACTTCTAATGATGGGCATACATGCACCATTTATATATGCCGAAGCATGGGGGCATCCTCCCGCAAAAGTTATGCGCACACACATGGTCGGACTTTTCCATGGGCAAGCCTCCGTCGGAATTTCGACCGTATGTACGCGGCATTAGGAGCAAAATCGCTCCTCCGCCCCTGCTGCCCCAATGCTTCGGCATATATGCTTTTTTTTTTAACTGTGGTGGTGAAATCACCTCCTACAGCACTGGAGTCGCAGGGATCAGGCCTGTCTCTGCGAACGCTGCAGTTATGTGTGTTGTGTTTTGTAAGTGACAGTGATCGATCGATACTGCACTTGGGTGGCCTGGGCTGGACGGAGGGGCAAAACGCAGGTGCTAGCAGGTATCTGGGCTGATCCCGCTAACACTGCGTTTTTGGGAACCCTAAACTGCTGGGGACGCTAGTATAGATCTGATCAGATCAGATGTTGATCTGTTCAGATACTATACCACTAAGGGAGGTGTATGCTTCACGCGTGGGTGTTAGCGTTACTGGCACTAACCTGACGCTGCCTGGGGCGACGCAGACCCTCTCTGACGCTTAAACCTAATTGATATCACCCACCGGGCGATCAGGGGGTTAAACCTTTATTGGGTTATTGACGGCGGGTGCCCTGACACTATAAAAAGCAAACTAACTAACCAGCGTCACCGTAACACTTATATGGTGATCACTGGTGAAAGGGTTAACTAGGGGCAATCAGGGGGTTAAACCTTTATTGGGTTATTGACGGCGGGTGCCCTGACACTATAAAAAGCAAACTAACTAACCAGCGTCACCGTAACACTTATATGGTGATCACTGGTGAAAGGGTTAACTAGGGGCAATCAGGGGGTTAAACCTTTATTAGGTAATATATGGGGGTACCCGACGCTATAAAAACCTGCGGCGAACCTAAAAAAAATAACTGGCTACCTATCGGCATCACCGACACTAAGACAGCGATCAGAAAAACGATTGCTTAGTGACAGCGGTGCTAGGGGGTGAAAGGGTTACCTGGGGGGCGGGCGATCAAGGGGTTAAACCTTTATTGGGTAATATATGGGGGTACCCGATGCTATAAAAACCTGCGGCGAACCTAAAAAAAATAACTGGCTACCTATCGGCATCACCGACACTAAGACAGCGATCAGAAAAACGATCGCTTAGTGACACTGGCAAAATGGGGTGAAAGGGTTACCTGGGGGGGCGATCAAGGGGTTAAACCTTTATTAGGCAATATATGGGGGTACCCGACGCTATAAAAACCTGCGGCGAACCTAAAAAAAATAACTGGCTACCTATCGGCATCACCGACACTAAGACAGCGATCAGAAAAACGATCACTTAGTGACACGGGTGAAAGGGTTACCTGGGGGGGCGATCAAGGGGTTAAACCTTTATTAGGTAATATATGGGGGTACCCGACGCTATAAAAACCTGCGGCGAACCTAAAAAAAATAACTGGCTACCTATCGGCATCACCGACACTAAAACAGCGATCAGAAAAACGATCGCTTAGTGACGGCGGTGCTAGGTGGTGAAAGGGTTACCTGGGGGGCGATCAAGGGATTAAACCTTTATTAGGGGGGGGGGTTAGGGGGCTACACTGGACCTAAACTAACTGCCCTGACACTTTTACAGTCACAAATGTCACTGATTGCAGTGATCAGTAAATAAATGGTCACTGCAATCAGTGACACTGTGACTGGGGGCTGGGGGGTGATCTGGGGGGGCCTGGGGGGGCGATTTATGTACCTATGTGTGTGGTGTTAGTGTAGTGTTTGTGCACTAACCTGTGTGTCTTCTCTCATGCGGCGCTCGGTATATGTGAGCGCCGCATGAGGGATGACATCACTTCCTCCTGCCTGTGTAAACATTACACAGGCAGAGGAAGCATTTGATTCGCCGGGAGCGATCGCGAGGGGTGGCCAGAATCGAATGGCGGCCCCCTCATCACAGATCGCTCCCGAAGCGATCCCGGCCTCTCACTGTACCGGAGGGGGGTCCGATTGGACCCCCCACCCATACGAAGGCAGGTACGTGATTGTGACTGTCCGTGCCATTCTGCCGACGTATAATTACAGTGGGCGGTCGTTAAGTGGTTAAAGATGTCACTTTTATTCCTATTACAAGGAATGTAAACATCCCTTGTAATAGAAAAAAAGCATGACAGAACCTCTTAAATATGAGATCTGGGGTCAAAAAGACCTCAGATCTCATATTTACACAAAAATCCAATAAAAAAAATAAAAAATTTAAAGTAATTTGTAAAAAAAAAACAATTGAAAAAAATGTCTCTTTAAGGGCCAGTTCACACCAGATGCAGTTCCGTACAGTTTTGTGTGCATTTTGTCTGCACTAAAAATGCATGCACAGTGTTTTCCATGTATTCCAATGGCTCTTGTTGGCTCTAGTTCACACCATGCAGTCAGTTTCCGGTGCAGAAACTGACCGGAAACTGACTGCATGGTGTGAACTAGAGCCATTGGAATACATGGAATACACTGTGCATGCATTTTGTGCAGAAAAAAAGCACACAGAACTGAACTTTTTTCAATATTCACTTTTTGTTTATTGTATAGACAAATATAAGCACATCATATTCATTCCTTTATCTATGCTCTAAACATTTATTCCCCCTACCCCAAAAGCCCTCCCACGGATAAACAAAAAAAACCCATCCCTTACCCCCCCTCCTCTTCTCAGTTCCCTACACCATCACCTCCAGGTTCCCGACTCCCTAAACTCCTGCCATTTCCCCCACATATTCCGAAATCTATCCAGTGAGTCCTTTTCTATATGAATAGTTTCTTCTATGACTCTTATCATTTCAACCCTTACAACCCAGTCCCTCATGCTCGGGACTTCCTGGGACCTCCAGAGACTCGGGATCAAGCTTTTGGCTGCATTTAAAAGAAATGGGACTAAGGTATTCTTATATTGAGGGGCAGTTTTCCTTGTATCATGAAATAGACAATCCCAAGGATTCTTCTTAATCTGTTCTCCTGTGATTTGATAGGTTGCTGCCAAGATTCCCTCCCAGTAGGGTTGGATCTTTGTGCATTCCCACCAGAGGTGCGCAAAAGTCTCGTGGCATCACATCCCCTCCAACAGGTTGGAGGTCCCTCTGCCCCGATCCAATGCGCCCTCTGGGGGGTCACATACCATCTCGCCAGGAGTTTGTAGCACATTTCAACTGTCTTTGTATCTCCTGAGGAATAGCAAGCCATTCTCAAATTTTTCCTTCTGTGTTCCTCGGCTCTGAGCGGGCCTATCTCCTCTTCCCATTTCCCCAAATATGGGGGGAATTCCGGTTCTGTTTCTTTAATAAGTATTCTATAAATTTTGGATATACTATGATTTAAACTAAGGGGATAGCAGAAAAGTTTCTCTATTGTCCTCATGTGTCCTTTTCCCCTTAGCGGTTGTGGCAGTGTGTTGCGTTTGTTAAAAATATGATTTTTATTATATTAATCAGACATAGGATACATGGGACAATTTTACAATAGTGAGTTGGTCAGATTACTGTCTTTTTTTGGTTTGAGTAGATTTCTCAAACAAATGCCGTTTTTTATACAATGGGGTTAGATACCATTGTTGTATTCAGTAAACAAGTAAGACATTACTTGTTTGAGATTTCTTTCAGCTCTCAAACTGAAAGAATGATTGTTTAGATTACTGACAGGTTTGTTTTGAGTAGACAATAGGTAGATAGCATTGTTGTATTCTACAGCTACAGTAAACAGGTATGTTTTCTGTTGTTTGGTAACTCAGCCTGACACATAAAAGCAGGCATAAGCTAGGACACAGACACACACATCATGTTGCTGTAAGATCAGAAGAAGCCACTCATCATAAGAAGAAGATGCCTGGTCACCAGCAATGGAGATCATGAACATAGCATAATCGAAGTTAAGTAACCTTTAAATGTATTTGTACTGTTATAGACCATAGGCTGTTCATTTGCTAGGCATTTTGCTTGTTATAGAGATCTGTCAGTCTTGTATTGTAGTCCTAATATTGTAAAAGTTTTGTATGTACAGCATCTTGTATAGTAAAAGCACATTTACACACTGCAGAAGTCTCAGCTTCCTTGTTATACCACAGAGTAACCTTGCTAGATAGACGCAAGCAAAACATTTGGGGGCTCGGCCGCGATCTGTGCTATAATTCAATTGAAGCAGACTTGTTTTTCTGTAGTGTGTTGTGTAGCTTGTGCTAGGTAAAATGCTGCGTAAGCTGTTTAGGAAAAGCAAGGCTGCAGAGGGTTCTGGTGACCAGAAGAAAGTGTGCAGCTTACCTATCTGGGCCAGAAATAATGAGTGGGAGCCTCTTGCTAAAGAATTTGTGAAGTATGCTTCTCCCTTGAAGCGGACTTGGGGTGATAAAGTCTCAGATCATTTTGTAGATTTTAGCCTTAAGGGGTTGGATTTAAGTAAGAAAGAGAAGAGGACAGTGTCCACAGTGGGTTGGTACTTCCTCCATGCTCTCTATACTGAATCACATAGAAGGGAGAAGGCAGAGGCAGAAGTTAAGGTATTAAAAGACCAGCTAGCAGTTGCTTCAGAGTGTGTACGTTCAACCGCTAGTCGGGCTGATGATTTGCAAGAGCGGTGTGCAGCCCTCATGACCAAATCAATTAATGCCTTAAGGAAAAGGAAGGGGCGTAAACCTGTTAGTAAAGCCAGGGTACGTGCCATTGTCACATCTCAAAACTGGGATTGTGAGGATGTGCTCTCCTTAAATGATAGTGAGAATGAGGAGATAGAGTTTGATATTTCAGATGATGATCTGCTAGTGGGAAAGAAAAAGTATGCCAGACCTCTCATTACTAAGCATAGGAAACGGCAACATGATAGAGAGGATATGGCAGATGGGGAGGTGCATTATCGCAACCCCAGAGATGGTGAAATTGAAGAAGTACGGGAGTTTACACAAACTGAACTCCATGAGCTGGCAAAACAATACAAACAAAGGTCTGGGGAGCCATTATTGGGTTGGCTCCTACGCTTATGGGATGAAGGGGCGGACAGTGTTGTTTTGACAGGTAAGGAAGCAGTGGCTATGGGAGTGTTAACCCATGATCCACAATTGCGTCAGGCAATGCGAAAAGCCAGAGAGTTTAGCCTGAATTTTTCACTGTTAGACCTTGTGAGAGATGGAATAGTCCGAGTATACGCTAGTCCTACTGACCTGGAAAATACCTACTCCTGGAGATCAATAGGAGAGGGTATTTCCAGGTTACGTGAGATGGGTTGTATAACCGGATTAAATACATTTACAGAATGGATAGGTCCAGATATGGAACCCTTTACGTCTGCTCTGCGCTCTAAGCTGATGAAGTCTGCGCCATTTAATCTCAGGGCTCTATTATTGTCTTTGTTGGGAGGCCTGGGATTAAACAGCAAGATTCATGAAGCCACAACCCTTTTAAGCCAGTTGGGGGAGATAGAGGAGACTAAAACAAAACCTGTCAGGGCAGTAGATAAGGTCAAGGCCATACAGGAAGAATACAAGCAGAAAAGAACAGAGAAGAAACGGAATGGGGTAGAGAAGACAGATGGTGAAGAGAAAACAAGGCTAGTTATTTCTAGGAAAGAAATGTGGGTGGATCTATTAAAGGCAGGAGTACCTAAAGATGAGATAGATGGCATTTCTACTGCAGAAATGCTGAAGAGGTGGAAACATTTAGTAGGGAAAACTGTCAGGGTTAGAAACACTACTCCTAGTGAAGATAACATCAGCCTAGACTTAGAGGAAACAGAACAGACCCCTCCTGTTAGCCCCAAACCAATTCCCAAAACTGAACATGAACCCAAATCCCTTTATCCTGGGGAGGAGTTAGAGAGAATCAGAAAAGGGGATTGGGAGGTTCCTTATCCTTTATGAAGGGAAGGTGAGTCTCCTGTAATAGCAGCAAGGGCAGTGACAGCAGGAGACCGACGCCCATATGCACCTGTCACTGTATGGTGGGGGAAGTCGTCTTCTCCTACACATGTAATGGCTTTAGTTGATAGCGGAGCTGAAGTTACACTTTTGCAAGGAAATCCTTCCCATCACAAAGGAGAAATGATTTATGTAGAAGGTTTGGGAGGGCAAACTACACCAGCAGTTAGGATACGGGTGAAATTGGCTATTGGCAAGGGATCAGGATTTATGACAAATGTTTTGGTATCAGAGTTACCCGAAAATATTCTTGGGATGGATGTACTTCAAGGTCAGTCAATTCAGACTGAAAGAGGTACATTCACATTCGGGTATCCTGATAAAGCGTATCTGGTAAGGGCGGTGAAGGCTGTGCTCAGAGGTCATGCGAAATGGACCCCAGTCTACATTCCTCCACCAGAGAAGCCAGTCTGTCTATAGCAGTACAGACTTCCTGGAGGCCACAATGAAATTGGGGAGACTATTCAAGAACTGTTGAGAGTAGGGATCCTTAGACCTGATGTAAGTCCTTTCTCGTCTCCGGTGTTCCCAGTAAAGAAACCTGATAGGACATATAGAATGACTGTGGATTACAGAGGTCTAAACAAAGTGGCACCTCCATTGAAGTCAG
Organism: Rana muscosa; assembly: GCA_029206835.1. Taxonomy (NCBI): domain Eukaryota; kingdom Metazoa; phylum Chordata; class Amphibia; order Anura; family Ranidae; genus Rana; species Rana muscosa. The sequence goes on from CM055118.1 coordinate 3,691,142, forward strand.
CTGTACCAGATTTGATCTCAATTGTTGAGAAAATTGTTAAAGATGCAGGAGAATATCATGCTGTGATAGACCTGGCTAATGCTTTCTTTTCAATTTTGATAGACCCACAGTGTCAAGACCAGTTTGCTATGGTGTGGGACGGCCGCCAGTACACTTTCACTGTCCTTCCGCAAGGCTATCTTCATTCTCCAACGATTTGTCATGGACTGATTGCCCGAGATTTAAGTACTCTGAATTTGAAAGTCGCTGTGTTTCACTACATTGATGACATCATGATCTCTGGGACACAAGAAGATGTAACTGAAGCACTGCACCTGCTGATACAGCACTTGGAGAAAAGAGGGTGGGCTATCAACAGAGACAAAGTCCAAGGACCTGCCACAGAGATAAAATTCCTAGGAATGATGTGGACTGGGCCACAGAGGAAGATTCCAGAGACAGTTGTGCAAACTATCCAGGCCATGTCGCCCCCTACTACCAAAAAGGAGGCACAGAAGTTCATTGGAGTTGTAGGATTCTGGAGATCGTTCATCCCAAATTTTGGACTGATATTGAGGCCTATATACAATGTTACCAGAAAAAAGACTGAGTTCTCATGGGGTTCAGAACAGCGGACTGCATTTCTGGCTGCTAAAGAAGCTATTTTGCAGCATCAGGGATTGGGACCTGTGAGACAAGGAGTACCATTTCAGCTGGATGTAGTGGAGCAGAATGGTACCATATCTTGGAGTCTGTGGCAGCCAAATGAAAAGAACTGACTGAGAGCAATACCTATTGGATTTTGGTCCAAACAACTGGCAGGGGCACAGACGAGATACACGCCCCTAGAGAAGTACCTGTTTGGGGCCTACACAGCACTTCAACATGTAGAGACCATTACAGAAAAGGACACAGTCACCATCCATACTGCATTGCCAATAGCAGGATGGGTCAGAGATAATGGACTGACCACTAGGGCAGCTGTAGCCCAGAACCAGACACTGATGAAATGGAAGTGGTACCTTCAAGAAAGAGGGGGTATTGCAGCTGGGGATGTTAGAGACATTTCAAAACAGTTGGCAAGGCTTGTTACCTTTACCAGCACCCGGCCAGAAGAAGAAATTCCTGTGCTGCAGTCATCCCCCATTCAAGAGGCTCCACCCTTTGAGTCTCTGTCAGAAGACATGAAGGAGTCAGCGTGGTTCACTGATGGTTCAGCCATAATCACCTCGTCTGGGCGTAAATGGACAGCAGCAGCCTACAACCCAAGTACAGACACAGTCCTGCAGGAGTCCAGAATCGGAGGGTCCAGTCAGTATGCAGAGTTGAAAGCTGTAGTGATGACTCTTCAGGAGGATCCTTCTTCCCATGTCACTATCTACACTGACAGCTGGGCGGTTTTTAAAGGACTGACAACTTGGATGCCCACGTGGAAGTCCAATGAATGGATGATTCATGGAAATGGGGTGTGGGGAGGCAAGGAAGTCTGGGACTACATCTGGAAGGAAGCTCACTCCCGCACCATAAAAGTGGGGCATGTTGATGCACATGTGCCCCTAGTACCAGACTTTGAGAACTATAACAGAGTTGCAGATGAAATCGCCTAAGTGAAGGCAGTTGTGCCAATTGATCCTGTTTTGATGAACTTGGCCAACTGGGCCCACAAGCAATCTGGACATTTGGGGCAGAAAGCAACATATGAATGGGCACAGCAGAGAGGATTGGCTATATCCATGGACATGATAAAGACTGTAATAGGGAACTGTACAGTGTGTGGAGAAGTGCGACAATGGCCATTGCAAAAGTACTCCACCGGGTCGATTAAGAGGGGTGAGAGGCCTGCAGAGATCTGGCAGATTGACTTCATTGGTCCCCTGTCCCGGGGAAACAACGGACTGAGATATTGTTGCATTGCAGTGGACACCTATTCAGGACTTATGCTTGTCCATCCTTGCAAACGTGCAGATCAAGCCACAACGCTTCAACTGCTTCAGAAACTTGTCGTTGCTTATGGTTGTCCCAAAAAAGTCCAAAGTGATAATGGCTCACACTTCCCCGGATCAACAGTACAGCAGTGGGCCAAAGATTCTGGAGTGTACTGGTTGTGCCACATCCCATACCATCCACAGGCAGCTGGTTTGATTGAAAGTTACAACGGGCTATTGAAAGACCAGAGAAAAGTGGTTACATGATGGAAAGAATGACGGAAGATCGCAAGAGCTGTGGAGAACAAGGCCTTTGATGTATTTCAAGCCTGGACTTGTTTCTAAAGAACTTTAGAATGGACTTTCTAATGAACTTTTATCCAAAGACTGAAAAACCTTCCCAGTGACAGAAATATGGGAGGGGTTGCATTTAAGGAAAATTCATGTGTATATTGAGTTTTTAGTAATGAAGAGATTTTCTGTGTGTAGTCTGAGAGAAAAAATCATAGGGCAGAATGTGTTGCGTTTGTTAAAAATATGATTTTTATTATATTAATCAGACATAGGATACATGGGACAATTTTACAATAGTGAGTTGGTCAGATTACTGTCTTTTTTGGTTTGAGTAGATTTCTCAAACAAATGCTGTTTTTTATACAATGGGGTTAGATACCATTGTTGTATTCAGTAAACAAGTAAGACATTACTTGTTTGAGATTTCTTTCAGCTCTCAAACTGAAAGAATGACTGTTTAGATTATTGACAGGTTTGTTTTGAGTAGACAATAGGTAGATAGCATTGTTGTATTCTACAGCTACAGTAAACAGGTATGTTTTCTGTTGTTTGGTAACTCAGCCTGACACATAAAAGCAGGCATAAGCTAGGACACAGACACACACATCATGTTGCTGTAAGATCAGAAGAAGCCATTCATCATAAAGAAGAAGATGCCTGGTCACCAGCAATGGAGATCATGAACATAGCATAATCGAAGTTAAGTAACCTTTAAATGTATTTGTACTGTTATAGACCATAGGCTGTTCATTTGCTAGGCATTTTGCTTGTTATAGAGATCTGTCAGTCTTGTATTGTAGTCCTAATATTGTAAAAGTTTTGTATGTACAGCATCTTGTATAGTAAAAGCACATTTACACACTGCAGAAGTCTCAGCTTCCTTGTTATACCACAGAGTAAGCTTGCTAGATAGACGCAAGCAAAACAGGCAGTGATTGTGCAAAATGCTGTAGTTGTGTGTACCTCCATTTATCTAGTGGCATATTTCCGCATAAGTGCAAATCCTATTCCCTTTCATTACATCTTGTAATGATATTTCTTCTTTTTCTGCCCATCTAGTGAAATATATATGTTCCTGTTTCCCTGGCTTGAAATAATTTGTGCCCAGTATCGATAATAGTGGTGAATTATAATCCCAGTGGTGCATTCTTCCTAAGCCATCCCAAATTTTGAAGGTGTTTCTAGTTAGTGGGTTTGCACTATTAGCTAAATCTCGGTGCTGCCGTGGTATCCAAACCATCTTCCCTAAATCTACCTTACTTTGTGAAATCTCCATATTTACCCAGCTTCTCCCCTCTTTATTATGAATCCATTCTACCATCTGAGAGATACAAATCGCCTGATAGTATTTCTCAAAATCCAGGGCTGCTAATCCTCCTGACCTTTTAGCTTTTGCCAATATTGCATATGCAATTCTGGGCCGTTTATGTGCCCATATATATATATATATATATATATATATATATATTTTAAACCAAATTTATTATGACAAAAAGTGCATACAAGTTATTACATACATCCAAAGTGTCAATGACAACATGAGGGTGTACAGTAATCAGAATACAGACAGTACAACTGGTATCATGAACAACAAACATATGGAAAAAATAACAGAAAAAGAAAGAGCAGTATCTGGTGCCGACCATGAAGGTCGTCTAGACCTGTAACAATATACCCAGCTAGGGGCAAGCCACCCTTCTGACAACACAGACCCAAGGTGCCTTACGTGCAAGAATCGGAGTCTTGCAGACAATGATCCCATATTTTGTCGTATTTGGTTGGGCATTCCCTGTTTATATATATGACCTTTTTATACGGTAAATTATTATTGACATCCACTTTCCATTCCACCAACTTAGGGGGTACTGGCCGCATCCACTGCCGGGCAATAACCTTCGGCACCGAGAACAATGTCTCATGCAGGAACGTCTTTGTGTATTTGTCTATAGTATCCGGAAGCACCCCAAGTAGACATTGTTTTGGGTCTAACGTGACCAGAGAGCCCATGTGGTCGTGCAGAAAGGTTACAGCTTGCGCCCACAGGCCCTGTATTTTGGGACATGACCATAGTAAGTGAAAGAATGTACCCACCTCCCTCCCACACATCTGACAAAGGGTAGATTGGGTGCTTCTATATCTGGCAACCCGAAGGGGGGTGAGATATGCCTGATGGATAATATAAATTTGAGTCAATCTGTCGGAGAGCTTGGGTGAGACAGCCTTGCAGGATTCTACAGCCTCCTCCCATCCCTCATCCTCCAAGGGGCCTATCACTCTCTCCCATCTAGGTTTGAGTTTATATGCCAATTTGGTGGAAACAGGGGTAGTGAGCATACCGTAGAAGGCCGATGTTAATTTGCGGGGGTCAGTACTTTTGATTATAGCCATGAGTGGATTAGGGGCAGACTGCGGGGTGGACTCTGAAAACTGAGCCCGGGCCGCGTGTCTCACCTGCAAGAATCGAAAGAGCGTGTATCTGTGGAGTGAGAATTCTTCGCTAAGCGCGGGGAAAGTTTTGAGGGTTCCGTCGGCAAAAAGTTGGTACATGTAAAGAATACCATGGTTAGACCAGAGGTCTGCATCAGGCATTTTCAGAAATTCTGACAGAGTTTTGTTATGCCATAGTGGAGTGGAGTTATTCTAGATTGGTATCCCTAGCTTGGTAGAAGCTAGATCCCATATGCGTCTTTAGTGGTATAGCAGAGTCTGTCTGTCGTCCTCCTGTCCCGCACCACTAGAGCCCACCCAGATATATTTTAATATCATTGATCTAAGTTTCTTAAAATAATCCTGGGGTACTGTTATTGGAATCATTTGGAAAATGTAGGTCAACCTTGGTAGGATATTCATTTTTAACGCATTAATTCTTCCTGTCCATGAAAGGGGCTTATGTCTCAAGTTTTCTTTAATCTTATTGAGCGCTGGTATATAATTGGCCTTGAACATGGTCCCCACAGATGCAGTCAGTTTTATTCCCAGATACCCCAATCCCTCCTTACACCATACAAAGGGAAATTTAGGTTGGATCGCCCGCCGTTCCTCCCTTGAGATAGTAATATTCAAAATCTTTGATTTAGACATTTTTTTTTTGAAGTTAGTCAGTTTTTCGTATCTGGTTAACTCATCTAATATCACCGGGATTGTTCTTCTAGGGCAGGGGTGGCCAACCAGTGGCCCGTGGAGCCCTTTAATGTGGCCCACGACCTCCTACTCTGGAATGGCGGGCTGGCAAGCCCAGATCGAAAGGATGCCGACCTGTCATACCACAGCATCAGTGTTGTGAATTAAGCTGGTGGTAGAGGAAGAAAACAGCTGCAAAGTAGAGCCCCATAAGCCGATGCTTCCTGTACATCGCCGGCTTTGCCACAGGTGGAGTCTATGCCAAAGTTCAGCTAACCTGCAGGATAGACATAGGTGCACTATGCTGCACCCGTGGAGTGGGTAAACCACAGCACATCAGTGTGAAAGCAGTCTTAGGCCCTTTCCACACGATCGGCCCTACCCAATCGGACCCTCAATTCACCTCTACAGAGCGGCAGATGTAAACAGACTTTTGTCCGTTTAAGCACGCCTACTTCCAATCCGATCCTCTAAAAAAAAAAACAAATAGAAGGGAATTCATCTCCTTCCATCTGGGCGGATCGGAGGATAGAAAAGCAGTGACCGGTCATCCGCCTGCTCTGTACATTGTGGCCCGTGACTGGTTACCCAGTTGCTTAAGTGTCCCTCGCTCTTCAAAATGTTGGGCACCCCTGTTCTAAGGGTTAGACACATAGAAAGCAGAACGTCTGCATATGCAGCTACCTTAAACTCCCTTTCCCCTACTTTTACCCCGTCTCTTTAAGAGATATGGGCAGAAGTGACGTTTGACGTCGCTTACGCCCTGCAATGGTATGGAGACGGGTGGGGGCCATCTTTCCCTCACTCGTCTCCATACCACGCCAGGAGAAGTATCCGATCGCCTCTGCCACTACCGACGGCTCCGGTAAGCGGCGGAGGGCACCGGAGCGCGGCAGGAGGGGGGGCCCTCTCCCGCTGCGGATAAAAGGGATCTTGTGGTGAATCCGCTGCAGAGACCACTTTTATCTGAAAGCGGACCGCCCGCTGAAGAAAAGAATGGTGGGGTTATGGCAGCTAGCTGCTGCCATAACAACGGTATTCCTCTTCAAAGTACCGATGTAAAACGACGGCGGGGGGTCTGGAAGTGGTTAAGGATAGCAATCACCTGAAGCCATTTATTGACACATAGTTTTTTGGATCCTTCATAATAACATAAATCACTCAAATGGCCCTGATAAAAAGTTTACATACCCTGGAATGTTTGGCCTTGGTATAGACACAGAAGGTGGCACACACAGGTTAAAATGGCAATTAAAGGTTAATTTCTTACATTTGTGGCTTTTTACATCACAATTAGTGTCTGTGTATAAATGGAATAAATTAAAAAAGAATGCTAACTGATCAATCTAGTGATAAATTATTAATTTCATAAAAATTTCAAAACATCGGTGTATATTCAAAATAAATGTCCAAAAAAGTGAAAGACCAAAAAAATATATAATGTGTATGTAGCCAAGGTATTGCTACTGAAGTTATTGCATTAGGTTATGTAATGTTATTAGTAAACGGTTGGCTCCCTCTAGTGACCATTGAAAGTTATTTGAACATTTATTTTCCTGATTAAAAGGATAATAGTGATGCATTGTGGGATGTGTGGTTTAATGAGGGAGTGACTCTTAAGCCCCATACACACGATCAGACTTTTTGACAACAAACTTCAAAATGAGCAGGTTTTAAAAAAAATCAGACCGTGTGTACGCTTCATCAGACAAACTTTTTAGATTTTCATCGGACAAAAGTTTGCTCTGCAAACGGCCAAACTTTTCGGCAACAAAAGTCCTACGGTGCAAAGTCCTATCGTGTGTACAGAAATTCAATCGGACTTTTGTCCAAAGTACAAATACGCATGCCCAGAACCAATGTTAAAATCAACCAACAATAGCAGAAGTTGACCAAAGGGTGGCGGTAAAGAGCAGAAAAGAGCAGAAAAACCATGTGATGTTGGGAAAGTTTGCAGAAAAGTCCTGCCATGTGTATGCTATGGGTGTGCCCGGTCAACTCCCTTCGGACAAAAATCCACGGAAAAGTTTTTTTGAAGTCTGACCGTGTGTACGAGGCTTAACTGTGTAAATTAGTTTGAGAACTACCAGCCCCACAATGCTAAGCTGCGGGCCCACAAGGCATAGTGGGACAGAACAGCCTGCTGGGTAACCAGATAAAAAGGACAAGCAGGCCTCGTTTGGCCCTCTCTGGACGCCTTTCAACTGCCAGCAGGAGGTCTGTGTGTGTGACTAAGAGCGAGAGAATGCGGCCTACAGCGGAGAGCCAGATCATCCACATCTTTGGAGGACAGCACGGTTAGCTGAGCAGGTGGATCGGACCGCGCTTCAGAGCATTTGAAGCTGCTTCACCCGTCAGAGAGCCGGGACCGGCCGCGCGGTGTGACAACGCCATCTTCCATTACAGAGGCACCATCAAGTGAGGTTCCGGGCAGAGTGTACCAGCCGGCTGAGGACCCACAGTGGTGAGCGGGCATTTGCCCATTAAAGTAATAGGATTTCTGCTATCCAGACTGTTGCTGACACTTATAGTCCCACGGAAGGGTTTCCATTACACTTACAGTGGGGAGAACAAGTATTTGATACACTGCCGATTTTGCAGGTTTTCCTACTTACAAAGCATGGAGAGGTCTGTAATTTTATCACAGGTACTCTTCAACTGTGAGAGACTGAATCTAAAACAAAAACTCAGAAAATCACATTGTATGATTTTTAAATAATTAATTTGCATTTTATTGCATGACATAAGTATTTGATCACCTACCAACCAGTAAGAATTCCGGCTCTTACAGACCTGTTATTTTTCTGTAAGAAGCCCTCCTGTTCTCTACTCATTACCAGTATTAACTACACCTGTTTGAACTCGTTACCTGTATAAAAAACACCTGTCCACGCACTCAATCAAACAGACTCCAACCTCTTCACAATGGCCAAGACCAGAGAGCTGTATTAGGACATCAGGGATAAAATTGTAGACCTGCACAAGGCTGGGATGGGCTACAGGACAATAGGCAAGCAGCTTGGTGAGAAGGCAACAACTGTTGGCGCAATTATTAGAAAATGGAAGAAGTTCAAGATGACGGTCAATCTCCCTCGGTCTGGGGTTTCATGCAAGATCTCACCTCGTGGGGCATCAATGATCATGAGGAAGGTGAGGGATCAGCCCAGACCAAAGTCTCAAAGAAAACCATTAATAACATACTACGCCGTCATAGATTAAAATCCTGCAGCGCACATGCAAGGTCCCCCTGCTCAAGCCAGCGCATGTCCAGGCCCGTCTGAAGTTTGCAAATGACCATCTCAATGATCCAGAGGAGGAATGGGTGAAGGTCATGTGGTCTGATGAGACAAAAATAGAGCTTTTTGGTCTAAACTCCACTCGCCATGTTTGGAGGAAGAAGGATGAGTACAACCCCAAAAACACCATCCCAATCGTGAAGCATGGAGGTGGAAAAATCATTCTTTGGGGATGCTTTTCTGCAAAGGGGACAGGACAACTGCACCGTATTGAGGGGAGGATGGATGGGGCCATGTATTGCGAGATCTTGGCCAACAACCTCCTTCCCTCAGTAAGAGCATTGAAGATGGGTCGTGGCTGGGTCTTCCAGCATGACAAGGACCCAAAACACACAGCCAGGGCAACTAAAGAGTGGCTACGTAAGAAGCATCTCAAGGTCCTGGAGTGGCCTAGCCAGTCTCCAGACCTGAACCCAATAGAAAATCTTTGGAGGGAGCTGAGTGTCCGTGATGCCCAGCAACAGCCCCGAAACCTGAAGGATCTGGAGAAGCTCTGTATGGAGGAGTGGGCCAAAATCCCTGCTGCAGTGTGTGCAAACCTGGCCAAGAACTACAGGAAACGTATGATCTCTGTAATTGTAAACAAAGATTTCTGTACCAAATATTAAGTTCTACTTTTCTGATGTATCAAATACTTATGTCATGCAATAAAATGCTAATTAATTACTTAATAATCATACAATGTGATTTTCTGGATTTTTGTTTTAGATTCCGTCTCTCACAGTTTGAGAGTACCTATGATAAAAATTACAGATCTCTACATTCTTTGTAAGTAGGAAAACCTGCAAAATCGGCAGTGTATCAAATACTTGTTCTCCCCACTGTCCATACAGCCGGATGCTCAGTTTTTTTTCACAATCAAAAAATGATTTTATTGAAGTTAGAGATAATGCAGAGTACAGAATTATATTTATCAGGAACAGAAAGCATATGAACAGAATTATTGCTATGTGATGTAACAAACATTGCTTTTGTTGTAATAAACAGAGCTAGAATAAATTAAAAAATCAGCATTGGGGTAAAGAAAAAGGAGGGGGGAGGGGGAATGAGTGGGATAAAGAGAAGGGAGAGGGGTGGAGGAAGGAGTGGTAAGGTAAGCCATAGGACATCCAGAGGGGCTCAGAGGGTGCATTTGATAAAGGAGCATACAACACACAAAACAGTACAGGTATCGTTGTTTCATCTGGTCTCATTTATGGCCTAACGGAAGTCAGGACCAGGTACTCATTGGAGTATCTAAATATCACCCATGGCTGCCACAGATCATTAAATGTATCACTTTTCTCTTTTTTCATTGCAGATATTTCTTCCATTTTATAGATATATTGGACTCTGTCCAACCAATCCCTGACTGAAGGGCAATAAGTAGTCTTCCAGTGGAGTGGAATAATCGTTTTGGCAGCTGTTAAAAGATGTCTGGTCAAAGAGTTTTTGTATTTGCTAATTGAAAAGTGATTGATATTTAACAGACATGCTGCTGCGTTTAATGTTATGGTAGTTTCTGTTATGTGCTTAATCCACTGAGAGACTTGGTCCCAATAGTCTAGGATTAGAGGACAGTCCCACCAAATGTGTAGAAAAGAGCCAAGGGCTGTTTTGCAGCGCCAACAGGAGTCGGAGCTCGCGGGAAACCATGTCTTAACCTTTAGAGGGGTAATATACCACTGAGTCAAAATCTTGTATGAAATTTCTTGGTATCTAGTGCTCAATGAGCACTTATGTGCAAACAGACAGGCTTTTTCCCATTGGGCCTCACTGAAGGAGGTCCCGAGGTCCTCTTCCCATTGCCTCTTGTGTCTATTGTTCTCTAAGTTCGTGGATTGTTGTAACCAGGAGTATGCTATAGAAGTTGTTTTGAGGACTGGTTCCCTGTTATAACATGTGTTCTCTAAGGGGGTTCTATTTTGCAGGTATGCATGTTTGTGTTTGCTCTTGGTGAGGAAATCTGTCAGTTGCATGTGAAACCAGGGACCTGGATAAGATTCCTTGTACTCGGCAGTGAGTGCATGCAATGTCTTTACCTTGTTTCCAGCGAGACAGTGGGTTACAAGGAAGGTGGAAGTTGGATCAGGGATTGGCAGGGGTCTTTGGTCTATGCCTGGGAGAAAATCTGGATTTCGAAGCTATTGGGGTTAAGGGGCCCGGGATTGTTGCCAGTTTATACTTAACTGCCGCTCTATGCCATATTGTCAGTGTGGTCACCACTAAAGGATGGGTCGTGTTGCTAGTTGATTTGGAGTGCGTGGTCCAGGGGTAATACAAAAGCTGGAGCTTGTTATGAATTTGTTCTAGTCTCACCCAGTTTTTGTTTCGGTCGTGGCAATGCCAATCTATCAGTCTGGTCAGATGGGTTGCTAAGTGATATTTCTTGAAGTCCGGGAGGCCGATACCGCCGTTGTGTTTGGGTAGGGTTAGCAAGTGGAAACTCAGTCTCGGCTTCTTGCCGTTCCATAGAAACTCCCTCTGTAGCTTTTGTAATTTAGTGAAGAAGGTGTTGGGGATCGGGATGGTAGAGCATTAAAGAAGTACAGTAACCTTGGAAGTATCGTCATTTTCAAGATTGAGGCTCTCCCAAACCAAGAGAAGAGTTTCGGGGTCCATTTTCTAAGATCTTTTGATATAGATTGTAGCAGGGGGGTGAAGTTGGCCGCAAATAACGATGTAATGTTAGATGTGAGCTTAATTCCTAAATATTTTAAAGTGTTCTGTGCCCGTTTGAATTTATGGTTCTCTTGTAATAAATTATACTTGTTTGGGGGTAAATTAATATTGAGGGCTTCTGATTTTGAGTTGTTTATTTTAAAATTGGATATGTATCCGAATGTCTTGAATATCCTAGTGAGGTTGGGTATGGAGACATGGGGTTGGGTGATGAAAAAAAGAAGGTCATCTGCATAGGCGGCAATCTTGTATTCCCTGTCTTGTATTTTAAAGCCTGTTGTTATGTCAGGTGATAGATTTAGAGTTCTAATGAGGGGTTCAAGTGAGAGTATAAAAAGTATAGGCGAGAGGGGGCAGCCTTGTCTCGTTCCGTTCCTTATTCGTACAGGTTTTGAAAGGGTGTTGTTTATTTTAATGTTCGCCTGTGGGTCACTGTAAAGGGCTTTGATCCAATTCAGCATTTTGCTTGGGAAACCTATGTGGGAGCAGGTGGCCAGCATATAGTCCCAGGCAACCCTATCGAAGGCCTTCTCTGCGTCTGTTGACAAGAGAAGGCCCTCCAGTTTCATGCTGTGTGCGTAGTGGATAAGGTTTAACGATTTAGTAATGTTATCCCTAGCTTCCCTACCTGGCATAAATCCAGCCTGTTCGGGGCCAATAATTGTTTCTAAAAGGGGCTTAAGGCGGTTAGCTAGGATTTTTGCTAATAACTTGACATCCACATTTAAAAGTGAGATAGGCCTGAAATTTGCGCAGTCTGTGTGGTCTTTGTCTGGTTTGGGAACCACTGCTATGTAAGCTGCAAGGAGGGAGCTAGAGGAGTTGTCAAATTCAGCTAAATAGTTAAAGGCCTTCAGTAGCGGGTTGGAGAGTAAGCTTGAAAAGGTCTTACAATATTGGGACGTATATCCATCTGGGCCTGGGCTCTTCCCTGTTTTTAGTTCCTTTATGGCTAACTGTATTTCCGTAATTGATATGGGGTCGCCGAGGGTGGAAGCCTCTGTCCTGTCTAAGGTGGGGATTTTACTGTCAGAGAGAAATTGTGTTATTGTGTCTTGTCTGGGCATAGTTACATGAGGGGGCTTATGTTGTGTAGGAAGGTTATAAAGTCTAGAGTAGAAGGAATGGAAGATCTCTGCTATTTTTGCAGGATTGTGTTCAAGCGCTCCCTCACCGTTCCGTACCGAGTGAACATTGTTAGCTAGTGTGGCGTCCTTCAGAGCTCTGGCAAGCTGCTTGCCACTTTTATCTCCGTGTTCATAGAATATACTCCTCTTAAAGAAGAGGGATTTTTGGGCTTGTAGGTTTAAGGTTTGCCTCAATAAGTTCCTAGAGCGAGTAAGTTCTTCAGCGACTTCGACAGCCAGGGAACGCTTGTGTTGTGTCTCAAGTTTAGCTATATTGTCTGATAAAGAGATCATTTCCTTTTCTCTCTCGCGTTTCTTCCTTGCCCCCCACTTTATCAGGACCCCTCTAACTACACTCTTGTGGGCCTCCCAGTTATTGAGAGGGTTCGTCTTTGAGTCTCTATTGATGTGGAAGTATTCATTAATGGTGTTATGTACATCGTCCTTGATTACTTGGTCAGTGAGGAGAGCTGCATTAAGCCTCCAATTAAAATTTGGTTTTTGTAGGGAGATATGCCGCAGTGTAATAGCCGTGGGGGCATGGTCGGAAAGAGCTATGATCCCAATTTCAGCTGTGTTGAGAAGAGGTAAGTCTCTTTGGGAGATAAAGATCATATCAATTCTCGAATACCTCCCATGGGGAGTGGAGAAATACGTGTAGTCTTTCCCGGTAGGGTGTGCTGATCTCCATGTGTCTACCAGTGATAAAGATTGGAGTAGGATTTTAATGCGCTTCAATATTTTGTATGAGACATGTGAGTGGCCAGTTGAGGTGTCCTGTAATGGGGCTAGAGGGATGTTAAAATCCCCTCCAAGAACAATACACCCCTCTGCAAACCATTTAAGTTCTTGGATGATTGTATTGCAGAACGATATGTGAGCTTTGTTGGGGAAGTATACATTCGCGAGGGTCATGGGGGAGCCCTCCCATGTGCCCTTCAGAAAAATATAGCGGCCTTCTGGGTCTAGTAATTGTTGTTTAAATTGAAAGGGGGAGTTTTTGTGCATCAGTATTGTGACCCCTTTGGTTTTGGCCTTTGGGTTTGTGGCATGATAGGCCGTAGTGAATAGGTTATCTGTGAGTTTGGGAATGTCGTGATTCCGAAAATGGGTCTCCTGAAGAAAGACTATGAGGGGCTGTACTTTCTTGAGTTCCCTAAGAAGATTTGAGCGTTTCTCAGGTATGTTAAGGCCATTTATGTTGTGTGAGATTATAGTAGGGGTTTTCCCCAAAAAGGAGTATGCCATTGTGTTTTGACTTTAAGGGATGTCACTAAGACTTAGAAAGGGGGAAGAAGGGGTGGGGAATAATAAAAGTACAGTGATCAGAGGGGTTTTGGAGGAGTAGAAAATGGGAGAGTAAAGATGTTAAGGATAGGGGGGGGGTAAGGTATTGGAATACTGTGTGAGTCTTGACTGTAAGTCCTTGTTTAGTAAGAACTATGTCAGTCGGGGTCAGACAGGTGACTGCTCCCTTAGTGACTCTCGGAGGTATGTGGGAGGCACACACGTGGAAAATCTGTGTCAATATAGAAAGATAAGTGTAGATTTACAAAAGAGGTCTCGGGAGGGGGTCTCGGCTATAAAATACAAGTAGTAATGTTGAATCTTAACCTGCGATTAGATGAGAATGGGGGAGTTTCAGGGCCAGCCCTACCATGGGACCAGATGGTACCATTGTACCAGGCGGCACTTTTAGGGGGGCGGCAAAGCTGTGAGCAGAAAAATCTATCCACAAAATGTAGCTGTAAAACTTGTATGCCCCTGTTGCCTGCCTAATTTAAGGATTATGCGCTCCTGCTCACTGCTCTGCGGCAGCAGATGCACCCCTTTCTAGGCTCCCTTCTTGAGTTCCTATGAGTCTCCCCCCCCCCTGGATCGGAGCTGGAACAGTCCCAGCGAAAGTGCATGTGGGCGGAGCAGGGAGAGAACCTTACACTGCAGCATCGATCTTTGGTTCCCGCCCAGCACACAGCAAAGCGCTCCTCCTCCAGAGCAGAGTGAAGATGTGTAAATCACGGATGACAGGCTGGATCCTCTTCTATTGTGAGTCCAGACTGCTCTGCATTCCATATACTGTGATTATAAACGTGCCCTGCACTTTTCACTGCAGGTTTATTGAAAGTAAAATTCTTAAACAGGTTAGGAATTAGTGTGACATTTCAGGTGCTACATTATATGTAATCCACATACACATTATATCTTCTAAAAATAATGATTTTTTAATAAGATATAATGTGTATGTGGATTACATATATGTAGCACCTGAAATGTCACACTAATCCCTAACCTGTTCAAGAATATAACATTACACAGCAAAGGATGTGATTTCTTATCCCAGCCCAACTTCAAGAAAGTCCACTCTTGCAGCGTGGGGGAGGGGGGAGAAGGGGGATACTGTATAGTCTTTTTTTACTTGATTCTATGCTTCAGCCAGCTCCAGTGCTCTCCTCCTCCTCCCTATCACATATAGAGGAAGATTAACCCTGTATGGTCTAAATTGGAGGCTGTAGTGTGACCACTGTCACTCCTAACTGACAGTAGGAGCTGCAGGGGACCAGTAACAGAACTGCAGAGAGCCCGCTGAAGCAAAGTACAAGGTAAAACTGAATACACAGCAAAGAATTCATTGGGTTCAGCAGGGGCTGAATTTTTGATCGATGTGTAACCCTCTCTGTTAGACAGAAACCGATTTGTTATATCCACTTCTGCTGGAAATCCTTGTTCGATTAGCTGTTTGCAGCCAAACGGAAGCAGTGCTGATCAGTGTATTTTGATAGGGGAGAGTCCCTGCTGTCAGAATACAATTCCCACATCCATCCAACTTGTGTGGATGGCGGAATCTGTCAGCCACTTGCTTGAGCCCCATCTCGATCCAGCAATGTGCACAAGAGCACTTGCTCTCTAGTGCAGGGGTCTCCAAACTCTCTAAAGGGCCAGTTTACTGTCTTTTAGACTTCAGGGGGGCCGAACTGTGCCCAGTGGGAGTTAACAATGTGCGATCTGGTGTCGTTGGGAGGAATAGTGCCCCTTTTTTTGTCAGTAGAAGGAATTATGCCCCATCATTGGTGTCATTGGCAGGAATAATGCCTCAAGGGCCAGATAAAGGCAAGCAAAGGGCCACATCCGGCCCCAGGGCCGCAATTTGGAGACCACTGCTCTAGTGGACTGTTTTTTTATAGTGCACTTTAATATTACTTTGCACTGTGTGTTTGATTTGCAGCACTGGGAGTTTGGTAGTAACTCCAAAACCAAATTGTGTACAAATGAACCATAAGAATTTGACTAGAGTTATTTGAATATTTGGGAGTTATTCACATTATATGTTATAGTATTTTACATTTTTTATTTACAGTTCCCTCACAAAATGTTTTTGCAGCACAGGGATTTTGGTCCCACATGTGATATGTAATTGAATATTTATGAGTTGTTCGCATTATATGTTTTGGGATTCGCCCCTTCATAATTTTGTTTGCAGCACTGGTATTTTGGTTCCATATTCATGTGCTATATATTTCACTTGGTCAGATTTGATAATGACACATACACTAAATTTGATATAATTTATAGGGGCTACTGCTATGCACTAGGGTGTATATACTCCTGGTCTCTGTACTCTGCAGTTTACCGCTCTTGACTTCTGCACATTGTATATTACTGTACATACTCTACCTCTGAACACTGTACACACTGCTCCTGATCCTTGTACTTTGTAATCTATCCAATTCTGACCTCTGCACTATATATATATATATATATATATATATATGTATTTGTGTGTGTGTGTGTAAGATAATTGGTCATGGGGGGGCGCAGCTTGGCATGTTCGCCCTGGGTGCTGGTTGACTTTGTCCCGGCACTGCCCCCTGCACTGTGAGGCAAATTGCCCGATCCGCCCGCTCCACTCCCCGCTGCACTTCAAGCATTTTTATTATTAACTTTTTTACTAGTAATGGCAGTGATCTACGACATTGCGGTGGACAGGTTCGGACACTTTTGACACATTTCTTTTTCGTACATCACGGGACACAGAGCGACATAGTCATTACTAATGGGTTATATAGTTACCGTCAGGTGCTGGCACTGGCAACTTCCAAAACCGGAAGTACCCTCCCCTATATAAGCCCCTCCCATCCGGGAGCACCTCAGTTTTTTGCCAGTGTCTAAGGTGTTGGCCAAGAAGAAACATGTGTTTTTCACTGAGCTTGCGTACAGGTTCTTTTGGGCCTCAGTAAGCTATTCCGGATCCGACCAAAAAAGCTTCATAGCTAAACGGTCGGTACCCGGGCCTTGCAGAGAAGAGCAAGGTTTTGCCTGTAATGCTTCTCTTAGGAGAGCTGGACCCTGGGATCCAGAGCTCTGGTCATACCCACGACCAAGATGTTTTCTGTGCAGGGTGCTATACAGGTCCAGGGGAGTGGAATCCTTGGGAACCCGGTCCCTGAAGGTTTGATTACAATGCCTGCCGTGATAGGTGAAGTTTGGGCTTTTGTGGACCAAACAAAGTCCTGCGGCGGGGAACAGGTAAGTGGGGGCCCCCAGGAACTTGGTTCTATTGGGGGACCCCCAAGCCTAATTTGTCTTTCTGTCTGTTACCTAATGGTATTCCCGCAAGATTCTGTGCATGCCTGTAACTACTAAAAAAATGTAATAATTTTTAATGGTGGTCAAGAAAAAAAAAAAAAAAAAAATGTTTTTTTATATATATTTAGTATATTAGACTGCGGTACCTGTGTTTGTCCACTAGAGGCCGCTGTGGAATGTTTTTCTTGTCATGTGGACTAGTTTCTTCTCAGAGAGCAAAGTCCAGGCAGCTGGTGAGTTCTCCTATAGGAAACTGTTTCCTCTGCCATGTTGCAGTGTTCGTCCATCCCCCGGCCTGCGGCAAAGAGGGGCCCTGGCTCCTGTCCCTGGTTTCCATGTTTGAAATTAGCGCCGAGGGCGCACGTGGCTGCGCGCGTGCGCGTGCACGCGCCTCTATATATAGAGGTGGCCGGAAAAGGGGGCGGAGCCTGGGGGATGACGCTCTGTGCGCGCCGCAGCGCTTCTGCGCATGTGCGGGCGTCCCAGCAGGTTTTAAAAAAGCCACATTATTGTAGTAAGCTGGCTATGAAGTACAGAGACAGAGCTGGCAACATTTAAAGGCATACAGCAAGCGGTTGATACAGGCATCCCCTAGAAAGGCACATTAGTAGACACCAACTGTTTATTATAGCAGCATTTATGCTAGACTATTATCAGTAACTGGTGTATTTTCGGCTGGAATACCTCAGCTTTGTGGCTTAGGAATATGCCGTCTAAAAACTCCGGGACTAGAAATTCCAGGAGGAATAGGGGGTCTCCATCGGGCTCTGAGGATCTTGGGCATGCTTTGGCTGCACCAGTCTCCCCTGAAGAATCAGAGGTTAGTGACCGTAGGGCACCCCCAGGAGTACCTGGTACTGTGGCTGTCCTCAGTTCACCTGCTCCTGTGTATGTAACAGAGGAGGTTTTTTCCTCAGCTCTGGGAGGGCTGGAAGAGAGATTGTCAGCACTAATTGCTGCTTCCCTGTCACAGGAGAAAAGCGATCGATCTCCGTCTCCTCCCTCAGAGTGCCTGTTAACAGAGCAACAGTCCCATACAGAGGTCGACCTACCTGAGGGGGATCAGGATGAGGTTGATTCGGTTGTAGAGGAATCAACAGTGGAAGAGCCGTTCTCAGCATCACATGCTGAGAGGTTATGGGTTCAGTCCCTGACTAATATGGTCCGATCAGCATTTAAAATGCCACTTGCGGAGCCATCCTCCACTTCTGTCTCCTCGTTGGGGTCGCTAAAAGCTCCCCAGACTGTTTGTTCCTTTCCGATCCATCCTTTACTGGAGGGGCTCATTTACCAGGATTGGGAGCATCCTGATAAAATATTTACTCCTCCCAAGAGATTTCCGGTGGTCTATCCTATGGAGGATAAGTTCGTCAGAAAATGGAAGGTCCCTACAGTGGACGCAGCCATCTCTTGTGTGAATAAATCACTGACATGTCCGGTGGAAAATGTCCAAATGTTCAAGGACCCAATAGATAAAAAATTGGAGTCCTTATTGAAATCTGCTTTTGCTACAGCAGGATTGGTGACACAACCAGCAGTGGCAGCTATAGGGGTCTGCCAAGCAGTGAAGGATCAGTTGAAACAGGTCTTAAGGGACGTGCCAGATCAGCAGGCTCTTGCTCTAGCTGATCTACCTAGAGCCTTATGCTTTGCGGTGGACGCTATAAAGGATTCAATCCATCAGGCCTCCCGCCTTACGCTGTCTGTAGTACATATGCGCAGGCTTCTATGGCTCAAAAACTGGTCTGCTGAAGCTCCCTGTAAAAAATTGCTGGTCAGCTTCCCATTTCATGGGGAGCGCTTATTCGGGGAAGACCTGGACAAGTATATCCAGAGAATTTCCAGCGGTAAAAGTACACTTTTGCCGGTCAAAAATAGAGTTAGAGGTCCCTCTTTTAAGAGGCCGGCTTCTCCAGTCCCTAGGACATCGGCTGTGAAACAGTTCCGACGGCCTCCCCGGTCAAATCCCGGAGGTAAAAATCAGGGACAGTTGCAGGGTAACAAGAAGCCCTGGAGCAGGAGAGGTACAAAACCTCCCCCAAAGTCAAATGCATGAAGGGTTGCCCCCACCCAATCGGGTGGGGGGAAGACTTCAGTTGTTCACAGAAACCTGGCGGGACATGATCCGAGACAGATGGGTGCTCTCCGCAGTAAATCTGGGATACAAATTGGAGTTAAAAAACTCCCCTCCTTCCCGCTTTACAAGGTCAAACGTGCCAAGGGATCCCCAGAAGAGAGGATCCCTCCTGTTGGCACTGGAACAATTATTGCTTCAAGCAGTAATTATAGAGGTTCCCCTGGAAGAATGGGGGTTCGGGTTTTACTCAAACCTCTTTACAGTTCCGAAGCCAAACGGGGACGTGAGGCCCATATTAAATCTAAAAGGGCTAAACAAATTCCTACATATCAGGACTTTCCGGATGGAGTCGATCCGATCGGTAGCCACTGCCCTACAAGGGGAGGAATGGTTAGCCTCGATCGACATCAAAGATGCTTATTTGCACATCCCCATCTTTCCAGCCCACCAAAAATTTCTACGCTTTACGGTAGAAGGGCGCCATTTTCAGTTCAGAGCCTTACCCTTCGGTCTGGCCACAGCACCAAGAGTGTTCACAAAAATTCTGGCCCCATTATTGGCCAATCTAAGAACACGAGGTGTAACGATAATGGCATATCTAGACGACTTGTTGCTGATAGACCACTCAGTGGAAAAACTAGAAGTGGTTGTTCACGAGACAATCAAGTATCTGGAATATCACGGTTGGATTATCAACCGAGACAAGTCAGCCCTAAAACCAGTCAAAAGTCTGGAATACTTGGGGCTAAGGCTGGATTCAGACCAGAGAAAGATTTTCTTGCCTCAAGAAAAGGGGTCGTCCTTGAGAGATTTGATCCACTTAGTGGGTTCAAAAAAACAGCCATCCATACGCCTCTGCATGAGGCTGCTGGCATTCGAAGCAGTACCCTACGGTCAATTCCATTCAAGGAAGTTGCAAAGGGCCATACTGTCAGCCTGGAACAAAAAAGTTCAGGCTCTGGACTTACCAATGTCCTTGTCCCCCTCCGTTCGCAAGAGCCTCCGCTGGTGGTTGGTTCCCCAGAATCTGGAAAGAGGGAAATCCTTCAGTCCGATTTCCTGGAAGGTGGTCACTACAGATGCCAGCCTTATAGGCTGGGGAGCAGTACTGGAGCAATGGTCTCTCCAGGGCAAGTGGTCAGAAGCAGAAAAGGCCCTGCCCATCAATCTCTTAGAGATACGAGCAGCCCGGTATGCCCTAGTAGCATGGACATCCAAACTCCAAGGGTCCCCTGTCAGAGTTCAATCAGACAATGCCACAGCAGTGGCATATATCAATCGTCAGGGGGGCACCAGGAGTCGTGCAGCCCAAAGGGAAGTAAATTACATCCTGAGATGGGCAGAAAGATATGTCCCAGCCATATCTGCGGTATTCATTCCAGGGGTGGAGAATTGGAAGGCGGACTTTCTAAGTCGCCAACAATTATGCCCAGGGGAATGGTCCCTTCATCCCGAGGTTTTCCGGACAATATGTCAGCGGTGGGGAACACCGGATGTAGATCTGCTAGCATCCAGGTTCAACACGAAAGTGGACAGGTTTGTCTCTTGGACAAGGGATCCCCTAGCGTGCGGCTCGGATGCCCTAGTGTTCCCTTGGGATCAGTTCAAGCTGATATATGCATTCCCACCGCCACAATTGTTACCTCGATTACTCCGCAGAATCAGGGTAGAAAAGAAACCAGTGATTCTGGTGGCTCCAGCGTGGCCCCGAAGAGCATGGTACGCGGAGATCGTAAAAATGTCTGTGGGGAGTCCTTGGACCCTCCCACATCGTCCGGACCTGCTTTCGCAGGGACCGATATACCACCCTTCCTTACCAGCCCTAGGTTTGACGGCCTGGCTATTGAAGCCCACATTCTAAAAAAGAGAGGGCTCTCTAATGCTGTGGTGTCTACCATGATCAATGCCAGGAAACCGGTATCCAGGCAGATCTACTATAGAATCTGGAAGGCGTACATCGCCTGGTGTGAGGCCAGGAAATAGCATCCACGTAAATACGTAATAGGTAGAATTCTGGACTTCCTACAATGGGCTGTAGATAGGAAGCTTGCCTTGAGTACTATCAAAGGTCAGATTTCGGCCTTGTCAATATTTTTTCAAAGGCCCTTGGCTTCGCATTCACTAGTCAAAGCCTTTATACAAGGAGTGATGCGTATTAGTCCTCCGGTTAATATTCCCATATGTCCATGGGATCTAAACTTGGTTCTGTCGGTTCTACAGAAACAACCATTTGAACCATTACAGCATATTTCCTTGGTGCTTCTCACCAGGAAATTGATTTTTCTAGTAGCCATTTGTTCGGCTAAAAGAGTATCGGAATTAGCAGCTATGTCCTGTAAGGAGCCATATCTGGTTATCCATAAGGACAGAGTAGTGTTACGTCCTCATCCAGCCTTTCTTCCTAAGGTGGTATCGAGTTTTCATTTGAACCAAGATGTGGTTCTTCCTTCTTTTTTCCCCAAACCTACTTCGGTAGAGGAAAAGTTATTGCATTCTTTGGATGTAGTAAGAGCAGTTAAAGCTTATCTAAAAGCCACTGCTCAGATTCGCAGAACGGATACTTTGTTTATTCTGCCGGAAGGCCCCAGAAAGGGTCAGGCAGCGTCAAAATCTACTTTAGCCAAGTGGATTCGACAGGTCATAATACAAGCCTATAGCTTGAGAAGTACACCGCCTCCGTTCAAAGTTAGGGCGCACTCCACGAGAGCAGTTGGAACTTCATGGGCAGTGCATCACCAGGCCTCCCTGGCTCAAATCTGTAAGGCCGCAACATGGTCTTCAGTACACACGTTTACTAGGTTCTACCAGGTGGACGTTAGAAGTCAGGAGGATGTCGCCTTTGGGCGCAGTGTGTTGCAGGCCGCAAAAGATCCTCATGTCTGATAGCGCTCAGCTTATATATGGTGTATCCCCCCCCTCATTTGGCATTGCTTTAGGACATCCCATTAGTAATGACTATGTCGCTCTGTGTCCCGTGATGTACGAGAAAGAAAATAGGATTTTTATAACAGCTTACCTGTAAAATCCTTTTCTTGGAGTACATCACGGGACACAGAGCTCCCGCCCCTCTTTGGGGACACTTATTGCTTTGCTACAAAACTGAGGTGCTCCCGGATGGGAGGGGCTTATATAGGGGAGGGTACTTCCGGTTTTGGAAGTTGCCAGTGCCAGCACCTGACGGTAACTATATAACCCATTAGTAATGACTATGTCGCTCTGTGTCCCGTGATGTACTCCAAGAAAAGGATTTTACAGGTAAGCTGTTATAAAAATCCTATTATTTGGGATCATTGACATCTATACAGCGATCTGTGCTATAAAACTGCACTGATTACTGTGTAAATGTCACTGTCTGGAAAGGGGTTAAATGGGGAGGTGTTTCTAACTGGGGGGGATGGGACGGACTGGAGGAGGAGAGAGATCTCTGTTCCTAATCACTAGGAACAGCAGATCTGTCTCTCCTCCCCTGTCAGAATGGGGATCTGTCTGTTTACATTGACAGATCCCCGTTCTGGCTCTCTGTGGAGCGATCGTGGGTGGCATCGCGGCCGCCGGCCAAGCACAGGTCCTTTTATACTCCAATATACATGTATAGAGCCATGACAGGTCCTCTTTATACTTCTATATACCTGTATAGAGCCATGACAGGTCCTCTTTATACTCCTACATACATGTATAGAGCCATGTAAGGTCCTTATTATACTTCTATATACACGTATAATGCCATGACTGGTCCTCTTTACACTCCTATACATGTATAGAGCCATAACAGGTCCTCTTTATACTCTTATATACATGTATAGAGCCATGACAGGTCCACTTTATACTCTTATATACATGTATAGAGCCATAACAGGTCCTCTTTAAACTCTTATATACATGTATAGAGCCATGACAGGTCCACTTTAGTTATCATAATATAAAATAATGGATGTGGGGGCATTTTGGTGGGCGTGATTTTTTTTTGGGGGGGGGGGGGGCAGCATTTCATTTTTTGTACCAGGCAGCACAATGTCTTGGGCCGACACTGGGGAGTTTCCAGACAAAGGAGGAAGAGGGCTTTAGAGTTTATGTTTAAGGGGATTGATGAGTATAATCGGAGCAAGGTTAATCCATATAACTATGATTGTGCCAGCTCTGTAACAGCTTAACAGAATAAACATAACCACAAACCTTAATAATAGTAACAAATACCGTCTGAGCTAGTACCCTTAAAAAGAAGTGGGAGAAAAAAAAAAAAAAAAGGGGGGGGGGGTTAGGACAATCATGTGTCCTCTAAAGCATAATCTTATCGACAAATACCATCTGATGTAGAAGTATAGGAGAAGTGACTCTTATTGTCTCGTATGGGAGTTCTCCAAGTGAAACAACAATCCGTCACTTAACGCGTCAGCATGCGTAGCAACCACACAATAGTCCCAGCAGTAACAAACAAAATGTCAATATCGCTAACACTGTTATTGGCAACCTAGATCAGCTGGTTTTAACGGGAGTGATGACCTTAGACCTCAACTTTAGGTTCAAATAGAACTGTGTGGGCTAGAAGGTGGACTAACAAAAAGACTGGCTGCAGCTAGTAACACGTATGCAGCAATGCGAACAGGCATAGGAGCTGAGGGGCGCATTTAGTTCCACGAGACTCCTGTATGGCTGCTCAGCTGACCCACAAGGAAATCTTCAAGCAGGAGGAGTGTAGTTTTTGGGCGTGCATAAGGTTTTCGTTGTCATGCACCAGCCCTCAATGGGCTGTTGGAGGAATGGTAGTTCCTACAAATGACTTGCGCGACAATGAAGTGTATACCTCCAGATGGGTGTGTTTTCGTGGCGTGGGTATGATGCGGCACACTCTGTAATAGCAACAGCCGTGAGATTGTCGTATGGGTAGGATGCTCAGTTTTAACACATCTTTTGATAGAGGATTAAGCATCTCACCTTTTCAGTTACTGTTTATTTCTTTGCCTTATTGGATTACAATTAAGTGCACCACCATACAGTTCAAGTCCATTAAGCTAGCTGAAGAAAGAAGACTGGAACAGGATAAAACTGTCATTACTTTATTGTTCACTAGGCTGTACGCTGCACAGTCAAGAACACACTGAACTGCACTCTAGGGGGAGCCATTTAGTAACCTAAGGTTAAAGCATATGCTATAGTTATTGTACCTATTGTTGTTTATTGATCTGTGTGCTTGGCTCTTAGTGGAGAGGTGGTCCAATACAAGTACAGAGGTGTTGGAGGGCCTGTTCCACTGTGTCCCGGCACGCATATACTGTGCTAAGTTGTCAGCAGGTTAAGATTATAGCCATTGCAAGCCTGAGTATACGTCTCCATTAATGTTCATAATCTGTGTTCATTTTCCATTGAATGTATATAATTTCTGAGTTATTTTTCCTGCTTTAGTAAAGTTCTTTGTGTGATTCAGAAATCTTGATTGAGTTTATTCTTATCATTGTGAGACGATTACAATGGAACCCAAGGTGTCAGAGGTAAGAGAGAATCTGCAGAGTCGGGATAGCCTGTGGGGTATAGAGTCAATCAGCAGCCCCCATGGGGGTACCGCTACATGTAAAAATGGCAAAACAAAAAAAATCGAATAAAATAAATAATGTAATATGAATAGTAACAGTCCAATGTATAAACTCCAACACTGTGATTCAGTGAAGTAAAGTGCTTCATTAATCAAATAAATGGTGCTCCACCCAAAGTGAGATATTTAAATGCACTCACCAGATAAATTCAGCCAGCAAGTGACCATCAGGCATGGATAAGATGAGTATGAATTCCCTTCAATCGATAGGTATGATCACCACAATATAAGCTTCTATCTCCTCTTGCCATCAAAAGCTCTGCAAGGATGGCTCCACTAAATGAGCCACAAAGAGGCAGGTAATATTTATTTATTTAAAATTATATGTAGTGCACTTACATGCAATCCTGGTAAGGCATCAGCACGTTCGCAGCTCTGGGGTCTGCTCGGATCCATCCTCTCTATGACAAGCGGTGTGCATTTCAAATAGCCCAGTTAAAGTAAAGACCTCCTGTGGGTGTGCGTCTCAAGCCTCTTTTCTATGCATTTCATGCATCATCAGGAAGTGAACATGTGGGTTTTTCTCTGTATCCTGAGCAATTCTTCTGCCAGTTGTGGCTGCAATCTTTCTTGGTCTACCTGACCTTGGCTTGGTATCAAAAGAACCCCTAATTTTCCACTTGACTGGCATATTCAAGGCTTTTGATATCTTTTTATATAATTTTCTCCCTTTGTAAAGATTCATTACCTTGTTACGCGGGTCTTTTGACTGTTCTTTTTTTACCTCCTCATGGCTCAGTGAGAGCTAACAAACTCATTGACTATTTATACACAGACACTAATTGTGATTTTAAAAGCCACAAATGTGGGAAATTAACCTTTAATTGCCATTTTTACCTGTGCGTGCCACCTTTTGTGTCTGTACCAAGGCCAAACATTCCAGGGTATGTAAACTTTTTATTAGGGCAATTTGGGTGATTTCTGTTATCATTATGATTTAAAAAGTATCCAAAAAACTATTTGATAATAAATGGCTTCCTGTGATTGCTATACTTAAATAAAAGTTTTTTGGCAGGATCAGTCATATTTTCAATTTGAATGCCAAAATTTCACAATTTCTGCCAGGGTATGCAAACTTTTGAGCACAACTGTATATGTTGCAGATTGCAAGTGGTTTACCAGGGTTAAATAGTTACATAGTTAGTCAGGTTGAAAAAAGACACAAGTCCATCTAGTTCAACCAAAAAAAAAATAATAAATACAATCCCATATACACAATCCTTCACCCACAGTTGATCCACAGGAAGGCGAAAAAACCCAGCAAAGCATGCTCCAATTTGCTACAGCAGCAAGGGATCAACATTTATGGGTTATGCCTTAAAAAGTAACTGCACTTTTTTGGGGGGAAAAAAATGGTAAATAAAGAAAAAATTACATAGTGTATACAATTGTGATACGTCATATTGTAATTGAATGTTATTAAAATTTATTTTCCATTCCTTTCCATCTGCAGCCGCTGTAATTTTCTGAAAATGCAATGCGATATGGCTACCTGGAGGTGTTCTGTACACAGAATGTGTACAGAACACCCCCAGAAATATAATTTCCTGCTTGTGTGATTGGCTTATAGATTTTCCCAGAAGTCTACACTAAGATGCAAGGCAGATTTCCAGCATCCCCTGCACCAAATTTTTTATTTTTGGTGAGATACTCCCAATAGGAAATCCCGTCTAAGCCCACGTTCACACTGGGGCTGCGGGAGTGAAGCCTGCGAGTTCAGCTGAACTCGCACGATTTCACTCCCGCTGGCAGTCCCGATTTCAGCCACGATTTCAAAGACATCTGAAACAGATGTCAATGTAAATCGCGGCTGAAATCGCAAAAAGTAGTACAGAAACTACTTTTTGTAATCGGTGCAGCGCCGCAGATGCGACGTCGCACCGATTAGGACGGTGCCATTGCTCGCAATTTGCGGCAAATTTCGCCGATTTGACATGCGATTTGACATGTCAAATCGCATGTCAAATCGCACCAGTGTGAACCAGGGCTACAGGGATGCAGGCCCCATTAGAGCCTTGTAGCTGCTGCAGCTGATTGATAATTATGAAACCACTCCCATTAGACTCACTAAGCAGTCCCAGCACAGAGGAACAAACAATGATTTCTTTAGAATATCAAAAGGTAGGAATCTGCAACAAAGTTTGTTAAAATTATAGTGGTGAAATAAGATCCTGATCTTCCTTTTTTGAATGTGGGGATAGAATGTTTGGATTAACATGTCCACAATGGTAGGGGGAGGATGTAGACCTGACTACGTGTGGGGGACTTCATTGCAGGGGTTCCCGGTTTTCATCCGGATTACCGAGCTGTGACAGGGGGGGAAATTAGTTATTTTTAAGCATTTAATATTTGTACACAATTAATTTATTTTACATATATGTACACGATTGATATAACTGTTTATGCACTATCCAATGTGGGGTTGATCATTGCGATATTTGTGTATTCAGTTCACTAGTGAATATTAATAGAACAATTTCTTTTACAGATTTAACTTAAACATATAGCTTTAGTTGGATAGGATATTTAATTTAATCTAACTTGGTTTATGTATCCACCACTAGAGGGGGTAAGTAATGGTAATTTTTCGCTTCGATGATTCTTGTTAATATTAACAGAATTCATCACATTTCGATTAAATATCAACACTTAATTTGGGTCAATCGATTAACCTTTGAGACATTAGTTTTAATTAGTTTTAATAAGTTTTATTAGTATTGCCAATTATAATGGCAATCGATTATTCATGTCCGAGACTCAGACTGAGGTTCCTTGTCTTTGTTTTTTCTTTCGTTGCGGTTCTTGTACTGCTTAGAATGAGGTAAGGGCAAACAATGGATTTAGTTATATAATAATATTAGGTTTGCCATCAACCAAGATGGCGAACAGTTATTTCGCCCGCGATTCAGAGCGAGGCTTGGTTCTATAAAGAGTGGTGAGTCAGCACGCTACCCGTCCCTTGTTGAGAATGTCCTTTGTGACGAAACGCGTTTGAGGGGGTACGTGCTGACGTCACCACGTTCGCAGGACGGGAGTTCTATATTGCAGCCGGCCGGCTTCGTTTTTCTCTGTTTGTTTTTATACGATTTCATGTAAGTGTAATTGCCTTATTTTATTAAATGTACTGAAGGTATTACACTATCGATCTCCTTCATTCTTTCTCTTGGGTAATAAATGATCACACTGCATACGTGGATTTACGGTCCCAGTGGGGAGAATCTGATTTCACCCCCTTATCATTCGAGCCTGCAGCTATCTATAGGATTTCGGTTACGGATCGTCACCTACATACATCAGGCTGTATTACACTAGCTATCTGGTAAGAAGATTGCATGAGAGGTGGTGGATCACAACCTTCTGTGTTTGGGGTGTTTTTTGGCTTAAAGCTCCTTATGTAGTGCAATCTGGTAAGGAGATTGACTGTGAGGTGGTGGTTCACTTTTTGCATACTTCCCACATCGAGTGTTGTTCACAATGCTGATTTCTATTGACTAATTATCGAGACAGGATCACGCTATGTTTTTTTTCTCTCTCCTTTTTGGGTCGAATGTAATACATAATATGGAGTCATAGTTCAAGCGACCATACCCAATAATTCTCTGACGAATCAACCTTGTGGGAATTGAAAGGCCCTGGCTGGGTAAAAGCCATATGTTCTATTGGCTTACTTATCTGGTAAGCATGAATTCTTCCAGGTTTATTCAGTAATTGGGATTTTTGTGTTCCTTTCACACCAGCCTGCCAAATTGGACTTTATTCAATAATTTGTGATTCCTTAGCGCAATTTTCTTTTTTATTAGGGTTAGATAAGAGTCTGTTATGTTTGTTTCTGTTTGGGCCCTGCGAGGCCGCAATGTCGGGCACCTGGAATATGGTGACCCGAATGTTGTATGTTCTATGTTGACATTTTTTTTTTAATAAAAATAAATAAAAAAATAAAAAAAATCCTTGCAATGTACATAGATCACCCAGGGGGGAATGTTTTTTCTCAACAAAAGTAGAGTTACTCTTTAACCACTTAAGCCCAGGACCATTTTGCTGGCCAAAGACCAGGCCACTTTTTGCGATTCGGCACTGCGTCGCTTTAACTGACAATTGCACGGTCGTGCGACGTGGCTCCCAAACAAATTTTTTTTCCCACAAATAGAGCTTTCTTTTGGTGGTATTTGGTCAGCTCTGTGTTTTTTTTTTTTTTTGCTCTATAAACAAAAATAGAGCGACAATTTTGAAAAAAAAATGCAATATTTTTTACTTTTTGCTATAATAAATATCCCCAAAAAATATATAAAAAACATTTTTTTCCTCAGTTTAGGCCAATAGGTATTCTTCTACATATTTTTTGTAAAAAAAAATCGCAATAAGCGTATATTAATTGGTTTGCGCAAAAGTTATAGCGTCTACAAAATAGGGGATAGAATTATGGCATTTTTTCTTCTTCTTTTTTTTTTTACTAGTAATGGCGGTGATCTGCGATTTTTATCTTGACTGCGACTTTATGGCGGACACATCGGACACTTTTGACACATTTCTGGGACCATTATCATTTTTACAACGATCAGTGCAGCAGTGAAGGGGTTAACCACTAGGTGGCGCTGAAGGGGTTAAGTGTGCCTTAGGGAGTGCTTCTAACTGTAGGGGGGATGAGCTGTGTGTGACACGACATTTATCACCGCTTCCGATTACAGGAAGCTGTGATCACTGTCCTGTCACTAGGAAGACTGGGGAAATGCTTGTTTACATCAGCATTTCCCCGTTCTTCCTCACCGCGACACGATCGCGGGTATGCCCGCGGACATTGAGTCCGTGGGATCCGCGGTCAGGGTCTCGGAGCTCGCGGCGGCGTGCGCGTCCACAATGCCGCTTCTTAATGCTGCAGACATATATCTGCGCGCTGCGGTCAGCAAGCAGTTAAGCTATCAGCCATAACCCCGGTATTTTTTTTATTTATTAGCCGGCGATTCTCTATCTCATGAAAGCAGTCCCAGCACCTAATTAGCTACTTGAAACAATGTCATTTGGAGAAGGGGAAAAATTTACTTATTAGACACTAATAATAAAAAAAACGATTTTATTCGTAACAATTTATAGATGCAATTTAAAAAAATAACATTTAAAAAGACTGTAGCAAACTATAGTGCTAAATTGGATATCTCCAATGATAGCCGTTGGTGTCAGAAGACACGGCTGAACAAGGGTAAGTGACAACGGATCTAATGCCCTGTACACACGATCGGATTTCCGATGGAATAAAAACCGATGGATTTTTCCATCGGAATTCCGATGAAACTGACTTTCATCAGTCAAAATTCCGACCGTCCAAAACGCAGTGACGTACAACACGTACGACGGCACTATAAAGGGGAAGTTCAAATCCAACGGCGTCACCCTTTGGGCTGCTTTTTCTGATTTCGTGTTACCGCGTGTTAGTAAAAGTTTGGTGAGAGCCGATTCACGGTTTTCAGTTTCCGTGCTTTTCAGATCGTTTTCTGCGTTTCAGTTTGTGCTTGTGGGTTCGTATTTGTCTTTCAGTGCGTGCAATCAAGTCGGTTCTGTTTTGCAGTGCCTTCTTGGCCGCTCGTTACTGTTTTTCAGGTCGTTATTCACAGCCTTGCTGTTCCTCGGTGCGTTCTGTTTGAGTTCGTTCTGACCAGCCGACCGGTTTAAAGCCATGTTGGAAGTACGTTCTCATCGTAGAGCTCATGCTGCGTATGCGCTTGGTGTTGCGGTTAATACTTTGACCCAAGCTCAGTCCATGAACAGGGTGAGGAGTTCATGGACCAAGAATTGGTTGCCCCAGCGGGACCAATTCTGTCATATGCCTCTGCTGCGGGAAATCCAGGAGAATAATCCTGATGACTACAGGAATTATCTCCGGATCCCGTTTTTCACCGTCTGTTGGATTTGGTGTCCCCCTCTATAACCAGGCAGGACACTGTGATGCGCCAGGCCATCACTGCTGAGCAGAGGCTAATCGCCACCTTGAGATACCTGGCGACTGAGAGAAGCTTGCAGGACCTCAAGTTCACGACAGGCATCTCCCCCCAGGCTCTGGGGGTCATTATTCCAGAGAACTGTTCTGCCATCATACAAGTTATGCAGAGGGACTATATTAAGGTAATTTTTCTCATTTAACATCACATTCTATGTATATGATGCTTACTAATGTATTGTATTTCTTTCATCCTTCCCTAATTACCCTGATTGTAATATGCTGTGAATGTCCCCTTTGTCCTCATGCATGCTGTACCCTTTTTTGGGCCTACATGCATATTTGCCTTCACAAACCTCTCCAGCATGCTATCCTGGGCCCAAACACCCCTAGCCTAGTCACTTAACAAGATATTTTGACAACTCCATTGTATTGCTTTACCCCCCCCCCCCTCCAATGTGTCCAAATGTTTGGTTTATCATTACAATCAGGCAGAGTGGTGTATTTTTATTTTTTGTAGGCCCAAACTCAGCTAGAACCCCCCCCCCCTAAAATGTGTACAAATGTTTTGCTTCTCATTACAATCAGGCAGAGTGGTGTATTTTTATTTTTTGTAGGCCCAAACTCAGCTAGAACCCCCCCCCCCCCCTAAAATGTGTGCAATGAGCTATTAGAGGGGGTGAGGAATGTGATAATTGTGCCTTCTATTTGTGGCTATAACTACTCTCCAAAAAACAAATGTTATACTGATGTTGGGCAAGAATGTTTTTGTGTAATCTGCTTGCAATGTTATGTGCAAAAGTCCTAATAATTTTTTTTTTACTCCACAGTTTCCTTCATCGCCACAGGAATGGCAGACTGTGGCATCCCATTTTGCCGAGCGGTGGGACTTTCTTAACTGCAGAGGGGCAATCGATGGGAAACACGTCCGCATAGTGCCACCACCCTGTTTGGGGTCATACTATTACAACTTCAAGGGGTTTAATAGTATTGTGTTAATGGCGGTGGTGTCGGCACACTATGAGTTCATGAATGTGGACGTGGGGAAGAATGGCCGGATGTCGGATGGGGGAGTCTTCGCACAGACGGAATTTGCCAGACGTCTCCAGAGTGGTGGCCTGGCACTACCACATGATGAGGAGAACGTTGAGGGCCTTCCGTTTATTTTTATCGTGGATGAAGCTTTTGGGCTGGGACCCCACCTGATGAGGCCATTCCCCCAGAGGACCCTCACCCCGGAGAAGAGGGTTTTTAATTACCGGCTGGCCAGAGCCTGGAGGGTTGTTGAGAATGCCTTTGGGATGATGGCCTCCCGGTTCCGCCTGTTTCTTACCTCTATCCATATGGCGGAATACAAGATCAATCATATTGTTTTTATCTGCTGCATACTGCACAACTATTTACGCAGAAATGCACCCACTTATCTGAGTTCTGTTGGGCCAGAGGCCAGACTTGCAGACAATGCCCTAACGGGCCTGGATACTGGCCGTATTGGCTTGGCCCCCCAAAGTGCCCGTGAAGTGCGGGATAAATATGTTGATTACTTTACGGGTAGGGGGGCCATTGCTATGCCAGACAATCTCTGATTTTATAACTTTTAAAAATAAAAAAAGCAAAATCTGTAAAAAAACTTGATTTCTCATTATTGCTTGTGTTTCTTGAATCTGTCTCCCAGGTTCTCCTGGTACACTTGTAGTGCCAAGTGGCTTTGTCTTTTGTAAATAACCACAATTGTCACGGTAAACAAGAAGATATTTTTCAAAATGGTATTGAGCATAGAAAGAAGAAGCCACACATTTTTGAGTGGAACATTTTTTTTACTCTGTGCACAACTTGTGCATTCTAAATTTTTTGGGGACATCCGAAACAGTGTCCCCCCCCAAAAAAAAGTTTTGGTTTGTGTTTTTTGCATAAACACGCATGTAAAAAAAATAAAAAATTATAAAAACAATGGAACTTACAAAGTTCAACCTTATAGAAAAAATGAAGGCAATATCAGGCATTATATAGTATTTCAAAAATGTGTTGCTGTTGCCTTCATGAGATGGGGTGATGTCACCCCTGAACAAGGCAAATTTGGAAGATGCACACAAATTGTGCGTGAGAATGGGGATTTTCCTCCTGATCCTATGCCAAATGTCAACATGTGCTATCTCTCATCATGGGGGATCAATGGACGTGTTTTGAGTTGCGAGGAAGGGGTTGCACCCTCCAAACACGTACATTGATTTGCCCTGATGGGAGATAGCACATGTTGACACACTGTGTGCATCTACCAAATTTGGCTTGTTAAATCACACAAAAATGTAGAAACTTTTAGGCCAAAAAAACTTGAAATGGTGGCAAGAAAAACATCTTTCCTGACAGACTCCATGGCAGCCTACGTGTGGGTTAATCCCGCCCCTCATACCTCATAGGACCCTTCTCCCATAAATCTTTGCTCTGGGCCAGAGGCCGTGTTCCTTTTTTTGTCCTCCTCCTAGGACCAAGATATAGTCTTACCTTTTCATGAAGTTTTCCTGTAATCCAGGCCTGGCGGTGTGCACGGCGATACGTTGGTGGTTAGCGGCGATCCTCTCTGCAGTCCAGCAATCCTAGCTATTAGCAGGTGGACATGGGCGATATGATGTGATACCATGAAGAGCTTACTAACCTGGCCATTGGCAGGCAAGCGGCAATATGGCCAAACGTCCCAGCTATTAGCGGGAGGCTTTGTAAACGCCCGATCGTGCGGTGGGTCGAGCGAACAGCTCCCCAGTCCCAGGTTCTGGTCCGGATCGTGCCGTGGTGGTGGTAATGTAAAAAGATATTCCTTTTATATGGCAGCCGTATCTCTGTGTTTTGTGTGTCTCCTTATTTTCTATCAAGCTCCAGTGAGTGGCCACGGCGGCTGGAGCGCAGCTGCGTTCCAGCTCGCCGTTTCAGGAAGTCGCTGCGCATCCGCAAGCCGCGAACGAAGATTCTGTGCTTGGTTCGTGCAGGCGCAGTTTTGCCAAAATGGCGGCGGCGGCCGCGAATGCGATTGGCTGCCACCGGATGGCAACCGCTATGGGGCGGTGACATCGTTAACGGTGGCAGATTTAAATAGCTGTCAAAGCAGCTATTACTTGGGATGACTTGCAGGCTTATGCGGTATTTACCCAGGCACTGGGCTCTGGTTTACAAGGTAAATTGTTTTCTGCAGGCTCCCTGGGTGCTGGCTATGTTGTTATGTGCTCTCTCATGCCTGTTTCTCATAAGGCTTTAATGATTCATTTCACTTTCAAACTGCCTTGCCATGGATCTGTCACCACCCTCTTGTGGCCAACCCTTGCGCTGCAGGTAGGATTTATTTATTTTCTACCTGTGATGCTTGGGTTCACTCATTCAGGAGCTCTTAACCCTTTCTTTTTCACTCAGCTCTTCTAGGTCTGAACACCAAAGCACGGCAAAGACCGTCCTAGGTCTCAACGTTGTCACTCCTCTTCAAGGTCCAGGCGTCAGATCTTCCTTTAGATCTAGGTACCACAGATAGGAGTCTAAAACCACCTCTGGGCGCCACTCTCACCGCCACTCCAGCCGCTCTGTGAGGAAAGCCTGCTGGGTATGCGGGGCCCAGGTTCCTGAAGGCAAATCGCTCTGCAAGCAATGCTTTTCTAAAGTCGCATAAGAAAGAGAGGGTGGAGACCAACAAGTGGAAGCACTGGTCAGAAAGGTGGTCCATAAGTCCCTGAGTAAAGGGGATTCTGGTCATACCCCCAACCCTGCTGGCGACACTATGTCAGTCCCTATTAGGGATGATCTCAAGGCTCCAGGCCCTTCACAGCCGAGCCATTCCTCAATTGAAGCCTCAGTGAGGTGGAGGTAGATGACCCTGGTGCAGGTTTTGAATTTGCCCTAGTACCACAGCTGGTCAAAAGCTGTCAAAGAAGCTTTGAGATGGAAGAGCCAGTGGAGGCACCCTCCAAACAGAGGAAATATTTTAAACACCTCAAAAAAGAACACCCTAATTTCTCCTTTTTGGGTGATCTCAGCGCAATAATTACCGACAAATGGGGTGGTGTTGAAAGGAAGAATTGCCTGTTAATGAAGGTATCAAAAATGTACCCATTTAAAAGCAAGGATGTAAAACACCTGGAGTCGGCTCCTCTCATTGACTCAGCCCTAATGAGGATGGTGAGGCATGTCACACTCCCATTGGAGGATACTGTTTCCTTTAGGGATTGCCTGGAGTGGAAAATTTATACCGACCTCAAGCAGATCTACATTACAGCGGGTATGACCTGCAAACCAGCTCTAGCTCTTGCAGCCCTTTCTAAAGTGATGGAAGTCTGGGCAGACGACGTAGATGCTTCTCTGAGGAGCATCTCGGAAGAACTGGCCAGGAGCTCACCTATTCATGGGCTAAGGTTGACGTTGGCTTTTCTCGTGGGGCTTCCCTAGACATAATTCGCCTGGTGGCTCGGATCATGCTGACATCTGTCACGGCTAAGCGTGCCTTGTGGCTGCGCCCATGGGTAGCTGACCCTGCCTCCAAGCAGGCATGGTGCAGGATTCTATTTGGGGGTTCGTCCCTCTTTGGGAACATATCGGACAGTGCCATCACCCGTGCCACAGGGGGCAAGTCGGGGTTCCTTCCCCAGGATCGCCGTCTGCTAAACCAGAAGAGAACACAGCCCAGGCAAAGTTCAGATCGAGCAAGGAATGCTCGCTACTATAGGCCTGGCCGTGAGTTCAAGAAGACCTGGAAGAAAAAACAGCCTTCAGGCCAGAAGTTTTCAAAAGGGGCATCTTCCGGTGGACAAGAATCCCCTAAGTCTTTATGATATTGCACCTGCCTAAAACAGAGCGAGTCGGCATCCTTGCCTCTCTTGGAAGAGAAAAAGCGAATTCTTCTGTCTCTCTTGTGGCTCAGGGCGCTGCAATTCCAGTTCCAGATGACAAAAGGTTTTAAGGGGTCTACTCGCCCCTCTTCATGGTGTTGAAGAAAAACGTCTCCTGGAGGCCAGTTATAGACCTAACCCACTTGAATTATTTTATCTAGAAGGAGAAGTTCAAGATGGAGACACTACTCATGATCAGTCAAGCAATCCAACCAGGCGATTGGCTTGTCTCTATAGACCTGAAGGACGCCTTCTTCCATGTTCCGATAGCGTCAGAATTCCAGAAATACCTTCGCTTTGCTGTCGATCAAATCCGTCTGCAGTTCACCTGTCTCCCCTTCGGGCTTACAACATCGCCTCGTGTGTTTTCAAAACTTGTTGGCTGTCGTGGCTCTGATCAGGACCAGAGGTATCCGTCTGTATCACTATCTAGACGACCTGCTGTTGTCTCGGGACAAGGAGCAGTTGCTAATCCACAGATCCCAGGTCATCTCCACTCTACTCGAGTTTGGTTGTCTTCTGAATCTGGAAAAGAGCCATCTGGATCCTACGCAGTCCCTGGTATTCCTCGGGGCACACTTCAACGCTATCAAGAGCACCATCTTGTTACCCCTGGAAAAATCCCAGTGATCCGGGACAGAGTTTGGCTTGCAATGTCGTCCTCATCTCCAAGCCTCTCAATGCCTAAAGATCATTGGCACCATGGTGGCAACAACACCCATGGTAAAGTGGGCTCAGTGGAAAAATGCGGCCCTTCCAGAAGGGTTTCCTCCAGCAGTATAATCCAGGGCTTCGGGATCACTTTATCCAAATAACCTCATCCATGCGGGAGAGCTTTCCTTGGTGGCTACAACAGAGGAACCTCCTCAATTGTCACTCCATCGCACCTGTGTCTTGGGTCACCATCACTACAGATGCCAACAACAGGGGCTGACAGAAGTAGCCCAAGGCATATGGAATTTTCCCTCTCACAGGATAGTCTCCAATGTTCTGGAACTCCGGGCAGCGTTCTGCGCTCTGCAGGCCTTTCACCACTTAACAGCAGGAGACTCAGTCCTCCTAAGACTGGACAACACAACGGCAGTCGCATACATCAAGAGACAGGGGGGTACTCGCAGACTCTCCCTGTCAAAGGAAATAGAGCCCATCATGATCTGGGCCCAGAAAAACCTGGCCAACCTGACAGCTGTCTATCTCCCTGGAGTCCCGAAGGTTCAGGCAGATTTTCTGTTGAGAGTTTCTCTGGACAACGAGTGGACTTCCCCCCCCCGAAGTCTTCAGGTGGGTCCTGTCCCTGGGAGTCATTCCGGAAGTAGACTTGTTTGCCTCCCCATGCAACTTCAGACTAGAGAGATACTACACGAGGTCTTGGTATCCCCAGGCTTTTGGGTAGATGCTCTGACAGACCATTGGCGGTTCCACAGGGCCTATGCCTTTCCCCCGGTTCCTGTCATTCTCCGTTTTTTGTCGAGGCTCAGGATGGAAGAAGCAGAGATAGTGGCAATAGTCCCGTACTGGCCAAACAAGCCATGGTTTCTACTGCTGATGCAACTCAGCTTCCGGGACCCAGTTCCTCTACCCTCCAGACCAGATCTCCTATCACAAGGGGCATTTCTACATCCATGCCCGGCCCTATCTACATCTGATGATCTGGTTCTTGAGAGGGGAAGGTTGGAGGCCCTAGGCTGTCCAAGTAGGGCCATCTCCACAATATTAAATGCCAGAAGAACAGGCACCAACGGGGTCTACCAGAGGATTTGGAAAACGTTTTCAGACTACACCTCTTCCACTGCAGGTTCTTGCAATAACCCAAAGATACATGATATCCTGGGCTTCTTACAATCAGGATTGGATCTCTCATTGTCAGTCAGCTCGCTGCGAGTCCAAATCGCTGTAATCTCTGCCTTTTATGGGTGTTTCCTGGGCTAGACACCCTCTTACTCAGTAGTTTTTCAGAGGAGCAATAAGGCTCAGACCTCAGAGCCAAGTTTTTCTAATTGGGATCTTCTCCTTGTCCTGGATTTTTTCTTTGGTAGAGAGTTGACTCTCTCTAATAGTTGTCTTCTTGGTGGCTATAACATCGGCCAAGAGGGTCTCTGAAATCAGCTCTCAGGGATGCAAGGAGCCATTTCTAAACCTTTTAATTCCTATGTTGGGTTCAAACCCCAAAGTGGCATCTGTGTTTCATGACAATCAGGAGATTGCTCTTCCAACGTTCAGATCTACCGAGGATTCCAGTGTTTATCGCTTAGATGTTGGAAAAGCTCTGAGTCAGTATCTTGAAGCTACAGCTTCTTTCCGTCAGACCGACCACCTGCTCGTTCTTTTCACAGGAAGTATAAGGGAATGCGTGCCTCTTCCAGATCTATCGGAGCATGGATTGTTCAGGCCATTCAGTGGGCCTATAAAGCCAAGGGCTTGGCGCCTCCAGAAGCGGTGACTGCTCACTCAACTAGAAGTGTCTTCATCATGGGCGGCATCACGTCACGTGCCTCCAGAAGTTATTTGCAAGGTGGCCTTGTGGTCTTCAATTAACACGTTCATGGCACACTACTGCGTAGTGGTTTACGTATCTTGTCTGTTGATGGGGCCAATTAAACCTTTTTTCTTTTGTCCAGCACTCTGCCCACCCGGGTGTGTATGGCTAGTTATTTCCCACACATAGGCTGCCATGGAGTCTGTCAGGAAAACGGAAAATTTATATCAAATACTTACCGTAATTTTCCTTTCCTGATGGACTCCATGGCAGCAGGAGTTCCCTCCCAGTGGCTGGAGTAGGCTAAATTATGGAACACGGCCTCTGGCCCAGAGCAAAGATTTATGGGAGAAGGGTCCTATGAGGTATGAGGGGCGGGATTAACCCACACGTAGGCTGCCATGGAGTCCATCAGGAAAGGAAAATTACGGTAAGTATTTGATATAAATTTTCCGTTTTATACTCTCCCCAAAACATCAATCATGTTTTTAATTTGTTGGTCAAAACGATAGAGTTTTTGCGTTATAACGTTGATTTCTCGACTCATAACCATGAGATCCTGGATTATGATTTGTGCGCTCCCACTGGAGAAAGGAGAAGATTGATCTTCCACAAGCAGCACATCACCTAAAAAAAAAAAAACGCATGTCTGAAAAATATGCATGCATGCATCTATTCCCTGAATCTGTGGTGTATGACACTGACCTGTTGTGGTGACAATCTCAAACACTTCCTCCACATCTCCTTTCTCCACCTCCTTCTTTCTCCACCTCTCCTTCCTCCACATCCTGAGGTTTGGGTTCTCTATGGTCCCCTTCTTTCTGAGGTTGGGGTTCCCTCTGTTCTTTCCGAGGTGTGGGGTTCCTGGCCTCCTCAGAGTTGTGTGCTCCATTTCTCCGCTCCCCTATGAGAATGAAACAAAACGTATACTTATCACACAGATATTTGAGGTCAGAAATAGGAATATGAAACATTGCTTGGAAGTGGGGTACAATTTACTTTTTTGGCAGAGTTACAAGCTGAAGACATGTTTTAAAATGTATTTCTAAACTGGAATCCTGACCTTTTTTGACCAAGTTACACACATGGAGACACCCCCAAAGTATCCACTCTAGCACCTGTCTGGGACACCCTAAAAAGATTGTTCTGGGGTCCCACACAGGTGCTCCAGAGTACAGCTGTGGAACCAGCTGCTGAGTGTCCTCTCCTTTACACTGAATCAAGTTTGCATTTCACATTCTAGTTCAAAACACATCATCTAGACAACAATGTTTATAAACATTGTTTTAATAGAACTAGGCATGACC
Source organism: Rana muscosa (assembly GCA_029206835.1). Taxonomy (NCBI): domain Eukaryota; kingdom Metazoa; phylum Chordata; class Amphibia; order Anura; family Ranidae; genus Rana; species Rana muscosa. The sequence continues at coordinate 3,730,366 of CM055118.1, forward strand.
AAATGTGGTTTACCTGTATCTGCGCAAAATATCTACTTTGGAGGAGGATTGATGTTTACTACGAACGATTATACTTTGGCCACTACCCTGAAAGTGGGCATTTTCAAATATCCAACCAGTCAATCAAAGCACATGGAGCAAAACATGCAAGTATTATAATCAAATTATTAATAACACAGGAGAAATACTTACTTTTTAGTAGTATTCTTTTGATCTTCCTGTACTTCCTCCCTCAGCTTCAGGTCAGACCACCTTTTACGGAGCTGCTCCTTGGATCTCGGGACCCCAAATTTATGGTACAGACTCCTTGCCACTTTGCCCATTATTTTGTCTTTCCTGAGATTAGGGGTGTTGTATGGTCCATGCTTCCCATCATAATCTCTCCTCCGCAAGATGTCCACCATCTCCACCATCTCAGCAAAGGACATATTACTGGCCTTGTATCTTGTCCTGGATCGGGACGTTTCCGGCTCCGGGCTTTCCTCGTCGGAAGTTAAAACAACCTGCTGTGTCACCGCCATGTCGTCCCCCACTGGGCGTCGAACGAGAAGGGGCGGGGAATATCCGAGGAAGAACATCAGGGGCGGACGACGTGGGTGGAGTTTCACGCATGCGCAGGGAATATAATGATAACGACGTTGTGTGCGCGGAGTAAGGAGGACCAGAAGTTCCGAATGTCACTGACGAAGGTAAAAATTAAAGTTGGGGCATCAGTGGCCTATACTGATTCATGATTTTAAAGGGCTAGATTGGGATAATATTAGGACAGTTTAGTCTGACCTAGTGTTTTTGTCTTGTGTTTTATCTTGCAGCAAAAATGCAGAGTTTCAAGGATCCGGTAATCTTCAGAGCTTTCATAGAGAGCTCACCAATTTATGGGAGCTTAAAAACCCATTATACCACAATCGTGAGGTTAGGAGGGCAATAATTGAAAAATTTGTGGAATACAAAAAAAAATATATAGAGTGGGCAGAATTGTTTGGGACAAGAATGAAAAATGCTGGGGTCAGAATAATAGTCTTTTCTATTTAGTAACATTTAATTTGCAACAGTCATGAGCTGGAAATTGTGTGTGATTGATGAACCAAAAACTCAAACTATGTCCCTTTTTTTATACACAGGATGAGGTCAGCCAGGAGGACGAGGCTCTGGAGTGTGGCACCCAGAAGGAGGCGGGGTGAGTGGCACCCAGGAGGAGGCAGGGGTGAGTGGCAGCCAGGAGGAGGCCGGGCAAAGTGGCAGCACCCAGTCACAGGTGCTTCCCCTCCAGGTGAGACGGAAAAGGCCCAGGAGGTTGACTCGGGTGGAGGAGGAATCCCTGAAAATAATAAGGGAAGCAGCTGAGATGATGAGGGCCCCCCTCAACCCAGTCGAGTCCTATGGGTGCTATGTGGCCGATAGACTCCTTAAAGTGGAGGAGGGCCAACGTGCCCTCTGTGAGGAGCTGATATCTACGGCCCTTCACAGGGCGGGGAGGGGCCAGCTGACAGAGGCCACACACCTTTGCGATCTGGCCCATCCTTCTCCTCCTCCTCCTGCCACATTCCCACCACCAGAGCCACAGCCTGCAAGGGGGCGTGGAGGGAGCCGTGGAAGGAACGCTGCAGGGAAGCGTGGAGGGAACACTGCAGGGAAGCATGGAGGGAAGGCTACAAGCAAGACCAGAAAGTGATTCCCTGGCTTCAAGCTGCTCTGCCAGAATACGCAGATTTTTGGAGTACCACAGCTTGGGGACATGTATGACATCTGCTGCTGCTCCTGATTTCTGCGATTCGGGGACCAGATTGTGATCCCAATTCGAGGGACTCCTCATGTTGTTGATTTTATTTGCCTTCATGTCTGCCTTTGGGGTCCAAAGTCGGCATATATTCCACAAATTTCTCAATTGTTGCCCTTCATCTTTATTTGTTTTCCAGAATAAATGGATATTTGATTTAATTTAAATAGTTGCCTATGTGTTTTTCTTATGAGTAGGAAGGTACATTTCATAAATACAATGTGTAATTAACAAGGGACATCAACACCAACCTCCTTGAGGGAAAAAAAAACAAGATAATAATGTTGCTGTGATAACTTGACCATAAAAAAATATGGACATCACTATAAAATATTAAAAGGCCAGAAAAAAATTAGGAGATCTTGATTCAAAACAACAAAAAAAATTAAATAAATTAGAATCCTGCCTTTAAAATAAAATACGAAGATTCATGAGATCTCAAAGAAATAATTTTGTCCAAACTCTGTGTGAATATCCGCAACGATAATTTTTTGGGGGAAAACCATTTATAGAAAGAAGAAAAAAATGCGCTACATTTAACGATACAAAAATTTGTAGCATGACGAATGTGCTATGTCCATTACGAACGCTAGTTTTACCAGAACGAGCGCTCCCGTCTTGTAATTTAGTCTGAGCATGCGTGGATTTTTCTCTGATGGAGTTCCCCACAGACGATCGGAATTTGCTATCGTTTTTTTTTCTATCCGTAAAATTTAAAACAGGTTCTATTTTTTTATACCGATGGAAAAAAGACCAATGGGGCCCACACACGATCGGTTTGTCCGATGAAAAAAGTCCATCGGTCTTTTTTCATCAGAAAAAACGATCCTGTGTATGCGGCATAACTCTCTACATGTTTCGCGAGGACCGCTTCTTCAGGAGCTTATAAATAATTTCTAAAAATGAAGACATTCAGTAAGTACAGTATATACATATTTAGATATATAATATATAATTCTGAAATATTGTATAACTCTCTTCTGAGGGTTTTGAATCACATTGATTTTATCCACATCAATTTTTTATAAATTTTTGGCGTGTATCCAATTAAAATAATTCATAATTTATTCAAACATTAGTTATAGTTCTGCTTTCACTGCTCCCATTGAGCGCTGGATTGTCGTTTATTGTTCAGTATAACAGAACTGTGTTTGAGAGACAGCAAACCACAAAAGGCATGCATAGTGAGCCATGAGCAGAATGCGGGGACATGCCTGATACATAACATCTGAGCCAAGGGTGAGCAAGATAAATATGACATCAAAAGTATGTTAATAAGATGAAGTCTGGCGGAGCTCTGAAGATGGCTGCTTGAGCCAGTAGCTCCTCACCACCCCAGCACAGCGGCGCCCATAACTCCGGTTCTACTGAACGAAATTTGGAACCACTGGTATCCACAGAACCCCCAGACTCCCGGGCACCCCCCTCATCTATAAATAATAATTTTTACGGCTCAATGGAAGCCGCAACGGCCGATCGAAATTCCGCCCGAAAATCCAAGATGGCCGCCGAGTCACAGATTGTGACAGTGCTGAGGTAAATTCAAAGGGAATTAATATGGCAGATCTGATAGCCCAACAATGTTCCTCACACGCATCTGGCTTTATTATACAGACTATCTCTCCATCTCATCCCCCTCATGAATCCCTGAGGGAACATTTTCAGGAGAACTCAGCATTAACCCCTTTGGCTAATCCTATTATGGATCAGGACAGCTCTTGTCCTGTCAGCTCTCTGGCCAATACATCTACATTTTCTATGGCCAACTTGTACCAGACCCTGGCTGAATTACTTGATAGGGGCCTCTCTCAAACTGCGGCTAAAATCACGGGAGAATTAAAGGCTGATTTTCAGAATTTAGGAGCCAGAATTGAGAACATAGAGTGTAAGTTGGATCAAACAGTGTCCGCCACAAATCAAAATGCAGAACAAGTCCATTTTATTCAAGAACAATTAGATACAGCTTTGTCTAGGATCGACGATTTGGAAAATAGGTCCAGGAGATATAATATCCGTATTAGAGGACTTCCAGAAACCATAACTGACATCCCGGCAGCGATTCAAAATATGATTCAATCCCTAATCCCAGAAATTCCACAAGACCGCCTGGAGCTAGATAGAGCACATAGGGCCTTAGGTCCTCTAAGGAAAGATGGTCTACCGAGAGACATAATAATTAAACCCCATTTCTATGCGATAAAGGAGGAAATTATGAGCAAGGCGCGAAATATGTCTACGATTCTATGCCTGGGTCATAAAATCCAATTATATGCAGACCTCTCTCCCTCTACAATGCAACGCAGACGTGCAATGAAGCCTCTACTTCTAGCCCTCATACAAAAAGACATTAAATACAAGTGGGCATTCCCATTTGCAGTAAAATTCTCTTACAAAGGGAAGAATCATTCCTTTTCTACTTTTCCTGACGGCAAAAAACTGTTATTGAATCTCAAGATCATCACTCAAGAAAATGACATGGACACTTCTCGAAGTGGCCCACAATCTTCAAAGAGACCGAACCCTACCAGCCCTCAATCTCCCTTGTGGACCAGGGCAAGAACCAAGAAAGCCAAAGACAATGGTCCCGCTTGAAGAGACCCAAGCTCACAATTTATACTTTGTACTCCTCGATTCCCATGAGTTCCAGGAAAGATTTATTCTAAGAGTCTGGAACGAATGTTTTTTTTTTTTGTTCTGATTGTTTAAATTTTTCCAAAATGTTTTGCAAGGGGTTTTTATCCCCCTCTCAATTTTTCTGAGTTCGATCTACTACTTGTAGAGTTCTTTGTCCAATTTGGGGGGGTGAGACTCTCGCTCCTCTATCCACTTCAGGGGGGAGAAGTGGGGGTCCCTCCGGACAGACCTGAATATGGTAGATCTAGTAAGTCTTTCGTTTTTTTTTAAGGGGCGCCCTGGCTGGGTTGGGTCCCATGTGCTTCCACCTTTCCCCTGAGTCTCCTAGAGACTTTGTGGAAGGAATAGCCTTTTCCTTAGGGAACGGGCTTTTCATTTTCTACCTTGGTAGAAGTTTTGGGGAGGAATTTATCCTCCTCGAGATAGTTTTCATCCTTTTTTCGTTTTTTTTAAATTTTAATTAAATTTTTTTATTACTGTTTTTCTATGACAATTTTTTACTCTTATTTTTTCCACTTTTTCATTCCTTTTTTCTCCTTTCCTATCTCTAATCCTATTATCACATGCCTGGCAGTTCTGGTTTTTGCAGATTCAATTGAAGGTACCCGCAACATGATCCTTTGGCTTTTGATTACCCGTCTAGAACACTTACAGATCCTGAGGATGGTGTATTGCGGTAAAGTAGATATAGTGGATGACGATGGCAGCTCCCTCCCTGAGTCCCATGGCTGATTCCGTACTAGGTTCACTCAAAATAGCTACACATAATGTTCAAGGCATGAATTCCCCTGTTAAGAGACGCAAACTCTTTGACTCTTATAAATCCCTGGGTATTGACATACTCATGATTCAGGAAACCCATTTCCCTAGGCAATTCAATCCCAGCTTTATACACTCCCGATTCCCACAATTTTTTTTAGCTAATGCCGAAAAGAAAACCAAGGGTGTGGCTATTTGTATTTCAAAATCATGCCAGTTTAGTTTCATATCTGATTTCAAAGATCCTGAGGGCAGGTTTATACTGGTTAAGGGCACAATAGAGGGACGAATATATTCTCTGATTTCATATTATTCCCCCAATTCAGGGCAAGATACATTTTTTCGATTCATCCTGGACACCCTATCTCCTCAATTAGAGGGCACAATCATTTGGGGGGGGAGATTCCAATGCAGCATTTGATCAGGGGTTGGACAAATCCAAACCCCCCTCGACCCAATTAACCAGACCCACTAAGATAAGCCTAAAAATAGCTAGACTTTTGCATGATAAAGGCCTAGCTGATGTATGGCGAGAATCTAATCCTTCTATAAGAGATTATACTCATTACTCTCACCCACACAACACCTACTCTAGGATTGACCATATCCTGGTTCCTTCCTATATTCTCCCGAATGTTATTAAATCAATCATCAAAGACACGGTCCTTTCTGATCACTCCATGGTTGTCATGTTCCTACGCATTAAAACTGGTAGATCAAAGGGGGGTAATTGGAAACTAAATGAGTCTTTACTTTCCGATCCAGCCATACAAAAGGAAATAGATAAAGCTCTTCAAGAATACTTCAGCTTTAATGATATAGAAAATGTTTCCGCTGAAGTCCTTTGGGCTGCTCATAAGGCCTTTATTAGGGGCAAGCTTATCCAAATTTCGACAAGAATCAAAAAGGAAAGGGAAGCGGACATTGATAGATTGGAGAGATCATACAGGACCCTGAGAACACAGCATAAAAGGAAACCTTCTCCATCCTTATTGTCTAAGATTGAAAGGAGTAGACTAGAACTCAATTTAGCACTCACTACAAAAGCGGAGAAATCTCTCCGTTGGACAAGTAATAAATTTTATACTCAAACAGGTAAAATAGGTAGAATGTTGGCATCCAAATTGTCTCCTAAAACGAGAGTTTATTCCATATCTAAGATCCGCATTGCTGGACAGGACCCCACGGCTAACCCTGAAAAGATACTAAAGGCTTTTCAGACATTTTATTCCGAACTCTATAGCGACCCTTCAAATATACCCATGAACTCGGTATCCTCATACCTAGATGGCCTCCCTATTCCATCCTTGAATATGGAACATAGAGATATCCTAGAAGCTCCCTTCTCTGTTGAAGAGGTTACAGCAGTAATTCAAGATCTCAGGGCGGGATCAGCCCCGGGACCTGATGGATTATCAGCTCCCTACTACAAAGCCTTCAAGGACACCCTTACCCCATATTTAACAATTTTTTTTAATTTTACTACAAGGGGTTCCCAATTAGGTACACAACTTAATACAGCCTACATTACTGTTATACCCAAACCGGATAAAAACCCAGAAGAAGTTTCCAATTATCGCCCTATTTCTTTGATAAATAATGATTTGAAAATTCTCACTAAAATTTTAGCGAATCGCCTCTCCTCTTTTATTACTAAATATATTCACAAGGATCAGGTAGGATTTATGCCAGGAAGACAAGGCCCAGATCAAGTGAGAAGAGCGATTGATATTATCTCCCTTTTGCAGTCCAACTGGGACGGAGGTCAAAAACAACAGGGTTTCCTGTTAGCACTTGATCTGGAGAAGGCCTTCGACTCTGTATCCTGGCAATACTTTTTTCCCCTATTAGAACGATGGGGTTTTGGCCCACGTTTTATGGGAGTTATTAGAGCTCTGTATTCTCAACCTAAAGCTCAAATTCGTATACAGGGATATTATTCCTCTCCGATAAATATAGCCAGGGGTACAAGACAAGGTTGTCCACTATCCCCTATTGTCTTTGCTATGGCCATTGAAAGCTTGGCCATAGCCATTAGACAAAATTCTGACATTAAAGGCGTAACCTGTGGGAATCAGATGCATAAATGCGGACTTTTCGCAGATGATTTGCTTCTCTTTCTTACCTCTCCCATTACCTCCCTCCCGAATCTTTATAAAGTAATTTCTGATTTTTCTAATATTTCAGGACTCAGGGTCAATTTTGCCAAGTCACAGGCACTAAATATTTCCCTCCCGTTACCCATAGTTTCCCTCATCAAACAGTCTTTCAAATTTGAATGGAATTCTTCTCATATTAAATATCTGGGAATCTTTCTGACTGCTCGAACAGAATCTCTTTACACAAGTAACTATCCTCCCCTATTCCATAAAATTATTACAGATCTTAAAAATTGGGACAAATTTGAACTATCTTGGTTGGGCAGGATTAATTCAGTGAAAATGACATTACTCCCTAGAATTTTATATCCATTTCGTTCCCTCCCCATTCCCATCAGGAAAGATCAGATAAATTCCTTGCAAAGTAAAATTCTCACATTCGTATGGGGCAAATCTAGTTACAGAGTTCCCCAAAACACCCTATATTTAAATAGGAAGAAGGGAGGGGTGGGTTTGCCTAACTTATATAATTATTTTTTAGCTGCCAGACTAGCACAATTATCTATATTTTATTCCATGAATGAAAAACCGGACTGGGTGCTGATAGAAGAACAAGCGGTACCACAATTATCCTTAGAGTACCTGCTTTGGTGCCCACAAAGACAGAGACCACCTATTTTATCCCCTTCCTTATCTCAATCATTTGCCCTTTGGGACAGACTCCGTCCTTTTCCCACTCTAGTGTCTGTAACACAACCACTAGCACACATTTTTAATAATCCAAAATTCTTTCCCGGTATGGATACCGAGGCCTTCAGTTGGTGGACAAACAAAGGTCTATATAGGATAGGACAATACTTTACAAATCGGGGTCCTATTACCATGCCCCATTGTCTAAATAAATTTGACCTCCCTGACTCTGAAAAATTTAGATTTGAACAGATTTCACAATTCTTGAATGATATTTGGACGGAGAAACCTCTTCCTCCCAAATTTACGGACTATGAGATCTGGTGCGGATCGGCCGTGGGACAAAGGGGGGGCATTTCTGTCATCTACTCTTCACTTACTTGTACAGCTACTAAAACCTCATACATGAAAGCATGGGAAGATGACCTCCAGCTAAATTGGGATCTAGGATCCTGGCAAAAGGCCAACTTTCGCTCATTCCAAAGTATTTTGAACACCTCCCTCATGGAAGCTAACTTAAAAGTTGTCATGAGATGGTATATGACTCCCATCAGGCTTGCATCCATCTACCCAGAATTGGATCCCAACTGCTTTAGAGGCTGCCATTTATTGGGCTCGATGGTGCATATCTGGTGGGAATGTCCTAGGATCAGGCCGATCTGGAAGAAAATTTTTAATCTCATATTTAAGGTCACTTCGTGTTCAATACCTAGGTCGGCTTCTGTTGCTCTTCTCAATGACAATATTCCCAACGTTTCTAAACCAACTAGAAAACTGATTCACTTTATACTTCTGGGGACTAAAATTATTATTGCTAGATCTTGGAGGAAGCCCAGGGTATCCATTAAGGCTATACACAATAAGATCTCTTGGATTATGGCTCAAGAGAAGATGGTTAGCATATCAACTAATTTAATCCCTAAATTTGAGGCAATATGGGAACCTTGGGCAGTTTTCTGTGGCGTTTCTTTGAAGGTCAGGCATGACCCTGACCGCTCTAATTCCTAAAGGGCCTCATGTTCGGCATGTGATTTCTTCTTATTTCTTTCTTCTTCTATTCTATCTTTTTTTGGTTCTTTTATCTTTTGTTTTATTTATTTTTCTTTTATTTTTGTTTCGATACTTAAACATGATTCAAAGATTTGATATCATTATTTACTGTGTTCTTATTGCGGTATTTCCGAGTCTTAAATTTGATGGGCGTTATTGTATATGAGTGTAGTACTGTTCTTCATTAAGATTCCGAGTTCCTTTTTATTGGTTTCATATGAGGATGGCGGGCTGGGGGGGGGGGGGGGGCCTGACCTGGGCGCAGGATGATCCCGTTAGGGGCGTCCAGGTGGGGTGTGACTTCCCTGAATGCCTATTTTTCTTTTTTTTTTTTTTTTTATTTAATCTCTTGATGAGAACATTGTGACATAAACAATTGGAAATAACCCTTTGTCATGTTTAAACAACAATTTTTTAAGATTTTCTGTACATGTCTTGAATTGAAAAATAAAAATTTATTGAAAAAGAAAAGAAAAAAAAAATAAGTATGTTAATAAAATGAAAAGTATAGAAAAAGAAAGGCAGGAGCAGCCTATCCCAGTCACCTGCTAGTGCTACAGGCTTAGTAGTTGTAGGAGCCTATAATATCACAGATCAGTAATTCAGATGGTTACCTACCTCTGCTAGTCTTTAGTGTTATCATAGATTGGAAAAATTTAAAGGCAGAATCGCAGTAAGGATGTAAAATAGCTGTAGGGCTTAAGTATTGGCTCTCATAATGGTAATGGGCAGAGACTTACCATCTATAAAGCAATATGGGTATAAAACGATCATTAGATGGGAAATTCAAATGTGATTTCCAATCATAATGTATTGGATATTGGGCCAAAATCAAAAAGATATAGAAAAAGGGACGAGAAAGGGAGAGAGGGGGAAGCTGGGAGGGAAGTGGAGAAGAGAAGGACAAAGGAAGGGAAGAATAAAGGGGAGAGAGAGGAAGAAGGAAGGGGAGAGTGGAAGGAAAGAAAGAAAGTTTCTCCAATGAAAGAGATGGCTAAACATTCTGTGTGCATGAGGCCTAAAATGTAATAAGATATGTATTAACAAAAGTGCAGGAGGAGGCATTAACCACTTAACGACCGCCCACTGTAAATATACGTCAGCAGAATGGCACCGACAGGCAGAATCACGTATATGTACGTGATTGCCTTTGTATAGTTGGGGGGTCCGATCGGACCCCCCTTCTTTACAGTGAGCGGTCGTTTTACCTTCGGGAGCGATCCGGCATGAGGGGACGGCCGTTCGATTCCGGCCACCCCCTCTCGATCGCTCCCGGCGAATGAGAGAGCTTCCCCTGCCTGCCAGGAAGGAGGAAGTGATGTCATCTCTCCTGGGGCGCTCACATATACCGAGCGCCGTACAGGAGAAGATGCCAGGTTAGTACACAAAACAGCACACTGACACCAGGACACATAAATCGCCCCCCAGGCCCCCCCAGACCACCCCCCAGCCCCCCCAGCCACAGTGTCACTGATTGCAGTGACCATTTATTTAGTGATCACTGCAATCAGTGACATTTGTGACTGTAAAAGTGTCAGTACATTTAGTTTTAGGTCCAGTGTAGCCCCCTAACCCCCCCTAATAAAGGTTTAACCCCCTGATCACCCCCCAGATAACCCTTTCACCCCCTATCACCACTGTCACTAAGCAATCATTTTTCTGATCGATGTCTTAGCGTCGGTGATGCTGATCGGTAGCCAGTCATTTTTTTTAGGTTCGCCGCAGGTTTTTATAGCGTCGGGTACCCCCATATATTACCTAATAAAGGTTTAACCCCCTTGATCACCCCCCAGGTAACCCTTTCACCCCCTAGCACCGCCGTGGCTATGCGATCATTTTTCTGATCGATGTCTTAGCGTCGGTGATGCTGATCGGTAGCCAGTAATTTTTTTTAGGTTCGCCGCAGGTTTTTATAGCGTCGGGTACCCCCATATATTACCTAATAAAGGTTTAACCCCCTTGATCGCCCCCCCAGGTAACCCTTTCACCCCCTATCACCACTGTCACTAAGCGATAATTTTTCTGATCGATGTCTTAGCGTCGGCGATGCTGATCGGTAGCCAGTCATTTTTTTTAGGTTCGCCGCAGGTTTTTATAGCGTCGGGTACCCCCATATATTACCTAATAAAGGTGTAACCCCCTTGATCACCCCCCAGGTAACCCTTTCACCCCCTAGCACCGCCGTCACTATGCGATCATTTTTCTGATCGATGTCTTAGCGTCGGTGATGCTGATCGGTAGCCAGTAATTTTTTTTAGGTTCGCCGCAGGTTTTTATAGCGTCAGGTACCCCCATATATTATCTAATAAAGGTTTAACCCCCTGATCGCCCCCCCAGGTAACCCTTTCACCCCCTATCACCACTGTCGCTAAGCAATCGTTTTTATGATCGTTGTCTTAGTGTCGGTGATGCCGATAGGTAGCGTCAGGTACCCCCATATATTACCTAATAAAGGTTTTAACCCCCTAATTGCCCCTAGTTAACCCTTTCACCAGTGATCATCATATAAGTGTTACGGGTGACGCTGGTTAGTTAGTTTGCTTTTTATAGTGTCAGGGCACCCGCCGTATAAAACCCAATAAAGGTTTAACCCCCTGATCGCCCGGCGGGTGATATCAGTTAGGTTTTAGCGTCAGAGAGGGTCTGCGTCACACCCCAGGCAGCGTCAGGTTAGTGCCAGTAGCGCTAACACCCACACGTGAAGCATACACCCCCCTTAGTGGTATAGTATCTGATCAGCTCAATATCTGATCTGATCAGATCTATACTAGCGTCCCCAGCAGTTTAGGGTTCCCAAAAACGCAGTGTTAGCGGGATCAGCCCAGATACCTGCTAGCACCTGCGTTTTGCCCCTCCGTCCAGCCCAGGCCACCGAAGTGCAGTATCGATCGATCACTGTCACTTGCAAAACACAACACACATAACTGCAGCGTTCGCAGAGACAGGCCTGATCCCTGCGACTCCAGTGCTGTAGGAGGTAATTTCACCACCACAGTTAAAAAAAAAAAAGCATATATGCCGAAGCATTGGGGCAGCAGGAGCGGAGGAGCGATTTTGCTCCTAATGCCGCGTATATACGGTCGAAATTCCGACGGAGGCTTGCCCGTGGAAAAGTCTGACCATATGTACGCGGCATAACTTTTGCGAGAAGATGCCCCCATGCTTCGGCATATATAAATGGTGCATGTATGCCCATCATTAGAAGTGGGTGGATGAAGGGCGGTATTCTAATGGTGGGCATACCCACCGATCAATCTTTTTTTTTCGTTCAGCCAACAGGCTGCATGAAAAAAAAGATTACAATATATGTCCAACAAGGACCAGCAACGTACTGGTATGTTGCTGGACTTTGAATGTTTATACCAGAATGATGCCTGCGGGTTTAGGTATCATTCTTTTCAGCCAGCGGCCGGCTTTCATGTAAAAGCAATCCTAGTGGCTAATTAGCCTCTGGACTGCTTTTACAAGCAGTGGGAGGGAATGTCCCCCCCCGGATATAAAAAGCGCCATTGGGAAATTGGGAAAGCATTTTATCACACCGATCTTGGTGTGGTCAGATGCTTTGAGGGCAGAGGAAAGATCTAGGGTCCAATAGACCCCAGTTTTTTCAAAAAAGAGTACCTGTCATTACCTATTGCTATCATAGGGGATATTTACATTCCCTGAGATAACAATAAAAGTGATAAAAATAAATAAATATGGAAGCAACAGTTTAAAAATAAAATAAAAAAGCAAAATTAATAATAAAAAAAAAAAAAAAAAAAAAAAAAAAAAAAAAAGCACCCCTGTCCTGCCCTGCTCTTGCCCAATGGCGAACGCAAGCGTCGGTCTGGCGTCATATGTAAACAGCAATTGCACCATGCATGTGAGGTATCACCGCGAAGGTCAGATCGAGGGCAGTAATTTTAGCAGTAGACCTCCTCTGTAAATCTAACGGGGTAACCTGTAAATGATTTAAAAGGCTTTTAAAAATGTATGTAGTTTGTCGCCAATGCGCGTTTGTGCGAAATTTTAAAGCATGTCGTGTTTGGTATCTATGTACTCGGCCTAAGATCATCTTTTTTATTTCATCAAACATTTGGGCAATATAGTGTGTTTTAGTGCATTAAAATTAAAAAAAGTGTATTTTTTCCCAAAAAAATGCGTTTGAAAAATCGCTGCGCAAATACTGTGTAGAAAAAAAAAATGCAACACCCACCATTTTATTCTGTAGGGCCTTTGCTTTAAAAATATATATAATGTTTGGGGGTTCAACATAATTTTCTTGCAAAAAAAAATATGTTTTCATGTAAACAAAAAGTGTCAAAAAGGGCTTTGTCTTCAAGTGGTTAGAAGAGTGGATGTAAGCTTCCTAATGTTGTGTATAAAATGCCAGAACAGTTCAAACCCACCCCCAAATGACCCCATTTTGGAAAGTAGACACCCCAAGCTATATACTGAGAGGCATGTCGAGTCCATGGAATATTTTATATGTTGACACAAGTTGCGGAAAAACATTTTTTTTTTTTTTTTTGCACAAAGTTGTCACTAAATGATATATTGCTCAAACATGCCATGGGCATATGTGGAATTACACCCCAAAATACATTCTGTTGCTTCTCCTAGTACGGGGATACCACATGTGTGAGACTTTTTGGGAGCCTAGCCGCGTACGGGACCCCAAAAACCAAGCACCGCCTTCAGGCTTTCTAAGGGTGTCAATTTTTGATTTCACTTCTCACTGCCTATCACAGTTTCGGAGGCCATGGAATGCCCAGATGGCACAAAACCCCCCCAAATGACCCCATTTTGGAAAGTAGACACCCCAAGCTATTTGCTGAGAGGTATTGTGAGTATTTTGCAGATCTCGCTTTTTGTCACAAAGTTTTGAAAATTGAAAAAATAAATAAAAAAAAATAAAAAAATGTTCTTTCTTCATTTTCAAAAACAAATGAGAGCTGTAAAATACTCACCATGCCTCTTAGCAAACAGCTTGGGGTGTCTACTTTCCAAAATGGGGTCATTTGGGGGGGGGTTTGTGCTATTTTGGCATTTTATGGCCTTCAAAACTGTGATAGGTAGTGAGGAGTGAAATTAAAAATTTGCGCCCTTAGAAATCCTGGAGGCGGGTGCTTGGTTTCCGGGGTCCCGTACGTGGCTAGGCTCCTAAAAAGTCCACACATGTGGTATCCCCGTACTCAGGAGAAGCAGCAGAATGTATTTTGGGGTGCAATTCCACATATAACCATGGCATGTGTGAGCAATATATCATTTAGTGACAACTTTTTGTAATTTTATTTATTTTTTTTGTCATTATTCAATCACTTGGGACCAAAAAAAAATATTCAATGGGCTCAACAGGCCTCTCAGCAATTTCCTTGGGGTGTCTACTTCTAAAATGGGGTCATTTGGGGGGGTTTTGTGCTATTTTGGCATTTTATGGCCTTCAAAACTGTGATAGGTAGTGAGGAGTGAAATTAAAAATTTGCGCCCTTAGAAATCCTGAAGGCGGTGCTTGGTTTCCGGGGTCCCGTACGTGGCTAGGCTCCTAAAAAGTCCCACACATGTGGTATCCCCGTACTCAGGAGAAGCAGCAGAATGTATTTTGGGGTGCAATTCCACATATAACCATGGCATGTGTGAGCAATATATCATTTAGTGACAACTTTTTGTAATTTTTTTTTTTTTTTGTCATTATTCAATCACTTGGGACAAAAAAAAAATATTCAATGGGCTCAACATGCCTCTCAGCAATTTCCTTGGGGTGTCTACTTTCTAAAATGAGGTCATTTGGGGGGGGGGGGGTTTGTACTGCCCTGTCATTTTAGCACCTCAAGAAATGAGATAGGCAGTCATAAATTAAAAGCTGTGTAAATTCCAGAAAATGTACCCTAGTTTGTAAACGCTATAACTTTTGCGCAAACCGATAAATATACGCTTATTGACATTTTTTTTACTAAAGACATGTGGCTGAATACATTTTGGCCTAAATGTATGACTAAAATTGAGTTTATTCGATTTTTCTTATAACAAAAAGTAGAAAATATCATTTTTTTTCAAAATTTTCGGTCTTTTTCCGTTTATATCGCAAAAAATAAAAATCGCAGAGGCAATCAAATACCATTAAAAGAAAGCTCTATTTGTGGGAAGAAAAGGACGCAAATTTCGTTTGGGTACAACATTGCATGTCCGCACAATTTTACAGTTAAAGCAGCGCAGTGCAAAATTCTGAATTCACCTCTGGTCCTTTAGCTACCAAATGGTCCGGGGCTTAAGTGGTTAAAGGGGTGTTTCAGGCAACCCCGGGCAAAAAAAATTAAAAATTAAAAGCCAGCAGCTATACATACTTGCAGCTGCTGGCTTTTAATAAATGGAGACTTACCTGTCCTGGTGTCCCTTGATGTCGGCACCGCAGCTGATGTTTCACATCAGCTGTCGGTGCTTCCGTCGCCATTGCGGGTAAGGGAACCCGGCAGTGAAGTCTTTCGGCTTCACGCCGGGAACCCTACTGCGCAAGCGCGAGGCCCCGCTCCTCTCTCCTATTAGCTCAGCGGCCAGGGGAGGAGGAGGAGGGAGCCTCGCGTGACTTCACCGCCACGGGCGGACTCCAGTAAGTGGGAAAGGATACCTGTCTTTGACAGGTATCCTGTCCCCCCTCCCCCCCGAAAGGTGCCAATTGTGGCACCGGAGGGGGGGAGGAATCCGATGAGCGGAAATTCCACTTTAGGGTGGAGCTCCGCTTTAAGGACAGCACAGGGAAACAGTGTAGGTGCATGATATCAGAGAGGTGAAAAAAACAGAAGCTTAGTATTTAGTGTGGAGAAAAACCTAGAACACAGTAAAGTGAAATTCTGAAGTCTCTTTTCACTTACAGTGCTAAACCCTATGCTTATCAATAAAGGCCTTTCTTTGGCCAATGTTGCAACCACAACATAACTAAAATCTGTGCCCATTCATTGTGTACATAAACAGCTGCAGTCTTGCTGAAGACACACTGCTTCTCAACAGCAAATCTCTCATGCACATAATCTGTGTCACTGTTTATTCTGAGAAGAGTCTTTCCTCTACCTTTATAAGAAATACTTCTGAATAAACAGAGCAAGGTCTAGACTTCAGTCTAAATAAAAGGTAGCTTGTCAAGTCTGAAAGAAAGTTGCTACTATAATTATATATTTAAATGTCAACATAGTATATTGGGAACTAATGTTTTTTTAGTATGAAGCCAATGTCATGTAAAATAATTCAGCAAAACTGTATTGCTACTTGTCTCTTTTAAAGTAGAACACTTCACAAAACTTTTTTTTCTAGATTTGGATAGTGTGAGAGAGGATCAGAACCACTATTAGGACTTTATTTTTGTCTGTGTCCCTATTTAGGAGATTATATAGAAAAAAAACACAGAAGAGCGCCTCTAAGTGCAATATTTATTTTACAAATGGCAAGTACATGTAGCGGGGTCTTTAAATCTAAGGGAATGTTTGAGTGGTAGTTGTACTCAAACACATTATTTGATAGGGTTCTGTAAAACCATTTTATACTACAGGTGGGATACTAGTGTATAGTTCCCTGTGGCCTGTTGATGGCGCTGCCATCGGAGGCTAGGGTTGAACCGCTGGTACAGTGCTGTGCCTTGGATGTCCCCTCTCGACGGTGGTATGGTGGGCGTGTCGGCCTGCTGTGCATGCCGGGAGAGGATATAAAAGGGGCAGACCCTGTCTGTAGGGGTGAGTTCCAGGGGGTCCGACCCCGGGAGTGTGTTGTTCGGTTCGTGGCCACCCCAGGCACCTTTAGCCCTGGGGTGGAGTTCCTGGCCCGGTACACTGGCGGATGAGCGCCAGGCACCTTTAGCCCTGGGGCTGCAACTGAAGGCCTTGGGTCCAGCACCTTCGGCTGGAGCCCACAGAGGGAGGAGGAATCCCAGGGTGTTGCCTTGCGAGGAGACCCGTATCTAGAAGAGGAGGCCGGGGGGGAGGACCGTTCCGAGGGACTGGTGAGAGATCACAGTGTAGGAAGGGGCCCAGTAACTCTCTGGAGGGATGTCATCTTCCTGATAGAGGCCTAATACCAGAACCAACATTCACCAGGTCTGTGGCAGAGACCCAACGTTCACCAGGTCTGTGGCAGAGACCTAACCTTCACCAGGTCTGTGGCAGAGTTTGTGTGTAATCTAATTCGAGCATCACTCCGGCTGCTAGGATCCACTCTAATGGGAGACTATCCGGATGAGCTGAGACTACCTGAAGATATGGGTAGTGAATATGTATTAGTTTGTGCCTGGACCTACTCCAACACCTCTTGCTGTCCTGTTCTCCATCCACCCTTTCCTATTTACTGACTATGCATATGAGAAAATAAACTCTACGTTGGAGTTGCAATTGGTGTGGACCTTGGAGTTATTGGGGGGATAGAGACTTGTCTTCATTGCAGTGAAGACGGGAACAATTCTCTGGAGAACCTAGCCATAGAGACCCAGGTGCATTACACTGCTCAACCTCTTCACACAGGAGGGTATGGGCATGTGGCATTGGTGTGCCCCTTTTCCTACAAGTGAGCCAAAGGTAAGGAAGAGGGGTCTGTGTGCTACATACATATGAACACTCACATCAGGAAATGGATGGTCAGCTCATCTGATGGAAGAAAACCTATGGGAACAGTCCACACGCCTCTACTCCGGGGATATACACAAACCGCTACCACTGCGGTGAAGCAGGAAGAAGCAGGCCAGTGCTGTAGTTGTTCCGGGTTGGCTGAAAGAATCATCTTGAAGCGCAGCACCTGTAGGCGTGTGACGTCACCGAGGTAAAAGGGAGAAACCACAACGCGTTTTAGAACACGCGTGCTCCTTTCTCAGTTGATGCAATAGAAGGAAAGGGGGCAAGTTTACAGTAAATGCTCTGCATGGCAAGCGTCATCTGGCTAATAAAAGAATGATGGGACACTGAAACGCCATTTACCAGGGACAAAATCATGAGTAATAGAGTGTATACAGATTATAACAGACAATAAAAATAATAATAAAAACGTTATTCGTGTAAAAACATTATTGGAACATTATATTTATATATATATATAGATATAAATATATATCTATATATATATATATATATATATATATATATATATATATATATATATATATATATATATATAAAAATTTAGTTATGTTTTTAAAAAATATATATATTAATGCACATAAATGTAGAAACGGGGGAGATAGAGGGAATTGGAAGGGATTCATCAAAAAACAAGTTACAAGATTGAACAATATATGTCCCTATTTTTAGAATAAGGTATATCCCTGAGTACGACAGCACGCACATGCATGCCTGCACGACAGTACCAGCACAGAAAAGGGACGACGACATGATCTTACAGTAATATGTGTGCAAATAACGTGTGCACTTACATAAGTCGCACATGTGTGTACACATACATGAATCAGGTCAAATATGGGGGGGGAGGGGGAGTGATAACTCTAAAAAATACATATATAAGGAAAATTTTAAAAATTAAAAATAGATGTATCAAGAGCAGAACCACATGCACATTATGGAAATGTATTTCACTATGCTGGACCATAAGGAGGAAGAAGGGTATGTCTGTGTATATGATCAAATTGTAATATGTATATACAATTGATAAAAAATATATAGTAAAAATAATGAGCCTCCTGTAGATAAAATGGACAGATCTATGTGACTGATGCAGCATAGAGACTAACCAATACTAACACCCGATCTTAATGCAAGTAGGGAGTATATTTGTTATGTAGTAATAATGTGTAATGAAGTGTATATGATCATCTTTTAAAAAACATGACAATGTTTTTTTTTTATATTATGTTCCAATAATGTTTTTACACCAATAATGTTTTTATTATTATTGTTTGCAGTGTTGTAACAAACGCCGTTTAAATAAACGGCGTTATGTAACGCAGCCCCTTTTGAGGGTAACGAGTAATCTAACTGATTACTCATCCCCTCTTTTTAGCGCCGTTCCCGTTACTCGGGCCGTGTTACCGCAATTACATCTACCGCCACTAGATGGCAGTAGTGTAATTCCGGCGCTGTCCGCGGTACTGAAGTGAAGACAGGCTGAGGCTGAGAGAGAGAGACTCTGGCTCTGCCTCTGGACCGCCCCGCCATCCCACCCCGCCCCGCCTATCGCTATCGTCGAGAGAGAAAGAGGGACTCGGTGGCGGGGCGGACACCGAAAATGAAGTCAGCTGACCAGCTGACACCAATGAGCAGAGTGAGGGGGAGGGTCTCTCCTCTCCCCATGAGAAAAGGCATCCGACGCAGCGACGAGTCGACCCTGGAGGCACCTGGCAGTGCACTGTAAAGTAAAGTAAGTGACTGTGACTGACGAATTAATTGCAGTGCTGCCTGTAATCTATCTCTTCTCTTCTCGATCCATTCCGAATCCCAAATTCCAAGATGATGATCCCACATGCATCCTCCCTACCCTCCCAGCCAATGCCATTGATTCAATACAACAGTCACACAGTCAGAGCCAGAGGTGATGGCCGCCCAGTGGGGCTGGGGAGTGGGGGGGGTGACTGACTGACAGAGTGTCTGACACAGTCACAGACAGAGACAGTACAAAGCTGTGCCTGTGTGACAGTCAGTGACAGTGGGGGATGGGATCAGTAAGAGGCAGAGGTGGTGGTGGGAGAGGATGGCACCACTGCTGCCACCCCCCCAAGTACCACCACTGCCACCCCCCCAAGTACCACCACTTCCACCCCCCCTAAATACCACCACTGCCACCCCCAAGTACCACCGCTCCGCTGCCACCCCTCAAGTACCACCGTTGCCACCCCCCTCAACATCACCGCTGCCACCCTCCCTCAATACCACCGTTGCCACCCTCCCTCAATACCACCGTTGCCACCCCCTCAACATCACCGCTGCCTCCCCCTCAACATCACCGCTGCCTCCCCCTCAAGTACCACTGCTGCCACCCCCCCTCAACTATCGCCGTTGCCACCCCCTCAAAAAAAAAGTATCAAAATCATGCTTTGGCTATTTCTTACCAGCTGAGAGTATGCCCCATGCCCATCTCTGATTATCCCTCTCCAGTCCCCTTGACAGCCATCTATCCGACCTCCCTTCCCCACTTTCAGCACAAATCCTCCTCCTTTTTTATCCCTATACAGACCAGGATTCCCCCAGTCTCATTAGTTCTTCTCTACCCATCCCCCATCTGTCTCATTATCCACACCCCCACTTTTACCCCCTTCCTCTTTCTCCCCGAGTCCCCTACACCATGGTTCTCATCCCCGGACCCCACCCCATTTTTTTCAGGGCTTAAGGAAGAACCCAGAGTGACAGCCTGTCAGAATAGATAGGATCTGTGACATCAGCTTCCCTGCACAGCTCTGCTTCAGGAGACCATATCTGTATTCTACATTACTGCCCCTATACTGTACCCTCTTGCCCCATGTCCACTTACCTTCCCCCTGTACTGTATCCTCCTAACTGTATCCTCCTAACCCCACCATACTGTACCTTCCTGCCCAGTGCCCACCCCCCCCCCCCCATACTGTGCCATCAGCCTTCCTGCCTCCATACTGTACTTTCCTGTCCCTCTCCTACTGTGCCCCCCCTGTACTGGACCCTCCTAACTGCTGTACTGTGCCCTCCTGCCCCCCCTGTACTGTGCCATCCTGCCCCCTCCCCCGGTCCCCCACACTGTACCCTCCTGTTCCCCTGTAAGTTTATAAGTTTTGTTGTTTTTGTGTATGCTAATAATGATTTTTGTGGTGTATTGCTACTAGCAAAAATATTGTTTTGATATTTTTTTAGGTGGTCCCTGTCAGGTAGGCTGTCAGCCAGCCAGCCACTCCAAGCAGCAGTCGGTACCAATAAACAAAAGAATACGGTTACTTACAAGTTACCACAGGACCCAGACCCCCACCAGTGTGCCACTGCCACACCACCACCAGCCAGCAGCAGGTACCAAAAAAACCCCATAAAATAATACCACAGTCAGGACTGGAGTGGACTGTAGTCAGGACTCAGGACTGACTGGAGTGGACTCAGGAGTCAGACTCAGGTCAGGTACCGCCAGTACCCCCACCAGTGCAGTGCCACACCACCAGCCATCAGCGACAATGGCAACGAGCTGGGGAAAATCAAAGTTAGCATTCTCGAACTGGAAGTACCGGCACTACTTCTCCTTAATTGAAATTAAAGGCAAGAATGTTTATGTAACATGCACGCTATGCCCAGGAAAAAAGACTTTATCCACGTTTGCCTCAAGCAACTCAAATCTTTTGAAGCACCTCACATCAACACATGCTAACATGACACTTTCTGCTAACCCAACCCCGAATGCAGCTAGCGAAGGAGACGGACCCACTCTGTTAAAAAAAACAAGCAACGCTCGATTTTTCGGGTCAGCAACAGGTGACCAAGCCCGAGCTGAATACATTGATTGCAAGGTATGTTGTTGAAAACATGCTCCCCCTGTCCACTGTGGTGTCTGAGTCATTCAGAGCTATCCTTGCTAAAATACCAATACGAGGAGGAAAGGGGGTTGCCCCATGCCGAAACTCTTTTGCTAAATTCATAGACAGTGAATACGAAAAAATGAATATTGAGCTCAAAACGTCATTTGAGGAATTACAGTACATTTCAACTACAGCAGACATCTGGACTTGCCACAATAAAAGTTACCTGGGTGTGACAGCACATTGGATCAATCCAAATAACATGGAAAGAGAAAGCAGCTCTTGCCTGCAGACGGTTTAAGGGGCATCATACTCATGACGCCATAGCAGTTGAGCTTGACAATATACACTCAACATATGGGATAACACACAAAATCACAGCAACAGTGACTGATAATGGCTCTAATTTTGTTAAAGCATTTAAGAGGTACCAGCCACTTGAGGAAAGTGATTCTGAAGAAGACGATGAAGATGAGGTGACGTTTACAGACATTAATGATGCTCTACATGCAACTGGTGATGATAATGATGGTGATGTGATCACTTTGCCCCCCCCCCCCCACAAGAGATGTGCATCACACACACTAAACCTGATTTCATGCACAGATGTTGACAAGTGGCTGCTGTCAAAATCTGCAACAACAAAGGCTGTTTATAGAAGTGCTACTGCCAAATGTACTGCCCTATGGAACAAGACTAGTCGATCAGCTTTGGCTACTGAAACAGTTGATGAGTTGGTGTCAAAAAAGCTGCTTGTACCTTGTAAGGAATGGAATTCCTTCTATGATGCCCTGGCTTGAATCTGTGAAATATCCATGGTAGACCTTAACACCATTTCCTCAAAATTAGGACTGTCAGCAATAACAGAAAGGGAACACCAGTTTTTAAAGGAGTACTGTATTGCGATGAAGCCCCTTAAAGTTGCCTTGGATATACTTCAGGGAGAAGATAATTGTTTTCATGGTACACTCCTACCAACGATTGAGACATTAATGCTGAAGACACAAGCCCTTCAAAGTGGCATGCAAATACTGAGGGACCTTCCTGACGCCATAGTCACAGTAAGAACTTGAAGTTAATATTTTATTATTTATTAAGTGAACATTGCTGTAGTACTAATAATAAATACAACTGCTACTAATTATGATTATTATTTCAGGCTATCAAAACCAGATTTGCTGATGTCCTGGGAAATGAAGAAGCTATACTTGCTGCCGTAACTCTTCCAAAATTCAAACTTCGCTGGCTGCAGTCACAGGAGTTAAAGGATAAGGCTAGGGCAAGTTTGCTGGCAGAGTGCCGAAGATTTGTCCTCGAAGAACCACAACAAGGTAACAGCACATCTACACATCACACAGATTCAGCCAAAGAGAACGATCTATTTTCCTTTGAGGAGAATGAGGAGGAAACCTCCTCTACAGCAGAAAACCAGGTGGCAGACTATATTAGATCTTCAGCACAAAACTTTAATTCTCTGTGTGGATTTTTTCTCATCAAGAAAATTTCACTATGTTACAATGCTGCTACTCCATCTAGTGCACCTGTTGAGAGACTGTTCAGCCTGGGCAAGCTTGTCTTCTCTCCGAAGAGGAACAGACTGTCAGGCCTCGTACACACGGCCGATTTTCTCGGCAAGAACCAGCAAGAAACTTGCTGGCAGAGAGGTCTTGCCGAGTAAATCGGTCGTGTGTACGCGGCTATCGGGTTTCTCGTTGAGAAAACCGACAAGAAACCTCGACGAGAAAATAGAGAACCTGCTCTCTATTTTCTCGTCGAGATTCTCCTCGGCATGTTTCTCGACGAGAAAAGTGAGTGTGTGTACACTTACCTGTCCTCCCGGAAGCCCGCGCATGTTCGAAATGAATTCGACGCATGCGCGGTAGCTTCCTAGGCATACGTAGGGTATACCAAGATGGCGGCGACGGCATCGAATGTGACGAGCGCATGCTCGTCGTAGTCGATGACGTCACCGCGTACGCTCCATTCAAAGAACCGCGGGTTCTTTGAAACGAGCGTGTGTACACTCGGCCGGGACAAGTTTCTTGTCCAAGAATCTCGTCGAAAAAAACGACATGTTTTTTTCAATGAGAATCTCGGCCGTGTGTACGAGGGCTCAGACAAAAGTTTTGAAAAGCTTCTCTTCCTACGTTACAACCACTGGTTTAGTTGTTAGATGAGAGGAGTATTTTAGTATAGATTAATGTATTGTTCATTTTCACTGAGAGTGAACAACATGTTAATCTACATGGAGAGTTGGATAGTGTTCTGTTTATTGTGCAGTATTATACAGATATTTGCACTAATTAAAGGCCAGATTTTCCTTTGTTTCTTATTACACAAGTTTACAGTTGTGTCTTAGTTTTGCACTTGCAAATGCAAAGTGTGTGAACATTATTTATTTTTCAATATTTAATTTTGTTAATGTACTGAATATTTAAGAGTTGGATAGTGTTCTGTAACAGAACACATTAACTATTCTGTATAGTAACAAAATTCTGTTTATTGTGCAGTAGTAGGCCTAATATACAGTTACACAGATTTGCACTAATGGCCAAGTTTTCCTTTGTTTCTTTTTAAACAATTATACAGATACAGATAATTGCACTAATTAAAGGCCAGATTTTCCGTTGTTTCTTTTTACTCAAGTTTACAGTTGTGTGTCTTAATTTTGCACTTGAATTTTAGTTTCAATATTTAATTTTTTATATGTTTATATGCATAGATATTATTCATATCTATGGCAGGCTGCAATCTATTGAGTTGGGTTCAAATAAATAACAAATGTTCTAAAATACTGTATATAGTGTTTTTATTCTTCAATCAGTTAATATAAACATCTTTGATGATAATAAAGATGTTATAGAACGTAATTGCATTATAGAATATAAAAAAAAAAATTCCGTTACTTTGCTGAGTAACTAATTACTTTTCCAATGTAGTAACTGAGTTACTAACTCACTTACTTTTTGGGAGAAGTAATTTGTAACTGTAACTAATTACTTTTTAGAGCAAGATGAACAACACTGATTGTCTGTTATAATCTGTATACACTCTATTACTCATGATTTTGTCCAGGTGAATGGTTTTTCAGTGTCCCATCCTCCTGCTATTAGCCAGATGACGCTCGCCGTGCAGAACATTTAAACTCGCCCCCTTCCCTTCTATTGCATCACTTGAGAAAGGAGCATGCAAGCTCTGTACGAGCCTCGCGCGTGCTCTGAAACGCATTGTGATTTCTCCCTTCCAGCCTGGTGACGTCACACTCCTATGGGCGCTGCACTTCAAGCTGGTTCTTCCAGCCAACCCGGAACAACTACAGAACTGGCCGGCTTCTCCCTGCTCTTTGTGTGGACTGTTCCCGTAGGTTTCCTTCCATCAGATGAGCTAACCATCCATTTCCTGATGTGAGTGTTCATATATACCTTCCATTTGTAAAATAAATATTGTACTTAGAGGCGCTCTTCTGCCTTTTTTTCTATATTGTACCTCAGAGTTGGCTTCACTCCAGAGAAGAGATTTTTGCCCTTAGTGCTGGTTTTCTATCCAGAAGATTTTCCTCATAATCATCATCATCATTACAAAGACTCTGCTATTGACTTTTAATTCCCCATATTCCCTGCCATGGACTTTTTGTAATTCACTTTTCATTTAGTATACGGGTGATACACAAACATCATGCGCGCTAGCATTCCTCCCCCTCCAACTCAGGGGATTAACCTTGAATATTTCTCCTGGTTGACCACAAAATTTATTGAAACACAATTTGGACACTTATTCCAGTGACAGATGTCAAAGATGGAATTTTCCCACTTCCTTCCTTGTTTCTGACACAAGGGGAAAGAGTGGGGAGAAGTCTCAACAATTAGGGCACTTTGACACATATTTTCCACTCCAGCCAATCTATCCTTGGCACCCTCCTGGATAGGTGGCAGGATTAGGTAAATTTAGTTCTGCCTCACTGTATCCAGTGGAGTTGCTGTTTTCTTGTTAGGCAAATTTAGTGTTGCTCACTGTAATCTGTGAGGCAGAGTTGATTATTCTGGTCTGTTCAATGTTTCAGCTGCTGCAGGTTTGATTGCTTCCTCTGCTTTCTGGAGAACTGTGGATCGCTCTAGAACAACGGTAGGCAACCTTAAAGAGGTGGAGATCTACCTGAACAACATGGGAGAAGTCAAAGATCACCGGGCACAGTGTTGCCTCCTAACATCTGATTTAAACCTCTAGATGTAATTGCAGTACTACTGTGTCATAAAGGCGTGCATTGACAGCAACCATGGGTTTAAATCAGGTGGTGAGGAGGCAACATATCGCCTCCTCACCACCTATCAACACACATTCGGATCGCTTTTCAGAGGAGTAGCACTTGTGCTGCACTTGTGAATGAGCCCTTGGTTGCATTCAGCAGTGGCACCCTTAGGGCTCGCTCACACGTAAAGTTGGGGGTGGAAAAACAGCAGGATATAATAGAAGTTGATGGCTAAGTGCAGCAAACCCGCAGGAAAGCTGCAGGTACACTGCACTATTATGTCCAGTGTACAGCTTCACACTGATGTAAAGATCTCTTCTTTCCTGCTGCTGGCACCACTCTGCAGACCGCTAGCCAGGATAGGAGATGGAGTTCAGTTGGTATCACTCTGCATGGGACAGGAGGCAGCATTACAGAGGAGGCATCGGCCTTTGCGGCTCCTGATCCCTATTACAGCTCCAACTTTACAAGTAATCCCTTTCTTTAATAGATCTAAGAGGCTGTGGGCTGCTGCCACCCCTCTGGCGCTAGAGATTCAGCTGTGTGTTTGTATAAAGGGGACATCAGTTGGTGTCCTGAAGAGCTCATGCTATCTAATTCTCTGTAAAGTGACTCTGCTCTAATTGCTCATAAGAAGAAGCTTTTGTGCTATTGACTGCTTCTATTATGAAGCTAGTGATGAGCCGAACACCCCCGGGTTCGGTTCGCACCAGAACCCGCGAACGGACCGAAAGTTCGCACGAACATTAGAACCCTATTAAATACAATGGATGCGAACGTTCGGATTCTAAAGTGCTAATTATAACGACTATTATCCATGTTATTGTCCGAAACAGAGTTTGGGAACCCGGCTTCTGCACCAGGGGACATGTATCAATGCAAAAAGAAGTTTTAAAAACGGACGTTTTCCGGGAGCAGTCATTTTAATGATGCATAAAGTGAAAAAAAAAAGTCAAATATTCCTTTAAATATTGTACCTGGGGGGTGTCTAAAGTATGCCTGTGAAGTGCCACGTGTTTCCCGTGTTTAGAACTGTCCCTGCACAAAATAACATTTCTAAAGGGAAAAAAGTCATTTAAAACTGCTTGCGGCTTTAATGCAATGTCTGGTCCCGGTAATATGGATGAAAATCTTTAGGAAAAATGGCATAGCTACCCCATCAACCCCCCCCCTACCCCAGCCCATTACCAGCCCCTTTGGGTCTTGTATGGATATTAAGGGGAACCCCGCACACAAAATAAAAAAGGACCTATATACTCTGAACAGCCGTATACAGGCGGTGCATACAAGACAGGGACTGTAGGTTTGTTCTTATGTAGAATCTGTTTATAATTTTGAACAGCTGCATTGTTTAAGTGGAGCTCCATGGCAAATTCCTTTTTTTTAGCTTTTTGTAAAACATAGGGAACGGTTATCACCCCTGTCACATTTTTTTTGCTGTCTGTGCCCCTGTTCAGAACATTTCACCTCACTTTGCGTCCCAATGACAACTGTTTTTGAAATGTGGTGTTTTTATTGAAACAAGGATTGGTGATAAAGCATCAGTAGAGAGGAGACACCTTTCTCCCATATTAATTCTTACAGGAGAGAATTTTCCTTCCAAGGGGTAGATTTCCTCTCACTTCCTGTTGTCTTCTTCCGTTTGCAAGTAGTAGTAGTTTGTAAGTTGGATGTTTGAAAGTAGGGACCTTCCGTATATACTCTGCAGAAATTGGCCCCTTAGGTGTTGGTGTTGGCACAACACTGAAAGCACTCACAGTTATTCTTGGTGGGTGCTGGAATGCCCTGCTGTCAAGTATAATATCAGGAATTGTAATAACATATAATTGTTGATCAGTGGTAGTAAAAATTGGGCCTTTGATGGTGGTGCTGGTGCCACAACACTGTAAGGCCTGACAGTTACTCTTGGTGGGCGCAGCAATGGTCCCTGCTGTGAATTATTAGATCAATAATTATAATTGCATGCCCCTGTTGAACAGGGGCTGAAAAATTGGGCCTTTGGTGGTGGTGGTGGTGGTGATGGTGGTGCTGGTGCCACAACACTGTAAGGCCTGACAGTTACTCTTGGTGGGCGCAGCAATGGTCCCTGCTGTGAATTATTAGATCAATAATTATAATTGCATGCCCCTGTTGAACAGGGGCTGAAAAATTGAGCCTTTGGTGGTGGTGATGATGGTGGTGCTGGTGCCACATCACTAAGGCCTGACAGTTACTCTTGGTGGGCGCAGCAATGCTCCCTGCTGTGAATTATTAGATCAATAATTATAATTGCATGCCCCTGTTGAACAGGGGCTGAAAAATTGGGCCTTTGGTGGTGGTGGTGGTGGTGGTGATGGTGGTGCTGGTGCCACAACACTGTAAGGCCTGACAGTTACTCTTGGTGGGCGCAGCAATGGGCCCTGCTGTGAATTATTAGATCAATAATTATAATTGCATGCCCCTGTTGAACAGGGGCTGAAAAATTGGGCCTTTGGTGGTGGTGGTGATGGTGGTGCTGGTGCCACAACACTGTAAGGCCTGACAGTTACTCTTGGTGGGCGCAGCAATGGGCCCTGCTGTGAATTATTAGATCAATAATTATAATTGCATGCCCCTGTTGAACAGGGGCTGAAAAATTGGGCCTTAGGCACTGGTGGCACAACACTGCAACCCCTCACAGATACTGTACTTGGAGCACAGCAATGAGGCCTGTTGCAAAGTATTGCATCAAAAATTTTAATTACACGCCCCTGTTAAACAGGGGCTGAAAAATTGGGCCTTAGCCACTGGTGGCATCACCCATAAACCAAAATGATCTTCCAAGCTATCATCGTTAATCGTATCATTGAGGAGGAGGAGGAGGATAGCCAGTCAACATAACAGCACAGGCACTCAGCATCAGCATCAGTCTTGAAGGGATGTGACATTTTAAAATCAATTAGTCTGTTATATCAGCATCTGGTGTGTGGTAGCTGGTGGTGATCCAAGACTGGTTCATCTTGATGAAAGTCAGTCGATCAACCGAGTCGGTGGACAGGCGCACCCTGTGATCCGTGACAAATCCTCCAGCAGCACTGAATGTGCGTTCTGAAAGAACGCTGGATGCAGGACAGGCCAGTAGCTCAATTGCATACTGTGCAAGCTCTGGCCAGTGATCCATCCTCAAGACCCAGTAAGCCAGAGGATTTTCGGTGGGGAAGGTGTCCAAGTCTGACCTTGCCCCTAGGTATTACTGGACCATGTATATCAGACGCTGGCGATTGTTGCTGGAACCGATCATACTTTGGGGCTGCGGACTAAAGAATTGTCTGAACGCATCGGTCAGACGGCCACCTTCCCCACCGCTCCGTCTTTGACTGCCCGAAGCCTCAGCAACTCGTTGTCCAGGACCAGGAGTTTGTAACCTCCCAGTCTCTGGGAACCTCCTCCTCCTCCTCCCTCCCTCCCCCCTCCCTCCTCCCTCCCTCCTCCTCCCTCCTCCTCCCTCCTCCTCCTCGCCTTGAGAGGCAAGGAAGTCCTCCTCTTCCTGCCTCTGTTCTGCCTCAAGTGCCCTGTCCATTATTCCACGCAGCGTGTGCTCCAACAGGTGGACAAGAGGTACAGTGTCACTGATGCATGCACTGTCACTGCTCACCATCCTCGTGGCCTCCTCAAATGGAGGCAGGACAGTGCATGCATCCCTGATCATGCCCCACTGGCGTGGTGAAAAAACCCGAGCTCCCCTGACCCTGTCCTGGTGCCGTAGTCGCACAGGTACTCATTGATGGCCCTCTGCTGCGTGTGCAGCCGCTGCAGCATGGCCAACGTTGAGTTCCACCTGGTGGGCATGTCACATATAAGGCGGTTCTTGGGCAGGTTCAACTCCTTTTGAAGCTCAGCCAGGCGAGCACTGGCATTATAAGATCTGCGGAAATGCACACAGACTTTCCTGGCCTGCCTCAGGACATCCTGTAAGCCCGGGTACCTGCCCAACAACCGCTGCACCACCAGGTTAAGGACGTGAGCCATACAGGGCACATGGGTCAGTTGTCCCTGTCGGAGGGCGGAGAGGAGGTTGGTGCCATTGTCGCAAACCACCATTCCTGGCTTAAGCTGGCGTGGCGTCAACCACCTCTCGGCCTGCCCCTGCAGAGCAGACAGGACGTCTGCCCCAGTGTGGCTCCTGTCCCCCAAACACACCAGCGCAAGCACGGCATGGCATCTTTTTGCCTGCGTACTTGCGTAGCCCCTTGAACGCCTACGGAGCACCGCTGGTTCCGAGGACAAACCACAGGAAGAGGCCATGGAGGAAGAAGAAGAGGAGGGGGTGGAGGAGAGAGGTGTGTCACAACCAGTAGTAGCATTTTGGAGGCGTGGCGGTGGAACAACCTCCAACACTACTGCACCTTGTCCTGCATCCTTCCCAGCTGCCAAAAGAGTGACCCAATGGGCCGTGAAAGAAAGGTAACGTCCCTGTCCATGCCTGCTGGACCATGAGTCAGCGGTAATATGCACCTTACCGCTGACCGCCCTGTCCAGCGAGGCCAAGACATTGCCTTCCACATGCCTGTAGAGAGCCAGAATAGCCTTCCGTGCGAAAAAGTGTCGTTTGGTAACCTGCCACTGAGGAACCGCACATTGCACAAACTCACGGAAGGGGGCCGAGTCTACCAACTGAAAAGGCAGCAGTTGAAGCGCTAGCAATTTAGCCAAGCTAGCATTCAACCGCTGGGCATGTGGATGGCTGGGAGTGAACTTCTTTCGACGGTCCAGCAGCTGGGGCAGGGAAATTTGCCTGCTAGAATCGGACGTTGGTGTACTGCTAGCAGAGTGCCCGCAAGTACTTGCCTGTGACACACCTAATTCTACACCTTCATTCCTCTCAGAGCAGGTTTCAGAGAGGAGTGAAGGTATAGTGGGGTTGGAGATCCCAGCTGATGCGGTGCAAGAAGAGGTCAGCTTTGTTCTTTGGTGTGGGTCTTTAAGGTAGGCTTGCCAACGAGCTGCAT
This sequence comes from Rana muscosa, assembly GCA_029206835.1. NCBI lineage: Eukaryota > Metazoa > Chordata > Amphibia > Anura > Ranidae > Rana > Rana muscosa. The sequence goes on from CM055118.1 coordinate 3,761,021, forward strand.
GGCAGGTCAACATATGTCTGATCAAGCATGTGGTGCCCAAGCGGCTGATGTTTTGGCCACGCGATATACGCTTGAGACATATGTTGCAAACAGCAGCTGTGCGATCTGATGCACTCGCCTCAAAAAAGGCCCACACCAAAGAACTTTTTGAATGACGGGCAGAGGCAGCGCCCTGCACAGGCGGAGCTCTGCGGTGTGATTCCGTCGGTGTGCTGCCCATACGCTGGCCACTCAAGGGCATCCTGCCTCGTTGGAGATGTGCCTCCTCCTCATCCTCCTCCTCCTCCTCTCTCCTATTAGGCACCCACGTGGAGTCAGTGACCTCATCATCCCCTCCCTCCTCATCACTGGAGCCAATCTGGCAGTATGCTGCAGCTGCTGGAACATGACTGCCAGATTGGTGTCCTTCTTGAGCATCCCCTCTCTCTGCTCTCACGCTGCTGCCTTCCTCTAGCTGGGTATCATCATCAGATCCTTCCAAACGCTGGGCATCCTCCTGGAGCATGTACCCAACACTGTGCTCAAACAGTTCGGGGGACTCCTCAGGAGGAGGGCATGGTGGGTCTAGGGAAGCATTGACTAATGAAGATAATGATACCAGAGAAGAGGACGCTTTGGCAGCTGCTTTGCCAGTACCCTGAGCCTGGGTGAGAGAGGATGAGGAGGATGAGGTGGGCTTGGTCATCCACTCTACCAAGTCTTCGGCATGATGTGGCTCAACATGTCCAGCTGCCGAAAACAAGGACAAGCGTGTCCCATGGCCATGTGCTGATGACAATGCACCGCGTACACGACCAGCACTGTTGCCCCCAGACACAGAGCCTGCTTGCCCTCTTTTTTTGCCTCCTGACGGTCTGCCTCTCCTTGGTTGCCTTCCAGACATTTTAATGGATGGCCTGCAGGGAGATGGGAAAAACAGCAATAAGGGCTACCTTCAGGTGTATATTGTGCAGGAGGCTTAGCAACAATGACACTGACACTGTCCCCTGCCTATCCTTCTCTGTCCCTAAACACAAGGATTGAAAATATGGAACAGCAAAATTGGTTTAGAACAGAATAGCACACTGTCAGTTTCACTCACTGTACCTCTCTGTCCCTCAACTCAAGGATTGAAAATATGGTTCAGCAAAATAGTTTTAGAACAGAATAGCACACTGACACTTTCCCTCACTGTCCTACTCTGTCCCTCCCTACAAACAAGATTTAGCACAGAATAGCACACTGATAATTTCTACGAGTGTCCTTATTTGTCCCTAAACACAAGGAATCCAGGAATAGTAAAGGAAAAATAATGACACTGTCCCTGCCTATGCTTCTCTTTCCCTGCTCCGGAACACACTACACAAGGCCGCCGCGCTGGCGGCCTTTTATAGTGTGGGGCGTGTACTAAACCCCATCAGCAATAATTGGCCACAGGCATCCTGCCTGTGGCCAATCATTGCTCTCCTCGCTGCCGGCGCTGTGATTGGCCAAGCATGCGGGGTCACAGTGCATGCTTGGCCAATCACAGCGCCTGGATGACACTGCGATGGCGTAGTGCATTGTGGGCCGTTCGCGTCACTCGAATTTGGCACGAACGGCCCAAATCGTTCGATCTTCGTCGAACGATCGAACAGCCGATGTTCGAGTCGAACGTATGTTCGACTCGAACACGAAGCTCATCCCTATATGAAGCCTTGCTAGGTCTTTTGCTTCAGTTCTATAGAAGGAAGTTTACTGTCCTCACTTTGTACATAGTTCTTTTTGGAGTATCCCATTCAATTACCTTATTCAAGTTATCGCAAAAATAATAAAAACCAAAAAGAATATCCCTGGACTTGCCATTGAGCCAAAGAATGACTGTGATCATGTTCCTGGCTGCGGGGAAATTACTTGGAAGTAGACACGGGCATATTTCCAGCGGATCCTATGGGGGTATCGCTACATATCCAAAAACATAAAAACTATTTTGGCCATAGGTTTACTTTGAACCTTAAATCTGGCCATAGATTTTCTTTCCTGCAACCACCGTGTTGATGGGGGAATCCCTCCCGAGGAGCCATTGTGTTCTTCCTGCGGGGGGATGAGGGTGCTGTCCCTGCCAGGAGAACACAATGATATAATAGCCGCTGGCAATAATTGCATGTAAAATCCGCCAGGCTGGTCATACCCAAGTTGATCTATTAAATAGAGTAGGTACATTCAGCCAGCCCATACATGGTTCGAATCTCAGCTGGTTCCTGCTGAACTGGCTGAGATTTTAACCGTCTATGGTTGGGTTTAGCCTAAAATATCTGCCATACAACAAAGAGCTACCTAGCAAAAATATGTACAGTAAATGTCTAATATCTTTGAAGTCTTTGCTATAGATATGTATTTTTGAATGTTATTACCACTTCTTCACAACAAAATTTTGTGACTACTTTTCGGGTCTACTTTTGTGCTTAAGGTGAACTGCAAGCAGATATACAAACACTAATACTGTAGTTATGTAATCATTAAAAAAGTAAATGTATTTTTAAGTATCTAATGCAAGTACTTATATTTGACTTGGTTTTAGCTTCTTGTAAACCCCTGTAAAACAGAACCAGGAGTGTGAGGGGCAGAACTAGGAGACAATCAGGCTCTGATGCATTGCACATGTGCTCACAGGGAACATGCTGATTGAGCCCATGTTCACATTGGCATGTCAAACCAATCGCAGTCCAAATCAGAGGCTATTGCCAGCAATGGCTCTGTCCAAATCGGTGCAGCGCCGCACCGATTTGGACAGTGCCATTGTCAGCAATAGCCACCGATTTCCCAAAAGTAGTTCCTGTACTACTTTTGGTGAATTCGGGAGCAAGATGTCCGAATTCGGGGGCGATTTTACAGACTACATTGCCGGTTTGAAATTGCGCGAGTTCAGCTGAACTTGCACGATTTCTAACCTGCAGTGTGAACCTGGGCTGAAGGTGGAAGCAAATAGGATTGACTTATGGTCCAAGAGTCTTTTAAAAATATCAATACTCCCTACTGACACCCCCACTTGTGGAAGAGAGTTCCACATTCTCACCACCCTGACAGTGAAAAACACCCTGCGCTGCTTAAGGTTAAACCGCTTCTCCTCCAATATCATTGTGTGGCCCCTTGTCCTCTTACACTTTGGCCACGATTCCTCCCTCTGACACCAACATTGGGCACTACATATAGTTAAATAGTAGGTAAGGTTGAATAAAGACAACAGTCCATCCAGTTCAACCTGTGTAGGTGTACGTGAGTCAGCGCTGACAATCATTTCCCATATCCCTGTGAATTGTGTTCTTTAACCACTTGCCGACCGCCTCACAACGATATACATCGGCAGGATGGCACGGGCAGGCAGAGTAACGTATATATACGTTTGAATGGAAGATCCCTCAAGGGGTTTTTAGCAGCAAAATAAGTATTTGAAAAGCGAAAATGTTATGTAAAAATTGGTATTTATTTAGTGGTTTGATAGTAGCAAAAAGTTTTTACCATAATTACATAGAAGTCGAGGTAATAAAACAGTTCTGGCCCTAACATTGACAACAAAATTGGGAAACTACACTTCATGTTGTGTAAACTCTTAGTATTCCTGTAGAGCTTCACACAGTATCCGTATGCGTTTCGACCTTTAATGGTCTCTTCAAGGGATTAGTTTCTAATGAAAAGGAAATATTTACAAATTATTACGTTTATTAATACATCATTTATATAATTAATATATTCTAATAATTAATATATTCTAATAAAACAGAGTAGTATATCTACCACTTTCCGATAAGAAAGCCATGTCCTCTGGCTAGAAAAGTCGCTGTTTCTCTAAAAAACACACTAGGCCTCAATGATCCTGGAATGTCCACACACTGCCCTCCCACCCTCCATGGATAGGCCCCCACCTTCACGTCACTTGCAAGAAGTCACCCCTTTCTTGGACAGGGGAGTGGAGCAAGGGGGACGGAAGTGCACCCACAATTTTCTATGTTCCAAAGTTTAAAAAATAATTTATGTTAATCTAATATAGCTCGAGGGATGCTGAAAATAGATCAATAATGGCTTTGCAAATATATCTCTTGATTGTATTTATTTTGTGATCTTGTGGCTGATATATGGGTGCGCGCACATGGTCGAACGACATTGATATGTTGTATATATGTGTATATATATATGTAATACTTAATTTAATAGAATTAGTTGGAACCAATAATGTGGAAAGTATCAATTCAATATCTAAATTTGCATTATCAATCTCATTGTCTTGGGACCAGTGCATGTACATAAATCCAGCGACTTAACCAATAGTCCTATCTTGTTTTTATAATGTTTTTTTCTTTTATTTCTTTTTTTGTGTTTGTATTTTTGATTTATTATTTTTATTTTTATTTATATTAAATAGTGTATGTGTGTATGAGTGATAGTGCAACAAATGTTGGTTAAATAATGTATAAAATAATATAATTTGAAAATAGTGTGAAAATAAATAACTATCAAACAGTGCATCTATTGAAATTATGGAGCAATAAGAAAATGTGCTCAAAAGTGTATTGGGTGAATAAGTGCTATTAATAAAATAAATACAAAAAGTTTTTTTACCTTTTAAATCATTTGGATTATCACCACAGCCAACATTGGGCAGGGTGTGTTGTATTGGAAGATTAAAAAGGGTTCATCAACTTCTATATCTATGAAACTTCAGAAAAGGAGCTCTATTTGATACTGGTACAGGGCAAATTGCACAACGTTGAAAGACAGATAAACGGACATATATTGTAGTCCGTTGATAACACTTACCATGTAGCAATGTTTGTGAGACTAGCGATGTTCTAACAGCCATCCAGGGATTACTCTAGGATCCAAATAAAAGCTGTAGTGTTACATAGTGTTGTATGATTACGCTGATGAAAATCAGCTGGCTCAGTGCTCCTAACCCTCTCCCCCTGGGGAACTCCCCTATGTCCATACTGCCAATCAGGCAGCTGAGGTGCGACTCCCTCGGCGTCCCGGAGGGTAAACCCAGACAACTGCCGTTGTCACTATGGCAACAGTCAGACGCTCTGACGTCACACGCATGCGCGAGGGATCACGGGCGCGCCACTCATATTATCGCAACATTTTGTTTCAATCATCCCCCACGATAGGGGGTAGGTATCCCGTCGGGAGTGGCCTGAGGATTGCTCTTATTTTGCTGCTAAAAAAAAGCCCCTTGAGGGATCTTCCATAAAATGTTACAAATTGGGGTGTGCATCACCTACAACTCATGTCTGCGTTATCCATTCTATATAATTTTGGGTGGCTAAACAACCGTTTCCTCTTTCCATCCCTCTAACACATATGAGTTGTGAAAAGCAGGCTATTGGTCCAGTTATTCCTTTCATTGTTTGGCTTCTTTTTTACTAATAAAGACGAATATGAGCAATCTTCAGGCCACTCCCGACGGGATACCTACCCCCGAGTGTGGGAGTGATTGAAACAAAGTTTGACCATGTTCGACCATATATCAGCCACAAGATCACAAAATAAAAACAATCAATCAAGAGATATATTTGCGAAGCCATTATTGATCTATTTTCAGCATCCCTCGAGCTATAGTAGATTAACATAAATTATTTTTTAAACTTTGGAACATAGAAAATTGTGGGTGCACTTCCGTCCCCCTTGCTCCACTCCCCAGTCCAAGAAAGGGGTGATTTCTTGCAAGTGACATGAAGGTGGGGCCTATCCATGGAGGGCGGGAGGGCAGTGTGTGGACGTTCCGGGATCATCCAGGCCTGGTGTGTTTTTCGAGAAACAGCGACTTTTCTGGCCATAGGACATGGCTTTCTCATCAGAAAGTGGTAGATATACTACTCTGTTTTATTAGAATATATTAATTATATACTGTAAATTATGTATTAATAAACATAATAATTTGTAAATCTTTCCTTTTCATTAGAAACAAATCCCTTGAAGAGACCATTAAAGGTCGAAACGCGTACGGATACTGTGTGAAGCTCTACAGGAATACTTATGCCCCATACACACGATCGTTTTTCTTGCCATTTTTTTTCTTGCCGTTTTTCACGTCGTTTTTTTTCATGTTTCCTCTCAAGCCTGTCTTGCGTACACACGATCATTTAAAAAAAACGATCAAGCAAAGTGCAGTGACGTACAACACATACGACGGCACTATAAAGGGGAAGTTCCGTTCGAATGGCGCCACCCTTCATGTTAGTAAAGTTTGTTGAGCGACGATTCGCTCTTTTCAGTCTCGTGCTTTTCAGTCCGTGACTGCGTGACGAATGTGCTATCTCCATTACGAACGCTAGTTTTACCAGAACGAGCGCTCCTGTCTCATACTTGATTCTGAGCATGCGCGTTTTTTTTCACGTCGTTAAAGCATACACACTATCGTTTTTTACGTCGTTAAAAAAAACGACATGAAAAACGACGTGAAAAAAGAGAGCATGTTCGAAATTTTTAATGGCCGTTTTTCACGTCGTTAAAAATGCTCTGGAGCCTACACACGATCATTTTTAATGGCCATTTTTTTTAATGGCATTTTTAACGGCATGAAAAACGATCGTGTGTATGGGGCATAAGAGTTTACACAACATGAAGTTATGTGTAGTTTCCCAATTTTTTATGAGTTTGTTGTCAATGTTAGGGCCAGAACTGTTTTATTACCCGACTTCTATGTAATTATGGTAAAAAAAAATTGCTACTATCAAACCACTAAATAAATACAAATGTTTACGTAACATTTTTGCTTTTCAAATACTTATTTTGCTGCTAAAAAACCCCTTGAGGGATCTTCCATTAAATTTTACAAATTGGGGTGTGCAGCACCTACAACTCATGTCGTTGTGTCATCTATTCTACGTATATATACACGTTACCGCCCACCCCCGGTGCCGAGGCTGTCGGCATCGTTACAGGAGCGATCCATCCCAAGGGGGAGGCCACTGATTCATGGCTCCCCCCTCACGATCACTCCTGACGAATGAGCTGCTTCCTCTGGCTGTAAAGTTTAAACACAGCCAGAGGAAGTGAGGTCATCTCTCCTCGTACAGCCTTTTCGTTCGGGAGCCGAGGAGAGAAGATGTCTCACAGTGAGTTCCACCAACAGCACACTAACACCAGTACACGTAGGCACACAAATCACCCCCCTAGTTAACCCCTGCACCCCCTGTCACAGTGTCACCAATTGCAGTTTTAATTTTTTTTACTGATCACTGCATTTGGTGTAATTTGAGACTGTTATAAGTGTTAGGGCAGTTAGTGGTAGGCCCGGTTAGGTCTAGGGTACCCCCCTAATAAAGGTTTAACCCCTTGATCTCCCCCAGTTAACCCTTTCACCCCGTCGCCAGTTTCACTAATCAATCTTTTTCTGATTGCCGTATTGGTGTCACAGGTGACGCTAGTTAGCCAGTTAGTTATTTAGGTTCACCTGATTGCCCCCTGGTTAACCCTTTCACCCCCTGTCACCAGTGATCACCGTATAAGTGTTACAGGTGATGCTGGTTAGTTAGTTTGTTTTTTATAGTGTCAGGGCACCTGCCGTTTATTACCGAATAAAGATTTAACCCCCTGATCGCCCGGCGGGTGATATCAGTTAGGTTTTAGTGTCAGATAGGGTCTGCGTCACCCCAGGCAGTGTCACATTAGTGCCAGTAGCGCTAACACCCACGCACGCAGCATACACCTCCCTTAGTAGTATAGTATCTGAACGGATCAATATCTGATCTGATCAGATCTATACTAGCGCTGCCACCCACTGGGATTGTGGTGTGGTACTCAAAGTGCTAGGTGCATTTAAGCAATATGATTCAGAAATACTAGTTGCACTAATAAATCCTCCTTGCAAGTCAAGTGGTGCTCAAATCAAATAAATGCTTTACAGTGTACGTGAATATAAAACAGCAAATAAACACACCAAAGCTAAATAAACCAAAACTGGATAAAGAAAAAGAAAAGAAAACCGCCCCTGTAGTGAGAACCACCCTGTGAATCGTTCTTCCCAGGTATGTATTGCTCTGATGTATTCAGTAAGTATGGATGATCTCAGGGAAACCTCCTGCTGGAGAGTATAGGTGCCTGTTTTAATAAATGGGGGTGAATTCCTTGAGGTTATATTAACCTGTGAATGTGCGTGCTATACTTGGTGGATAACTTGTAACCAGTGGTTAATGTGAATTGTGAACCTCTTGTGTACTTACAAATGAGGTATCAAAAAACACATAATGGTATCAAAATGCGGGATGAGACATATAACAATCCCTCAAATAATATTAAAAAAAAACCAATGCAATAAAGAATATAAAAATATATAAAGAGTCTGTCCTTCAGTTCAATTCAGGGAAAAATTTCCCTGTATAGAGACCGTTTAAAATGCCCTGTGATGGGCATGGCCAAGCACATGGAGAAGTAAGTCGCTTCCTTCTGGAGCTCCCGCACACACCGGACTAATCGCGGCCACCCACGCCATCTAGACCTGCTATACATGTCGGTAATGGGGAGGAGAGGCGGAGGAGAGAGCCACCATACCTCCGATCCGGGCAAGGAGGGGAACATAGACCGATTTTAAAAAAAAATCATTCCGGATCAGCACGGCCCCCCCTCATCCAAGATGGCGCCGACCTGCTCCTCAGGTACACATGCGGCCTCACATGGAGCTTCTACTCAGCACTCCACACCGCACATGAGAACCAGACAGCGAGCCAGCTCTCCCCCAGATTCGGACAACGGCTCCACCCGCTCTGCCTGTCATTCCCCTGATTCGCACCGGTCATATACTAGCTGGGACATGGAGGAATACGTTAAAGCCCTGCCAACCAGACATGATTTTAAGGCCTGTGTCCAGCGGATGGAACGATCATATAAACAGGAGATAGCAGAGCTGCGCAGAGATGTCACAAACAGGCTTGAAGAGGTGGAACGCAGTGTGGAAGAGACTGTCTCCACATTAAAATCACATGACGCCATTTTAAATGAGCACACACTGCAGATCCAGCAACTAATGTACCATAAAGATGACCAGGAGAACAGGGCCAGACGCAACAATATACGCATGCGCGGCCTCCCGGAGTCAGTGGACACTAAAGATCTGGCTCCTGCAGTCATCGCCATGTTTAATGATCTGCTTCAAAAATACAAAGAAGCCCCTCTGGAACTTGATCGTGTTCACAGGGCCCTGGGCCCCAAAAATTCTAATCTGGAACACCCCAGAAATGCAATTTGCAGGGTCCACTTCTATGCGATTAAAGATGCCATCATGCAAGCGGCACGCACGCAGGATGCTATCTACTTTAATGGCACCCAAGTCTCCCTACTACCAGATGTCTCCAAGCTGACCCTGAACATGCGTTGGGCTCTGAAGTCCCTCACCGGAGCCCTACAAGCCAAACAAATTAAATATAGCTGGGGCTTCCCCTTTCACCTCTTTGCCTCTCATGAAGGGAAGTTGGCGGTGTTCCGCACACTCAGTGATCTCCCCAAGTTCCTCTGGACCTTTGAGCTGCCTCAGATCTCTTTACCGGACTGGCCACTACATGCTGCTACTCCCGGATTCCAGGTCGCCTCGGGCTGGCAGAACCAATCCAACAAACCCAAGCGTTCCAGATCGGAAGCCTCCAAGTCGACTGCCGGATGATCCTACAAGGCCTGCTCTTTGTAATTACCTTTCTCTTCATAGGCATTGGACCCATGAAGCTGTCCCTATTCACAGTTTACAGTTTTTTTGGGACACCATGCTACTAACTCATGTTTTGCCTAGTGTTGTTTCTAAGAACTGCGATCTCCTGTTGAATTGGTATGCATTTACTGTCCCCCCACCAAGGCGGTTCCCGCTGCCTCTCCCTTCCCTCCCTTCCCTTCCTTCCGAATTCTTTTCATAATGAATTGTTATGTTTAGAGGCCTAATACAGGACCCTTTGTGCTATCAAGAGTTCATGGTATCTGTCTGGGACTTACCCTTCCGGACATATACATACGGGTATACCAAAAACGCACAGCCACTCAGGGTCTTGAGCCGTTAAGTTTGTTAATATTATTGAGTGTTTAATATTTCTGCCCGGTGTGTGCGGGCATCTCTATGCAATGAGCGTGACCCCCCACTTAGGATTTTCAGCGCCCATTGTGGTCTTAGCTGACATGTTGCTTGCAACACTACTAGTGTGGCAGTTGAGGCCTTGTTTTTCCTTTCTTTTCACTTCTTTTCTTTCCTGTGCTTACCTTTTCCGTGTTCTCCATTGGATGTTGTTCAACCCCCCCACCCCCTCCCTTGAGACAGCGAGCTCGGTCCAAGTAGATACCCACTTGCCTCCCACATTGCTCCCTCCATGGCAACCCCTACCTCCTTAACAGTTTCATCCCTGAATTGCAGGGGTCTTAACACCCCCGAGAAGAGAAAACAAATTTTATATCACTCTCATAAACTCCGCACCCAAATCCTCCTCCTTCAAGAAACCCACTTTTTAGGTCCGATACGATCCCACAGCTTCTCCATAAACAATATCCCACCTGGTTCCATAGCACCAAGTGACACATATGTCGGCCCTGCAGGGAGATATGTCTTTCTTAAATTGTCGTATATGAATGTGATTTATACTGTAATTAACGTATACTCTCCAAATCAGGATCAACTGCAGTTCCTCTCCTTGGTGACCTCTCGTTTGAAACGCTTTAGCACAACCAACATGATCCTGGGAGGTGACCTCAATGCCGCCCTGATACCCCGTCTCGATGCTTCAACCAGTAAATCCTCAATCTCCCCAGCCTCTCTGACCAAAATGCGCACCCTTCTTTCTGACCTATCCCTAGTGTTACACCCCACCACTAAAGACTACACATACTACTCCCCTGCACATTCCTCTTACAGTAGACTGGACTACATATTAATCTCTCAATCCCTGTTAGACTACTCCCCCACCACCTCTATTGGTCTCACCCTTTGGTCTGACCATGCCCCTATACACATGAGCTTGGGGAAAGTCCCCACCTCCAAGACCAGATCCTCTTAGGGGCTTAATGACAACTTACTGTCCGACTCAGTTTGCACCCAAGACATCATACAGACCATTAAGCACTTTATTACAGACCATGCACACGACGATACTAACCCGCTTACGAAGTGGGAAGCACTTAAATGTGTCCTTAGAGATAAATTCATCCAACATGGATCTAGACTTAAACAAGCACGCACGGCAGATACAACACGCCTTCTCGCCACTATAGCTACTCTGGAGGAATCACACAAGCGAACCCCTGACGCCAGAATGCAATTAGATCTGGCCAACGCTAGAAGGGATCTCTTACAAATCTTCACGGACCGCTCCTTGGTGGCAAGGGATAAGGGGCGATTTACCCATTACTCCCAAGCCAACAAGTGTGGTAGACCAGGGTTCAAAATTTCAAGTCCTGAGCTACTAGCCAGGCCTCAATGCTTACTCGCCACCAGTTGCCCCACCCAGCCCTCATAAATTATCTCATGAAATGACACTTAAATGTTTTATGCAGAATTAAGTTATAAAAAGAAATATTAACAACTGTATCCATGCCCATCAATGCAGGCTGCCTGTGCCCACCAATGCAGCCTTGTGTCCACCAAATGCAGCCTTGTGCCCTGTGTCCACCAAATGCAGCCCTGTGTCCCCCAAATGCAGCCCGTGTCCCCCAAATGCAGCCCGTGTCCCCCAAATGCAGCCCGTGTCCCCCAAATGCAGCCCGTGTCCACCATGCAGCCCTGTGTCCACCATGCAGCCCTGTGTCCACCATGCAGCCCTGTGTCCACCATGCAGCCCTGTGTCCACCATGCAGCCCTGTGTCCACCATGCAGCCCTGTGTCCACCATGCAGCCCTGTGTCCACCATGCAGCCCTGTGTCCACCATGCAGCCTACCTTTGCAGGGGAGGAGAGGACCAGGAGAGCCGTCCAGGTGATCAGAGCAAAGCGCGGGGAACACAGGATAACAGTTTTAATTTTAATTGCCGTGTTCCCGCCTCTCAACGTCATATTCAGCCCCGCCCCCTGGCCGGGAACTTTGATTGACAGATCATCCGTCACCAGGATTGGACGGGTGATCTGTCTATCAAAGTCCCGGGAGGCGGGACTGTATCTGACAGCCAGCAGCGGAGAACACGGCAATTAAAAAAGAAAACTTATCACTGTGACTGTCCCCCGCGCTGCGCTGTAAACATCCGGGCGGCTCTCTCTCTCTTCCCCTCCACAATCACTGGGAAAAGGACTCCCATTCCACACAGGCTGCCGGTGGTGCTCGCCCCCCCAGCTCCCAGCCAGCCCTTCCTCGCCAGCCCTCAAAATTCACTCGCAAAATGCGAGCAGGCGAGTGCAATTTTGAGGGCTGTGGTAGACACCTGGCAACTACGCTCCAGCCCCGACAGACTCGGAAACGTATTCCCTTTATTACCTCCTCAATTAAAAGGTAAATTACTGGCTAACTCGGCCATAGCCGAAGAATTTTGCCAATATTACTCTGCTCTCTATAATCTACCTCCCCAAGCTCCCCCACCCCTGCCCGAATCAGGGGACTCGTTGCAAGACATGTCGTCTTACATCCAAGACACTGCTCTTCCAACCATCCCAGCTTCAGACGCGAGGGAACTGGAGTCCCCCCTGTCTGAAGCTGAATTCCAATTGGCCATCAAGAAGCTCAAAAATTGGAAGAGCACTGGCCCGGATGGGTTCTCTTCACACTTTTATAAAAAATTTGCACTCCTGTTGGCCCCTCTTCTCACGAACGCATTTAACGCCATAGAACCTCTCCCACTCCTCTATCCTACTCCAAGCCCAGATAGTAGTTGTAACGACACCCCAAATATAAAAGGGGTTTAACGCCGTTTCCGATATTCCCTCTCCTAGACACACATTCACTGCCGATCCTCCACAGTCAGACGACCGCTTCCCATAGGGTTAATCCTTCCAAAGAACGAGACAACGCTCTGTATCTTTCCAGAATAGATTGACACTTTATTGAGAAAACACAGGTCTTTTTATACACACAGAGGGGAGTTTCTTAATTTCTCTCACAATGCATCTTTGACCAGAGCTAATTTACATGAGCCACTTAACTACAGCTGATGACTCAGACATATGACAGTAGGCTAGCTATTGTCTCCCAATCCACATTTCAGTTTAAATGATTATGCATGATCTTTTGTGTTCCCCAGCCAGACGGTCTGCTAGAGTCCAATACCTATAATTACAGACTTAATTATCACTATTCACAATAGACAATAGAATGCAATCACACCCCATCACAGCAATTATTACATAACAGCCCACACACAGTATACACACAATCTATACAATGTATATACATCATTGAATCTGATTAGCACAGATCATAGTGGGGTTCTCATTCACCCTGTGCCCCTAATAGAGACACAGGGTGGTTTACACATAAGAGGCATTGGGGAAGCTGAAGCAAGAGTATCTCATACTTTCTAGGAGAAAACGGCCCTCCCGTTACAGTAGTTATTCCAACACCTGGTAAAGACCCCTCCTTATGTTCCAACTATAGGCCAATATCCCTATTAAACATTGATTTAAAACTGTCTGCCAAGATCCTGTCGGATCGTCTTTCACCCTTACTGCCCGAAGTTATACACAGAGACCAGATGGGCTTTGTCCCTGGCCGTGAGGCTCGGGACAACACCACTAAAACTATACACCTTATAGCCTATGCTCAACGTAACCACATACTGACCTGCCTTCTCTCCTGTGATGCAGAGAAGGCCTTTGACAGGGTCAGTTGGCCGTTTCTTCAATCCACCCTCGCCCAGATGGGACTAGGCCCGAAAATGCTTTTACGTATCATGTCCCTATACTCCAAACCCTCTGCCTCCATTTTAGTGAACGGTATACAATCAGGAACATTTACGATAACAAATGGCACCAGGCAAGGCCCCTCTCCTCTTCGCCCTCGTAATTGAACACCTGGCCCAAGCGATTAGAGCGAACCCGAGCATACACCGTATCCAAACCCCCTCCTCCCAATGCAAACTTTCCTTATACGCAGATGATCTGCTACTTTATGTAACAACCTCATATCAGTATCCCGTCCATACTTGCAGATATTAACCGGTTTGGCCGGTTCAGCAATTATAAATTGAACATCTCCAAAACGGAAGCACTGAACCTTTCATTACCACAGCCCACCCTTACCTCCCTTAAAGCCAATTTCTCCTTTCAATGGCTGACAATATTCATTTCACATTTAGGCACAGCCATCCCAGCACACACGTCAGAGATATATGCCCTAAACTTTATTCCACTCCTCACAAAACGATTTACCATTGTCGTGGTTTGGTCGCATGAACACGCTATGAATATACTTCCCAAACTACTGTACTTATTTAAAGCCCTCACGATCGCTCTCCCCTCCGCTTTCTTTCGTACCCTCCGCTCTATGGCCATACTATTTGTGTGGAGGGGGAACCATCCAAGGCTGAAACATAAACTCTTATGCTCATCCACCGCTAAAGGTGGAATATGTCTTCCAGATTTCGAGCTCTATTATAAGTTAGCAGTGGTCTCTCGGATCCTGGAGTGGTTCCCCCGCCCCCTACTCAAAACCGCCACCCTGGTGGAACAAGATTTGTCCTCGATTGACCTTCATGCTCTCCTATGGGGATACGAACGAAAGCATAGATCTCTTTCCTCACTGTCCCCCCTCACAAGAGACGCCTTGGCAATTTGGTACCGCAGGAAGGAGACCTATGCTCTATCCACTAAACTGAGCCCCCTTACCCCCTTATTTGATAACCCAGCCCTCCCAGAGAGCAGATCAATCCACACCCTAGATGACTATAACAGAGCCTCCTGGCCCACAGGACAACTTTGTTCACACCACCCTTGGTACCTTTGAGACGAATCGCGACTCTACGTCCCCCAGAGTAACTTGGCTTACTCGCATACACCTGACATCCTACTGCAAAAATCTCCACGACTCCAAACAGATTCACAGACCCCTGACCAGCTTTGAACAACTCTGCACACTCCCAGAAACCCCTCGCCATACCCTTTCTCTGATCTACAAACTGATTTTAGATCACACCCACAGCTCCTTACCTAAATATTCTAAAGTTTGGTCAGAGGAACTTGGGAGAGACATCACTGAGACAGATTGGAGTAAAGCCTTTCTCTTTACCCACAAATCATCCATATCGAGCTACACTCAGCCAAAAAATTACAAAGTGATATCCAGGTGGTATCGGGTGCCAACCAACCTCAGGATCATGTTTTCATCAGCTACCGACACCTGCTGGAGATGTATCTCAGCAAAGGGCATGTACTGCCACATCTGGTGGGAATGCAATGTAATCCGCCCATTTCGGACACAAATCTTCCAAATTTATTCAGAAATTTATGATAAACCTCTCACGCCCTCCCCTTCTATTGCCCTGCTTTCCATTTAACCGGGTACTGTCAAATTCCAAAAACACAACCTCCTTAAACTCTTCCTCAGTGCAGGTCGACAACTCATCTCTAGACACTGGAAAACCACCTCCCCTCCCTCCCTTGTAGAATGGGTAAGTGAGATGAATACTATTATGCTTAAGGAGGAGATGCACGTCGAGTCCCTTAACAGACACGCAAAATTTTCCTTCATCTGGAGTATATGGAGGCATTACTCTACTTCAGATAAACGAAGGAACAGATTCCCACCCGCGAATGTCCCCTGAGAGTTTAATTAACCTGTAATTATGGCCCCATATGTTAGAATGATAAGTCCCCGTTGGACTACGGCTCGCTGTCTCTTCAACCCCCACCCCCCAGCTTTCCCCCTTCTCTCTGCTGGATTCCCCTCTTTGTCTTTCCCCACTTTTTCTGTGGCCGATTATGATTGGCTACACCAAGAACTCATATGCATTCTGTATTTTCCATGTGTTTATTTCTATTACTTGTGAGATTTAAAAGTTCTTTGATGATTCAGTGCCGACAGAACTTATGATCCAATCACTTTACTCCGACTTCTTCGGTCCCTGGACGCAGCAGGTTCCCGTAGGGGCGTCCAGGCCGAGAGAAGTAGCTTTTGGATGTAGGTTAGCACTGTATGTATCTGTCATGGATATGCAGTAGTGTTTGTCTGTCAGCTTACCTTCCTTCCCATGTGTTCATCTTAGAGGCCTGAACCCTTTCACCTGGCTTCCTTTATAATCTCCTCCCAGCCTGACTCCACCCCAGGCCCTATCACAGAACACTATATTAACCTGTGCACTGCAAGCCTGCTTTGCTGATCAACGTGTTTGTTAGGTATTGTGTGTTTGGGTTCCTGCCTGCCATGTGCTACGTCTGTCTCTCTATTACGTTATTGGCTTGTCCCCGACTATCCCTGTCTGCTCGTGACCCTTGACCTTCGGCTTGTCTTTCGTTATCCTTGTCTGCTTGTGGCCCTTGACTTTCAGCTTGTTATTTGTTACTCTTATATCTCATGCTGCTGCTTCCCCTCTTGTCCCCTTATCCTACGGGGCGTGAGCTAGGAGACTCTAGGGGCCGCGACCTGGACCCAGCCTGCAGCATAACATCCTCACCACTAGAGGCTCTGGAGAAGACCTGCTGGGTCTTAGACTCCGCGCCCTGGGGAATCTTGGCTCTAGCTTCCCATAGGATCCCGGTTGTGCTCCTCTGGTCCCGCTTTCCACAACCACCCAGTTTCCTATCCGCAGCAGTCAGCCATAGGGTTCACTACCTTGCGGTGCACTCCTGTCCCCCTACGGTGTGCATCTGTCACCTGGCCACAGGTGACCTGACAGTTTGATCAGCCATGAACCCGGCTGACATCCCGCTCCCCGCGGATGATCCATTGCAGGACATAGTTTGCAGACTTGAAACCCAGGAATCGAATCAGACTCAGGTGATGCGAATCCTCCAGGATCTGGCTTCTCGCTTCTCGCAGCTTCAGGCCTCCTTGGGAACCCTGAATCCGCAACCTCAAATACAACCAGCGGCTGCACCTATTGCACCAGTCGCAGCTACACACTCACTACAACTGCCAGCTCCGTCCCGTTTCTCTGGGGACTCCAAGGCTTGCAGGGGTTTCCTTAGCCAATACACGATTCATTTTGAGCTCCAGCCCCAAAACTTCCTGTCTGATCGGGCTAAGGTAGCCTATATCATTTCCCTCCTCTCTGGTGAAGCTTTAGCCTGGGCAGCCCCTCTGTGGGAACTGAATGATCCAGTGGTTTCTAGCCTGTCTGGCTTCTTGAAACTTTTTCGGAATATCTTCGAAGAACCGGCTCGTGTCTCTTCAGCGGCCAGCGCCCTTTTACATTTCCGCCAAGAGTCAGCTTCTGTGGGACAGTATGCCCTTCATTTCCGCATACTGTCGGCTGAGTTGAGCTGGAACAATGAGGCCTTAGTCGCAACATTTTTGCATGGCCTGTCTGATAGAGTGAAGGATGAATTAGCAGGAAGAACCATCCCCACTGATCTGGCCGGCGTTATCTCCTTGTGTAACCAGATCGATATTCGCTTTCAGGAGAGGACCTTAGAAAAGCAACGCCAGCACTCCTTGGTTCTTAGTCAGCCTGAGCTCCCCTCTCTTCGACCCGTAGAGCATCTCCTACCAGCTGAGGAACCCATGCAGCTGGGTCGGACCAGGCTATCCCCCGAGGAACGTGCTAGGCGCAGAACTCTTGGTCTGTGTCTTTACTGTGGGGGCAAAGGTCATTTTCGTGACACTTGCTCTCTTTGTCCAGAAAAACGTTCGGGTCCACTTCATCTGGAAAGTGGAGTATTGGACCCAGAAATATCACCTTCCCCTTCTCGTCTTCTGCTTTCTGTGTTCCTTCATGTTGGTGCTTTTTCTCATTCGGTCTCAGCATATCTGGATTCCGGAGCCGCTGGTACCTTCATGGACTGGGAAATCGCATCGTCCATGAGACTTACTCTTTTGCCCCTCACCACGCCATTGGTGGTCTTGGCGATTGATGGTACTGTTCTCCCAGGGGGACCTATCCGCTTCCAGACCCTCCCTGTTAAGATGTCGGTAGGGACACTCCACCAGGAGTGGATATCCTTCCTTATCTTACCCAAGGCCTCAACACCTATAATTTTGGGTCTCCCATGGTTACAGCTCCATTCTCCTCATGTGGACTGGACTGCTGGACAGATCCTGGCTTGGGGTCCATCCTGTTCCTCGTCCTGCCTACCCAAGGTTGCCCCCTGTGAACCTGAGCCGGTCATTCATTCCAGGTTGCATAACCATTTACATTTCTCTGTCCCTAACCACCCTTGGACGCACAGCCAGGCTAGCTTGTGTACAAGTCCTGCAGTCGCTACGTCTTGCGATGCGATTCAGGTAGTCGCTACACCTGACTCAGCTATTCACTCTGCCTCTGTACTAGTTATGCCAGTCCAGCCCATGCCCAGTGAGCCTCCTACTTTTTCTTGTTCAGGACATTCTGCTTGTCCTTCAGCTATTCAGCTTGACTCCGGCGACATGTCACCTTCTAACCAACCTGACTTCAGGGTTCCACTGACATCTGCCCAGTCTGATGGTCCTGTGCAAGATGACCAGTCCCCCTTTAAGGGTCTAGGGGACCCTCCTCAGATTCCTGTTGATCCTCTCATGCCCTTGCTTATTCCTAGAGAGCCTTTGGTCCTCAATAGATCTTCTTGTCATCTCCCTACCTCGTTTTCGGTCTCTGAGGATAATCTTAAGTACGAGGTTAGACAAGTTCTGGATTCTCGGCTCTGCAGAGGCATTCTTCAGTACCTTGTGCATTGGAGAGGTTTTGGTCCTGAGGAGGTGTCTTGGATCGCTGCATCTGATGTCGCTGCACCTCATCTGTTGAGGAGGTTTCATCAGAGATTTCCCTTTAAGCCTGGGCCCAGGCGGGGGAGGGCCCATAAGAGGGAGGGTACTGTCATGGATATGCAGTAGTGTTTGTCTGTCAGCTTACCTTCCTTCCCATGTGTTCATCTTAGAGGCCTGAACCCTTTCACCTGGCTTCCTTTATAATCTCCTCCCAGCCTGACTCCACCCCAGGCCCTATCACAGAACACTATATTAACCTGTGCACTGCAAGCCTGCTTTGCTGATCAACGTGTTTGTTAGGCATTGTGTGTTTGGGTTCCTGCCTGCCATGTGCTACGTCTATCTCTCTGTTACGTTATTGGCTTGTCCCCGACTATCCCTGTCTGCTCGTGACCCTTGACCTTCGGCTTGTCTTTCGTTATCCTTGTCTGCTTGTGGCCCTTGACTTTCAGCTTGTTATTTGTTACTCTTATATCTCGTGCTGCTGCTTCCCCTCTTGTCCCCTTATCCTACGGGGCGTGAGCTAGGAGACTCTAGGGGCCGCGACCTGGACCCAGCCTGCAGCATAACATCCTCACCACTAGAGGCTCTGGAGAAGACCTGCTGGGTCTTAGACTCCGCGCCCTGGGGAATCTTGGCTCTAGCTTCCCATAGGATCCCGGTTGTGCTCCTCTGGTCCCGCTTTCCACAACCACCCAGTTTCCTATCCGCAGCAGTCAGCCATAGGGTTCACTACCTTGCGGTGCACTCCTGTTCCCCTACGGTGTGCATCTGTCACCTGGCCACAGGTGACCTGACAGTATCATTGTGTCTTATAGACATATTCACAAGGTAACTATTTGTACACCACCGTTTGCAAGACATTGTATGTTTCATGTTCTGCAGACCAGGTCGCCCCTTGTCAGGCACCTGATCCTGTTCTTTTTTCTTTCTGTTTGAATTTATGTTAAAAACAATAAAAACGTATTGAACCTAAAATGCCCTGTGATGAGATCTCCTAATGTTCTATAGTAAGATCTCCTATTAGGGGCTGTACCCCGCCCAGTGCATACAAGAAAGAAAAACAGATATATATATATAGAGATGCACAGTGTCTTTGCTTGATAGATGAAATGACAACTACAATATATGATGTAATCAGCAGACAACAGTTAAATTAAGCCATTTCTATCTCCGTTAATGTGACTTTTGTGAGTGTCCTGGAAGCCTGGTGGTACTTCAGCAAATCAGGGTGATTTTTGGTGCTCCCCCTTTAGTTCCCCACTCACGACATCCAGGTACCCCTACAGGGGTGTCAGGCAGAAAGTGAGTGGATTCTTTCTCTCCTCACGCGGCTGCTCTCGCTCCGTTTAGGGTCCAGGGATCCCAGTCCACCACTGTAGACTCGCAGGTTATGCCTCCCAGACTCTGTGTCCCAGTTCCAGGTATCCTCCCAAAAATGGAAAGCGTACTACCATATTTTGTTTTTGTTTTTTTAATTTTTAGGTTCCTTACTTTGCATGCATTTGAGGCGGTCTGTACCGCGCTTTTTAATGATAAAAAACTTTTTTAGATAAAATAATCGGAAGTGCACTATGGTAGTACTGTGATGGAGTATATAAAATGAATATTTTATTTATAAAAGTTTTATCCCCATCTATTATCCATTATAGTTTGAGAAGCTTATCAAGGTTTAAATGTTTCTTTTCTTGATTTTCTGTTTCTGACAGTCTATTTTCAGCTATCTCAGCAATTCAGGAAGACTAGTGTCCTTTTACTAGAACCATCTGTTAGGAACAGAAATACATTTTGAGGTATTTCTGTACAAAAAGAAGCTCATTGATCCTAATATTGGGAACCAGAGGGTTTGTATATGTTAAGGGTACAAGTTTGAAATATTAGATGTGTATCTTTTAGTGTTTATAAAATAAGAAAAAAAAGTGTTTTCCTTGATTAAGAAATATAGCAGAGATATTCAGGCCAGAATAAAGGAAAAGAACAGAAGTCCATTACATCATCACATGGCTATCTTTACTCCTCCCCCCTCCGAGCAAGACTAAAAAGGAGAAAAGAGTATTCCGGGACACTCTGGCAAGAGGAAGAAACAGACGTCACAAGAAGAAGCTCCATATATGAACACAAACTAATTATATGTACATGCCTGTGACGTTGTCTGTGTAAGATTTGCCTTTAAAAAGAGCTGAGACCAAGATCAGGTCTGGAAACGATAAAAGAATTTATGCTAAAGCACTGAGTAGCGTATTTTCTTTCAAAGCTAGCAAATAGGCCTATTTCACTCCAGCACAGATTTGGAACAGCGGCAGAACAAGAAAATCGTTTCTGGGATTGGACCAGAATCGAACCATTACAATTGGCACCCAACATCGCTTTGGACTGTGCGCTGTCGTAGCCGATCCAGATGCGACTACCAGCGACTTGAGACGGGCCTGGCGGAATCGAAGCTTGCGCAACTTCGTTAAACACGGTAAAGTGGAGTCTGTTATATTCCTTACCAGTGTTTTTCCGCCTTGTCACCCTCAATTTCACTTGCAGTCCGTCGGCTGCGCCATGCCATGATAAGACGGGTAATTTCTTGTCCAAAAGTCGTTTTACTAAGAACCCGTTTGACTTCTTCTGCCGGCTGTTATTTATGTTATATTTATGTTATGTTTTGTTCTGTGTTGTCTTGAATGTCCCTATTTTGCTGAATGCTGTCTGTGTGTGTGAGGGGAGACTCGATACTCTTGCTGGGCTGGCCTAGTTTAAGAAGGGTAGGTTGATTATATGCGCTGAATTTCCTTGTCCGTTGTCGGATTAAAGAGATGCGCTGGGTAAATTAAATTGTATGCGCGGAAGTCCTTATTCGTACCCTTAAGATACAAATTGAAGAAAGAGGCGCAGGATACACAAATATATCTGTGTATATGAAGTCACTGGATTCCTTGCTAAGTCCCCGAAAATGTAGGGGTCTAGTTGAAGAGAGGCTGGCTTCTTATATTTAGATATATATTATAGGATAAATAGATATATATGTGTGTATGGAATCACTGGATTTCCTTACTTCAGCTTCCATTTTATGAAGCTACGATATATGAAGTTTATAGAGATGTTGAATCCATTTATTAAGATATATATTTCCCGATATAGTGGATTTATAGAGAAGTGTCTGCGATAGGTTTAGACACAGAATTTCCTTGTCCAGTGATTCGGGGTTAAAAAATTTTACCTCCATAGCAGACAGCGAAGCTGAAATAGCTCTCATATTCTACACTTGTGTGTTTTGTCTATTTGTTTTTTTTTTGTATGTTGTTTTTTGTCTATTTTATGGCCATTCTATACATGTGGAAAAGGTTGGGATTTTAGTTCGGCTAATGCGAGCTTGGCTACCTCAAGCTCAGCCTGTTTGTACAGCTCATTCTGTGACACAAACACGAAGCCCAGATTCACACACGCCCCCCCCCCCCCCTTTCCTTCTGCACAGACTGTGTGGAGAGGTGTCGAATTCCCCCCTCCCTTTTCTCTTCTGGTGGGGGCTGATGTCCTTCTAACTTGAAGATGGCAGAAGTATGTCCCTTTACTATCGGGAATTAATACATTCCATATATATTGAATACAGGCATGTAGCAGTAGTAGGGTAATTAATTAATTAATACCAGAGTGTAAAGAAGTTCTTTAATAAGAAAACTAAGTTTAATGCTGCATGAAAATGTTTATGAATATTTAAGCCCTGAACAACAGAAAATGTGTTATTACAAAATGTGGTCATTCAAAGCACAAACAAGGGGCAGAACAAGGTTTTAAGAAAAAACTATTGATTAAGATAATGAAAAACAACATGGTATTTAGTGTTTAACAAAAATCCTACAGTTTTGGTTGCAGGAAATAATAAGTTAAGGATTGAGCAATTTTTACAAAATATTCCAAACTAGGATTTGGTTATTAAAAGAAAAGTAGTAGATTGTTCTAATTTACTTAAGGCTACCCAGGAAAATATTAAAATATGAAAGTTTTGTTCAATCTAAAAATTATCAAAAATTGTAAAAAATAACTATTGTTAAAAGTTTTGTAATTGAGTGTTTCTGATAAAGTAAAGACTTTGCTTAAGGGAGGAATTTTTCTCAGGGAAATGGCCAATCGCAGTTCATGGGCAGGAGCCAATCTGTGAGTTTCACGAGATTGTCCTCTAAACAATTTTTTGTCATTACTATAATCAGGAACGTCATATAACATAGTGTACATGATTTTTTGCAGATGTACAAACCAAATATGTTTAACCACTTCCATACTGGGCACTTAAACACCTTCCTGCCCAGACCAATTTTCAGCTTTCTGCGCTGTTGCACTTTGAATGACAATTGCGCGGTCATGGTACACTGTACCCAAACTAAATTTTTATCATTTTGTTCCCACAAATAGAGCTTTCTTTTGGTGGTATTTGATCACCTCTGCGATTTTTATTTTCTGCTAAAAAATAAAAAAAAGACCGAAAACTTTGAAAAAAAAAAAGTTTTTTTTTGGTTTCAGTTACAAAACTTTGTAAATAAGTTAGTTTTCTCCTTCACTGATGGGCACTGATGGGGCTGCACTGACGGGCACGGATAAGGCGGCACGGATGGGCACCAATGAGGTGGCACGGATGGGCAACGATCGTCGGCACGGATGGGCAACGATCGTCGGCACGGATGGGCAACGATCGTCGGCACGGATGGGCAACGATCGGCGGCACGGGTGGGCACCGATCGGCGGCACGGGTGGGCACAGATCGGCGGCACGGGTGGGCACAGATAGGCACTGATAGGCGGCATGGATGGGCACTGATAGGTGGCATGGGTGGGCACTGATAGGTGGCATGGGTGGGCACTGATAGGCGGCATGGGTGGGCACTGATGGGTGGGCACTGATAGGTGGCATGGGTGGGCACTGATAGGTGGCATGGGTGGGCACTGATAGGTGGCATGGGTGGGCACTGATAGGTGGCACTGTACTGTACTAATGGATGCCAATCAGTGCCAAACAATAATGCCTGCCAATCAGTGGTGCCCATTGTGGGCACTGATTGGCATCTATTGTGGCACTGATTGGCATCCATTATCCCTGGTGGTCTAGGGTGGCATACCTTATTGTGGGCTTCCCTGGTGGTCTGGTGGCATCCCTGGTGGTCTAGTGGCATCCCTGGTGGTCCAGTGGGCATCCTCGGGGGGGCTGTGCTGATAATCGATCAGCACAAACCCCCCCTGTCAGAGGAGCAGCCGATCGGCTCTCCTCTACTCGCGTCTGACAGACGCGAGTGAGGAAAAGCCGATGACCGGCTTTTCCTGTTTACACTGTGATCAGCCGTGATTGGACACGGCTGATCACGTGGTAAAGAGTCTCCGTCGGAGACTCTTTACCTAGATCGGTGTTGCGGGGTGTCAGACTGACACCCCGCAGCAACGATCGCCGCGATGCGCGCCCCCGGGGGCGCGCAGCGGCTCAAAATCCTGAGGACGTCATATGACGTCCAGTCAGGATTCTGCAACCACTTTGCCGACGTCAATCCGCTATAGGGCGGGCGGCAAGTGGTTAAAAAATGGTAAAAAAAGGTTAAAAATTATAAAAACGATAAATGAGATTGTCACCGAATTGTACAATGAAGGGCTAAGTCTGACAGTAACAGATCTTTCTCTGAAGAGTGTGACATGTAAAGGAATGTACTGTCAACAGAGTAATGCTGATCGAGTTACACAGGCGACAATTTTAACTTCTGTGAACCTGAGAAAAACATTTTTGTGTTAAACCTTCCAGAAACCTGGAAGAGGGTTCATGGATTAGAAAAAAATATATTTTAAAAGTTATTATTACTTACTAAAGTAATTGTTTAACCACTTAAGCCCCGGACCATTTGGTAGCTAAAGGACCAGAGGTGAATTCAGAATTTTGCACTGCGCTGCTTTAACTGTAAATTGTGCGGACATGCAATGTTGTACCCAAACGAAATTTGCGTCCTTTTCTTCCCACAAATAGAGCTTTCTTTTAATGGTATTTGATTGCCTCTGCGATTTTTATTTTTTGCGATATAAACGGAAAAAGACCGAAAATTTTGAAAAAAAAATGATATTTTCTACTTTTTGTTATAAGAAAAATCGAATAAACTCAATTGTAGTCATACATTTAGGCCAAAATGTATTCAGCCACATGTTTTTAGTAAAAAAAATGTCAATAAGCGTATATTTATTGGTTTGCGCAAAAGTTATAGAGTTTACAAACTAGGGTACATTTTCTGAAATTTACACAGCTTTAAATTTATGACTGCCTATCTCATTTCTTGAGGTGCTAAAATGACAGGGCAGTACAAAACCCCCCCAAATGACCCCATTTTGGAAAGTAGACACCCCAAGGAAATTGCTGAGAGGCATGTTGAGCCCATTGAATTTTTTATTTTTTTGTCCCAAGTGATTGAATAATGACTAAAAAAAAAAAAAAAAAAAAATTACAAAAAGTTGTCACTAAATGATATATTGCTCACACATGCCATGGTTATATGTGGAATTTCACCCCAAAATACATTTTGCTGCTTCTCCTGAGTACGGGGATACCACATGTGTGGGACTTTTTGGGAGCCTAGCCGCGTACGGGACCCCGGAAAACAAGCACCGCCTTCAGGATTTCTAAGGGCGCAAATTTTTGATTTCACTCACTACCTATCACAGTTTCGAAGGCCATAAAATGCCAAAATAGCACAAAACCCCCCCAAATGACCCCATTTTAGAAAGTGGACACCCCAAGGAAATTGCTGAGAGGCCTGTTGAGCCCATTGAATATATTTTTTTTTGTCCCAAGTGATTGAATAATGACAAAAAAAAAAAAAAAAATTACAAAAAGTTGTCACTAAATGATATATTGCTCACACATGCCATGGTTATATGTGGAATTGCACCCCAAAATACATTTTTCTGCTTCTCCCGAGTACGGGGATACCACATGTGTGGGACTTTTTGGGAGCCTAGCCGCGTACGGGACCCCGAAAACCAAGCACCGCCTTCAGGATTTCTAGGCACAAATTTTTGATTTCACTCCTCACTACCTATCACAGTTTCGAAGGCCATAAAATGCCAAAATCGCACAAAACCCCCCCAAATGACCCCATTTTGGAATATAGACACCCCAAGCTATTTGCTGAGAGGAATGGCGAGTATTTTACAGCTCTCATTTGTTTTTGAAAATGAAGAAAGAAAATATATATATATATATATTTTTTTTTTCAATTTTCAAAACTTTGTGACAAAAAGCGAGATCTGCAAAATACTCACAATACCTCTCAGCAAATAGCTTGGGGTGTCTACTTTCCAAAATGGGGTCATTTGGGGGGGTTTTGTGCTATCTGGGCATTCCATGGCCTCCGAAACTGTGATAGGCAGTGAGAAGTGAAATCAAAAATTTACACCCTTAGAAAGCCTGAAGGCGGTGCTTGGTTTTGGGGTCCCGTACGTGGCTAGGCTCCCAAAAAGTCTCACACATGTGGTATCCCCGTACTCAGGAGAAGCAACAGAATGTATTTTGGGGTGTAATTCCACATATGCCCATGGCATGTTTGAGCAATATATCATTTAGTGACAACTTTGTGCAAAAAAAAAAAAAAAAAAAAAATTGTTGTTTTTCCGCAACTTGTGTCAACATATAAAATATTCCATGGACTCGACATGCCTCTCAGTATATAGCTTGGGGTGTCTACTTTCCAAAATGGGGTCATTTGGGGGGGTTTTGAACTGTTCTGGCATTTTATACACAACATTAGGAAGCTTACATCCACTCTTCTAACCACTTGAAGACAAAGCCCTTTTTGACACTTTTTGTTTACATGAAAACATTTTTTTTTTTTTGCAAGAAAATTATGTTGAACCCCCAAACATTATATATATTTTTAAAGCAAAGGCCCTACAGATTAAAATGGTGGGTGTTGCATTTTTTTTTTCTACACAGTATTTGCGCAGCGATTTTTCAAAGGCATTTTTTGGGTTAAAAAATGCACTTTTTTTAATTTTAATGCACTAAAACACACTATATTGCCCAAATGTTTGATGAAATAAAAAAGATGATCTTAGGCCGAGTACATAGATACCAAACACGACATGCTTTAAAATTTCGCACAAACGTGCATTGGCGACAAACTACATACATTTTTAAAAGCCTTTAAAAGCCTTTACAGGTTACCCCAGTAGATTTACAGAGGAGGTCTACTGCTAAAATGATTGCCCTCGATCTGACCTTCGCGGTGATACCTCACATGCATGGTGCAATTGCTGTTTACATATGACGCCAGACCGACGCTTGCGTTCGCCATTGGGCAAGAGCAGGGCAGGACGGGGTGCTTTTTTTTTTTCTTTTTTTTTTATTATTAATTTTAATTTTTTCTTTTATTTTTAAATTGTTCCTTCCAAGTATTTTTTTTTTTTTAGCATTTTTATTGTTATCTGAGGGAATGTAAATATCCCCTATGATAGCAATAGGTAGTGACAGGTGCTCTTTTTTTGAAAAAACTGGTGTCTTCTAGACCCTAGATTTTTCTTCTGCCCTCAAAGCATCTGACCACACCAAGATCGGTGTGATAAAATGCTTTCCCAATTTCCCAATGGCGCTTTTTATATCCGGGGGGGGGCATTCCCTCCCACTGCTTGTAAAAGCAGTCCAGAGGCTAATTAGCCGCTAGGATTGCTTTTACATGAAAGCCGGCCGCAGGCTGAAAAGAATGATACCAAGATGATACCTAAACCCGCAGGCATCATTCTGGTATAAACATTCAAAGTCCAGCAACATACCAGTACGTTGCTGGTCCTTGTTGGACATGTATTGTAATCTTTTTATTTCATGCAGCCAGTTGGCTGAACGAAAAAAGAGATTGATCGGTGGGTATGCCCACCATTAGAATACCGCCCTTCATCCACCCACTTCCAATGATGGGCATACACGCACCATTTATATATGCCGAAGCATGGGGGCATCCTCCCGCAAAAAAGTTATGCCGCACACACATGGTCGGACTTTTCCACGGGCAAGCCTCTGTCGGAATTTCGACCGTATGTACGCGGCATTAGGAGCAAAATCGCTCCTCCGCCCCTGCTGCCCCAATGCTTCGGCATATTTGCTTTTTTATTTAACTGTGGTGGTGAAATCACCTCCTACAGCACTGGAGTCGCAGGGATCAGGCCTGTCTCTGCGAACGCTGCAGTTATGTGTGTTTTTGTTTTGTAAGTGACAATGATCGATCGATACTGCACTTGGGTGGCCTGGGAAGGACGGAGGGGCAAAACGCAGGTGCCAGCAGGTATCTGGGCTGATCCCGCTATAACTGCGTTTTTGGGAACCCTAAACTGCTGGGGAGGCTAGTATAGATCTGATCAGATCAGATATTGATCTGTTCAGATACTATACCACTAAGGGGGGTGTATGCTTCACGCGTGGGTGTTAGCGTTACTGGCACTAACCTGACGCTGCCTGGGGTGTGACTCAGACCCTCTCTGACGCTAAAACCTAATTGATATCACCCGCCGGGCGATCAGGGGGTTAAACCTTTATTGGGTTATATACACGGCGGGTGCCCTGACACTATAAAAAGCAAACTAACTAACCAGCGTCACCCGTAACACTTATATGGTGATCACTGGTGAAAGGGTTAACTAGGGGCAATCAGGGGGTTAAAACCTTTATTAGATAATATATGGGGGTACCTGACACTATAAAAACCTGCGGCGAACCTAAAAAAAATTACCGGCTACCGATCTGCATCACAGACACTAAGACAGCGTTTAGAAAAACGATCGCTTAGTGACAGTGGTGATAGGGGGTGAAAGGGTTACCTGGGGGGCGATCAAGGGGGTTAAACCTTTATTAGATAATATATTGGGGTACCTGACGCTATAAAAACCTGCGGCGAACCTAAAAAAAATTACCGGCTACCGATCTGCATCACTGACGCTAAGACAGCGATCAGAAAAATGATCGCTAAGCGACAGTGGTGATAGGCGGTGAAAGGGTTATCTGGGGGGTGATCAGGGGGTTAAACCTTTATTAGGGGGGGGTTAGGGGGCTACACTGGACCTAAGACTAAACTTTGGTGACACTTTTACAGTCACAAATGTCACTGATTGCAGTGATCACTAAATAAATGGTCACTGCAATCAGTGACACTGTGACTGGGGGCTGGGGGGGGTGATCTGGGGGGTGATCTGGGGGGCCTGGGGGGGGCGATTTATGTCCCTATGTGTCCTGGTGTCAGTGTAGTGTTGTGTGCACTGACCTGATGTCTTCTCTTGTACGGCGCTCGGTATATGTGAGCGCCGCACCAGAGATGACATCACTTCCTCCTGCTCCCTCTGTCTGACACAGACAGGGGGCATTTCCATTCGCCGGGAGCGATCGCGAGGGGGTGGCCAGAAACGAATGGCTGCCCCCTCATCCCGGAACGCTCCCGGACACTTAGCCACCGCTCACTGTACAGAAGGGGGGTCCGATTGGACCCCCCAACTATACAAAGGCAATCACGTACACTCTACGTGATTGTGCCTGTCGGTGCCATTCTGCCGACGTATATATACAGTGAGCGGTCGTTAAGTGGTTAAGTTAATCATGCAAAAGTTACTCTATCAGCTTTTAGTGGACATTTATTGGGAAAGAGTTTCTTTGTGCTTTTTATAAATGGATCTATGTATTGGCAAAATGGAATAATAAACTTTCTGTATGTGTGTCTGCACTGAACGGTGAGCTTTAGACTACCATGTGTTTAGCAGTCAGACTGACGGAGCACGTGTGGTTCATTCAATCATACTGTCTGAGAAGCATGATTGGTTATGACAAACATGATCAATTTTCTTTCAGAAATAGAATATTTAGGAAAGCCCAACCTAAAACAATGTTTTTTGCAAAATTAAAGCAGTTATAAGTGAAGTTTTAGTAAAAGAAAAATATAAAAAGAAAAATACAATAATCTGGTAAGATTATTACTTTTACAAACTTTAATTTAGTCACAGTATAAAGAGGAGGACGATGAAATTTTGTCTTAGTTTAATCGCATTATCGCATACTACCAAGTGATTTCGTAGTGGGTTTTAAAGAACCGATTCAGATTGGGCTGATAGTGGCCCGACCAGAGTAGTATAGGACCTTATAGCCGTGAGTGAGCTTATCCTTCCACGCTCTCTTCTGTCTGGGGTGCCCCTGTCTGCAAAAGTATTTTCGCTGTCATTTATTTAGATTGCCTGAAGCCATACAGCTCATTTCACCCCTAGTCATGCTAAGGCCCTACATGTAATAAAGGCGATCAGTACTGCTCCTGCCCTTTTGCCTGTTATGGAAAGCCCTTTTGCCTGTTCATATCTGAGATGCTGGGCCCCGCCTTATGGGTGTTGACACGAACTCATGGATTCTATAACCACGCTATTGGTTGTTATTTACCCTGTTGCTAGAGGTGGCCCATCCTGTCTGCCCAAGCCCTGCTGGACTAAACTTCTGGCTTTGTCCTGGCCCTTCCCCTTCTGCTGCTTGCCCTTCACGATATTTCTTTGCCTTTCTTTGCCTTTCTGTATCAGGTGCAACTCAAGTGTTTGTCCTATGGTTGCGATGCAGTTTCCTCATGCCTGATGGTGTGACTCTACTTCGATGCCAGTGACTCTACTCTGCTACTCTACTTCCTCTTGTCCAAGGGGGGTATCATGACATGTCTCTGGACAAACAGGAAGAAGAGAACGCAGACCTACCAGCTTTTACCCGAGATGAAGATGAATATTGTTTTGACCTTATGAAGGTGGAAACTACCCGTCTACCCCCTGTTCTTGATGCCCTGATCCCAATGCCTCAACTCATCTTGTAGCAGTACAGGTGGATGATCTTTGGACTGTAGGAACCCGCCTATGTCTCCCCAGAGCTTTGTACCCAGCTGTGGTGCAATGGGCCCATGGAGCAACCCATTTCTCAAAGACTTTGATGAACTCACTTATAAAGAAACATTATGTAGCTCCAGGAATGACTAAACAGTACTGTAAGTCCTGTCACACTTGCCTAGCATGCAACCCTGGAAGGCTCAGGGTGGCCAGAGGCTTATCCTGTCACAGATCAGACGGCGAAAACCACTGCTGCTTTTGGAACTAGTTTGCAGATATGGTGTACCTGGGGTGATAGAGAGTGATCAGGGTTCTGTGTTCACTGCAATAGTCACAAAATAAATATGGTTGGCCCTAGGTAACACATTAGCGTTTTATGCATCTTATCACCCTGTTAGGTTGTTACAGTCTGATACTTTGATAGATTATGTGACCGCTCTTGTAAAAGAATTAACTAACATCTATGTACGAGTATTTTCTTGCATTACAGATCCTGATCTAGATACCGGTACTTACAGTATACTTCCTGGTGATTGGGTGATGGTTAAGAAGTTCCTCTGAAAGCATTCCCTGGAGTCAAGATATGCAAAAAGGCTCCAGTTCCTGAGGACCGTGCACCACTCGCACCAGAATGAAACTATATATCTTTTTTCTTATAGCAACTGTGCACGCACAGGAGTTGGCTATCAAACAAATAGATGGTGTAATACAATTTTGGTATAATTCATCAGACACACATGTAGCTACCTTTTATATTTGATTTCTATATTATAATCTTTCTCCCTCCATTTAACTGGCAGTATATCCACAGATCTGGTGAAGAATCAAACTCAGTCTTTGGGAGACGTGTATTGAATTTGTGGGGACATGAAGATTAGGACTAGATTACCAGACAGGTGGACAGGGGAATGTGCACTTGCTAAAGTCATAATTCCCCTGCACATCTTCTCGGGAGGTGACTTGTTAGTAAGAAGAGAGCACTCATCTGAACCCAGCAGGAAGCGTAGAGGTGCTCCAGCTGGTAGTTTTGACCCTCATGTATATATAGATGCCATAGGAGTCCCAAGGGGGGTCCCAGATGAATTTAAAGCAAGAGACCAAGTAGCTGCAGGTTTTGAGTCCCTGATTCCCATAATTACTGTAAATAAGAATGTAGATTGGATTAATTATATCTACTATAATCAACAGAGGTTCGTTAACTATACCAGGGATGCACTCCAATGTTTAGCTGAACAACTAGAGGCCACTTCACAAATGACTTTTCAAAATCGTATGGCCTTAAACATGATCTTAGCTGAAAAGGGGGGTGTGTGCAAAATGTTGCCTGGGACAAGTACATGTTGTACGTACATTTTGGACAATACAGGCCCCAATGGTAAGGTAACCTTGGCCATTAAGAAATTAGAGGATCTCTCGAAAGAGTTAAAAAGAAATTCAGGACTGACTGATCCCTGGGACCAGTATTTTGGGTGGATGAATGGGTGGCAACGCATTTGTACTCAAATAGGTATAGCAATTTTGATACTGCTTACATTAGCCACAATAGTGGTTTGCTGTATTCTGCCCTGTATGAAAAAGCTGTTAGGAAAGGCAGCTGAAGGGGTGACTCCTACTTTTTTAGAATCTAGGTGATATTAGAGATCCAATAAAGGAGAATGAGGGACCGTATGCTTCATTACAGTCCTTACCTGTAACTAATACATACAACATTCTTAAATGATAAGGGAAAGAATAGTACTTTACTGTTCTCCTGACCGTTTCGTTGAGTAAAGACACTGGGCAAGCCATGTCCGACCTCTATGTGAAATGTAAAAAAAGTCCTGATGTCATGGGGGCCAGGTAAGGTTATATAATATAGGGACAGAGTTGATATAAAATAGTCATTTCAAGGGGGGACTGTGATGGAGTATATAAAATGAATATTTTATTTATAATACGTTTTATCCCCATCTATTATCCATTATAGTTTGAGAAGCTTAGCAAGGGTTAAATGTTTATTTTCTTGATTTTCTGTTTCTGACAGTCTTATTTCAGCTATCTCAGCAATTCAGGAAGACTAGTGTCCTTTTACTAGAACCATCTGTTTAGGAACAGAAATAAATTTTGAGGTATTTCTGTACAAAAAGAAGCTCATTGATCTTAATATTGGGAACCAGAGGGTTTGTATATGTTAAGGGTACAAGTTTGAAATATTAGATGTGTATCTTTTAGTGTTTATAAAAAAAAAAGTGTTTTCCTTGATTAAGAAATATAGCAGAGATATTCAGCCCAGAATAAAGGAAAAGAACAGAAGTCCATTACATCATCACATGGCTATCTTTACTCCTCCCCCCTCCGAGTAAGACTAAAAAGGAGAAAAGAGTATTCCGGGACACTCTGGCAAGAGAAAGAAACTGACGTCACAAGAAGAAGCTCCATATATGAACACAAACTAATTATATGTACATGCCTGTGACGTTGTCTGTGTAAGATTTGCCTTTAAAAAGGGCTGAGACCAGGATCAGGTCTGGAGACGATAAAATAATTTATGCTAAAGCACTGAGTAGCGTATTTTCTTTCAAAGCTAGCAAATAGGCCTATTTCACTCCAGCACAGATTTGGAACAGCGGCAGACCCTGAGCGGAGCGAGAGCAGCCGCGTGAGGAGAGAAAGAATCCACTCACTTTCTGACTGACAACCCTGTAGGGGTACCGGATGTGGTGAGTGGGGAACTAAAGGGGGAGCACCAAAAGTCACCCTGATTTGCTGAAGTACCACCAGGCTTCCAGGACACTCACAAAAGTCACAATAACTGAGATAGAAATGGATTAATTTAACTGTTGTCTGCTGATTACATCATATATTGGAGTTGATATTTCATCTATCAAGCAAAGACACTGTGCATCTCTATATATATATATATATATATATATGTTTTTCTTTCTTGTATGCACTGGGCGGGGTACAGCCCCTAATAGGAGATCTTACTATAGGACATTAGGAGATCTCATCACAGGGCATTTTAAACATTTTTTATTTATATTATTTGAGGGATTGTTATATGTCTCATCCCGCATTTTGATACCATTATGTGTTTTTTGATACCACATTTGTAAGTACACAAGAGGTTCACAATTCACATTAACCACTGGTTAGAAGTTATCCACTAAGTATAGCACGCACATTCACAGGTTAATATAACCTCAAGGAATTCACCCCCACTTATTAAAACAGGCACCTACACTCTCCAGCAGGAGGTTTCCCTGAGATCACCCATACTTACTGAATACATCAGAGCTATACATACCTGGGAAGAACGATTCACAGGGTGGTTCTCACTTCAGGGGCGGTTTTCTTTTCTTTTTCTTTATCCAGTTTTGGTTTATTTAGCTTTGGTGTGTTTATTTGCCGTTTATATTCACTTACACTGTAAAGCATTTATTTGATTTGAGCACCACTTGATGTGCAAGGAGGATTTATTAGTGCAACTAGTAATTCTGAATCCTATTGCTTAAATGCACCTAGCACTTTGAGTATCACACCATTATCCCAGTGGGCGGCAGAGCCAATCATCCCCTTTTTTCCTTCATATCATTCACTTAGATCCTGGTCTCAGGGACTTTGAGGGGAGGCAGCAGCTGATTTACGTCCTGAGCGTGGACATATTTAATTACTAGTAGATCTATACTAGCGTCCCCAGCAGTTTAGGGTTCCCAAAAATGCAGTGTTAGGGGGATCAACCCAGATACCTGCTAGCACCTGCGTTCTGCTCCTCCGCCCAGCCCAGCCCAGCCCACCCAAGTGCAGTATTGATCGATCACTGTCACTTACAAAACACTAAACACATAACTGCAGCGTTCGCAGAGTCAGGCGATCGCTAACAGTTTTTTTGGTAGCGTTTGAATCAGTTGCTGACAGTCCAGGAGCTTTTTTTCCTGTGAATCTTACTACTGTACCAGTAAATTTAGAGACCAAAATGTCAAATCGAAGGTACAGTAGTGAAGAGGCCTACACGTTTCTGAGCATGACAGATAGTGAAGAGGAAGTCACTCATCTGTCAGATTCAGGCTCAGAATACGATCCTGTAGACAGCAGCGGCTCCCTGACAGATAGCTCTGACGACAGAGTTGTGGTCCCTACCAAGGTCAGGCATACCCGACCCCCTTCTTCTTCTGCTGTTGTTGAGGTACAAGAACCACAGGGCTCTCGTATGGAGCAGAGCAGTACTGCTCATCCTTCTGGTGAACTGGCAAGCACCAGCGGCCTAGTACACCCTGGTCGTACATCCAGCACTGCAGTATCGCGTGTTGACGTGGCGAGTCCCATAAGTGCACTTCAAGCTGGCGAGGTGGCAAGCACGCGTAGTGTTCCGCTGCCACCAAGAAGATGAAGACAGGCCCATCGTGCTCATAGTGTCCTTCCTGCAGAATTTGCCAATCGTAATTGGGAGCCCATCACTTCTGCAGCACCCGTACTTCCCCCATTCACTGGCCAACCCAGAATTCAGGTGGAAACAGTTGTTTTTACGTCACTAGATTTTTATTCGCTCTCTATAGATCTATTGTGGACCAAAGCAATTTGTATGCTGGTCAATTCATCGCCGCTAATACCCAGTTGTCCTCCCTTGCCAGAGATTGGAAACCAATTACGGTTTCCGAATTTCAGACCTTTCTGGGCCTATCCCTCCTCATGGGCATAAATAAAATGAGTACGTTGCGGTCATATTGGTCCACTGACCCAATTTACCATATGCCCCTGTTCTCTGCCTCCATGGCCAGGGCACGATACAAGCAGATCTTGCGGTTCATGCACTTCAACGACAATGAACTCTGTCGTCCTCGGGGAGACCCTGGATACGATCTGCTCTACAAAATTTGGCCCCTCGTAAACCACTTCAACAAACGTTTTGCAGCCTTGTTTACTCCCGATCAAGTTGTCTACGCATTGATGAGTCCCTGATTAAATTTTCTGGCCGCTTGTCTTTCAAACAGTATCTTCCCAGAAAGCGTACCAAATATGGGATCAAGATGTATAAGCTCTGTGACAGGGCAACAGGCCATACATATAGTTTTATGGTTTACGAGGGAAGAGATAGTCACGTAGAGCCGGAGAACTGCCCAAATTACATAGGGAGCGCTGGCAAGATTGTGTGGAAATTGGTTTCACCCTTATTCGGAAAGGGGTACCATTTGTATGTGGACAATTATTACACAAGCGTGCCACTTTTTAGTCACTTGTTTGATCATCAGATTGGCGCATGTGTCACTGTGCGATCTACTCGCCAGGGCTTACCCAAGCGGCTTGTAGATTCCCGTCTTAGTCTGGGGGAGAGAGCCTGCTTGAAGTGTAATAATTTGCTCGCTGTGAAGTGGAGGCATAATAAGAATGTTTTCGTTCTGTCCTCCCTTCACGCAGACACGACGGTCCAAATTTCTACGGCGACTGGTGTTGTGGAGAAACCCCTCTGTGTCCACGAATATAACCAAAATATGGGAGGGGTGGACCTCAACAACCAGTTGTTGGCGCCGTACCTAGTTGCCCGTAAGGCCAGACGCTGGTACAAAAAAGTGTCTGTATACTTATTTCAATTGGCTTTACTGAACTCATGTGCTATACAGAGCTTCAGGAAGGACTGG
The DNA here is from genome assembly GCA_029206835.1 of Rana muscosa. Lineage (NCBI taxonomy): Eukaryota > Metazoa > Chordata > Amphibia > Anura > Ranidae > Rana > Rana muscosa. The sequence goes on from CM055118.1 coordinate 3,797,206, forward strand.
ATCCTTCCTTAAATTCCAGGAAGATATCGTCAGAGCCCTTCTGTTTCCAGACGGTGCTCCACTTCACCATCCCAATCCAAATGCAATAAACCGGCTGCATGAGAGGCATTTTCCGTATGTCCTCACTGGAACCCCTACCCAACCAGCCCCCCAAAGAAAATGTCGTGTCTGTAGCAAGCGCGGATATAGGCGTGACACCCGCTATTATTGTCCACGCTGTCCTGACAATCCTGGCCTTTGCATTGGTGAATGTTTTGAACGCTAAGATACACTAGTGGAGTATTAGCGTAGGGTACAGCTCTGCACAGAATAGGACACACTTTCACAGGGTCTGAATGTTTTATTTTTTACTATGTTGTTTTTGTATTTGCTTTGCAGGTATGATATGTCTTACTGTTATACTGTAATGTTACTTTGTTTTATTGTTAACCGTCATTTGCTTAGCAGGTACGCCATTCAGCTGCAGCACTGATTTATTTATCTTGACAGCAACAGCGTTTGCTCCCACGATACGTAAATCAGCGATTTCACCACCACAGTTAAAAACAAAATGGTACATGTATGCCCATCATTAGAAGTGGGTGGATGAAAGGGGGTATTCTAATGGTGGGCATACCCACTGATCAATCTCTTTTTTTCATTCAGCCCACAGGCTGCATGAAAAAAAAGATTACAATATATGCCCAACAAGGACCAGCAACGTACTGGTATGTTGCTAGACTTTGAGTGGTTATACCAGAATGATGCCTGCGGGTTTAGGTATCATCTTGGTATCATTCTTTTCAGCCAGCGGTCAGTTTTCATGTAAAAGAATCCTAGCAGCTAATTAGCCTCTAGACTGCTTTTACAAGCAGTGGGAGGGAATGTCCCCCCCCCTCCCACAGTCTTCCATGGTTTTCTCTGGCTCTCTTGTCCCAACAGGGAACCTGAGAATGCAGCCATTGGTTCCGCCAGCTGACCATAGAGCTGATCAGAGACCAGAATGGCTCCAATTATCTCTATGGTCTAAGAAACCGGAAGCTACGAGCATTTCATGACTTAGATTTCGCCGGCTATAAACAGCGCCATTGGGAAATTGGGAAAGCATTTTATCACACCGATCTTGGTGTGGTCAGATGCTTTGAGGGCAGAGGAGAGATCTAGGGTCTAATAGATCCCATTTCTTTTTTTAAAAAGAGTACCTGTCACTACCTATTGCTATCAAAGGGGATATTTACATTCCCTGAGATAATAAAAATGATAAAAAAAAATAAAAACATGAAAGGAACAGTTTAATAATAAAAAAAAAAGCAAAATAAATAATAATAAAAAAAGCACCACTGTCCCCCCTGCTCTCGCGCAAAGGCGAACGCAAGCGTCGGGCTGGCGTCATATGTAAACAGCAATTGCACCATGCATGTGAGGTATCACCGCGAAGGTCAGATCGAGGGCAGACATTTTAGCAGTAGACCTCCTCTGTAAATCTAAAGTGGTAAACTGTAAAGTTTTTTAAAGGCCTTTAAAAATGTATGCAGTTTGTCACTGCTGCTGTTTCTGCGCAATTTTAAAGCATGTCGCATTTGGTATCCTTGTACTCGGCCTAAGATCACCTTTTTTATTTCATCAAACATTTGGGCAATATAGTGTGTTTTAGTGCATTAACCAGTTCCATACAGGGCATTTTCACCCCCTTCCTGCCCAGACCAATTTTTAGTTTTCAGCGCTGTTGCACTTTGAATGACAATTGCGCGGTCATGCAACACTGTACCCAAATAAAATCTTTGTTTTTTTTCCCCCACAAATAGAGCTTTCGTTTGGTGGTATTTGATCATACCCTTTTGCGCTATAAACAAAAGAAGAGCGACAATTCTGAAAAAAACACAATATTTTTTACTTTTTGATTTAATAAATACCACAATTTAAAAAAAAAAAAACATTTTATTCTTCAGTTTAGACCGATATTTTTTTTACCAAAAATATGTAGAAAAATACATATCGCAATAAGCGTATATTGATTGGTTTGCGCAAAAGTTATAGTGTCTACAAAATAGGGAATAGATTTATGGCATTTTTTTTTTTTTTTTACTAGTAATGGCGGCGATCTGCGATTTTTATTGTGACCGTGACATTGCGGCGGACATATCGGACACTTTTGACACGTTTTTGGGACCATTCACATTTATACAGCGATTAGTGCTATAAAACTGTACTGATTACTGTGACTGGCAGGGAAGGGGTTAACACTAGGGAGCGCTGAAGGGGATATGTTCCCTATGGAGTGATTCTAACTGTAGGGGGAGGGGACTCACAAGGGGAGGAGACCGATGTGTGTTCCTCTGTACTGGGAACACACATCGGCCTCCTCACCTCTGACAGGAGGTGGATCTGTGTGTTTACACACACAGATCCACACCCCTGCCGTGATCACGGGCAATCGCGGGTGCCCGGTGGACATCGAGGCTACCGGGCACATGCGCCGGGCAGCGCGCCCCCTAGATGGCCGGGAAGAAAAGACGTCATATGACGTCCACCCGGAGGGAGGGTTCCTGCCGGCGTCATATGACTATGGCCCAGTAAGGAAGGGGTTAAAATTAAACCAATTGCGTTTGAAAAATTGCAGCGCAAATACTGTGTGAAAAAAAAAATGCAACACCCACCATTTTAATCTGTAGGGCTTTTGCTTTAAAAAATTATATAAATGTTTGGGGGTTATATTTTGTCACAAGTTGCGGGAAAAATAAAAATTTTTATTTTTTTGCACAAAGTTGTCACTAAATGATATATTGCTCGAACTTGCCATGGGCATATGTGGAATTACACCACAAAATACATTCTGCTGCTTCTCCTGAGTACGGGGATACCACATGTGTGAGACTTTTCGGGAGCCTAGCCGCGTACAGGACCCCAAAAACCAATCACCGCCTTCAGGCTTTCTAAGGGTGTAAAATGGTGATTTCACTTCCTCACTACCTATCACAGTTACGGAGGCCATGAAATGCCAAGATAGCACAAAACCCCTCCAAATGACCACATTTTGGAAAGAAGACACTTCAAGCTATTTGCTGAGAGGCATGTTGAGTCATGGAATATGTTATATTTTGCCAGAAGTTTCTGGAAACTTTTTTTTTTTTTTTTACAGAAAGTTGTCACTAAATGATATATTGCTCAAACATGCCATGGGCATATGTGAAATGACACCCCAAAATACATTCTGTTGCTTCTCCTGAGTACGGGGATACCACGTGTGAGACTTTTTGGGAGCCTAGCCGCGTACGGGACCCCGAAAACCAAGCACTGCCTTCAGGCTTTGTAAGGGTGTAGATTTTTGATTTCACTCCTCACTGCCTATCACAGTTTCAGAGGCCATGGAATGCCCAGATGGCACAACCCCCCCCCCAAATGACCCCATTTTGGAAAGTAGCCACCCTAAGCTATTTGCTGAGAGGTATGGTGAGTATTTTGCAGATCTCACTTTTTGTCACAAAGTTTTGAAAATTGAAAAAAGAAAAAAATATATATTTTCTTTCTTCATTTTTAAAAACAAATGAGAGCTGCATAATACTCACCATGCCACTCATCAAATAGCTTGGGGCAGTGGTGTATCCAGGGTATGGCAGATATGGCAAGTGCCATGGGCGCCATATGAAGGGGGCGCTCGAGTGGCTGGGCAGCAAGGCACTTACAGAGATATCTTCTTAAAATGGCCCTGGTATTGCTCACTGTCAGCCTGGGGTGAGATCCTGGCCGGCGGAGACTGCTTTAGGTCATTCACCACTGTGTACCCTGGCTCCATGCCCAAACTGGTTGCTAGCCACGGCCCGCCTCGCGTCTAGTAACCAGTGACGTCACGAGGAGGAGAGAGGCAGAGACCAGCATTCACAGTGAGGAGATTTAACTTCCTCCTCCTCGCGCCCACTGCTTAGCTCCGTCTACCTCCTCCCTGCATCTTCTCGAGTGCTCAAGAAACATGTGGAGGCACTGACTGCAGTGCACAAAGAGAGAGAGGAGTTTAGGCAGTGGTGTCCCCCTATTTTTTTTTCAAAATAGGCTTCTGTGCCTCTCCAGCTTAACAGTCCTGAAACTGCAGCTCTTCTCTCCCAGTGGCTTTGTGTGTGTAGGAGCGCCCTGAAGCTTACTCCTTCCTCTCCTGTCATTGACTTTAGAAGCAGCAGAAAGGAACCAGCAGCCTCATACTAGAGGAAGGCTGCTGGCAAGCCACAGGACAAGAAAGATTAAACAGCTCCACCTCCTGCTGCTTACTGAGCCAATGGTCGCAGCTGTAACCCGCCCCCTTCGATTGAGAAGAACAGAATACTGGAGCCATGCTGGAGCCCGGAGATAGAGCTGAGCTGCCATGGGGACTGGGGAGGGGGCAGAGAAGGAGGATAAATTAGCAAAAGAAGGCATTAACCCCCCTGGCGGTAATCCCGAGCGTGACTCGGGGTTGTTGTTTTTTGCTAGGATCGGTAACCCCGAGTCACGCTCGGGGTAACATTGCAGAGCCCGCAGCGGAGTTTCCTTACCTTCTCCTGGCGATCCAGCGATGATGTCCTCTGCTGTGATCGCCAGCGAGATCACCGGCGAGTGTCGGCACTTTCTGACTTCCTGGTTCCGTTCCCTGTGAGCCGCAGCGTCGCATGAGAGCGGAACTGGGCGGCAAATTTAAAAGTTCAAAAGTACACACAACACAAACACAAAAATAAAAGAGGTTATATTGTATCTGATTACACTGTATTACACTGTATCATCTCTGATTACCATACAGTGCCCTGTACAGTGCCCCCTTGCCTGTCATCTGTGCCCATAAAAATATGGCACCAAAAAAGCGCCACTTTACCAAAAGGGTGAGTGACAGCGGGTGAGTGACAGCGGCACTTCTGCTCGCAGAAGTGAGCGATAGTGAGTCATGGGGAGATTTTTCGTCTGACACTGACACCGACACGGATCTGGCAAGTGACAATGGCGATGATCCTGCACCTGACCTCAGCGACCTCAGCGATGTGCGCATTTGGTGCCCTATAGGCCCCGATACGGACCAGGTAGCGTCCCCAAGATTTCCCTTCACTGGATCACCTGGGATGAAGGTAGATGTGGAGTGTGACAACCCTCTGGCATACCTGCAATTATTTCTCACTGAAGAGGTAATTGAAAAAATTGTCACAGAGACAAATCGTTACCATGATCAGCAATCCGCTACGCTGCATGCCAGATTTTCCGGAAGCAGAAAGTGGGAAACGGTGACGAAAGAGGACATCTGGCAGTTTCTGGGACTCATTCTTCAGGGGGTGGTGGGGAAACCGCTCCAGAAATGGTACTGGATCACCAATAAGCTACTGGCCACTCCGTTTTTTAGCACTGTGATGTCTGAATACCGTTTTTCCCTCATCATGAAATATTTCCACTTTGCAAACAATGAGGAGTTTGATGAGGCCACGCATCCTGCGCCCAAGCTAAAAGAAATCTGGGAGGTATGCCAAATGATCGTGGCCAATTTCCAGCGGACCTACGTGCCAGAAAGGGACGTCAGCGTGGATGAAAGTCTGATGGCCTACAAGGGACGCCTAAGCTGGATACAGTACATTGCATCCAAAAGAGCGCGGTTTGGCATCAAATTCTTTATGCTCTGCGAGTCATCCACCGGATACATCCGGAATTCGGTCATTTACACCGGTAAAGGCACGAAGTTCAACCCCAGGTACAGCGGCTATGGGATGGCCACATCATCTGTCCTTACACTGCTGGAGCCATTGCTGAACCAGGGATATTGTGTGACCACGGACAACTTCTACACATCTCCGGAACTGTATGAGGTTTTGCTACAAAATAAAACTGATGGGTATGGTACCGTTAGGCCTAACCGACGTGGCATACCATCTATGTTTGGCAAGAAAAAACTAAAAACAGGAGAAATGGTTGCCTGGCAGAAGGGTAAGATGATGGCAATGCGATGGCGAGACAAGGACGTGTGTCTCATGAGTACTGTGCACAATACCTCCACTGCCATGGTCCACACAATAGGTGGGAAAGATCTGCTGAAGCCGCAAGTTGTGATGGATTATAATAATACAATGGGAGGTGTCGACAGAGCCGATCAGGCAATGACATTTTACCCGGCTATGCGCAAACAGCAGAAAAAATATTATAAAAAGATTTTCAGGCATCTTCTGGAACAATGCCTTTGGAATGCGTATAGCCTATACAAAGCAAAGAGTGGCATGCCTCTTGTTCATTCCGACTTTATCTGGAAGGTGGCTGAGCAGATTTTTGTCAACCACCAGATGCCATCAGTAGCTGTGAACAGACCCGGACGATGTGCTGTTGGCGTTGTCAACCCAGAACGCCTGACTGGATGTCATTTTTTGGACTATATACCCCCAACCGCAAAAAAGGAAGCACCTACCAGGATGTGCGTGGTCTGCTGTTCCAAGAGAGATGGCAATGGAAAGAAAGTCCGAAAAGAAACAAGATACCATTGTCCAGATTGCGACGTTGGACTATGTCTAGTTCCATGCTTTAAAATGTATCACACTCAGGATGTGTATTGAATTTTCTTTGTTTGACAAATGTCATTATTTTCTTCTACATAATTGAATAAAATTATATTACTTATTAGATTATAATTCATGATTTTGTGTTTCAAATTTATCACATCTGGGATGTCTACTAGAGTCTTGTAAGCACTCCTAAGTGTGAAACGTGTTAGCTGTCCCTGTTACCCCGTTGCTGTGACATGTAGTGCCTGTTTTAATTTATTTTATTTCTTTTTCGTACATCACGGGACACAGAGCGACTTAGTCATTACTAATGGGTTATATAGTTTACCTTCAGGTGCTGGCACTGGCAACTTCCAAACCGGAAGTACCCTCCCCTATATAAGCCCCTCCCATCCGGGAGCACCTCAGTTTTTTGCCAGTGTCTAAGGTGTTGGCCAAAGAGTAACATGTGTTTTCACTGGGCTTGCGTACAGGTTCTTTTACGGGCCTTAGTAAGCTGTTCCGGATCCCACCAAAAAAGCTTCATAGCTAAACGGTCGGTACCCGGGCCTTGCAGCAGAAGAGCAAGGTTTTGCCTGTAATGCCTCTCTTAGGAGGGCTGGACCCTGGGATCCAGAGCTCTGGTCATACCCACGACCAAGATGTTGTCTGTGCAGGGTGCTATACAGGTCCAGGGGAGTGGAATCCTTGGGAACCCGGTCCCTGAAGGTTTAATTACAATGCCTGCCGTGATAGGTGAAGTTTGGGCTTCTGTGGACCAAACAGAGTCCTGCGGCGGGGAACAGGTAAGTGGGGGCCCCCAGGAACTTGGTTCTATTGGGGGACCCCCAAGCCTAATTTGTCTTTCTGTCTGTTACCTAACGGTATTCCCGCTAATATCTGTGTATGCCTGTAACTACTGAAAAATGTAAAATTTTAATAGTAGTCAAGAAAAAAAAAAAAATAAATAAAAAAAAAAAAAGGAGGACCGCGGTACCTGTGTTAAACCACTAGAGGCCGCTGTGGTCCATTTTTTCTTGTCATGTGTATCTTTGGTTTTCTCAAGTCAAAAGATCCAGGCAGTTGGTAAGTTTCTCTGTGGGAATCCACTTCCTCTGCCCTGTTGCTGCGCTCATCCACCGCACAGGCCCTCCGGCAAAAAGGGCCCTGGCTCCTAGTCCCTGTTTGATTTTCGAAAAGGGCGCCAATGGCGCGCGGGCGCGTGCACGCGCCTCCTATGAAAATAAAGGGGCGGGGCGGGTGGATGACGCTCGATGCGCGCCACGGCGCTTCTGCGCATGTGCAGGCGTCCCAGCTTGTATAAAGACACAGTACAAGTGTCAGCTGGATGTAAACAGAGCTAGCAACAAACAGTGGCACACAGAGGCGGTTGATGCAGGCATCCCCATAGAAAGGCACTTTAGTGGACACCAGCTGGTATATAGCAGCAACTGTGTTAGACTATTACCAGCAAAATTGGTGTATGACGACGGGAATACCTCAGCTTTGTGCTTAAAGGATATGTCGTCCAGACGCTCCGGAAATAAGTCTTCCAGGAAGCCAAAGGGGTCTCCATCGGGCTCTGAGGATATTGGGCATGCTTGTACTGCACCAATCTCCCCTGAGAATTCAGAGGTCAGTAGCCGTAGAAACCCCGCAGGAGTGCCTGGTGCTGCGGCTGTCCCCAGTCCACCTGCTCCTGTATATATAACAGAGGAGGTTTTATCCTCAACTCTGGGAGGATTGGAAGAGAGATTAACAGCATTGATCGCTGCTTCCCTGTCACAGGAAAAGCGCGTCCGATCTCCGTCTCCTCCTTCAGAGTGCCTGTTAGTGGAGGAACAGTCCCACACAGAGATCGACCTACCTGAAGGGGATCAGGATGAGGTTGATTCAGTTATGGAGGAATCAACAGTGGAAGAACCTTTCTCAGCATCTCAGGCTGAAAGATTATGGGTTCAGTCTCTGACTAACATGGTCCGATCAGCATTTAAAATGCCTCTGGCGGAACCACCATCCACTACGGTTTCCTCGCTGGGGTCGCTAAAAGCTCCCCAGGCTGTCTGTTCCTTCCCAATCCACCCTTTATTAGAAGGGCTTATTTACCAGGATTGGGAGCATCCTGATAAAATATTTGCTCCCCCAAGAGATTTCCGGTGATCTATCCCATGGAGGATAAGTTCATAAAAAAATGGAGGGTCCCTACAGTGGACGCAGCCATCTCTTCTGTTAACAAATCACTGACATGTCCAGTAGATAATGTTCCAATGTTCAAAGACCCAATAGATAAAAAATTGGAGTCTTTACTAAAATCTGCTTTCTCTACAGCAAGCATGGTGACACAACCTGCGGTAGCAGCGATTGGAGTCTGCCAAGCAGTGAAAGATCAGTTGAAACAAGTCTTAAGGGACTTACCAGATCAGCAGGCTCTTGCCCTAGCTGACCTGCCTAGAGCCTTGTGTTTTGCGGTGGACGCCATAAAGGATACAATCCAACGGGCCTCCCGCTTTACGCTGTCTATAGTACATATGCGTAGGCTTCTGTGGCTCAAAAACTGGTCTGCTGAAGCTCCCTGTAAAAAACTGCTGGTTAGCTTCCCATTTCATGGAGAACGCTTATTTGGAGAAGATCTGGACAAATATATCCAGAAAATTTCTGCCGGTAAAAGTTCACTCTTACCGGTTAAGAACAAGGGTAGAAGTTCTTCTTTTAAGAGGCCTACTTCTCCAGTCCCGGGCACATCGGCTGTGAAGCAGTTCCGACGGCCTCCGCGGTCAAATTCAGGGGGCAGAAATCAGGGACAATCACAGGGTAACAAGAAGCCCTGGATCAAGAGAGGTACAAAACCTCCCCCCCAAGGCATGAAGTGTTGCCCCCACTCAATCGGGTGGGGGGAAGACTTCAGTTGTTCACAGAGACCTGGCGGGACACCATCAGAGACAGATGGGTGCTCTCCGCAGTAAGTCTGGGATACAAGCTGGAGTTAAAAAGCACTCCTCCTGCCCAATTTATGAGGTCAAACGTGCCAAGAGATCCCCAGAAGAGAGGATCCCTCCTTCTGGCACTAGAACAACTATTGCTCCAAGGTGTAATCATGAAGGTTCCCCTGGAAGAAAGCGGATTCGGGTTTTACTCGAACCTTTTCACAGTCCCCAAACCAAATGGGGACGTGAGGCCCATATTAAATCTAAAAGGGCTAAACAAGTTCCTAAATATCAGGACTTTTCGGATGGAGTCGATCCGATCGGTGGCCACCGCCCTACAAGGGCAGGAATGGTTAGCCTCGATCGACATAAAGGATGCTTATCTGCATATTCCCATCTTTCCGGCCCACCAGAAATTTCTACGCTTTGCAGTAGAAGGGCGCCATTTTCAGTTCAGAGCCTTACCTTTCGGTCTGGCCACAGCACCACGAGTGTTCACAAAAATTCTGGCCCCATTATTGGCCAATCTAAGAACACAGGGTGTAACGATAATGGCATATCTAGACGACCTGCTACTAATAGACCACTCAGTGGAAAAGCTGGAAGTAGCTATTCACAAGACAATCAAGTATCTGGAATATCACGGTTGGATTATCAACCGGGACAAGTCAGCTCTAAGACCAGTCAAAAGTCTGGAATACTTAGGGCTAAGGCTGGATTCAAATCAGAGAAAGATTTTCTTACCTCCAGAGAAGGTGTCGTCTTTAAAAGATTTGACCCACTTAGTGGGTACAAAAAGAAAACCATCCATACGCCTCTGCATGAGGCTGCTGGGAAAAATGGTGGCTTCATTTGAAGCGGTACCCTACGGTCAATTCCATTCAAGGAATTTGCAAAGGGCCATACTGTCAGCCTGGAACAAAAAAGTTCAGGCTTTAGACTTACCAATGTCCCTGTCCCCTTCCGTTCGCAAGAGCCTCCATTGGTGGTTGGTGCCCCAGAATCTGGAAAAAGGGAAACCCTTCAGTCCGGTTTCTTGGGAGGTAGTCACTACAGATGCCAGCCTCATAGGCTGGGGGGCAGTACTGGAGCAATGGTCTCTCCAGGGCAAGTGGTCAGAAGCAGAAAAGGCCCTGCCCATCAATCTCTTAGAGATACGAGCAGCCCGGTATGCCCTAGTAGCATGGACATCCAAACTCCAAGGGTCCCCTGTCAGAATTCAATCAGACAATGCCACAGCAGTGGCATATATCAATCACCAGGGTGGCACCAGGAGTCGTGCAGCCCAGAGGGAAGCAAATTGCATCCTGGAGTGGGCAGAAAAATATGTCCCAGCCATATCCGCGGTTTTCATCCCAGGAGTGGAAAATTGGAGAGCGGACTTTTTAAGTCGCCAACAATTATGCCCGGGGGAATGGTCTCTTCACCCCGAGGTTTTCCAGGCAATATGCCAGCGGTGGGGAACACCGGATGTAGATCTGCTAGCATCCAGATTCAACGCAAAGGTGGACAGATTTGTGTCTCGCACAAGGGATCCTCTAGCTTGCGGCTCGGATGCCCTAGTGTTCCCTTGGGATCAGTTCAAGCTGATATATGCATTCCCACCGCCACAATTGTTACCGCGATTACTCCGCAGAATCAGGGTAGAAAAGAAACCAGTGATTCTGGTGGCTCCAGCGTGGCCCCGAAGGGCATGGTACGCGGAGATTGTAAAAATGTCAGTGAGGAGTCCTTGGACCCTCCCACATCGTCCGGACCTGCTTTCGCAAGGACCGATATACCACCCTTCCTTACCAGCCCTAGGTTTGACGGCCTGGCTATTGAAGCCCACATTCTGAAAAAGAGAGGGCTCTCTAATTCTGTGGTATCTACCATGATCAATGCCAGGAAGCCGGTATCCAGGCAGATCTATTATAGGATCTGGAAAGCGTACATTACGTGGTGTGAGGCCAAGAAATGACATCCACGTAAGTACGTGATAGGGAGGATTTTGGACTTCCTACAGTGGGCTGTAGATAGGAAGCTGGCCTTGAGTACTATCAAGGGTCAGATTTCGGCCTTGTCAATATTTTTTCAAAGGCCCTTGGCTTCGCATTCACTAGTCAAAGCTTTCATACAAGGAGTGATGCGTATTAGCCCTCCGGTTAGTATTCCCATATGTCCTTGGGACTTAAACCTGGTTCTGTCAGTTCTACAGAAACAACCGTTTGAACCATTGCAACACATTTCCTTGGTTCTTCTCACCAGGAAATTGATTTTCTTAGTAGCCGTTTGTTCGGCTAAAAGAGTATCGGAATTAGCCGCCTTGTCCTGTAAGGAGCCATATCTGGTTGTCCATAAGGACAGAGTAGTATTACGTCCTCATCCAGCCTTTCTTCCTAAGGTGGTATCGAGGTTTCATTTGAACCAAGATGTGGTTCTTCCTTCTTTTTTCCCCAAACCTAGCTCGGTAGAGGAAAAGTTATTACATTCCTTGGATGTAGTAAGAGCAGTTAAAGCTTATCTAAAAGCCACTGCTCAGATTCGCAGAACGGATACTTTGTTTATTCTGCCGGAAGGCCCTAAAAAGGGTCAGGCAGCATCAAAATCCACTTTAGCCAAGTGGATTCGACAGGTCATAATACAAGCCTATGGCTTGAGAAAGAGACCGCCTTCGTTCAAAGTTAGGGCGCACTCCACAAGAGCAGTTGGAACTTCATGGGCAGTGCATCACCAGGCCTCCCTGGCTCAAGTATGTAAGGCCGCAACATGGTCTTCGGTACACACGTTTACTAGATTCTACCAGGTAGACGTTAGAAGTCAGGAGGATGTCGCCTTTGGGCGCAGTGTGTTGCAGGCCGCAAAAGATCCTCATGCCTGATGGCGCCCAGCTTATGTATCCCTCCCCTCATTTGGCATTGCTTTGGGACGTCCCATTAGTAATGACTAAGTCGCTCTGTGTCCCGTGATATACGAAAAAGAAAAAGGGATTTTTATAACAGCTTACCTGTAAAATCCTTTTCTTGGAGTACATCACGGGACACAGAGCTCCCACCCCTCTTTTTGGGACACTTATTGCTTGGCTACAAAACTGAGGTGCTCCCGGATGGGAGGGGCTTATATAGGGGAGGGTACTTCCGGTTTGGAATTGGCCAGTGCCAACACCTGAAGGTAATCTATATAACCCATTAGTAATGACTAAGTCGCTCTGTGTCCCGTGATGTACTCCAAGAAAAGGATTTTACAGGTAAGCTGTTATAAAAATCCCTCCCTCCCCCTCTCTCCCCCTCTCCCTCCCCCTCTCTCCCCCTCTCTCCCCCTCCCTCCCCCTCCCTCCCCCTCTCTCCCTCTCTCTCCCCCTCTCCCTCCCTCTCCCTCCCTCCCTCTCCCTCCCTCTCCCTCCCTCTCTCCCTCTCTCCCTCCTCTCACCCCCCTCCCTTTTTTCCCCCTCTTGCCATAACCAGTATAAACACTTTGTAAATATTACAATAAAATATACAATGCTGTGCTTCCTTCTTCACCTTATGCCGCGTACACACGATCATTATTCACGGCGGTTAAAAAACCGCCGTGAATAATGACAGGAAAAACGAGGGAACCGCTTGGTTCCCTACACACGGTCGTTTTTCCCGTCATTTTTTCTCTTGACGAGAAAAACGACCGTCTGTGGGCTCCGCGGCAGTGTCTCCCTATGGGAAAACTGCCGCGGAAAAAAATGCTGGAAAAAACCATGAGAAAATTTAGAACATGTTCTAATTTTTCTCGTCGTTTTTTATGCCGTTTTTCTTAACGAGAAAAACGACATAAAGCCCACAGACGATCGTTTTTCTCGGCGAAAAAAAAATATGCAGTTTTTCTCGTCGAGAAAAGCGGTCGTGTGTACGCGGCATTAGTGTTTCAATTTAACTGTAACTGCATAATGTAATGCGGTTGTATACTGCTGGACTTTTTTTTTTTTTTACCCTGCAAGGTAAAGGTATAATGTGCTAGTATGCAATACATACTAGCACATTATGGTAAACTTACCTTAAAACAAAGCCCTCTCACACCCAGAAGTCAGCGCAGCAGGTGCTCTCATTTTTACTCATCTTGCTTCCGGGTTCGCGGGCTCTGTGACTTGCCGGAGCGATGATGAAGTCACTCCCATGCATGCGTGCGGCAGCCACCATTCATGGCATAGGTTTCTAAAGGAACAGCACGGGTGGCCGCTCCTTCAGAGCGCATGCGCCAGTGATGTCACTGGCTCCATGTAATTTAAATATCTCCTAAACTATACATGTTTAGGAGATATTTACTGTACCTATAGGTAAGCCTTATTATAGACTTACCTATATGTAAAAGGCAGTAAAGGAAGTTTACTTCCACTTTAAGTGATGGTGGAGCCCTCCCTCTGAATACCATATACTGTATATGTGGTGTCCTGTAAACCAAATGTAGCGGGTATGTACTTTCCCGGGTGTAAATTTGAACCTGACAGAGACATTGGTGATGTGAAATTCCCTGCAGCCCAGCAGGTGGCGCTGTCGCCCTGGGCTGGGGCTGAATCATTGCTGTGTGCTGTGCCTCCTTTTTGTCCTCCCTCGGCAGCGGTATGGTGGGGCGGGGAACCCGCGGTGCTTGCTGGGAGAGGGTATAAAGGGTCCGGCCATTTTTGTCACGGGGTCGAAGTCCCAAGCACCTTCAGCTTGTGGACGGTGGTTCGTGTCGGCCCTCTGGGTGGCCTAGGCCTAGAGGACAATCGGAGGTCGTGTTCCATCCCAGGCACCTTTGGCCTGGGGTGAGGTACTCAGATGGGAGGTCCGGAGCTCAGTGCCCAACACTGAGTTCCGCGAGGGAAGGATATCCTAGGGAACCCCGGGAGTGGGTACCAGAATCCGGAAGGCGTAATGGACCGGGGGGAGCTCCTCACTTGAAGACCTGGTGCAGCATATTGCAGGTGACAGGTGAGCCTCTCGTCGGAGACCGCCTGGAAGGAAATTCCCCCCTCGTGCGGAAAGTGGAGAACTACATTGTGTCTGGGCCTATTCACATCCACACCTCCTTTCCTGTTCTGTTCCTACTAAGGGAGTTCAACTGATTGTTTTCATTCAAGAAGAATAAAGGAGTGTTGAACTTTAATGGTGTGGGGCTCATTTCCTGACAGACATTGTTCAAGGTGACTCTTGGAGGGAGGATCCAGGTGCACAACACTGACCCGAAGGTAATACAAGAACGTTGCTTATACCGCACTGACAACTGTGGTGGAAGCCAGGCGTGGTGTCCCCGCTCCCTCCCCTCTAATATACCCCTAGACAAGAGACGAGACGGAGATGAGAGAAAGAGGGGAGTGAGGAGGCCGCTACACGTGGGGGCTCGGGTCCGGGATAGTGTTTGTGCACCACAGTATTGAACGTGTCTGTTGGAAGAGTTAAGCGAATAGGCAGGCCTTCATTGGCTGAAGTGCATCCCTGCTCGAAGTCGTGGACATGATCCAATGAAGGGAAAGGCCCGCGCAGAAGAGTGGAAAGAGGGGGAAGTTCAGCCGTGTGAAGTACTACACGTGGGGGCTTCTATTGCACTGCGCCACCAGGCACACCCCCATCGCTTAGTTCGTGGGCGTGACTCAGACTCAGAAAAGAAGAAAAGCCAGCGAACTGGAGAAAAGGGGAGGAGTCCAATACGTGTGAAGGACTACACGTGGGACATTGGCGCAAAAACTCTGCAGTGTACGATGGACCAGCAACAGGTCCCCATGTTCGGACATACATCGTGGATTGCAGTTCACCCTTCCACCACAACATTGACTGTGGCTGCTCCGGTAACAGATACGGGGATCCGGCTAAAGCCAAGGGGTCGATTCGCCCTGTACTCGTGCATGGACGTTGAGGTCCTGGGTGTGATTTGTCCCGGCTGTTCGGGACTGGTGTGCCAGCTGAAGCCATTCGGGTGATGTGTGGCCTGTAGGGAGTTCCTGTTTGAAGTGGATCCGGCGGTGGAGAGGCCGAGAACCATATACCCCGGCCGTGCTGCAGAAAACACCACTCAGAGAGGAGGAATCACTGCTGTGAGAGCCATCCCTACGCACACTGCAACGACCGCGGAGGAGGTCGTAAAACCCCAACGGGAGAAATCCGAGGATGCTGACTCGTCACCACTGTCTCACAGCGTCCGCCACTGAAGAGAAAGACCGGCATGGTAGCCCCAACCAGCGGTTGTGGTGGACTGTCCCGCTTACGCCCGGCCTGGATGGATCCGTCGACAAGAGTTCCGGACGTCCCGCTTCAAGTAAAGGCCGAGGTAAGCCAGGCGGGGAGACTTGGTGTGTGGGCGGAGGTGTCGGGAAGTCATGGCATAGCGAATCCGCGGGAGGTGGTGGCTCCGTTTCTACAACCGGCTACATACCCGCGGAGGAGTGTGACACCTCTGACCTGGAGTCGCTTTTGGACATGGGAGACGACGCTGCCATAGACAATTTGTTTGCCGGGAAGGGCTGGGACAAAGTACCTCTCGCTTCATCTCGGAGGATCAGAGATCCACCCATGTCAACAGGGGAAAGTACACTCCGGGTGGAGGCATCAGCGCCTGAAGAGAGGTCCGGTCCCCAGCCTGCTTCTACATCCCCGGTGCCATCTGTACCGAAGGCCGGGGAAAAGAGACTGCTGCTGCGGGCACCTATGCCCAGATCAGATGTGATCAAGGTCCCTCGCCAACCAGACTCGATAGTTTTGCCTGGTGAAGGGGACAAAGCTACCTTGCCTCCTTTGGCGAGATTGCAACGGCTGTTTGGCCAGAAGGTTGCTGCAGAATGCGGAAGGCGTAATGGACCGGGGGGAGCTCCTCACTTGAAGACCTGGTGCAGCATATTGCCGGTGACAGCTGAGCCTCTCGTCGGAGACCGCCTGGAAGGAAATTCCCCCCTCGTGCGGAGACCGTAACCCACTTTCAGGAAGGAAAGTGAAGAACTACATTGTGTCTGGGCCTATTCGCATCCACACCTCCTTTCCTGTTCTGTTCCTACTAAGGGAGTTCAACTGATTGTGTTCATTCAAGAAGAATAAAGGAGTGTTGAACTTTAATGGTGTGGGGCTCATTTCCTGACAGACATTGTTCAAGGTGACTCTTGGAGGGAGGATCCAGGTGCACAACACTGACCCGAAGGTAATACAAGAACGTTGCTTATACCGCACTGACAACTGTGGTGGAAGCCAGGCGGGGTGTCCCCGCTCCCTCCCCTCTAATATACCCCTAGACAAGAGACGAGACGCAGATGAGAGAAAGAGGGGAGTGAGGAGGCCGCTACACAAATATACAGCTTTATATCTTTCAAACAAATAATATCAAAATATAAAATTGCAGCATATTAGTGATATTGACACCCCCTCAAAAGATTTTTGATAACAAGTTGCAATATGTAAGTGATTGTAACACCCCCTCAAGAAATAAAATAGCTCCACTTACAATAGGGGGTGTCACCATCACAAATATACTGCAATTTTATATTTTGAAAATTTGACCTGTAGTTTTGTTAGCTTTTTTTGTTAAGGTTATCTGAAAGATTAGTTTCAAATGTTTTGACAGGGGCGCAGTTTTGGTGCTTGCCATAGGCGCCATTTTCTGTTTAATCATATTTTATTAAAAAAAAAAAAAAAAAATTACATACATATTCCACTCATAGCACATAGAAAGCTTAATCATGTGTATATATACCTGTTTTAAGATTGTATTATTCCCAAAAGCATCACCCAGGGTTTTACTCTCTATTGCATAACTACTATCCAAACGAAAGACAAGAATACAAACCAGAGAGATCCTAAATAAAGATTTTTATCCATTCTTTCATAATAATTTCGTAGCGCTATCAAGTGGTTCTGACTCATATCAGCCCAGATATACAGAACTAAAAAACACAACAAACAGGAAGAGAAAAAAAAAAAAAAAAAAAAAAACACAACAATAACAAAAAAAAATAATAAAATAAACACAGATATAGACCTAGACATACCTACACGTTCCTCTGGAAGGCCCCCTCCCGACTCTCTACCACACCATGCCACGCCTACCTAACCCTGTCAAGTCCTCATCATACTCATTTTCACAGGTAGAGTCTCAGAATCTCTGAGTTTAGGAACTCGATCCATGGTGACCATATTTCCATAAACTTATGATAGTGTCCCTGATTACTTGCTGTTATTTCCTCCATTCTTTTTTTTTTTTTTTTTTCCACAAAAGTATATTTTATTAAGGTAAAAACAGGGTTACATTTCAATACGTTTTACAAGGTTGTCATGAACAGAAATGCGGAAGACTAGAGTCTTCTTTTTGCAAATAACAACGTTTGAAATATCGCATAGTGTGTTATAACAAACAAATGATGCAGAGACTAACACAATTGGGTAATTGTATTGTCATGGAGATCTATGCAGCATATAGGTTGAGCAAGAACAACGAGCATATCAGCCATTTTAGGGAAGGGCACCCCATTCATGTCAAGTCATATCATATTGGTAGGCATTACCACGTAGGCCAACCTCTACAGGCCTAATCGTGGCACTTAGATGCGGGCAAATAGACTGGATTCCCGAATGGGGTGGGAATAACTTGGTGATTATGTCGGGGTTTCCCTTTAGAGAGAGATTCAATGTCGTTGTGTGGTTTAAGGGGAAGGGGGGGAAATGGGGGTGAAAAGGGAAGGTAATTAATGAGAAATTGGGAGTTTGGGGGGAAAGTGAGAGTGTAAAGGTAAGAAGGGGTGAAAGAAAAAGAAAGACAAAGAGGTAAGAGAAAGGAAGAGAGACAGGAGCCGGTCCTCGCCCCGCCCCCCCGGGTCTCCTTAAGTCGCAGGCCATACCGAATTCAAGGCAGGGAGCTCCTCCAGGTGTTTACTGCGGTAGGTAGGCTTTATAGAGGTCTGACGATTTGAAGTGATACCAGCATGCCCATGTTTGCGTAAATATCTGTACGCGTTCCTGAGAGGAGAATATCAGTTCCTCCATTTCTTCTATCTTGGCTATCCTAAGCAGCCATTCTCTGATGGTAGGTGCCTGTGATGAGCGCCAGTGAACAGGTATGCATAGTCGAGCTGCATTAACCATGTGCATGGCCAGTGATTTAAAGTAGGTACGTTTAGCAAGGGTTGTGTGATGTAAGAGGTATTGTGCAGGATTGTAATCCAGCTCATAAGTGGTAACGTGTTTGATAATGGCGTGGACCTCAGTCCAAAAAGGTTGAATGGAGCTGCACTCCCACCAAATATGGATCATGGAGCCTATTGCTGCCTTGCATCTCCAGCAGATGTTCGAGATTGAGGGTGTAAATTTGTGTAGGCGTGAGGGAGTTCTGTACCATTTGGTTATGATCTTATACCCATTTTCTTGGATTGCTATATTCATCGATCCCTTATGGGCGTGTGTAAAAATAGTTTCCCACTCCCCGTCAGACAGAGTCAGGTTTAGGTCCTTTTCCCATGAGGTACGCGTGGGTTTAGTCGCTGGATGGAGGGAGTCCTCTTGGAGAAGAGAGTATAATGTAGGATATGAGATGTCTTTGTGGTGTGCTGCATAAACAGAGGGCTTCATATGGAGTAGGTTGTCTGGACCACGTCACACTTGGTGTTTTGGATGTGAAGAAATGTCTCAGTTGTCTGTAAGACCAAAAAGGGAACGAGTGTGTGCGCGATTCGGACAATAAGTACTCATATTCCCTGATAACACCTCCCCGGAAAAAATGTTGCGCTCGTATTTCATCGTGGGGCCATTCTTTCTGGAGGAACGTAGGGTCCCCAGGAGGGAAATCCGGCTTCCCTCTCAGGGGGGTCATTGGTCCTAGATATGAGGAAAGTTTGTGGATCGAAATTGCTTTGTCAAGGGCCATTAAGGAGGGGTATATTAGCGGGTGTGTTTTAACTGCGAGGGGCCATAGACGGGTTGGGAGCCATGGGAGTACATGAGTAGGTGTCTGTATGAAATGTTTTTCTAAGGTCACCCAAGTCTTTCCCCGGTAGTGAACCCTCCAATCCACGATTCTAGTCAGGTGACACGCAAGATAATATTTTTGGAGGTCTGTTAGGCCAATGCCACCCATGGTCTTTGAGAGGGTCAGGCGAGAGTATTTAATGCGCGGGAGAGAGTTCTTCCATAGGAAAGTTGTGCAGGCTTTCCTATAGGTAGCAAAGAAGGAAGGGGGTAAATGGATTGGGATTGTCTGCATCAGGTATAACAAGCGGGGAAGTACCACCATTTTGATTATGGCTGCACGGCCGAACCAGGATACATTCATAGTAGTCCATTCTTTAAGATGGGTCTGTATTTTTGAAAGGGCAGCTAAGAAGTTATGACCGTAGAGATCGACAGTATTCCTCGTAATTTGGACACCTAAATATGTGAGGGCTACAGTCTTCCACTGAAATGGGAAGAATTGTTGGCAGTGTTCTACTTCCTGCGGGGGTAGGGAAATATTTAACGCATGAGACTTTGAGTAGTTAATTTTGAGATTTGAAATCTCGCCAAAGTGTTGTATGTCCTTCAGTAAGTTGGGCAGGGAGGTTCGGGGGGATTGTAAGGAGAGTAAGATATCATCTGCAAAGGCAGCTACTTTGAATTCTCTGCATGCTATGTTGATGCCCTTGATGTCTGCATTGCTGCGTAGCCTGTTTAAGAGGGGTTCTAGTGTCAGAACAAAGATTAAGGGGGATAAAGGACACCCCTGTCGCGTGCCGTTGCTGATAGAGAAGGCGTTTTAGAGGAGGCCATTGGTCCTCACCCTCGCCGAGGGATTAGAATAAAGTGCGTTAATGTGCGAGAACATGCGGGGTAGGAGGCCTATTCCCTTCAGGACCTCCTGCATGTAGTCCCAAGCCACCCTATCAAACGCCTTCTCAGCATCTAGGGATAGAAGAAAGCCTCTGGAACCCGAGGAGTGTAACCAATGTTGTATGTTCATGGCGCGTATGGTGTTGTCCCTGGCCTCCCTACCCGGGATGAACCCCACCTGGTCGGCTGTTATGAGGTCAGGGATAAGAGGTAATAGTCTGTTGGCTAGGATTTTTGCATATAATTTGATATCTACATTGAGTAGGGAAATAGGTCTGTAGTTTGAGGCTAGTGTGGGGTCTTTTCCATCTTTTGGGATAACTGTTATGTGGGCTTCTAATAGTCTGCCTGTTGATGTATGAGGATCCGCTAGAGAGTTACACATTTTAAGTATCTCGGGAGTCAGTATATCCTGAAAGGATTTGTAATATATTAGTGGGAGACCATCAGGGCCAGGGCTCTTTCCTACTTTCATTTGTAGTATGGCTACATGGAGTTCCTCCTTAGAAAATGGGGTTTCCATGGCCTCCGCCTGCTGTGGGGAGATAGGTTTGGGGCAGTATTGGGCTAAAAAGTCCTTTAATTGGGAAGTACGTTGGGCTGCCCTAGTCCCTTCTACGCCGTGTTGGGGCAAGTTGTACAGTTTAGAGTAGAAGTGTTCGAAGTGATTGGCTATCTCCTCATTTCTAGAGAGGAGTGTGCCTTGGGTGTCTCGTACTTCATGAATTCTGGATGTTAGCCTAGCTGCTTGTATAGTGCGCGCCAGCAATCTACCACTCTTGTTGCAGTGTTCATAGAACACCTTTTGTTGGAGGACATAGCGTCTCCTTGTGCGTTTTCCTAGTTCATCTAGAAGTACCGATCTAGCGTTTAGTAGGTCTTGCAGCGTGGATTGCGAAGTCGATTGTTTGTGGGCATTTTCAAGTCTGTGAATTGTGTTGATGAGTGATCTAAGTTGCTCTTGGTGTCTCTTTTTGGCTTTAGTTGCTAAAGAGATAAGTTTCCCCCTCACCACACACTTGTGTGCCTCCCAAAGTGTGACTGGGGAAATGTCTGGGGTGGAATTTTCTTGGAAATAGAGCTGGATATGGGAACTCATCTGGTTGATGATTTCCGGGTCTTTTAGTAGGGCGGAATTCAGGCGCCAAGATTTGGAAGTCTTGGTCCGTTCAGGGAATGTGAGTGTCATGGAGATTGGGTGGTGGTCGGATAAGAACAATGGTTCTATGGTGGCCTGAGTAAGAGAAGATAAGTCTGTCTGGGAGAGAAAGAAGTAATCGATCCTAGAATATTTTTGGTGTGGGGGAGAAAAAAAAGGTATAGTCTTTGTCGTTTGGAAAAAGGGTGCGCCATGTATCATGGAGAGCCAGGTGTTGGAGTTGCAGTTTAATCTGGCGGAGTGCTCGGTAGGATAGTGCAGAAATACCTGATGAGGTGTCCAGTGCGGGGTTCAGAGGTACGTTAAAATCCCCACCCAGGATTAGCATGCCTTCCTGAAAAGTAGTAAGAAGGTCACCTACTTTTCTAAAGAATGCAACTTGGTGTTCATTGGGGCTGTAAATGTTTGCCAGGGTTATTGGTTTGGAGGCATATGTACCCTTAAGAAAGATGTATCTGCCCTCGGGGTCAACCAAAGAGTCTGCTAATTGAAAATCTGCGTGTTTAGAAATAAGAATGGAGACTCCCTTAGTTTTGGAGTCTGGGCTTGTGGAATGCAGTGCTTGTCTGTAGAGATGATTCGCCAATTTAGGAATGGCATCAGACCGGAAATGTGTTTCCTGAAGTAGTAGAAAGTGTGCTTTGTGTTTAGACAGGGCAGAGAGAACTTGAGATCTTTTTTCTGGGAGGTTTAGACCTTTAACATTTAGCGACACACATTTAAGGGATAAGTGCCTGTGTGTGGACAGCTGATCAGGTAGCATTTTGTGGGTCAGTGGGTTAGGTTGCCTCCAGCCGTTCGGTTAACAAGGCTTACTATGTAGATACAACGACCCACGAATGGGGGAACGAGAGCGAGGAGGGGCGTTCTCCAAAAACGCTTAGAAAAGAGAGAAGAAGAAGAAAAAAAAAAAGGGGGGGGGGGGGAGGAGAGGGGGGTGATTAGAAGAAAAGGAGATAAAAGAGAACAGAAATAGGAGAGAGGTATAGGTTAGAGCTTGGGGTGCAGAACTTCGGGTAGTAGGATCTCAGGAGGAAGAAGGAATGAGGGGAAGGTGGTAGATGGTATCGGACCGTAGTGTGGAATCTACCAGTCCTATGTAGAGGGTCTCCGGAGGTAGAACTAGGTATCCCTAGTCACCTAAAAAAAGAAGTCCGGGGTTCCAGCTATAGTCCTACTGGACCGCTGTGTGTGGGCAGTAAACCGGGAAGGGGTCAAGAGGTGGGCACTAGAGAGGACCATGAGTGCTTAAGGATACGAAGTGGGGGAGAGTCTATTACTTGCAGGGTGTGGGCTCTGAGATCAGAATATGCAGGATATCCTCGGTGGAGAGAATTGAGGTACGGCAATCCAGCAATACATTTAAGCAAAGCGCGGCAAGGTAAGACTGACAGTCAACATCCCATATTGTTATAAAACTTATCATATAACTGAACATTCAGAACAGGGTATAATTTACTTATAACTCACCACAGGGGGGCTGCGCGTAAAGAACACTAACTAAACCTAGGTGGTATTAACGCCTACCAGGTTCTCAGGTGGTTCATTGCAGTTACCTCCTCCCTACCTCACCTCCTCAACCAGGGTAATGTGCATAGATGTTTGCGGGTTAGAGCTGTGTTACAACCGACGCTGTATATCCCTAAGAGTAGGAGGGGTCTTATCAGGTTGCTTCCATTAAATAGCCTATGGGCTTTGCAGTTAGGTAGACGTGTGGATTCGAAAACATGTCAGGTTTAGTTGGTTGGGGTGTGTCATACGTGAGATCTGGTTTACATCGGAAGCCTAAAAGTAAGAACCATTTCCGAGATGTCACAGACATCGATCAGGTGGTGCGGTTGTGGATTAGTATGGTAGGGGCCTACCCACGCATGTACGCCCAGATATTTTACCCGTCCGGTTCTGTGTTCTTATTCTCTTTCCTTCCCGTCCTTACAGCTATAGAGGCTACTAATTTAAGTGAGCATTAGGAAGGATATTAAGCCAAGTGGGTTAGCAGCCTGTCTTCTACATAACTCTACTAAGCTGGTGTGGATATCTGTTTATCCGTCGCTGCTAGGATTGGGCACATAACTTATAAACCAAAGGTACCTCGCATACCGTGAGGCCTAAAGAGAAATTCAGCTAGACTATTTAGACATAGTAACATATAACCAGCATCAGCAGACCCTAAAAAAAAAAAAAAAAAAAAAAAAAAAAAAAAAAAAAAAGGGGGGGGGGGGTGTAAAACCCCTGGGAGAGGGTGGGGAGGGGGAGAAGTCAAAGCATGGGATTACTTAAATCTTGTGTCCCATCCTTTGGCTGTAGCACATAGTCTCTGGGCCGACACTTAACACCTAGTGGAGGTATGTGTCAAAAAAGCCAAAGGGGTGAAATAGGGCTCATCATGGAGCACGGCATCAGTACTCATAGTTCCTTAGGTGCAGATCCAGCCGGATGTAAGCCTAAGGTGTAATGAAAACAGTACCTGGATGACAGTAGGCTGTGGGAGAGGTCCTCAATCCTGGTGAAGGGGTGGGAGGAAGGAGTCATCACGCTGCGACTAAAGTCCCCGGGTGTTCGTTGTGGTGCGGGGGTATAAAAAAACAAAACAAATGGACAAAAGTTACAAACGAGTGAAAAGAAAAGGCAGAACTCAACTTACTGACCCACGGGTCAACCATCACATATCAGGCCGGTCACAAGTCTCTGTCTCCCCTGCGTGGTGTGCCAGCATTCCCAGGAGGGTGTGAGGAGAGATCTCGACGAGAGAGACGTTCTCCTGGCGAAGTGGGGTCTAGCCTGCGGCGTCTGGATTTTTGACGTTGCGCTTTGGGTGATGATACGTGTGAAACTGGCTTCCAGGGTTCCGTGGGGAAGTAGAATGAATGCCAATCAGGTATGTCTACAGGTGGTAGATCCAGTTGCTCGCAGAAGGTAGGGAGGTCTTCCGGTGTCCGGAGCAATGCCGTGCGTCCCCTGGCGGTTGCTGACAAGCAAAATGGGAATAGACTGGGATAGAAGAATGTATGCCGATCGCCACCCCTCTTGATTTTCCTGTTTGATTATGGCTCATGAACCATCTAGAATAATACCTAGTGGGCATTCTAGGGACCGATGAAGATTTAAAATGAGTTTCCTGAAAAAACTGAATATTTACTTTTTGCTTATGCATATCGTATATTATTTTTGATCTTTTCTGCGGAATATTCAGACCCCTGACATTCAGGGATCCAAACTTAAGACTCCTCATGTTGGATCGAGATATAGCTCAAGCGGGCATGGTGCATGATATCCGTCTACAGGGCGGGCCTCCCAGAGGAACACAACACTAACCAAATACAAAAGAGACAACACCAACCCACAAAACACAAAAACAAAAAAAGAAAAGAAAAAAAAACCACACAAAAACCTACACAAAAAATAAACAATCCTCCCATCAGTAGCAGAAATACAGTGGATATCACCACAGATCCGTAGGTCGCGGTGCATCCCGGAGGCTCTGTAATTCCACGGTTTAGTACCAATTCCATTGGGTAAAAAAATACTACAAAAAATGTATATGTCCCACACCCCCCAACCTCTTGGTTGTTGGTGCTCCCAATGGTAAAAAAAAAAAAAAAAAAAGGAAATAGAAAAGAAAGAGCAGTCCAGCACCCTGTCTGGGCTCCCCTTGTCCCCAGTCTCATTCTATTACCTATACACACATTTAATCCAAAACCACCATGTTTTTAAATTCTTTAGTTGACTGATCTAATATAGCGATCTCAGAGCCCAAATAGTAGTCTCCTAAATAAAAAAATAAAAAAAGGAGACTCCCATATAGAGTTTCCACCGAACCTATGCAAAAGCTAAACACAGCCCACTCTATACATCAATAATCAGCGCTATAAATCAAAAAGATCTCTCATGACCATATTTGCATATCAACCTTAAAAAACAAAAAAAAAAACAAATGGTATTCATAGTGATACATCTAGAGGTATATATGTCCCACGTACGATGTAGAAACCAAAAAAAAAAAAATATATGATGAGACATTTCCTCAATTTAGTGTCTGAAACGTGCACAGTTATTGAATTTGAATTTTTCCCCTCTTTATCCCTTTCATCCCTCTCATTCCCTTCATCTCTTTCTCTCCCATCTCTTCCCTTTCGATCTTGTTCCTTCAATGCCTTGGGGAATTTGCTGGTTTCCATGGCTCCCACACTGGTAACTCCCAGGCCCTGGCCATGGGGGGTCGGGCCATGGATCTAATTCCACTTGTTGGATGCCCAAGTTTTTACAAAAGGCGGGGAGATCTTTCGGTGAACGAAGAATAAAGGCACGGCCATTTTTACGTGCCAATAAATGAAACGGATATCTCCAACTATATTTGATCTCAACCTCAGCCAGCGCTCTAGTAAGGGGGCGTAGGGATTTTCGTTTAGCAAAGGTTCGTCGAGATAGATCTGAGTAGAGTGTGATTTGTACACCATTTGAGTCTATTGGACCATGAGTTTGTGCTTTATTTAAGAGCTCCTCTTTACATTTGTAAAAATGCACCCTACATAACACCTCTTGGTTGAGTTATAGCAGGATTTAATGAACCTGGTATGCTATGGATCCGATCAATTTCGATATGATCCATAACTGGCTTGCCTAAGAGTTCATTGAATACCTCTGTAACTAATGGTAGGAGCGCTTCTTGGCCTATTGCCTCTGGAACACCCCTGAGACGAATATTGTTTCGTCTCTGGCGGTCTTCCATGTCATCCATGTGTGACCAGATATCCTGTAATTGCGTATGATGATCAGTGATGATTGTTTGCATCTCTGAGTATCCTGTCATTAATGAGGGGATAACCTGTTCCACCGCATCCACTCGTTCGTGAAAACTCCTGATACTCCTATTTAATTCAGCCAGGTCTCTTTGGTGGCTTTCCTCCATCTTAATAAACATGTTCTCCATGTCGCTTTTAGTAGGGAGTGAACTTAAATATTTCTCCAAGCGAGTATCAATAGCTGGGAATTCGTCTTCACTTCCTGATTCTGTACTGTCTCTATCTTGTACCTGAGTTGAGTTACTAGGACTATGGGAAGAGCGTTGTGATTGTAAAGTTATATGCCCACTCTTGCTACTTCTCATTCCTCCCGCTTTATTAGGGGAACTATTATTGGAACTGTGCTTATGTGAGCGAGTAGTCCGAAAATAGGTTCCAATATCTGACCTCTCATCTAGCAGCTCAGATGCTGCAAGTTTTTGAGTGTTCTTTTTAGTTGCTTTACTCATTTTTTATCAATGTATAGTTGCACGGATATAGAGGATCACAAGAGTTCTCCTAAAAAAAAAGGGTGGAGAGGAGGAAAAAAAAAAAAAAAAAGGTTCAAAGATCAAGTAGATTTGTTTTTTTTTTGTTTTGTTTTTTTATCAGTTCATTGGTTCCAATGTCAAATGAATGTCAAACAGTAATGAAAAATAAATGAAAAATAAAGTAGCAGTCTATCAATGCATCATTATCGCTATGTAGCAGTATCGCACCCTTGCGATGTAGCGATATGGCTATAGAGCAAAAGTAGCAGCAAATGTGAAGATATAGCAAGATAGGAAGTAGCCGGTAGCAAGTAGCCAGTAGCAAGTAGCCAGTAGCAAGTAGCAAGTAGCCAGTAACAAATAGCAAGTAACAGCTTTGGTTAATAGCTCACATAGTAATTCAGTAACTTGCTCAGTTCAGCTAAGTATTGCAAGGCAAAACATAGATTGGTAAAAGTCTATTTAGAAAGTTAGTTAAATCCTGTAATATTTAAGAGTCTTTGATAGTATTCACTTTTCAGCATACAATACTCAGTGGAGCAATTCAATGTAGCTATAACAGTATAACCGAGTAGCAATGTACCATGTAGCTAGTGTCAGAGAGAATTGAATGGGTTAACAGTTCTCCCAAAGAGCTCAGGTTGCAGGTTGCAGGGTAGTGGTGATGTGTCAGCATAGCTGATTAACAGTGTAGCAGTATAGCAAATGACAGAAGGCAGGCACAGTTGTCACAATTAAAAGTTCCCCAGGGGGGGCTCCTGAACACCTAGGAAACCCGAGTCGCCACCAAGCCCCGTTCACTCCATTATCACTCTGATATCCACTGAACCATAGAGGTAGCAAAGGTAGCATTGGACTGGCAGACCCCCAGCAGCTTACAGAGATCACCCTGGCAATTAACCTCTCATTTGCAGCTTACTGAAGTCTATGGGTACTCACGGCTCCATGTAACTTGCTAGCAGCGAATCCGTGACCGTAGCTGACACCCCACGACTCCACACGACTCCAGACAGCTACATCAGTTACTATAGTGGGCAAATGTAATGGGGTGAGATGGCTCTGGGGACCCGACCCGCTCCTTGGAAAATGCGGCACTACACAGCTCACAAAACGGCAGCAGACAAAGATGACCACACTTGCTGTACACTGTAAACTGTCCCGGCCACTGCTCCCCTCCAAACGGTTTTACAGAGAGCCCCCACGCCGACAGCCCGCCGACAGCAAGAGGTCAGTGAAAGGTCTCAGTCCCGTGAAATCCCTCCTGGTATGCGACTTCAGCTTACTCTGGCTTCTGGCTTTCGGATCGACCTCAAATCTCAGATCTCAGCTACATTCAGCTAACAGCTGACTGTTGACCGGTTCACTGATCAGATCGCTGATTAGCAGTGATAGTGTTTAGCGGTGGTCCATTAGTAATCCCCCATCAGTCCATCATTAATCTCAGCTATTTCTCAGCTTGTTCACGGTTTAGGAGTCTGGATCAGGGGCGGATCCAGGGGGGAGGCAACAGGGCAATTGCCCCCCCCCGAGACCATCTGTCACACTCACTGTTTTGTTTTGCGTCTGATCTCTCAGACTTTGGGGACCCGGTACCGGCCGGCCATAGCCCCCCTGGACCCCAACCTTGGCACACATGTGGCCGCATGTCTCCTCTACAAGTGTTCAACGTTTGGTGTCTGGGAGACCTACGGCCGGGGAGGACCGATTTTTCAAAGCCGGGCACTTCTTCCATAGACTCCAATGTTAAACGGTCATTTCTCTGGTGATTTTGCAGACCCGGTAACGCTCAAGTTGTAGGTCCCCTGGACCCCAAACTGTTGTTTTTTTTTGCGTCTGATCTCCCGGACTTTGGGGACCCGGTACCGGACGGCCATAGCCCCCCCTGGACCCCAACCTTGGCACACATGTAGCCCCATGTCTCCTCTACAAGTGTGCAAAGTTTGGTGTCTGGGAAACCTACGGCGGGGGAGAACCGATTTTTCAAAGCCGGGCACTCCTTCCATAGACTCCCATGTTAAACATCAGTCTAGTCATGGGCACAGTGAAGCATGGGCACAGTGAAGCATGGGCACAGTGAGGAATGGGCACAGTGAGGCAAAGTGAGGCACAGTGAGGCATGCAGATGGAAACCCTAGGCTTATACTAGTGTCAATAAGTTTTCCCAGTTTTTTGGGGTAAAATTAGGTGCCTCGGCTTATATTCGGGTCGGCTTATACTCGAGTATATACAGTACTTGTTCTGCGGTTGCCGCTGCCTCTCTGAGTCTCTCTCTCAGTTTCTCACATCAGCCGATCAGCGGCGCCGAGTTACACGGCGCACTGACACGATACCAGGAGTGGAGGAGGAGGTGGGTGGAGCCTCTTCCCTGCACTCGTTGCTAACGCCTGGGCCGCTTGGCGTCTAGCAACGAGTGACGTCAGTGAGTCACGTCGGGCCGCTCTGCAGGCAGGTGCGATAGCGTGCGGCTCCACAGACGGGTAAGAAAGCGGGCGGCTCCGCTTGTGGCGCGGTTTGTGGGCGGGCGGCGCGGTTCGTGGGCAGACCGTGCTGCTCAGTGTGTTGGCAGCGCAGGTGAGAGTGAGAGAGCAGGCTCATCTCTCACCGCCCGTGCCTGCCCTGCATTCCTGCAGTGACTTACGCCCTCACTGTGCAGGCAGCAGAGAGATTACATTATCTCTCTGCTGCCTGACTCTGGGAGTCTGGGACACATCAAGAGACAACCAAAACTACACATTAGCAGGCAAGTTAGTGACAATCCGCAAATTGTGTCAGGTGACGTGGCAAATGACAATCTGCATCTGGTGGCAGGCAAGTGACAATCAGCAAGGTGTGGCAGGTGAGTGGCAAGTGACAATCCGCAAGGTGTGGCTAGTGACAATCCACAAGATGTGGCAGGTGACGTGGCAAGTGACAATCCGCAACGTGTGGCAAGTGACAGGCTCAGGGCTCCCACTAATTGCAGGCGACGGTGGCAAGAGACACACTCGGGGCTCCCACTGATTCTGCATTGAACTATTTAATTTTATATTACAATGTAATAATAGAAATAATGCGCTTCAATCATCCTGACACCATAACAACCATGGTGCCGGGATGATTGAAGCGCCGACACCAGCCATTTTCCTGTTAAATTTCCCACAAAAAAACATATTTTTTGGCAGTGCCCCTCCCGAGAAAAGACTCTGGATCCACCCCTGGTCTGGATACTGGAGATAAGGCATGGGAGCCCAGACAAGGGACGTGCTCACACACCCACACTCACACTCATACTGGATACGGCCATAGGCGCCATTTTCACTAGATACGCCTCTGGCTTGGGGTGTCTACTAAAACTGTAATAAGTAGTGTGGAGTGAAATCAAAAATTTACGCCCTTAGAAATCCTGAAGGCAGTGATTGGTTTTTGAGGCTCCCAAAAAGTCCCACACATGTGGTATCCCCATACTTAGGAGAAGCAGCAGAATGTATTTTGGTGTGTAATTCTACATATGCCCATGGCATGTTTGAGCAATATATAATTTAGTGACAACTTTGTGCAAAAAAAAAAAAAAAAGAGTTTGTAATTTTCCTGAAACTTGTGGCAAAATATAAAATATTCCATGGACTCAACTTGCCTCTCAGCAAATAGCTTGGGGTGACTACTTTCCAAAATGGGGTCATTTGGGGGGGGGGGGTTTGGGGGGGGGTTTGCTATCTTGGCATTTTATGGCCTTCGAAACTGTGATAGATAGTGAGGAGTGAAATCAAAAATTTACGCCCTGAGAAATCCTGAAGCCGGTGCTTGGTTTTCGGGGCCCCGGACATGGCTAGGCTCCCAAAAAGTCCCACACATGTGGTATCCCCGTACTCAGGAGAAGCAGCAGAATGTATTTTTGGGTGTAATTCCACATATAACCATGGCATGTGTGAGCAATATATCATTTAGTGACAACTTTTTGTAAAAAATAAAATAAAAATGTTGTCATTATTCAATCACTTGGGACAAATTTTTTTTATATTCAGTGGGCTTAACATGCCTCTCAGCAATTTTCCTGGGGTGTCTACTTTCCAAAATGGGGTCATTTTTTTGGGGGGGGGGATTTGTACTGCCCTGCCATTTTAGCATCTCAAGAAATGAGATAGGCAGTCATAAAATAAAAGCTGTGTAGTCCGGAAAATGTACCCTAGTTTGTAGACGCTATAAAACTTTTGCGCAAATCAATAAATATACGCTTATTGACATTTTTTTTTTACAAAAACATGTGGCTTAATACATTTTGGCCTAAATATATGACTACAATTGAGTTTATTGGATTTTTCTCATAACAAAAATTTGAAAATATAATTTTTTTTCCAAATTTTCGGTCTTTTTCGGTTTATATCGCCAAAAATTAAAATTGCAGAGGCAATCAAATACCATCAAAAGACAGCTCTATTTCTAGGAAAAAAAGGACGCAAATTTCATTTGGGTACAACATTGCATGACCTAGCAATTACCAGTTAAAGCAGCGCAGTGCAAAATTGTAAAAAGTGGTCTGGTCTTTGGCCAGCCAAATGGTCCGGGGCTGAAGTGGTTAAAATGCCTCATAGAATCAGTACATCTGTTTTCAGCTTCTGAAAATTGCATGGATTGTTTTTGGCATGCAAATTTAGGTGCCAGAAATTTTGACACATACATTTTCAGTGTAAACAGCATTAACTGCATGTATGAAATGTTTATCATACCCAAACAACTAATTAAACACCACTAAGTGTCACTTACTGACACTTAAAGCGGAGTTCCACCCAAATTTTGAACTTCCGCTTTATACACTCCTCGCCCCCTTACATGCCACATTAGGCATGTAATTTTTTTGGGGGGAGAGTGGGGGCTTCAGTAGGAGTGGGACTTCCTGTCCCACTTCCTCCTTCCGCCCTGGGCTCGCCTAGGCGATACGTCATATCACCTTGTGGCGGCCCCTCCCTGTAGGCGATCACCTGGGACGTGACAGGTCCCAGGCGATCGCCTGTCCATTCAGAGAGCGCTGCGCCATTCGCGCATGCGCAGTGAGTGCCCGGCCGTGAAGCCGAAAGCTGTCACGGCTGGGTGCCCACACAATGAATGGAAGCGCCGGCGGAGAAGGGGGGGAGAGGAGCGGAGCTCCAGGCGGCGCGGCGCTGGACAGTGGAACAGGTAAGTGTATGTTTATTAAAAGCCAGCAGCTACACTTTTTGTAGCTGCTGACTTTTAATAAACATAAAAAAGGGTGGAACTCCCCTTTAACTTCTTGTGCTGCTGACCTTAACTATTACCTAACACCTACATGAAGTGAACCTGTTAGCCATTTAAACTTTTAAAAGGTAAACTCCTTCTTAAGAGCAGATGACACGGGATGTGTAACCTTTGTTAGCTACTTCTGTTTAAGACTCAGACACTGGTGTTTCTTTGCTACAAAGATCTAGACTTCTGTACCACTCCTCTGTCCAAAAGTGTCTCAGTTGCTATTAAGGCCCCCTTCACACGGTGCGGTCTCCGTAATGTGCATCTGTCTGCTCAGCAGGGGGATCTCTCCGCTGATCGCCACTGAGCAGGCGGATGACAGGCACTGCATAGCGGATACCCTCTTTTTAGAGGCATCCAGCTCCAACTTCCTCCTGGGGCTCCGTGGCACCAGAAGGAAGTTCTGGTGCATGCCCGGCTGTGAAGCCACATTGCTGTACCATAGGACAGGTGAGTGTCCGATTATTAAAAGTCAGCAGCTACACTTTTTGTAGCTGCTGACTTTGAATAAAAAAAAATCGCCGGAACTCCGTTTTAAAGTGAAACAATAAAAATGAAATATTCCTTTAAATATTTTTCCCCATGTATATAAAAATGACATCTCTAAAGGAAAAATGGAATTTAAAATTGCTTTGCTGCTGTAATAGGGATATTAAGGGGAACTCCAACCCAAAAAAAAAAAGGCGTGCCCCCCCAAAATATATACCATGTACCCCATACCCATTCACATAGTGGGGGGTGGGATCTGGGGGCCCCCTTGTTAAAGGGGGCTTCCAGATACCGATAAGCCCCCAGACCCCCACAACCACCGGGCAAGGGTTGTGGGGATGAGGCCCTTGTCCCCATCAACATGGGGACAATGTGCTTTCGGGGGTTCAAGGTTCAGGAGGGGGGGTGCTCTCCCTTTTCCTGCGGCCTGCCAGGTTGCATGCTTGGACAAGGGTCTGGTATGGATTTTGGGGGGGCCCCCACATAATTTTTTTTCATTTTGGTGTGGAGTTCGCCTTTAAATCTATACCAGACCCAAAGGGCCTAGTATAGACGGGGGGAACCCATGCGTTTTTTTTATTAATTCTGTCATGGGGCTTCCCTTAACCACTTCAATACACTATATTATATAATGTACACTGCATTATATATACTACACTGACTGCACTTTATACTTTGAACTGCAGTATATAAACTATGCAGACTGCACTATATACTGGAGTAGGGATGAGCCGAACACCCCCGGGTTCGGTTCGCACCACAACCTTCGAACGGACCGAAAGTTCGCGCGAATTTTCGAACCCTATTCGTTATAATGGACGCGAACGTTCGAAATCAAAATTGCTGATTACAACGGCCAATATGCATGTTAATGTCATAAAACAGGTTTGGGGACCCGGGTCCTGCCCCAGGGGACATATATCAATGCAAAAAGAAATTTTAAAAACTAACGTTTTTTCGGGAGCAGTCATTTTAATGATGCATAAAGTGAAAAAAAAAAAGTGAAATTTTCCTTTAAATATGGTACCTGGGGGGTGTCTAAAGTATGCCTGTGAAGTGGCATGTGTTTCCCGTGTTTAGAACTGTCCTTGCACAAAATGACATTTGTAAAGGAAAAAAAGAAGCCATTTAAAACCACTTGCGGCTTTAATGTCATGTCTTGTCCTGGCCGCCATATGGCTGAAAATCCTTGAGAAAAATGGCATGGCTACCCCATTACACCCCCCCCCACCCCAGCCCCTTTGGGTCTTGTATGGATATTAAGGGGGACCCCGCACCCAAAATAAAACCCTATACCTACAACCCTATATACTCTGAACAGCAGTATATAGGTGGTGCAAACAAGACACGGACTGTAGGTTTGTTCTTAAGTAGAATCTGAACAGGTACATTATGAAGTGTAGCTCCATCCCAAAAAAATCTATTTTTAAGCTTTTTGGAGAACATAGGGAGGGGTTATCACCCCTGTAACATTTGCTGTCTTTGCACATCTGTTCAGAACATGTCACCTCACTTTCCGTCCCAATGACAAATGTTTTTGGAAAAGTGGGGTTTTAATTGAAACAAGGATTGGTGATAAAGCATCAGTAGAGAGGAGATACCTTTTTCCCAAATTAAATCTAACAGGATAGAATTTCCCTTCCTAGGGGTAGATTTCCTCTCACTTCCTGTTTTCTCTTGCCGTTTGCAAGTAGGAGTCGTTTGTAAGTTGGATGTTTGAAAGTAGGGGCCTGCCGTATATACTCTGCAGAAATTTGCCCTATTAGATGTTGGTGTAGCCACAAGACTGGTGGGCACAGGAATGGGCCCTGCTGTGAGTTAATAGATCAAGATTTGTACTTGCATGCACCTGTTGAACCGGGCAGAAAAATTGGGCCTTTGGTGGTGGTGGTGGTGGTGGTGGACGGTGTTGCCACAAGACTGTAAGCCCTCACAGTTACTCTTGGTGGGTGCAGGAATGGGCCCTGCTGTGAGTTATTAGATCAAGATTTGTAATTGCATGCACCTGTTGAACAGGGCAGAAAAATTGGGCCTTTGGTGGTGGTGGTGGTGGTGGTGGTGGACGGTGTTGCCACAAGACTGTAAGCCCTCACAGTTACTCTTGGTGGGTGCAGGAATGGGCCCTGCTGTGAGTTATTAGATCAAGATTTGTAATTGCATGCACCTGTTGAACAGGGCAGAAAAATTGGGCCTTTGGTGGTGGTGGTGGTGGTGGTGGTGGACGGTGTTGCCACAAGACTGTAAGCCCTCACAGTTACTCTTGGTGGGTGCAGGAATGGGCCCTGCTGTGAGTTATTAGATCAAGATTTGTAATTGCATGCACCTGTTGAACAGGGCAGAAAAATTGGGCCTTTGGTGGTGGTGGTGGTGGTGGACGGTGTTGCCACAAGACTGTAAGCCCTCACAGTTACTCTTGGTGGGTGCAGGAATGGGCCCTGCTGTGAGTTATTAGATCAAGATTTGTAATTGCATGCACCTGTTGAACAGGGCAGAAAAATTGGGCCTTTGGTGGTGGTGGTGGTGGTGGTGGTGGTGGTGGTGGTGGACGGTATTGCCACAAGACTGTAAGCCCTCACAGTTACTCTTGGTGGGTGCAGGAATGGGCCCTGCTGTGAGTTATTAGATCAAGATTTGTAATTGCATGCACCTGTTGAACAGGGCAGAAAAATTGGGCCTTTGGTGGTGGTGGTGGACGGTGTTGCCACAAGACTGTAGGCCCTCATAGTTACTCTTGGTGGGCGCAGGAATGGGCCCTGCTGTGAACTATTAGATCAAGATTTGTAATTACACGCCCCTGTTAAATAGGGGCTGAAAAATTGTGCCTTAGGCATTGGTGCTGGTGCCACAACACTGCAACCCCTCACAGATACTGTACTTGGAGCACAGCAGTCACACCTGTTGCGAAGCATCTTTTTTAAAAAAATTAATTACACGCCCCTGTTATACAGGGGCTGAAAAATTGTGCCTTAGGCACTGGTGCTGGTGCCACAACACTGCAACCCCTCACAGATACTGTACTCTGAGCACAGCAATGAGACCTGTTGCAAAGCATTGCCTAAAAATTTTAATTACACGCCCCAACAGGGGCTGAAAAATTGTGCCTTAGGCACTGGTGCTGGTGCCACAACACTGCAACCCCTCACAGATACTGTACTTGGAGCATAGCAGTCACACCTGTTGCGAAGCATCTTTTTAAAAAATTGTAATTACACGCCCCTGTTATACAGGGGCTGAAAAATTGTGCCTTAGGCACTGGTGTGGTGGCATGGATCATTGAGGAGGAGGAAGAGGATAGTCAGTGAACATAACAGGACAGTCACTCAGCATCAGCATAGGCAGTCTTGAAGGGATGTGACATTATAAATTATTCCGTTATATCCGCTTCAGGTGTCTGGTAGCTGGTGGTGATCCAAGACTGATTCATTTTTATGAAGGTCAGTCGATCAACCGAGTCGGTGGACAGGCGCACCCTATGATCGGTGACAAATCCTCCAGCAGCACTGAATGTGCGTTCGGAAAGAACGCTGGATGCAGGACAGGCCAGTAGCTCAATTGCATACTGTGCAAGCTCTGGCCAGTGATCCATCCTCAGGACCCAGTAAGCCAGAGGATTTTCAGTGGGAAAGGTGTCCAAGTCTGACCTTGCCCCTAGGTATTCCTGCACCATGTATATCAGACGCTGGCGATGGTTGCTGGAACCGATCATACCTTGGGGCTGCGGACTAAAAAATTGTCTGAACGCATCGGTCAGACGTCCACCTTCCCCACCGCTCCTTCTGCTACTGACCGAAGCCTCAGCAACTCGTCGTCCAGGACCAGGAGTTTGTAACCTCCCAGTTTCTGGGAACGCGTTGCACAGACCTTTCTGCAAGGCCTCCCTGAGATGTCTCATCCTCTGCTCCCTCTGCGACGGCAAGATAAGGTCCGCAACCTTACCCTTGTACCGTGGATCAAGGAGAGTGGCCAGCCAGTAATGGTCCCTCTCCTTGATCCGAAGAACACGAGGATCCTTCCGCAGGCTTTGCAGGATCAGGGAGGCCATGCAGCGTAGGTTAGCTGAGGCATTCGGTCCGGAGTCTTCTGGGTCACTGAGGATGACATGATCGCCAGCCACCTCCTCCCAGCCACGTACAAGTCCACTGGTTTGTTGGGACTGTACATCATCCCTAAAAGACTGCTGCTGCTGATGCTGAGTGCCAGGCTCCACCTCCATGCTCACACAATCCTCCTCCTCCTCCTCCTCATCCTCTTCCTGTGTGATGGGTGGGACAGAAGGAACACTGTCTGGATAAAGGGGGCCTTGAGAGGCAAGGAAGTCCTCCTCTTCCTGCCTCTGTTCTGCCTCAAGTGCCCTGTCCATTATCCCACGCAGCATATGCTCCAACAGGTGGACAAGAGGTACAGTGTCACTGATGCATGCACTGTCACTGCTCACCATCCTCGTGGCCTCCTCAAATGGTGAGAGGACAGTGCATGCATCCCTGATCATGCTCCACTGGCGTGAGGAAAAAAAGCCAAGCTCCCCTGACCCTGTCCTGGTGCCGTAGTCGCAAAGGTACTCATTGATGGCCCTCTGCTGCGTGTGCAGTCGCTGCAGCATGGCCAACGTTGAGTTCCACCTGGTGGGCATGTCACATATTAGGCGGTTCTTGGGCAGGTTCAGCTCCTTTTGCAGCTCAGTCAGCCGAGCACTGGCATTATAAGATCGGCGGAAATGCACACAGACTTTCCTGGCCTGCCTCAGGACATCCTGTAAGCCTGGGAACCTGCCCAAGAACCGCTGCATCACCAGGTTGAGGACGTGAGCCATACAGGGCACATGGGTGAGCTGCCCCTGTTGCAGGGCGGAGAGGAGGTTGGTGCCATTGTCAGAAACGACCATTCCTGGCTTAAGCTGGCGTGGCGTCAACCACCTCTCGGCCTGCCCCTGCAGAGCTGCCAGAACCTCTGGCCCAGTGTGGCTCCTGTCCCCCAAACACACCAGCGCAAGCACGGCATGGCATCTTTTTGCCTGCGTACTCGCGTAGCCCCTTGTACGCCTACGGAGCACCGCTGGTTCCGAGGACAGAGCACTCGAACAGGACATGGAGGAAGAAGAAGAAGAGGGGGTGGAGGAGAGAGGTGTGTCACAACCAGTAGTAGCATTTTGGAGGCGTGGTGGCGGAACAACCTCCAACACTACTGCACCTTGTCCTGCATCCCTCCCAGCTGCCAATAGAGTGACCCAATGGGCCGTGAAAGAAAGATTACGTCCCTGTCCATGCCTGCTGGACCATGAGTCAGCGGTAATATGCACCTTACCGCTGACCGCCCTGTCCAGCGAGGCATGGACATTGCCTTCCACATGCCGGTAGAGAGACGGAATCGCCTTCCGTGAGAAAAAGTGGCGTTTGGGAACCTGCCACTGAGGAACCGCACATTGAACAAACTCACGGAAGGGGGCCGAGTCTACCAACTGAAAAGGCAGCAGTTGAAGTGCTAGCAATTTAGCCAAGCTAGCATTCAACCGCTGGCAATGTGGATGGCTGGGAGTATACTTCTTTCGACGGTCCAGCAGCTGGGGCAGGGAAATTTGCCTGCTACAATCGGACGTCGGTGTACTGCAAGTACTTGGTTGTGACACACCTAATTCTACACCTTCAGTCCTCTCAGAGCAGCTTTCAGAGAGGACTGAAGATATAGTGGGGATGGAGATCCCAGCTGATGAGGAGCAAGGAGAGGTCCGCTTTGTTCTTTGGTGTGGGTCTTTTATGTGTGCTTGCCAACGAGCTGCATGGCAGGCCGACATATGTCTGCTCATGCTTGTGGTGCCCAAGCGGCTGATGTTTTGGCCACGCGAGATACGCTTGAGACAAATATTGCAAATAGCAGTGGTGCGATCTGATGCACTCGTCTCAAAAAAGGCCCACACCAAAGAACTTTTGTGATAACGTGCAGAGGCAGCGCCCTGCACAGGCGGAGCTCTGCGGTGTGGTACAGTTGCTGTGCTGGCCTCTAGCTGGCCTCCAGGGGGCATCCTGCCTCGTTGGACATGTGACGCCGCATACTCCTCCTCCTCCTCCTCCTCCTCCTCCTCTCTCCCTTCAGGCACCCACGTGGAGTCAGTGACCTCATCATCCCCTCCCTCTTCACCACTAGAGCAAACCTGGCAGTAAGCTGCAGCTGCTGGAACAGTACTGCCAGATTGCTGTCCTTCAGCATCCCCTCTCTCTGCGCGCACACTACTGACTTCCTCAAGCTGGGTATCATCATCCGAGCCTTCGAATCGTTGGGCATCCTCCTGGAGCATGTACCCAACACTGTGCTCAAACAGTTCGGGGGACTCCTCAGGAGGACATGGTGGGTCTAGGGAAGGGGTGGCTGATGATGCCATTGAGTACGCATTGGCAGCTGCACTGCCAGTACCCTGAGCCTGGGTGAGAGAGGATGAGGAGGATGAGGAGGGCTTGGTCATCCATTCTACCAAGCCTTCGGCATGATGCGGCTCCACATGTCCAGCTGCCGAAAACAAAGACAAGCGTGTCCCATGGCCACGTGCTGATGACGATGCACGACCACGTCCACGGCCAGCACTGTTGTCTCTAGAAACAGAGCCTGCCTGCCCTGTGTTCTTGCCTCGGCACGCTCTGCCTCTCCTTGGCGGTCTTCCAGCCATTGTAGTCGGTAGTGTATATAGTATAAAAAATAGAGCTCCTATGTGTGCTCACAACACACTGTAGGTCCTATGGGTGCTGACACTAACACACTATAGGTACTATGTGTGCTGCTGACAAGAAAATATAGGAGCTCTGTTTGCTGCCACTAACACACTAGAAGTCCTATGGGTGCTGCTGAGAAGAACATATAGGAGCTCTGTGTGATGCCACTAACACACTAGAAGTCCTATGGGTGCTGCTGAGAAGAAAATATAGGAGCTCTGTGTGATGCCACTAACACACTAGAAGTCCTATGGGTGCTTCTGAGATGAAAATATAGGAGCTCTGTGTGATGCCACTAACACACTAGAAGTCCTATGGGTGCTTCTGAGATGAAAATATAGGAGCTCTGTTTGCTGCCACTAACACACTAGAAGTCCTATGGCTGCTGCTGAGAAGAAAATATAGGAGCTCTGTGTGATGCCACTAACACACTAGAAGTCCTATGGGTGCTGCTGAGAAGAAAATATAGGAGCTCTGTGTGATGCCACTAACACACTAGAAGTCCTATGGGTGCTTCTGAGAAGAAAATATAGGAGCTCTGTGTGATGCCACTAACACACTAGAAGTCCTATGGGTGCTGCTGAGAAGAAAATATAGGAGCTCTGTGTGATGCCACTAACACACTAGAAGTCCTATGGGTGCTTCTGAGAAGAAAATATAGGAGCTCTGTGTGATGCCACTAACACACTAGAAGTCCTATGGGTGCTGCTGAGAAGAAAATATAGGAGCTCTGTTTGCTGCCACTAACACACTAGAAGTCCTATGGGTGCTGCTGAGAAGAAAATATAGGAGCTCTGTTTGCTGCCACTAACACACTAGAAGTCCTATGGGTGCTGCTGAGAAGAAAATATAGGAGCTCTGTGTGATGCCACTAACACACTAGAAGTCCTATGGGTGCTGCTGAGAAGAAAATATAGGAGCTCTGTGTGATGCCACTAACACACTAGAAGTCCTATGGGTGCTGCTGAGAAGAAAATATAGGAGCTCTGTGTGATGCCACTAACACACTAGAAGTCCTATGGGTGCTGCTGAGAAGAAAATATAGGAGCTCTGTGTGATGCCACTAACACACTAGAAGTCCTATGGGTGCTTCTGAGAAGAAAATATAGGAGCTCTGTGTGATGCCACTAACACACTAGAAGTCCTATGGGTGCTGCTGAGAAGAAAATATAGGAGCTATGTTTGCTGCCACTAACACACTAGAAGTCCTATGGGTGCTGCTGAGAAGAAAATATAGGAGCTCTGTGTGATGCCACTAACACACTAGAAGTCCTATGGGTGCTTCTGAGATGAAAATATAGGAGCTCTGTGTGATGCCACTAACACACTAGAAGTCCTATGGGTGCTTCTGAGATGAAAATATAGGAACTCTGTGTGATGCCGCTAACACACTAGAAGTCCTATGGGTGCTTCTGAGATGAAAATATAGGAGCTCTGTGTGATGCCACTAACACACTAGAAGTCCTATGGGTGCTGCTGAGAAGAAAATATAGGAGCTATGTTTGCTGCCACTAACACACTAGAAGTCCTATGGGTGCTGCTGAGAAGAAAATATAGGAGCTCTGTGTGATGCCACTAACACACTAGAAGTCCTATGGGTGCTTCTGAGAAGAAAATATAGGAGCTCTGTGTGATGCCACTAACACACTAGAAGTCCTATGGGTGCTGCTGAGAAGAAAATATAGGAGCTCTGTGTGATGCCACTAACACACTAGAAGTCCTATGGGTGCTGCTGAGAAGAAAATATAGGAGCTCTGTGTGATGCCACTAACACACTAGAAGTCCTATGGGTGCTTCTGAGAAGAAAATATAGGAGCTCTGTGTGATGCCACTAACACACTAGAAGTC
This sequence comes from Rana muscosa, assembly GCA_029206835.1. Lineage (NCBI taxonomy): Eukaryota > Metazoa > Chordata > Amphibia > Anura > Ranidae > Rana > Rana muscosa. Next base: position 3,838,052 of record CM055118.1, read on the forward strand.
CTATGGGTGCTGCTGAGAAGAAAATATAGGAGCTCTGTGTGATGCCACTAACACACTAGAAGTCCTATGGGTGCTTCTGAGAAGAAAATATAGGAGCTCTGTGTGATGCCACTAACACACTAGAAGTCCTATGGGTGCTGCTGAGAAGAAAATATAGGAGCTCTGTTTGCTGCCACTAACACACTAGAAGTCCTATGGGTGCTGCTGAGAAGAAAATATAGGAGCTCTGTGTGATGCCACTAACACACTAGAAGTCCTATGGGTGCTTCTGAGATGAAAATATAGGAGCTCTGTGTGATGCCACTAACACACTAGAAGTCCTATGGGTGCTTCTGAGATGAAAATATAGGAGCTCTGTTTGCTGCCACTAACACACTAGAAGTCCTATAGGTGCTGCTGAGAAGAAAATATAGGAGCTCTGTGTGATGCCACTAACACACTAGAAGTCCTATGGGTGCTTCTGAGAAGAAAATATAGGAGCTCTGTGTGATGCCACTAACACACTAGAAGTCCTATGGGTGCTTCTGAGATGAAAATATAGGAACTCTGTGTGATGCCACTAACACACTAGAAGTCCTATGGGTGCTTCTGAGATGAAAATATAGGAACTCTGTGTGATGCCACTAACACACTAGAAGTCCTATGGGTGCTGCTGAGAAGAAAATATAGGAGCTCTGTGTGATGCCACTAACACACTAGAAGTCCTATGGGTGCTTCTGAGAAGAAAATATAGGAGCTCTGTGTGATGCCACTAACACACTAGAAGTCCTATGGGTGCTGCTGAGAAGAAAATATAGGAGCTCTGTGTGATGCCACTAACACACTAGAAGTCCTATGGGTGCTTCTGAGATGAAAATATAGGAGCTCTGTGTGATGCCACTAACACACTAGAAGTCCTATGGGTGCTGCTGAGAAGAAAATATAGGAGCTCTGTTTGCTGCCACTAACACACTAGAAGTCCTATGGGTGCTGCTGAGAAGAAAATATAGGAGCTCTGTGTGATGCCACTAACACACTAGAAGTCCTATGGGTGCTTCTGAGATGAAAATATAGGAGCTCTGTTTGCTGCCACTAACACACTAGAAGTCCTATGGGTGCTGCTGAGAAGAAAATATAGGAGCTCTGTGTGATGCCACTAACACACTAGAAGTCCTATGGGTGCTTCTGAGAAGAAAATATAGGAGCTCTGTGTGATGCCACTAACACACTAGAAGTCCTATGGGTGCTTCTGAGATGAAAATATAGGAGCTCTGTGTGAAGCCACTAACACACTAGAAGTCCTATGGGTGCTGCTGAGAAGAAAATATAGGAGCTCTGTTTGCTGCCACTAACACACTAGAAGTCCTATGGGTGCTGTTGGGGTGCAATGCTGTGCTAACAGCACTGCGGTTGGTACTACTGCAATACTGTACTAACAGTAAGCACGCACCAGACTAATCCCCAGCAGCAGCTAATAACACACTAACTGTGCAATCAGCAACAATGAACGATCAATGACTAAGGTAGCAATGGTTTAGCAAAGAAATAGCCAATGGTTTAGCAAAGAAGAGCAAATCTTTCAGTATCAAGCAAAGACAGAATCAGCAGACTGATCTCTCCTAAAGCCGGAACTCATGTGACCGGGGCCGACGGCGTGGCGGCCTTTTAAATGGTGGGGCGTGTACTAAAGCCCCTGAGCTGTAATTGGCTACAGGCGTCCTGCCTGTAGCCAATTATTGCTCTCCGAGTTTCGGGCGCTGTGATTGGCCAAGCATGCAGGGTCACAGTGCATGCTTGGCCAATCATCAGCCAGCAATGCACTGCGCCGGCCGCGCCGGCCGCAATGCATTGCGGGGCCGCTCGCATCACACGAATGTGATGCGAACGGCCCAAATAGTTCTGGGCTCGCCGAGCGAGCGAACACCCGGTGCTCGATTCGAACGTGGGTTCGAATCGAGCACCGGGCCCATCCCTATACTGGAGGTGGCAGAAAGCTAGCATCGTCATGATTGAGGAGGAATAGGATAGGCAGCATTGGCAGTCTTTAAAAGATCCCAGAGCCATAGCAAATTCAACCAGTTACATCAGCATCAGGTGCTTGATAGCTGCTGATCCAGGACTCTTGATCCATTGCAAACCCTCAAGCAGCACTGAATGTGCATTCAGAAAGCACGCTAGATGCAGGACAGGCCAGTAGCTCAATTGCATATTGAGCAAGTTCTGGCCATTGTTCCTCAAAACCCAGTAACCCAGTGGATGCTCTGTTTGAAAGGTCTCCAAGTCTGCTATCGCCCCTGCACCATATAATACAGATGCTGACCATGGTTGCTGAAACCTATTAGACCTTGGCGCTGTGGACTGAAAAATTGTTTAAAGACATTGGTCAGCTGGCCACCTTCTCCACCACTCTTCCTCTGACTGAAGCCTCAGAAACACGTTGTCCAGCACCAGGAAATGTAAACCTTCCAGGGTCTGGAAATGCATTACACAAACTTTTCTTCAAGGCCTCCTGAAGATGTTTTTATCCTCTGCTCCCTATGCGAAGGCAGGATCAGTTCTGCAACCTTACCCTTGTAACGTGGATCAAAAAGGGTTTCCAGCCAGTAATGATCCCTCTCCTTGATACTACGAATCCTAGGGTCCTTTCGCAGGCTTTGCAAAATCAGGGAGGCTGTGCAGCCTAAGTTTGAATTGGCATTCGAATCTGAGTCCTCTGGGTCACTAAGGATCACATTATTCGTAACTACCTCCTCCCAGCCACGTGCAACTCCTTGGGTTTCTGGGGACTGAAAACCATCCGTTGAAGACTGCTGCGTGTTATCCTCGACATCCATGAAGACACAATCCTCCTCCTCTTCTTCCTGTATGTTTGACAGACCTGCAGGAATGCTATCTGGATAAAGGGGGCCTTGAGAGGAAAGGAAGTTCTCCTCTTCCTCTGGCTGTTCTGCCTCAAGTGCCCTGTCCATGATACAACGAAGCGTGTGCTCCAGCAGGCAGACTAGAGGGACAGTGTCACTAATGCATGCATTGTCGCTGGTCACCATCCTTGTAGCCTCCTCAAATGGTGACAGGACAGTGCATGCATCCTTGATTAGTAGCCACTGGCGTGGCAAAAAGAAGCCAAACTCCTCTGACCCTGTCCTGGTGCCATACTCGCACAGGTACTCATTGATGGCCCTCTGCTGTGTGTGCAGCCGCTGCACCATTGCTAACGTTGATTTTTGAAGGGCAGGAATGAGCAAAACAAGATGGACACCAAATCCCAGTGATTAGTTAATTTAAAAAGATGGGCTTGAGGTCACATACCTCGGGATTTTTTGAAGGTGTCAAATAATGGCATATAGATTGAAAAACCAAAAGTAATCCAATGACAATAGATAAATGTAAAAATCAATATTTATTATATTAATAGAAAGGAAAATGCAATTTTCCTAAAAGTTCATCATATATAACATTTAGAACTGAGTACATTTAACAACCGTTGAACTCGACATGTTTCGCTCGAAGTTGGAGCTTCTTCATGAGTAAACCACAGTATAGTAGTACACTAGAATGAAATACACAAAATGAACAAAGGAACATCCATGAACTGCATTATACAATACATATATTGGAATATCCCCAAACGAATATAGAGTGACAACAAAATGCAAATTTTAATTGTCACTATTTCAAAGTAGTTATTGATATATACGTCCAATATCGTTAGATCATATAGAATCAGGAAAACATAAATCTAATGAAAATAATTACATAGTATACTGAAATAACAAAATAACAGTAAACGATGTGGTCAACTAAAGCACCTACCAATAAAATGTTGGAAATAAGGGAGGTATTTTGGCAATTTAAGACCGAAATCTCAGACTGCCCTAAAGCTCCACCTGCGGAGAGGGATGGTCACAGAGGTATTCCATCTAATTGAAAATACAGCCTCACAAATGTTGTTTGTAGAGAGGCGGTGAAATCAATATTGATAATGATCCTGCCAGAAAATCATAAGGAGAAATTACTAAATTGGGACCTGTAGATGAGTAGAAATTAATTGAAAATAATATGCAGATAATATGCAATGGGTGAATTCCAAATTGGATTCACAAAATATAAATAAAATATACAAGTAAAAATACCTGATTGGTTGAATCATTGATTTTAGTAGAATATAAATAACAATACTGGATCTTGCTGTTGGAAACCGCAGCAATATCATGCAAATTTGTAGAAAGATCCTGTGCATTGAAATAGAATGATAATAGTGATGGATATCATAGTGTCAAAAAGGACCAAAGTACATATCCATCTAACAGCCAGAAAGAGTATAAGGAAAAACATACCTTCTAAAAGTAGTGGAGTACTTGATTCAAGCCGCTGAAGTAGCGGCATTCATACCAAATAAGAACCGACGGATTGCCAAACAGTCTCACAATCCCTCCGCACAAGGGAAATGACAGAGTAGTATGGCAAAATCCCGCCAATTTATACTCATCCCAGCGCGGCAAACGTCTGATGTCATTGCCGTGCGGCGGACGCATAAAGTGGGGGCAGTGTCTGGCAGCTGGACGCTGAAGGCTTGATTGTATTGGGCCGGATGAAGCTAGAACGGCCATTTTGGAAATTCCCGGATCCCTCAACATGTAATGGACATGGAGGGGAAAGACGTAGTTGGAAAACGTGATTGCCATGGAATTCAAAGAAAATGCAATGGAGTCAAAATTATGGTAGTTAAGACGGCCCAAAGCATGACAGGTGCCAATTTGGTTAACCCCTACTGGGCTGACAAAACCTAAACCAATGATAAAAGATAGAGAAATGCCTGCCCCTCGCGTCCATACAGACCCAAATAGGATTATCTCTGAATCTAAAGGCTGGAAAACAATTATTTTAAACATAAATAAATCTAAAACTGAATTTTGAATACCTTAGTTAACACCATCAATAAAGACCAAAATTGGAACCGCAGAGTTGATTAGAATCAAACCAAAATTGGTATCATAACAAGAAAATATTTTCAAGTGAAATTGGTCTCGGTGCAATCTCAGATGACCACATCAATTAGAACCTCCTAAACACATTGAGAATGTATACCAAGTGAATTAAATAAATAAATAGAAAGGTGGTGGTGTAGGCTCCAAAGCCTACTGGAACCAACCTCCTCTCCACACGTAATACACATATTTTAAAAATATATATAGTGAATCAGCGAAGCAATAAAAAAAAAAAAAAAAAAAAAAAAAAAAAGGGAAAAACGAAAAGTGACGATTATAAAAAAGGTTTGAAGCTTATAGCGTCATTCAAGCCTGGATGTTGAAGAGAATCCAGGTTTGAAATCCATTTTGTTTCGCGTTGTAAAAGAATTTTGTCATAGTCACCACCCCGAGGATTGGGTGGAACATGTTCAAGTGCAAAAAAATGCATAGCAGAATCATCAAAATCATGGAACAATCCCATATGTCTGCTTATTGGTGTTTCCATTCTCTTTTTGAGAACTAAGGAGACGTGGTCCCTTATACGGTGGAAAAAGGGGCGTTTGGTTTTGCCTATGTAATAGGCTTTGCAAGTACATGTCATGATATATACTATACCTATACTCTGACAATTGACCAAAAATTTGGGTTTGTACATAATGCCATTTGGTAGCAAAATGCTCCGAGAAGCATATAAGTATCGACAGTACCCACATTTGTGACAAGGTTTTGTTCCTGTGTTTTGAAGTAGAGATTTGGCATTGGGATTATAATGACTGTGGACCAATAGGTCTTTTAACGATTTTGATCGTCTAAAAGTAATTTCGGGGTGATCCCTTAGATGTTTAGAGACCGAAGGATCCCCAGCCAAAAGATACCAATGCTTTTGAAGAATATTCCTCATTTGCTGATGCTGACCAGAGTATCTGGTTATGAGACGCACCCCTTGATTGGATCTAATTTTCGGGGGGTGATGAATTAAGGACAGTCGTTTCTGACCTTTTGCCCTATGGTAGGCCTTTCTAAGGCATTTACCACTATAGCCTCGTCTTGAAAGGCGAGTACGCAAGGCGTCGGCTTCTACCTCAAAAGGTAGATTCCTCGCTACAATTCCTACGTAGGCGAAGATATTGCCCATAAGGTATGCTGGTGACCAATGGGGCTGGGTGAGAACTGCTGGCATGCAAAAGCGCATTACCAGACGAGGGTTTGCGGTATAAGGTTGTGCCTAGTAGGCCGTCTGAATCAACAGTAATTTTAATATCAAGGAATGGTAAACTTTCTTGGCTACTCTCCATGGTGAAATTAAGATTGTAATTATTAGGTGTCAATTTTTCAAAGAACAGGGAGAGGTCCTCCTTGTTTCCCATCCATATGAAAAAGACATCGTCTATAAAACGTCACCATAACGGTATGTAGTCAGCAAATTGTTGCATGTGATCCTGAAAAAATAAATTATGCTCCCACCCCCCCAGGTACAGGTTAGCGTAGCTTGGGGCACACTTGGTCCCCATAGCCACTCCCTGCACCTGGAGGTAGTGGGATCCCAAAAAAAGAAAAATATTGTTGGCCAAAATGAAATGCAACAAATCCAAGGCAAACTGATCATGAGCAGTCAAGACTGTGGTGCCACCCGACAGGAATCCCCCCACAACCTCCACACCCAACTGGTGGGGGATGGAATTGTAGAGGGCCTCCACATCAAGGGCCACAAGCCACGCCCCCTTGGGGACCATAAGGCCATCCAATGCTCTTAAAAGGTCACTTGTATCCTGTAGATGAGATTCCAAGCCCTCTACAATGGGTCTTAAGAGATCATCCACAAATTGACTGGCTGTTTCAGTGAGACAGCCATTTCCAGATACAATGGGTCGACCTGGTGGATTGTGGATGCTTTTATGGATTTTGGGGAGGGCATATAGAGTGGGAGTACGTGGAAAAGTAACATTCAGAAACTCCCAAGTGGATTTCTGAATGGTTCCCAATTGATAAGCTTTACCTATTAGCTGTCGAAATTTTACGGTGGTATAATTTACATGACTCTCTGGAATTTTTCGATACCAGTCGTGATTGCTTAGGAGTCTAAAGACCATACTTTCGTATTGATCCTTGTCCATGACTACTAAGTTCCCCCCTTTGTCGGAGGGTTTAATTACCACATCCTGATTGGATTGTAGAGATGTTATAGCTAGGATTTGTGCAGGTGTTAAATTCGATTTTTTATCTTGCTTCCACTTGGTTTTTCTTATCTCCGCCGTTACTTGATTAGTAAATGCCCAGATACTGGGATTACCTTGTAGGGCGGGGAAGTTCCTAGATTTAGGCTTATAGTTACCAAAAACGGGAATGGAGCCCATGGACACTTCAGTTGTTGCCACACCCAAGGCAGAGGGGGGGGTGGAAACATGAACAATTCCCTGTAAATTGTCTGCTTCCCTAATTTCATCCTCATCAAAGTGTCCGGGAATTTCCAAAATGGCCGTTCTAGCTTCATCCGGCCCAATACAATCAAGCCTTCAGCGTCCAGCTGCCAGACACTGCCCCCACTTTATGCGTCCGCCGCACGGCAATGACATCAGACGTTTGCCGCGCTGGGATGAGTATAAATTGGCGGGATTTTGCCATACTACTCTGTCATTTCCCTTGTGCGGAGGGATTGTGAGACTGTTTGGCAATCCGTCGGTTCTTATTTGGCATGAATGCCACTACTTCAGCGGCTTGAATCAAGTACTCCACTACTTTTAGAAGGTATGTTTTTCCTTATACACTTTCTGGCTGTTAGATGGATATGTACTTTGGTCCTTTTTGACACTATGATATCCATCACTATTATCATTCTATTTCAATGCACAGGATCTTTCTACAAATTTGCATGATATTGCTGCGGTTTCCAACAGCAAGATTCAGTATTGTTATTTATATTCTACTAAAATCAATGATTCAACCAATCAGGTATTTTTACTTGTATATTTTATTTATTTTTTGTGAATCCAATTTGTAATTCACCCATTGCATATTATCTGCATATTATTTTCAATTAATTTCTACTCATCTACAGGTCCCAATTTAGTAATTTCTCCTTATGATTTTCTGGCAGGATCATTATCCATATTGATTTCACCGCCTCTCTACAAACAACATTTGTGAGGCTGTATTTTCAATAAGATGGAATACCTCTGTGACCATCCCTCTCCGCAGGTGGAGCTTTAGGGCAGTCTGAGATTTCGGTCTTAAATTGCCAAAATACCTCCCTTATTTCCAACATTTTATTGGTAGGTGCTTTAGTTGACCACATCGTTTACTGTTATTTTGTTATTTCAGTATACTATGTAATTATTTTCATTAGATTTATGTTTTCCTGATTCTATATGATCTAACGATATTGGACATATATATCAATAACTACTTTGAAATAGTGACAATTAAAATTTGCATTTTGTTGTCACTCTATATTCGTTTGGGGATATTCCAATATATGTATTGTATAATGCAGTTCATGGATGTTCCTTTGTTCATTTTGTGTATTTCATTCTAGTGTACTACTATACCGTGGTTTACTCTTGAAGAAGCTCCAACTTCGAGGGAAACATGTCGAGTTCAACGGTTGTTAAATGTACTCAGTTCTAAATGTTATATATGATGAACTTTTAGGAAAATTGCATTTTCCTTTCTATTAATATAATAAATATTGATTTTTACATTTATCTATTGTCATTGGATTACTTTTGGTTTTTCAATCTATATGCCATTATTTGACACCTTCAAAAAATCCCGAGGTATGTGACCTCAAGCCCATCTTTTTAAATTGCTAACGTTGAGTTCCACCTGGTGGGCATGTCACAAATGAGGCGGTTGGTGGGCAGGTTGAATTCCCTTTGAATGTCAGCCAGCCGAGCACTGGCATTGTATGACCGGTGGAAATGACCACAGGCTTTTCTGGCCTGCCTCAGGAGATCTTGTAAGCCTGGGTGCCTGGTCAAGAAACGCTGCACCACCAAATTCAGGACGTGTGCCAAACATAGAACATGAATCAAGTGTCCCCGTCAGAGGGCGGAGAGAAGGTTGGTGCCATTGTCGCATACAACCATTCCTGGCTGAAGCTGGCAACCACCTCTGAGCCTGCCCCTGCAAAGCTGACAGAATCTCTTCCCCAGTGTGGCTCCTGTCCCCTAGGCAGACCAACTCTGGCATCTTTTTGCCTGACTGCTTGCGTAGCCCCTTGAGTGCTTAGGGAGCACTGTTTGTTCAGAGGACAATTCTGCAGAAGAGGCCATAGGGGAGGAAGAAGAAGAGGAGGGAGGGGAGCATACAGACGTTGTGGCAGAATTACCACTAGCTTTTTGGAGGCGTGGTGGTGGAGCAAGCTCCAACACTGAACCCTGTCCTGCATCCTTCCCAGCTACCAGCAGAGTTACCCAGTGCACCATGAAGGAAAGGTAAGTGTTACTGCCCATGCCTGCTGGACCATGAGTCAGTGGTAATATGAACCTTACTGCTTACCCAAAACATTGCCTTCCACATGGCGGTAGAGAGACGGAATGGCCTTACGGGAAAAGAAATGGCGTTTTGGAACCTGCCACTGTCTGTTCACCAATGCCAGAAGTCTGCCAAGCAAAATAGGTGAGTTGGAAGCTCTGGTGCATGAGGAGAGCTATGATGTAATTGGTATTGCTGAAACTTGGCTTCATTCCTCACATGACTGGGCTATTAATATTCCTGGCTATGCACTCTTTCGGAAAGACAGGGTAAAAAGGAAGGGTGGAGGGGTCTGTCTCTATGTGAGAAGTGATCTCAAAGCGAGTGTGAAAGAGGACCTGGTGGATGGAGAGTGTGATGAGTCTGAAGCATTATGGGTGGAACTGCATACAGATGTGCGTAGTTCAAAGCTAATCATTGGAGTTTGTTATAGACCACCCAATGTTAATGAGGAGTTAGAGACTCAGCTCCTTGCACAAATGGAAAGGGCTGCAAGGGCTGGGACGGTGATAATAATGGGGGATTTTAACTACCCAGAAATTGACTGGAGTAATGGAACTGCTGGGACAGTTAAAGGGCAAAAATTTATAAACCTATTGCAGGACAATTTTATGGTCCAGTTTATTGAGGCCCCAACTAGGAATGATGCTCTGTTGGACCTGGTAATCTCAAACCATGCAGAGCGTATTACTAATGTTCAGATAAAGGAACACCTGGGTAGCAGTGACCATAACATGATTTCATTTGATGTTAGTTGTAAGCAAAAATCACATACAGGAAAGATAAAAACACTTAATTTCAAGAGAGCAAATTTTCCAAGGATGAGCGCTGCTCTCCAGGACTTAGACTGGGAAGGAATATTGGCATCAATGGGCACGGAACAGAAATGGGAATTCTTCAAAAAGACTGTTTGTGAACTCACTGCAAAGTATATTCCCATGGGCAATAAGTTTAAAAGGCTAAAAATAAAACCTATGTGGCTCACTGCCAAAGTTAAAAAAGCTATAAACTATAAGAAAAGAGCTTTTAAAAAATATAAAAATGAGGGAACACTAGTGTCATTTAAATGTTACAAAGAATATAACAGGATATGTAAAAAGGAAATCAAAGATGCAAAAATTCAAAATGAACGACAGATTGCAAAAGATAGTAGGACAAACCCCAAAAAATTCTTCAAATATATTAATAGTAAAAAGGTCAAGTCTGAGCATGTAGGCCCTTTACAAAATAATCTAGAGTGGGTGACTGGGGACAAAGAGAAGGCTAATTTATTAAATACTTTCTTCAGTTCTGTGTATACAAAGGAGCATGGGGGAGCTCATGTCCAAAATGGGGGTGGTAGTGACACAGCCTCAAATCCACAATGGCTCAAAAGTGATATGGTCCAGAAATATTTAGATGGAATAAAGGTGGATAAAGCACCTGGACCAGATGGCATACACCCACGGATCCTAAAAGAATTGAGCTCTGTAATTTCAAAGCCATTGTATTTAATTTTTAGGGACTCATTAATGACAGGAATAGTACCACTGGATTGGCGCAGGGCCAATGTGGTGCCTATATTTAAAAAGGGAATTAAGTCTTTACCAAGTAACTATAGACCTGTTAGTTTAACTTCTATAGTTGGGAAAATACTGGAGAGATTAATAAAAGACCACATGGATGAGTTCTTGCTGGAAAAAAACTATTTAAGCAACAGACAGCATGGATTCATGAAAGACAGAAGTTGTCAAACAAACCTGATTTCTTTTTATGAAGAGGTAAGTAAGACCTTGGACAAAGGGGTGAATGTGGACGTGGTATACTTGGATTTTGCAAAAGCGTTCGATACAGTTCCCCACACATGGCGCATGTGCAAGGTAAAGTCTACAGGATTGGAAATATCAGTTTGTAAATGGATAGAAAACTGGCTAAAAGACAGAATTCAGAGAGTAGTGGTTAATGATTCTTACTCTGAATGGTCCAAGGTTATCAGTGGTGTGGTCAAGGTTCAGTGCTGGGACCCTTACTTTTTAATATGTTTATAAATGATATTGGGTCTGAGATCAAAAGTAACATTTCTGTCTTTGCAGATGACACCAAGCTATGCAGTGGAATAACGTCCTTACAGGATGTCGCCAATTTACAAGCCGACCTCAATGCTCTGTCTAATTGGGCGACTATGTGGCAGATGAGGTTTATGTTGATAAATGTAAAGTTATGCACTTGGGGGCTAAGAATATGAATGCATCATACATACTAGGGGGAGTACAACTGGGGGGATCCGTAGTGGAGAAGGATCTGGGGGTTTTGGTAGATCATAAGCTCAATAATGGCATGCAATGCCAAGCTGCGGTTTCCAAAGCGAGCAAAGTCCTTTCTTGTATTAAGAGAGGTATGGTCTCCAGAGAGAGAGATATCATTTTGCCCCTGCTCAAATCATTAGTAAGACCTCATCTGGAATATGCAGTTCAGTTTTGGGCCCCAGTTCTCAAAAAGGATATTGGGGAACTGGAGAAAGTGCAGAGAAGGGCAACCAAACTGATAAGAGGCATGGAGGAGCTCAGCTATGAGGAGAGATTAGAGGAACTGAATTTATTCTCTCTTGAGAAGAGGAGATTAAGGGGGGATATGATCAACATGTACAAATATATAAGGGGTCCATATAGTGAACTTGGTGTTCAGTTATTCACTTTAAGATCAACACAAAGGACAAGGGGGCACTCTTTGCGTCTAGAGGAAAAGAGATTTCACCTCCAAATACGGAAAGGTTTTTTCACAGTAAGAGCTGTGAAAATGTGGAATAGACTCCCTGCAGAGGTGGTTCTGGCCAGCTCAGTAGATTGCTTTAAGAAGGGCCTGGATTCTTTCTTAAAGCGGAGCTCCGCCGGAAAAAAAAATATTAAAAGCCAGCAGCTACAGCTAGAGCAGCTGCTGGCTTTTAATATATGGACACTTACCTGTCCTGGAGTCCAGCGACGTCCGCAGCAGAGGACGAGCGACCGCTCGTCGCTCTGCTGCTCCCTCCGCCATCCTCGCTGAGGGAACCAGGAAGTGAAGCCCTGCGGCTTCATGCCCGGTTCCCTACGGCGCATGCGCGAGTCGCGCTGCGCCGTTCTGATTGGTGCTCCTGTGTTCTGGGAGTGTCTCCCAGAACACCAAGGGAAGTCTGCGGGAAGTGACGTAACTCCCGCAGATTCCCGGAGAGAGGACTCCCGGATGTGGGTGAAAATACCTGTCTTAGACAGGTATCTTCACCCCCCTCCCCCCTGAAAGGTGTCAATTGTGACACCGGAGGGGGGGAGGAATCCGATCCGCAGAAGTGAAAAATTAGGGTGGAGCTCCACTTTAAATGTACAGAATATAACTGGGTACTAACATTTATAGGTAAAGTTGATCCGGGGAATATCCGATTGCCTCTCGGGGGATCAGGAAGGAATTTTTCCCCTGCTGTAGCAAATTGGATCATGCTCTTCTGGGTTTTTTTTGCCTTCCTCTGGATCAACTGTGGGTATAGAATTGGGTATATGGGATTGTACGATATATTATTATTATTTTTTTTTTTATGGTTGAACTGGATGGACTTGTGTCTTTTTTCAACCTGACTAACTATGTAACTATGTAACTGTGGTACAGCACATTCCACAAATTCACGAAAGGGGGCTGAGACTACCAGCTGAAAAGGCAGCAGTTGCAGTGCTACCAATTTGGCCAAGCTAGCATTTAGATGCTGAGCATGTGGATGGCTGGGACAGAATTTCTTTTTACGGTTAAGCAACTGGGGTAGGGAAATTTGCCTGCTAAATTCAACTGGTGGTGTACTGCTAGCAGATTGGATGCAAATACTTGTGACACCTATTTCTATACCTTCATTCCTCTCAGTGCAGGTTTTTGAGAGGACTGGAGGTATATAGTAGGGTTTGAGATCCCAGATGAGGAGCAAGGAGAAGTCCGCCTTTTTTTATGATGTGGGTCTTTCAGGTGCTGCTGCCAACGGACTGCATGGCAGGTCATCATATGTCTAGTCAAGCATGTTGTGCTCAAGCGGCTGCTGTTCTGGCCATGCTTGATCCGCTTCAGACATAGGTTGCAAACAGGTGCGATCTGCTGCACACGTGTCGAAAAAGGCCCACACCAAGGAACTTTTAAAAGTCAGCGGGGAGTCAGCAGTGCCATGCACCTGCGGAGCTCTGCGGTGTGATGCAATAGGGTGGCTGCCCTTGGAGTTGTACCTCCTCCTCCTCCTCACTTTCCTCATCTCTTCTTTCGGCACCCAAGTACAGACAGTGACCTCATCATTCCGTCCCTCCTCGTCACTGAAGCAAACTTGGCAGTATGCTTCAGCTTGGGGAACATGACTGCCAGTTTCTTGTCCTTCTGTGGCACCCCCTCTCTCTAGGCTCACTTTACTCCCTTCCTCAACCAGGGAACCAACATTGGAGCCTTCAAATTGCTAAGCATCCTCCAGCATCATGTAACCGACACTGATCTAATAATTCTGGGGACTCCTCTGTGCATTATGGTTGGGCTACTGAGTAACTGTGGACAAGGAGCTGGTGGAATAGGCTGCTTTGGAACTACTATGAGCCCGGGTGACAAAGGATGAGGACAGCTTTGTTATCCACTCTACCAACTCTTCTGCATGTTGTGGCTCAATAACATGGCCAGCAGCAGAAAAAAAGGACAAGCGTGCCCCACGGCCACCTGCAAAGGATGCACCATGTCCACGACCAGCACTGTTGACTGAAGACACAGAGCCTGCTTGCCCTCTTTTAATGGCCTGTGAGCGTCCGCCTCTCCTTGGTGGCCTTCCGGACATGATGGGGATTTTTTATTCTCACAGCACACTACACTGTATTATATACTGTGTACACCGCCTGAAGTGTATTAGAAACTGTACACACTGTATTATATACTATGTACACCGCCTGAAGTGTATTAGAAACTGTATACCACTGAATGCACTGTATATATAGGCTACACTGAATGCAGAGTATAAGTATATATATATATATATATATATATATATATATATACACACACACACATACATACACGCACACACACACTAGACTATATATGAATAAGCATTTACAGTGTAAACTAAAGTAAATAGCAGCGCTAAACGGTAAATAAACCCAGTGACAGGTGATCGTGATAAACACCAATACAAAAATAAACAACTAATAGTAAAGTTTGTGCAAAAATAGTCCACAAATGAGACTGGATTGTCTCAAACAAGGAAAGCTGAATATATCCTGATGTGAAATCTTCAAAACTTTCACCACACCGTGTGCACTCAGTGTTTCCTTTCTCCTTTGGTTAAAAACTCACCAAATGAGAGAAGTGGGCATTAATTAGTGCCCACAGCATGGGATTGTGGCGGTCAAAAGAAGAAGAAAAAATTTTTTGTAGCAATATGGCGCACTCGTTGGTGCTGTGGCTCTTGGCCTCCTTTTTGGGTTTCCAGCAAAGCCACAAAAAACATTGTTTTGTTAGAGCTGTTCCCCATAGTAGTGGCTTTTTGAGTTGTGGGGTGAATTTTTTGCTAACAAACGGATTTTAGTTCATTCAGATAACAAAGGAGTGCTTTTTGCATTGAACTGTCTTTCTTCTAAATCTGTGTGTGTAATAAAACTTCTGCGCTATTTTGTCCTATTATGCTTAAAATTAAATATTTGGGTTAAAGCAAAGTATAATCCTGGTAAACATAATGTGGTAGCTGATGCATTATCACATTTCCAGATGGCTCGTTTCAGGCAGCTTTTTCCCGAAGCGGACCTAGTTGGTTACACTTGCCCGAGTCATCTGTGGGATCTAAATTAAACCCCTGTTTTTTCGGCTATTCAGTATTCTATTGCTCCTAGAAGATGGACCGAATATTCGGTCGCATGGAAAAAATGGCTCTTGTTTAATAGAGAAATGGGTTTCTCTGGTTTTTCACCCACAGAACAAACAGTATTAGCCTTTCTTTGTTCACTCATGCAGAATTTTTTTTCTTTTAATCATATTAATAAGAGTTTGGCAGGAATTTCCTTTTTCTTAAAACTTCATAAATTGCCAATTTGTATAGTTTTTTTCTCCGTCCGCCAACCGCTTAAAGGATATAAGAGACAAACTTTTACACCGGATATGCGTAGACCCATTTCTTTAGATCTCTTACAAAAAATGTGTTTAACAACTCCCATGGTATGCCGTTCAGAATACGAAGCGTTGTTACTTCATTCAGCTTTTGTTCTAATTTTCTTTGCGACGCTTCCTATCTCTGAGATGGTTCAGAATAATAAAAAAGGTGATTCAGGTTTAAAGTTTGATGAGGTTTTAATTTCACAAGGTAAGGTACAGGTTTTTATCAGCATAAATAAGACGGACATTACTGGTAAAGGGAATTGGCTCACTTTACATGCTTGTGTTGACTCCATTATTTGTCCTTATGAGGTGCTTTCCAAATATCTTTCTGTTAGGCCTTCATGTTCGGGTAATTTTTTGGTCCATTTAGATTATTCCCCCCTTACTAAATTTAATTGTTAGCTTTATTACAGCGCTTTTTATCTCATTTAGGTCTTTTTCATCTTAAATTTTCTTCACACTCATTCCGCATTGAAGCCGCCACAGAAGCAGCTAGATTGGGCCTCAATGATGCAGTTATTATGTGGTTAGGGAGGTGGGATTCCAAGAGGTTTAATCTTTATGTTTGTCTTAATTTATCTCTTTGTTTTCTTAGGTTTAAAGTCTTAAATTTGGATTATTGGACATTCGTTTGTTCATTGGGCTCACAAAAGGGCATGCCAACGCTGTTATACTTCCAACTTATCTTTATCTCCTGATTCTTTTCAAGTTCTTTGGAGGGGCATTCGTGGGCTTCAATGGACTAATCTTTTCTTTCACCTTTCCAAGTTGGCTCAGCTTTGACCCTCTCCAGCTATATTAATAGTTCATTTAGGTGGCAATGATGTAGCTAAACAAACAACATTGGATTTGATCTTTATGATAAAACGAGATTTACATTGCCTACAACTTTCCTTTCCTGGTACTCTAGTGATTTTTCCAGAGATGGTTCCGCATCTTGTTTGGTTATCTTCTTCAGAGAAAAAACCTTTGGAAAAGATTAGGAGTCGTGTGAACCATTCTATCGAAAAATTCATGCCTCTATTGGCTAGCTTCTCTTTCCGGCATGTAGATTTGGAAGGAGGTTTTTCCGGCCTTCATAGACAAGACGGAGTTCACTTGTCTGATGTAGGCTTGGATATTTTTAAACTGGGTCTCCAAAATATTATAGAAATGGCCGTGGTTGTGTGGTAGGACGTTTTTGTTTTGTTAACAAAACTGGCTGGTGGGGGACTTTTGCTGAATGTTTTTTATTTATGGTACTCGCTCGAGTTCTATGACTAAGCAAGATATTGATAGATATTTTAAAGTTTTTTAAAAGTTTTATTTATTGATGAATTTATTAAAGATAAAGATTAATACAGTTTATGTTTATATACCAATAAATGTGCCGTGGCCATTTTAATACCATTTAAGAAATGTGTGTGTTTGGATTATTTTCTTTACATAGTAGTTCTTTTGTACAGCCTACATTCCCATGAGAGAAGTGGGCATTAATTAGTGCAAAAAAGAAAAAAGTTGCGTTACTGGGTGAGTAAAGTGTAATCGTGGCTGCCAGCATCAGCAAATAGACATATTGCAAAAATAAAAAATGTGAAATATACTGCGCTGTCTATGTGTAGATCTATTTCCACATATTTAAACGTGAATACAATCAAAAAATCAAAAAATGCTGCAACTTAAAAGTGAGACACACACAATAAAACAATACTAGAAAAAACAAAGCTGCGCAACACTAAATTGAATACCAAAAATGAATGAACATAAAATGTAACAATAATTGACTCTAATGAAAATGTTTTTCAACAACAAATAAATTAAGATAAAATAAAATAAATAAAATAAATTGAATGAAAGTCCCAACTAATATCAGACAGTCAATTGAAGACTGAATATTAGAAGCTGGAAAAAGAAAGCTCAGTCCTGTGGATAATTATTGAGATAAAAAGAGCTGAAGATCATGTAAGCAAGAACAGCAGACAGGGGTCTTCTCACTCCACCACTGGTGACTTCAAACGCAATATACACCCTTGAAATAGTGCCAGGTATTCAATAGACAAAGATTCCACCACCACTAGTAATCACTGCCGCTTACCAGAGCAAAAGATCTGTGCACAGATCAATGTCAACAGATGGCTATTTCCCTGCCGGGGTCTCTGTAATACTGTTTTTCAGGATTCCACGCCACTTCTCTCCAAATATCACCATTGACAGGATGTAAAAGGAAACAAAGCCACCATAGCGTGAATCCGATTTAACTTTGTTTAATAGATAAAAGAATGCACTTACATATATGTCACGAATAACAAGTGTGTGGTAAAAAATAAACAGGCCGGCTATACAAGCCCTCTCGCTCCGGGACTCGTTCTGGATGTCGGTGACGTCAGCACGTCGCTCCTCCCTATGCCGTTTCGTCACAACTGACGTCGTCCTGGGGCACAGGCGACGTGCTGACCCACCGCATTATATATTCATATACACAATGGGAACGCCCAGATCTGATCCTCCAGCGTCCCCGCCTTGCAAATCGCCATTTTGGACCAGGGCAAACAATGCCCATACCTATATTAATAGACATATTCGTGTTCCAAAAACCTGGCTATGCAGATTAAATCCCAAAAAAAGAGAGAGAAGATATATCTATTCAAATACTCGGACTATTTAGAAGAGGAAAATCCAGGATACTATTCCTATGCATGGCTGGCTGGTGGTGCCGCGCACAGCAAAGGCGAATCATAACCTGGATATCGCCTGTATTTAAAAAGAAGCTATACTACTTCTGCTCTAAAAATGACATAGGGCATAACTGCGCGCTATATTCACACAGTCATGCTCCATTCATAATTTTAAAATAATTCATTTTAAAATGTAATTGTTATTAGCAAAAAAGGGTTAGCAGAGCCATCTAGTGGCCATTTAGCATATCCCTCCTCAACCAAACAAAATATAAAAATATCTTAGAATTAAAAGTAGATGAGCAAAAATGCACCAAGACCGCAGGATTGCATACCCCCGCAACCATGACAGTTAGCACGGGACATGCAATCCCCGTATCAGGTAACTAGGAAGATGGGGATCTGTTTTAATCAAATTTTCATTCTTAATCTGAATGGATTGTTTTTAACTTCTAGACTCAAAGTTGGGATAATTGGGAAAATAAATACCAAACTGAATCGCTAAATTCAAGAACACTGACCAGGTTCACACAGTAAATAATGTGCAATGCAATGAACTTCTGGAGAATCAAATCTAGTTCACATAAATACAAATTCTCGACATTCTAAAAGGATCCTATGCATTATCTACGAATGCGTTCACGTCTACATCAATATTCAAGCCATATGGGGTATAACAACAAACCCTATAAATCCAGGACATTTCCATCCTGGATATTTCTCTTACTAGGGAACCCTCCCTCCAGTGTGGGCTATACCTGTCAATACCCAAAAAAATGGTACCTGCTGGATTACGATCGTGATGCAAATCATAGTGCCTTGACACGGAGTGGTCTTTAAATCCTCTCTTAATATTTGTGATATGCTGACCCAACCGTACCTGCATGGATCTTTTCCAGCTTCTAATATTCAGTCTTCAATTGACTGTCTGATATTAGTTGGGACTTTCATTCAATTTATTTTATTTATTTTATTTTATCTTAATTTATTTGTTGTTGAAAAACATTTTCATTAGAGTCAATTATTGTTACATTTTATGTTCATTCATTTTTGGTATTCAATTTAGTGTTGCGCAGCTTTGTTATTTCTAGTATTGTTTTATTGTGTGTGTCTCACTTTTAAGTTGCAGCATTTTTAGATTTTTTGATTGTATTCACGTTTAAAATATGTGGAAATAGATCTACACATAGACAGCGCAGTATATTTCAAATTTTTTATGATTCACCATTAGATACACAATATTGCAGCAGTCTGACACTTAACAGTGTTTTTTTACCCATGGTTGATGCATACCTCATTAGTAGAGTGTATTAACATTATTGGGTTTATTTTAATATCACTATATATTTAAAATATTTTCACTGTTTGGTTATCACAATAAGTGAAGACCTAATGGATGTATTTGAATATAGAGCATCTAAGGTGGTCAACACCGATGGTGTATTTAAGACCTACATTGCTGAAGACAGCGATATGGGAGGTCTTTTTGTCCGTTTAAAAAATCTAACCATTTCTGAGATCCACACTCAGTGGGATGTGGCCTTCTTGGAGACATATATCAAATTGAATATGGTGCCAAGGAGTCTACGATGGGAGATATGCCCACAAAAGGGAGAAGTGGATTTGGAGAGTTGGTTTAGGTATTTCAATGAAGCTGGAGTCAATTTCCTACGCTTCTTGGTACAGAGAAAAAATAATAAACTCACCAGACTAGATACAGAAGTTAAATCCCTGAAAGAAAGTCTTTTGCCGCATAAGGAAGGAGAGGAATATAAGGATAGATCAGCCAATCTTTTAAAAGTTTTAGGTAAAGAAGAAAAAGAGCAAAAAATAAAGAAAAGGAAGAAATATAATAGAGATTATGGGGACTATCAAGCTAATAGCGTTTTTGAATGGCAAAAAAAATTAGCTAATGAAGAACGTGATAAGCAGGAATCAAGGATGGAGGCTATAACTCAGGGGGACAATGAGTCTTCATTAATAATTGAACAAATTCAGTATTTGCCAATTAAGGAGGTATCGAGCAAAACACCTAAGAAGTCCCACAACAAATCTGGGAAGAAGGGGAGAAGGGTTTCCTATCAATCCCCATCTAGACCTCAGGGGCCCATTAAAGGAGTCCAATACAATAAAAATAACAATTGGAACCATCAATATGGACCAGGTAGAAATGGGGACAGAGGTCCGTACAATCAATATAATAAACCTCAGTACCAACCCTATAGGGAGGCCCCTAGATCGAGGAGAGGCTCAGAACAAACCTCCTATAATCACTATGGCCAAGATGGACCATCTCATCAGGGCTCATACCATGAGGAGTGGACTCGCCCAGAAAGAAATAGAGATGACTGGGAGTATAATGGTGAAGGGGATTCTCGGAATCGTTTTTTTCCCTTAAGGGATAGGGATGGTCCAAATCAATCGGGCTATCAGGAATATGATCGTCATAATGAGGATCATTCTTGGACAACTAGAGATTACTCCAATGGATCAGATGACAACTTTCATGAACAACATCATTGGGGTTTTCCCAGACCCAATCAAGGAACAAAGAGGCCAATAGAAAACAAAGAGGAACCAGAGGGGGGAGGAGAGCACAATCTAAAAAAAATCAAGGAAGTGACGGGAGAAGGCATATTCAACCTGAGTTCACAGATACTGTCACCTTCAGAGACTGCTCTGTTGAATAAAGGTCTTAAATATGCCCCCCCCAAAAAAGCTTAACAAATTTGAGACATACATGGATATACTTAAATATGTAAGAAGAATCAATATTAAAAGACATTTTTCCAGTATGCCACCTTATCAGGGCATAGCTTAGCTTCCAAATATCATGCTACAGGATTGTCTAATGCCTCCACGTTTAACCCCCCTGGAACTCTGGCTCCGTCTTTAAGAGTGTTCCGAGATGTAGTATTGAGGGACTTAGAATCTGTAAGGGTCACCAATAAAAGAATGGAAAATAATCTCAAAACGGGTCTAGACTCTTTGTGTAACAACAAAGAGTTGGTTATTCGCCCCGCCGACAAGGGGGGAGGAATAGTGATTCTGGATCGGAGCAGCTATCTTCAGGAACTATCCAGAATTGTTGATGATCGTGAGACATATGTGCTTCTGTTGGGTAACCCAATAGTTCAATACAGGAAAACCCTAGAAGCAATAATCCAGAAAGGTGCCCATCTTGGTATCTTGAATGAAAAAGAGCAACTGTTTTTGATTCCGAAGGCTCCGAGGATACCTATTTTATATTGCCTATTGAAAATCCACAAAAGTCTAACTTGCCCCCCGGGTCGTCCGATCGTAAGTGGGATCGATTCTATCACGTCCCGGGTGGGCAAGTATGTGGATTATTTTTTACAGCCACTGGTACAGCAGTTACCGTCGTACCTTAGGGATACTCGACATGTGATCAATTTGTTGGCTAATCAGAAGTCGACTACTGATACATGGATGGTCACTGCGGATGTGACATCACTGTATACAGTGATTCCCCATTCCCTGGGATTATTGGCGGTGAAATATTATTTGGATTTATTTTCCAAGATCCCACAAGAGCAACAATCTTTTGTTATGGAACTTTTGGAATATGCGGCCAATCATAATTATTTTTGGTTCAGTCATAATTTTTATAAACAAAAAAGAGGTGTGGCCATGGGGGCGAAATATGCCCCCAGTTTGGCCAATCTGTTTATGGCCAAGTGGGAGGAGGACGTCATCTATAAGGATCGCAATCCTTGCCTTGCCTTTTGGGCAAGGTATATTGATGACGTCCTCCTCCTATGGGAGGGAACCGCCTCTCAGTTGGACGAATTTTTTGTGATGATCAACAACAATGATAGGGGTATACGTTTCGTTCATGAAGCTAGTCAGGAGAAAATACACTTCCTTGACCTTACGATAAGCAAGGAGGGGACTGGCTTTAAAACAATCACTTATTTTAAGCAGACTGATCGAAATGCTTATATACCTGTGGACAGTTGCTATAAAGAATCATGGTTACAATCAGTGCCAAGAAGTCAGTTCCTAAGAATGAGACGGAACTGTTCCAATGTATCTGATTATTTTCTTCAAGCAGACATCCTAAAGAAGAGATTGATAGACAAAGGCTATGATAAACACTATTTGGAAACAACGATAAAGGATGTTGAGAAAATAGAAAGATCAGCCTTATTGGATACAAATTCTGGAGAAAAAAAGCGTGAGGGGCTATTGATACCTTTGATCACCACATACTCTACTCAACACTATCAGGTGAAAAAGATTCTAAAGAAACACTGGCATGTGTTGAGAAGTGATCAAATTATAAATTCTTTTCTGCCTGCTACTCCACAGGTTATATTTAAGGGAGTCCCTTCATTGAGGGATAGAATAGCACCAAATGTTGTTGATCCACCTCCAAAAAAAGTTTCGTTCTTCCAGAATATTTCTGGCTACCATCAGTGCCGTAGATGTCAAGTATGTGCAATAAATAAAATAAGATCAAAGAAGACAATGTCATTCAAGTCATCTAGTACCTCCAGGGAACATCAAATAGAGGCCTTTGTAACCTGCAGCTCCACAGGTATAGTTTACCTGTTGGAATGTCCTTGCGGGAAACAATATATAGGTAGGACTAAAAGATCCATGCAGGTACGGTTGGGTGAGCATATCACAAATATTAAGAGTGGATTTAAAGACCACTCTGTGTCAAGGCACTATGATTTGCATCACGATCGTAATCCAGCAGGTACCATTTTTTTGGGTATTGACAGGTATAGCCCACACTGGAGGGGGGGTTCCCTAGTAAGAGAAATATCCAGGATGGAAATGTCCTGGATTTATAGGGTTCGTTCTTATACCCCATATGGCTTGAATATTGATGTAGACGTGAACGCATTCATAGATAATGCATAGGATCCTTTTAGAATGTCGAGAATTTGTATTTATGTGAACTAGATTTGATTCTCCAGAAGTTCATTGCATTGCACATTATTTACTGTGTGAACCTGGTCAGTGTTCTTGAATTTAGCGATTCAGTTTGGTATTTATTTTCTCAATTATCCCAACTTTGAGTCTAGAAGTTAAAAACAATCCATTCAGATTAAGAATGAAAATTTGATTAAAACAGATCCCCATCTTCCTAGTTACCTGATACGGGGATTGCATGTCCCGTGCTAACTGTCATGGTTGCGGGGTATGCAATCCTGCGGTCTTGGTGCATTTTTGCTCATCTACTTTTAATTCTAAGATATTTTTATATTTTGTTTGGTTGAGGAGGGATATGCTAAATGGCCACTAGATGGCTCTGCTAACCCTTTTTTGCTAATAACAATTAAATTTTAAAATGAATTATTTTAAAATTATGAATGGAGCATGACTGTGTGAATATAGCGCGCAGTTATGCCCTATGTCATTTTTAGAGCAGAAGTAGTATAGCTTCTTTTTAAATACAGGCGATATCCAGGTTATGATTCGCCTTTGCTGTGCGCGGCACCACCAGCCAGCCATGCATAGGAATAGTATCCTGGATTTTCCTCTTCTAAATAGTCTGAGTATTTGAATAGATATATCTTCTCTCTCTTTTTTTGGGATTTAATCTGCATAGCCAGGTTTTTGGAACACGAATATGTCTATTAATATAGGTATGGGCATTGTTTGCCCTGGTCCAAAATGGCGATTTGCAAGGCGGGGACGCTGGAGGATCAGATCTGGGCGTTCCCATTGTGTATATGAATATATAATGCGGTGGGTCAGCACGTCGCCCGTGCCCCAGGACGACGTCAGTTGTGACGAAACGGCGTAGGGAGGAGCGACGTGCTGACGTCACCGACATCCAGAACGAGTCCCGGAGCGAGAGGGCTTGTATAGCCGGCCGGCTTATTTTTTACCACACGCTTGTTATTCGTGACATATATGTAAGTGCATTCTTTTATCTATTAAACAAAGTTAAATCGGATTCACGCTATGGTGGCTTTGTTTCCTTTTACATCCTGTCAATGGTGATATTTGGAGAGAAGTGGCGTGGAATCCTGAAAAACAGTATTACAGAGACCCCGGCAGGGAAATAGCCATCTGTTGACATTGATCTGTGCACAGATCTTTTGCTCTGGTAAGCGGCAGTGATTACTAGTGGTGGTGGAATCTTTGTCTATTGAATACCTGGCACTATTTCAAGGGTGTATATTGCGTTTGAAGTCACCAGTGGTGGAGTGAGAAGACCCCTGTCTGCTGTTCTTGCTTACATGATCTTCAGCTCTTTTTATCTCAATAATTATCCACAGGACTGAGCTTTCTTTTTCCAGCTTCTAATATTCAGTCTTCAATTGACTGTCTGATATTAGTTGGGACTTTCATTCAATTTATTTTATTTATTTTATTTTATCTTAATTTATTTGTTGTTGAAAAACATTTTCATTAGAGTCAATTATTGTTACATTTTATGTTCATTTATTTTTGGTATTCAATTTAGTGTTGCGCAGCTTTGTTATTTCTAATATTGCAAAAATAACATATAAAAACAAAAAATGCAGCGCCCAAAAAGTGTATGAAGGCCCAAACACACAAAGGGATTGGGACAGACAACAACAGTGAAAAAAATATACAGCTCACAGAGAGGCCAAGGATAATAAATTCCAACTGTGCTTCACTCCAAATAATACCTACACATATATATAAAAACGCATATGTAGTTGTGTACAGTGAACTAATATAAAAGTCCAATAAGAGTGACAATGTGTAAACTGGAAACGGATGACAGAAATGTTACATGAATGTTGAAACATTAGAACATTGTCCCCATATAAGAAATCCAACGAGACTTTGAGATCATAGGACACGTATGTTCATAAATCCATAGCACCCGGGGACGTGACTCCAACACCAGGGATGGGGGAAAAGAAATGGATACTCTTACCCCTATATGTGGACGCACACACCAGCGGTGGTGAGTCAAACAGGCAGAAGATATAAGTGTAGACCACACTGGATCTGTCCTCCTGGAGCAGCAGCAGATGAAGCAAGCTCAGGGAATCCAATCCTCTCCAGGATACAGGCACAAAATTTCCAAGACGTCAGTATATCAAAGATCATATAAAAAAAAAAATTGAACAGAGGAGGCTCCTCATAGTGCAGGATCAGATGGCAAGATAAAAATCACATTTATTCAGGAACAAGTCACAAAACACACATGGTGTAAAAAATAAAAAAAGAAAACATGCAGGCTTCCATGCAGAGACTTGCAAATATGGTGATCACAGAAATGGTATCAAATAACGGCGTAGCAGCAAAGCAGGTTCATGTACCCGACATGTTTCGCATAAGGAATGCATCAACTGGGGCATTAATTAGTGCCCACAGCAGGGGATTGTGGCGGTCAAAAGAAGAAGAATTTTTTTTTTTTTTTTTGGGTTACTGTTCCTTTAAATTACTAATCTGACAGGCGTGTGGATTCCAGGCAGTAAAACTTGATTCCAGGTGGGAAAAACATGTGTATTCTCGAGCCATACACGTTTTTGGGGGCTATATAAGACTCCCGCATCTAGGCTCCGGTCACAGTTGACCCCATAGCGGCTTGGCGAGCTCTCCTTCCCTCCCACCCTGTCGCAGCACCTGTTATGTGGTTTTGTCACCCTTGGATCAAGGGGGGACTTTTGCTGAATGTTTTTTATTTATGGTACTCGCTCGAGTTCTATGATTGAGCAACATATTGATAGATATTTTAAAGTTTTTTAAAAGTTTTATTTATTTATTGATGAATTTAATAAAGATAAAGATTAATAAAGTTTATGTTTATATACCAATAAAGGTGCCTCGGCCATTTTATCATCATTTAAGAAATGTGTGTGTTTGGATTATTTTCTTTACATAGTAGTTCTTTTGTACAGCCTACATTCCCATGACTATGCCTTGCACTCTCATGCTTGGCAAAACAGCATCAACCTTTACATAGTTAGGTATCCACCGATATCCAGACGTGACACCCGATATCATGGACTCCAGGGATGGACTGGCCATAGGGACTACGGGGAGTTTCCCAGTGGGCCGATGGCCAAGTGGGTCGTTTTTTTTTTTTTTTTTTGTGGCCCGTTTTTTTATGCAGTTCGGCGGCAGCGGGAGCGTGGCAGCAAACAGCGGCGGGGATTCGGGGAAGGTGGCCATCGAGGAGGGCAGTTGGAGGTAAAATTCCGAGGGAGAAGAGCTCCACCCCCTCCCTGACCACCGAAGAGGCGGACAGTAGCGATCGCGGCCACCCCGGCGCTCCCAGAACCTCGATTCCTCCACCTCCTCTCTGCTCCAGGAACCATTCGGCCTGGGCTGGAGGGCAGGCTGACTGGGAGCCTGGAGGAAGAGAACATGCGCCGCTGTAAGGAGCAGAGCAGGGTGAGCACCCCCCGGATTAAGAGGGAGACTCGGCGCTGCCGCTGATGGCCATCAGGTACCTGGCATCCTACACAAACATGCCAGAACACTGAGACAGCGGGCAGGTGAGCAGAGGAGGGACTGCAGAAAGGGACAGTGCTATGTGGTCTGTCTCAGCCCTCCCCTCTGTCTCTCTGCCCCCTCTGTCTCTCAGTCCCCCCTCTGTCTCTCAGTCCCCCCTCTGTCTCTCAGTCCCCCCACTGTCTCTCAGACCCCTCCTCTGTCTCTCAGCTCTCCTCCTCTGTCTCTCAAACCCCCCTACTGTCTCTCAGACCCCCCCACTGTCTCTCAGACCCCCCCACTGACTCTCAGCTCTCCCCCTCTGACTCTCAGCTCTCCCCCTCTGACTCTCAGCTCTCCCCCTCTGACTCTCAGCTCTCCCCCTCTGACTCTCAGCTCTCCCCCTCTGTCTCTCAGCTCTCCCCCTCTGTCTCTCAGCTCTCCCCCTCTGTCTCTCAGCTCTCCCCCTCTGTCTCTCAGCTCTCCCCCTCTGTCTCTCAGCTCTCCCCCTCTGTCTCTCAGCTCTCCCCCTGTCTCTCAGCTCCCCCTCTGTCTCTTAGACCCCCCTCTGTCTCTTAGACCCCCCTCTGTCTCTTAGACCCCCCTCTGTCTCTCAGTCCCCCCCTCTGTCTCTCAGTTCCCGTGTCTCTCAGCCCCTCCTCTTTTATCCCCCTCCTCTGTCTCTCAGCTCTCCTCCTCTGTCTCTCAGCTCTCCTCCTATGTCTCTCAGCTCTCCTCCTATGTCTCTCAGCTCTCCTCCTCCTGTCTCTCAGCTCTCCTCCACTGTTTCTTAGCTCTCCTCCACTGTCTCTCAGCTCCCCCCTCTGTCTCTCAGCTCCCCCCCTCTGTCTCTCAGCTTCCCCCTCTGTCTCTCAGCTCCCCCCCTCTGTCTCTCAGCTCCCCCCTCTGTCTCTCAGCTCCCCCCCTCTGTCTCTCAGCTCCCCCCCTCTGTCTCTCAGCTCCCCCCCTCTGTCTCTCAGCTCCCCCCCTCTGTCTCTCAGCTCAGGACTTTCACACTGGGACTGCAGCGGAGGCATTTTTCAGGGGCTTTACAGGCGCTATTTTTAGCCCAAAAGCGCCTGAAAAACGCCAGTGTGAAAGGGGTCCTACACTCACCCCCTCTCTTTTACACTCACTCCCTCTCTTTTACACTCACTCCCTCTCTCTTACACTCACCCCCTCTCTCACCCACCCCCTCTCATCCCCTTTCCCTCAACCCTCCCTCTCTCTCTCTTTCCCCTCTTGCTCACCCTCTCATGATATACAATAATGGATGTAGGGGCCTTTTAGTGGGCGTGATTTTTTGGGGGGATGGGGGGCAGCATTTTATTGAATTAAAGTGGGCCGGTCTGGATGAAGTCCAGGGCCAAATTTTGGTCCCAGTCCAGCCCTGATTGACTCTCCATATATAATGAAACAAAGGGCTCCAATAGTGCAGGAAAAAAGGTTATTCTATTAAAATAGCTTCAAACATTGCACTCACTTAAAGTGGATGTAAACCCGAAAATGTTTTATTTATTTTTTGCTGTCACAATGTAGAGTATAAGATTTCCTATCATTTGAGCCCAGTCTTGCCACACAGCGTTAATCCAGCTCTGAGTAATCCCCTTTTATTTTTCAGTGAGACAAAACGGACACAGAGAAGAGCCTTTGTCCGTTCCGCCCCCTTGCTTTGAGTGACAGGTTATTTACATATCTCGTGCACTAGCTTTAGACATGCACATCCTGTGTAAAAAGTTCACAATTCATATCCCCCTCCCCTCCTCTCCCCTCCAGCTCTCCCAGGATTGGCTGCCTTTCCTGTGTTTTGACTGGATGTTTCTCATCATGGGGTGTGATCCACAGATCAGGGTGACGAGGAAATGTATGCTGCAGTAAACAGCCAGCAAAATATACATAGACAAGTGATTAGGGGAGATGTATTTAGTCAGAGCTGGGCAGAGTAGAAGCTTGAGTGATCTTATTATTGTTATATTGCAGTGTGTGTGTCTGAGGTCACCTGATCCTTTACATTACCAGGATGTGTTATGTGGGGAAGGGGTGGATTTCTCACTTTTTATAATTGCACCCAGTAAGGCTGAATGAGCTTAGGGCTGGTTCACATTAGTGTGCTGTGCGAGATCGCATGTGATTCGCACCGCACTGCAGCGCAAATCACATGCGATGTCCGTGCAGTGCGATTTTAGAAATACAGATAGTATGGCTGATATCGCACCACATTCGGACCAAACTCACACCTATGCAATCCGATTCATGTCCTAACTATCAGTTCGCAGTGCGATATGCGAGCTGAAATGGGAGTGTCGTTAACATTGTATGACACTCCCCAGTAGTTGACATATGGCAGTGTGAACTGCTGTGCGAGTCGGGTGCGATGTGGGAACCCACAGTGGATTTGCAGTGTTCCCGAATCGCACCAGTGTGAACCGAGCCTCAAAGCATACAGCCTACAAATGTCACCTGACTGCTCCCACCAAGGCTCGGTTCACACTGGTGCGATTCGGTAACCCTGCAAATCCACTGCGGGTTCCCACATTGCACCCGACTCGCACGGCAGTTCACACTGCCATATGCGAACTTACACTGCCATATGCGAACTGCTGGGGAGTGTCATACAATGGTAATGACACCCCCATTTCAGCTCGCATATCGCACTGCGAACTGACAGGACATGAATCGGATTGCATAGGTGTGAACACCCATGCGATTCTGGTGCGGACCAAAAAAAGGGTCCTGTGCGTGTTTATCCGAATGTGATGCGATTTCAGCCATACAGTTTGTATGGCTGAAATCGCATCGCATGTGATCTGAACAGCAATGCGGTGCGAATCACAGGAACGCGCAGTGTACAGAGGTGGGTAGTACGTGCAGGATGTTGTCAGGATAGTGGACAGTGTCAGATTATTTTTTTATTTTACAATTAATTTTTTATTTTTTTCAAAAGGTTTTTGGGGACCAGTGGATTTTTTTATTTTTTACAATTTTATTTTTTTTATTATTTATTTTTGTACTATTTTATTTATTTTTTACAATTTATTTTTGTACTATTTTAACAATGATGGGAGGGTGGGGTTTTATTTTTTAAATATATTTTTTCACAGTGCTTTTGGGAAAGGGGATGGGGGGATGGGGCAGTGGTTGGTGTCAGTAGGGCAATGGTCGGTGTCAGTGGGGCAGTGGTCGGTGTCAGTGGGGCAGTGGTCGGTGTCAGTGGGGCAGTGGAGCAGTGGGGCAGTGGTCGGTGGCAGTGGACGATGTCAGTGCCAGTGGGGTAGTGGTCGGTGCCAGTGGGGTAGTGGTCGGTGTCAGTGGATGATGTCAGTGGGGTAGTGGTCAGTGTCAGTGGTTCTGGACCGTGTCGGTATGGGGGGGGGGTGGTTGTGGTGTCAGTTGTTTTTTTTGTTTGTTTTTTTCAATTTCATTTTATTTATCTTTTTTTTGTTTGTTTTTTGGAATTTTTTTATTTTAACAATTTTGGAATATATATATTTTTTTTTTATCAGCCCTGTTGGGGGCTTTGGTGACATGTCAGGGGTCTAAACAGAGACCCCTGACATCTCCCATTTGAGACAGAGAAAGGGACAGAGGACACAGATTCCCCAGTCCTTTTCTCTGCATTGAAGATGAATGGAGAGAAGACAGCGGCTCCACTCCATTCATAAACTGAAGCAGAGTAACACACAGGTTACTCTGCTCAGTTGTCACAGGACACAGATCGATCGGTAACGTCCCATTCAGAAAAGAAAGGGGCTGGTAATTGACATACCAGACCCCCTTTCTCCGCTCTCCATCCTGACAGATCCCCCCCCTGCCCCTCTCCCCCCCCCCTCGCAGCCCGTGGGAGAGGAGAGAGAGGAGAGGGAAGCCGGCGGCTGCAGGGGACGAGGGGGGGGGAAGACACAGGGGGGATGTGAACACACGGAGAGGGATAAGGGGGGCAGAGGAGGACACGGCGCTGGAGGAAGACACTGAGGACAGTCGGGGATGATCGGTGCAACGTAGACAGCTGTGAGCACCGATCCCCCCTGCATGGCTTTTCAGGTGAAAGCCGCGGGAGGGAGAGAAGCAGATGATGAAAAGCCATGCAGGGGGGATCGGTGCTCACAGCTGTCCCATCGTGCCGATCATCCCCGACTGTCACTGGACATTGGTGTGTGTATGAACTTTTGACAGGGGGCCGTGAGCGCTCTGCTTTTACCCAGAAGGCGCGCTGCCTCTCCTGCACGCTCTGGCCAAGGGGAGTGTAGAAGTGGGCGGGGAGTCTGCTGACATCATGACTCCGCCCATCAAGCGCCGATAACAGACCCGCCCACTGAATATGCTGTTTTTGGGGGCTTCAAACTGCTAAACGGGACACATTTGACAAGTAAGGATACATGCATGAGGCACTATGGCAGTACTTTATAATTGATGAGAGTGGGTTTACATCCACTTTAAGCTCAAATCAATGAAGCCTAGAGGCATCCACTTGCAGCAGCAAGTACTGGCATAAAGTGGTCTCAACGGACACAGCATAGGTGAACTGAATCTCACCAGTGAAAGACTGTGATCCTCTGAGCGTCACTTCCGGTATAGCATCAAGCGTGAAAAACTGCTTGCCTAGGGCCACATCACCCTGAACGCCCCCGATCTTGTCTGATCTCAGAGGCTAAGCAATTTTGGATCTGGTTAGTACCTGGATGGGAGACCGCCTGGGAATACCAGGTGCTGTAGGCTAGGGACGTGGCTGTACGGCAACCAGTTTTTCACGATTGACGCTATACCGGAAGTGACGCTCAGCGGATCACGATCTTTTGCTGGTGAGATTCAGTTCACCTATGCTGTGTCTGCTAAGACAACATTACACCAGTCATAGGTGTGCGCAGCCCAATGCATTAGGGTGTGCACCCTTAAAGCGAAAGTAAACCCATCGATTTAACAGTTTCAAAAAGCAGTTACATTCTCGGCATGCCGGGATTGCCAACTGTCACATTGGTTGTGCTCTCAACCAAACTGTCAAACCATCCAATGGCTGGTGTCATAACTGATCACATGTGCAGCATCATGGCAGTTGAAGATTAAACAGAGGCCAAGATGGCAGCTTCCTTGCCTGAAAATAATAGGAGGGTTTACTTCCACTTTAAGCTCAAACACACATGTATTGTGTATGTATGTACATATATATGTAGCGCACCCCCAGCTAAGAGAGCCGCTGAATTTGGTCTCAGGCCCTGCACACAGCACCGCCAACCCCCGGAAATTTACTCGACCCACTCTGGCACAGTTAGTCTAGGGTAATATCTCTTATACTCTATGGTAAAATTCAAACGCCAATGCAAAGTAGTAGAGTATAACAACTTTACTCTTCTATAAGTAAAAGAACAGTTATAACAAACCACATGGATTACTTACAGAGCCCTGCACTGAATAAGATACTACACATTAGTGAAATACAGCAATGGCATACCACGTGTAACGACCGTTAACTAAGCGCCCTGTGGCGCAGCAACTAAACTCTAGCACTTGGTCAGGCCTGACCCAGACTCTAAAACTCAGTCTCTAGGAGATGATTTCTTTGCATGCAAGTCTTTAATGGTGGTGCACATTCAGGAACACATTTGTAATCCACAGGTCAAGCAACAACACGGAACACTTTACCGAAGACCCCTTAACTCAGTTCTGCATAGATTTCCAGTGGGTCTCAGATATAAGCTGGAGGGCCACGGCAGTCTGTAGGCCTAACAACGGTATACAGTATATGGATTGAGCATGTGTTCACTCACCCCTCCGGACGCGATCCCAGTCCGGGACTTCCACCGGCTGTGTCTCCACACACAGCGTCTGCAGCGGTCGGGTCTCCGATCCAACAAAGGTTTGAAGATAACAAAGTCAGATGCCACCCAGGCTCGCAGTAGGGTGGAAGGCTCTTTGGTAGCTGCGCAAGGCCCCAGGCTTCAGGCCTTGCACATCAGCAGATCCGCACAGGAGGACTTGTTCATCGAAGTCTCGTGTCCCAAAGAGACCGAGCCTAGCCTCGCCCCTTCCTTATATAACCCCACACATGAGTCTCTGCGGCAGCAACATTGCACCCTGGGTGCCGAACGGGGTTCTGGGTAAGGTAGTCCTGAGAGTCTTAAAGGAGACCCCGCTACACACTCCCCCCACTTAACCACTTAAGCCCCGGACCATTTTGTAGCTAAAGGACCAGAGGCGATTTCAGAATTTTGCACTGCGCTGCTTTAACTGTAAATTGTGCGGACATGCAATGTTGTACCCAAACGAAATTTGCGTCCTTTTCTTCCCACAAATAGAGCTTTCTTTTAATGGTATTTGATTGCCTCTGCGATTTTTATTTTTTGCGATATAAACGGAAATAGACCGAAAATTTTGAAAAAAATTATATTTTCTACTTTTTGTTATAAGAAAAATCGAATAAACTCAATTTTAGTCATACATTTAGGCCAAAATGTATTCAGCCACATGTCTTTAGTAAAAAAAATGTCAATAAGCGTATATTTATTGGTTTGCGCAAAAGTTATAGCGTCTACAAACTAGGGTACATTTTCTGGAATTTACACAGCTTTTAGTTTATGACTGCCTATCTCATTTCTTGAGGTGCTAAAATGTCAGGGCAGTACAAAACCCCCCCAAATGACCCCATTTTGAAAAGTAGACATCCCAAGGAAATTGCTGAGAGGCATGTTGAGCCCATTGAATATTTTTGATTGAATAATGACTAAAAAAAAATAAAAAATTACAAAAAGTTGTCACTATATGATATATTGCTCACACATGCCATGGTTATATGTGGAATTGCACCCCAAAATACATTTTGCTGCTTCTCCTGAGTACGGGAATACCACATGTGTGGGACTTTTTAGGAGCCTAGCCGCGTACGGGACCCCGAAAACCAAGCACCGCCTTCAGGATTTCTAGGCACAAATTTTTGATTTCACTCCTCACTACCTATCACAGTTTCGAAGGCCATAAAATGCCAAAATAGCACAAAACCCCCCCCAAATGACCCCATTTTGGAAAGTAGACACCCCAAGCTATTTGCTGAGAGGCATGGTGAGTATTTTACAGCTCTCATTTTGTTTTTGAAAATGAAGAAAGAAAATTATTTATTTTTTTTATTTTTTTTCAATTTTCAAAACTTTGTGACAAAAAGCGAGATCTGCAAAATACTCACAATACCTCTCAGCAAATAGCTTGGGGTGTCTACTTTCCAAAATGGGATCATTTGGGGGGGTTTTGTGCCATCTGGGCATTCCATGGCCTCCGAAACTGTGATAGGCAGTGAGAAGTGAAATCAAAAATTTACACCCTTAGAAAGCCTGAAGGCGGTGCTTGGTTTTTGGGGTCCCGTACGCGGCTAGGCTCCCAAAAAGTCTCACACATGTGGTATCCCCGTACTCAGGAGAAGCAACAGAATGTATTTTGGGGTGTAATTCCACATATGCCCATGGCATGTTTGAGCAATATATCATTTAGTGACAACTTTGTGCAAAAAAAAAAAATTGTCTTTTTTCCGCAACTTGTGTCAACATATAAAATATTCCATGGACTCGACATGCCTCTCAGTATATAGCTTGGGGTGTCTACTTTCCAAAATGGGGTCATTTGGGGGGGTTTTGAACTGTTCTGGCATTTTATACACAACATTAGGAAGCTTACATCCACTCTTCTAACCACTTGAAGACAAAGCCCTTTTTGACACTTTTTGTTTACATGAAAACATATTTTTTTTTGCAAGAATATTATGTTGAACCCCCAAACATTATATATATTTTTAAAGCAAAGGCCCTACAGATTAAAATGGTGGGTGTTGCATTTTTTTTTCTACACAGTATTTGCGCAGCGATTTTTCAAACGCATTTTTTGGGGAAAAAATACACTTTTTTTATTTTAATGCACTAAAACACACTATATTGCCCAAATGTTTGATGAAATAAAAAAGATGATCTTAGGCCGAGTACATAGATACCAAACATGACATGCTTTAACATTTCGCACAAACGCGCATTGGCGACAAACTACATACATTTTTAAAAGCCTTTACAGGTTACCCTGTTAGATTTACAGAGGAGGTCTACTGCTAAAATTACTGCTCTCGATCTGACCTTCGCGGTGATACCTCACATGCATGGTGCAATTGCTGTTTACATATGACGCCAGACCGACGCTTGCGTTCGCCATCGGGCAAGAGCAGGGCAGGACAGGGGTGCTTTTTTTTTTTATTATTAATTTTGCTTTTGTTATTTTATTTTTAAATTGTTCCTTCCATATTTTTTTTTTTTTATCATTTTTATTGTTATCTCAGGGAATGTAAATATCCCCTATGATAGCAATAGGTAGTGACAGGTACTCTTTTTTTGAAAAAACTGGGGTCTTCCAGACCCTAGATCTTTCCTCTGCCCTCAAAGCATCTGACCACACCAAGATCGGTGTGATAAAATGCTTTCCCAATTTCCCAATGGCGCTTTTTATATCCGGGGGGGACATTCCCTCCCACTGCTTGTAAAAGCAGTCCAGAGGCTAATTAGCCACTAGGATTGCTTTTACATGAAAGCCGGCCGCTGGCTGAAAAGAATGATACCAAGATGATACCTAAACCCGCAGGCATCATTCTGGTATAAACATTCAAAGTCCAGCAACATACCAGTACGTTGCTGGTCCTTGTTGGACATGTATTGTAATCTTTTTTTTTCATGCAGCCAGTTGGCTGAACGAAAAAAGAGATTGATCGGTGGGTATGCCCACCATTAGAATACCGCCCTTCATCCACCCACTTCTAATAATGGGCATACATGCACCATTTATATATGCCAAAGCATGGGGACATCCTCCCGCAAAAAAGTTATGCCGCACACACATGGTCGGACTTTTCCACGGGCAAGCCTTCGTCGGAATTTCGACCGTATGTACGCAGCATTAGGAGCAAAATCGCCCCTGCTGCCCCAATGCTTCGGCATATATGCTTTTTTTTTTTAACTGTGGTGGTGAAATCACCTCCTACAGCACTGGAGTCGCAGGGATCAGGCCTGTCTCTGCGAACGCTGCAGTTATGTGTGTTGTGTTTTGTAAGTGACAGTGATCGATCGATACTGCACTTGGGTGGCCTGGGCTGGACGGAGGGGCAAAACGCAGGTGCTAGCAGGTATCTGGGCTGATCCCGCTAACACTGCGTTTTTGGGAACCCTAAACTGCTGGGGACGGTAGTATAGAGGGGAGCGATCGCGGGGGGGTGGCCGGAATCGAATGGCCGCCCCCTCATCTCGGATCGCTCCCCAACGAATACCGACCGCTCACTGTATAGGAGGGGGGTCCGATCGGACCCCCCAACTGTACAAAGGCAATCACGTACACTGTACGTGATTGTGCCTGTCGGTGCCATTCTACCGACGTACATATACAGTGAGCGGTCATTAAGTGGTTAAACTCTTTGGTCCCCATAGATAATTTCAGCATACACTACGTACAACCCTAGACAAAGTTGCGTATGATGTTGGCATAGGGAATTCCCACCAAAACTGAGGGGCTGAATTCCCTTGCCCACAGGTCACACTATCATGAGTGGCCTGCCTAACTGTGCCAGAGTGTGAGTTGGGGTTGCCCTCCACCAAATGAACAGTGGAGGGATCCGGATTCTCTGCACTCCTCCTGGCAGTGACCACAGAATCTTCTGAGCTCTTCCCCATTTGTGGGTAGGTCAACTTCTTGGGAGGCCTTATGACTCTTCGAGCCCTTTGCTCTCTTGGAGTTTCTGGCTCTGGCGCCACAGGTTCTTCTTCCGGAGCAGGCTCAGGGGACACGGCGGGCTCTGGAACATCTGATTCAGGAGCTGGAAGATATAGAGTCTCTGGGGTCCTCCTCTGAGTAAGTGTCACAGGCATCCTCTCAGTGATCCGATAAAGGACTAGATGGGATGAACTCAGTAGCCTCTGCATTCAGTGTACTGTCTATAGTGTCTTCAGTAGTTGGAAGATCTATAGCAGAAGCTCCTGGAGTTGGGGAGGGCCACAACCAATCAAGTTCTTTTTCCTCATCTCCACTTAGTTCAGAGGCCTCGATATCTTCAGCATGAGAGGTCTGGGACCGGGTGTTTGGCCTGGGAGTATCCAGGATGGAGGCTGGTTCAGGTGAGTCCCTCACTGGAGGTATTCTGACTGCTTCGGCAAGTGGGAGCAGATGATTCCGATGCCAGGTCTTCAGTGGCCCTACCTTCCCCTCTGGTTTCAACTTGTAAACAGGTAGGCGTGGCAGCTTCTTACAAATGACATAGGGTTCAGGTCTCCATCTGTCTGCAAGTTTGTGTTTTCCAGGGACCCCCAGATTGCGTAGCAGTACTCGGTCCCCAGGCTGCAGGTCCTGGATCCGGACCTTCAGGTCAAAGTTCCTTTTGTTGCGGGCTCCCCTTTGATCCGAGGCCGCTTGGGCCTGTTCATAGGCTAACTTCAAGCTGTGTCCGAGTCTGTCCACATATCCTTTGTGGGATGTGGCTGAGGAATGGTCTAAGGAAGTGCCAAAGGCCAGGTCTACGGGTAACCTTGCTTCTCTCCCAAACATGAGTCGGTAGGGGGAGTAGCCTGTAGCATCACTAGTGGTACAGTTGTAAGCATGTACTATAGCTGCTATGTGTCTGCTCCAATGTTGTTTCTTCTCGCTACTCAGAGTCCCCAACATGTTGAGCAGGGTTCGGTTGAACCTCTCCGGCTGAGCATCTCCTTGTGGATGGTAAGGGGTGGTTCGGGTTTTCTTTATCCCTAAAGAATCCAGGAGTTTCCGGATCAGCCGACTCTCAAAGTCCCTCCCTTGATCTGAATGGAGTCGCTGCGGTAGCCCATAGTGGACGAAATACTTCTCCATAAGTACCTTGGCCACCGTGGAAGCCTTCTGGTCTTTGGTTGGGAAAGCTTGGGCATACCGGGTGAAATGATAGGTTATCACCAGAACATTTTCTAGTCCACTCAGGTCGGGTTCGAGGCAGAGGAACTCAATGCATACCAGATCCATCGGGCCTTGACTTTGTAGATGGCCCATTGGGGCAGCCTGATGGGGTAAAGTCTTCCGCTGGATGCAGCGTGCACATGAATGGCAGTACTCCTCTACTTCAGACCTCATGCAGGGCCAATAGAACCGACTTCTAACGAGTTGAAAGGTTCTTTCAGCCCCTAGGTGGCCGTGGTTGTCATGTAGGGCGACCAGGACAGTCTTTCTGTGTTTCTCGGGAAGAAACAATTGCCATTTATCTTCCAGGTCATCAGAGGGGCCCCTTCGGTAGACCACTACCTGATGTACCTGCAACCTGTCCCACTCTTTCCTCAATAGGCGAGCTTCCCTTGAGGGGTGACGCAGGAGCCTATTTGGTCACCTCTCAGTTCCTTCTTTGACAGTTTTGGCAGATTGTCTTCTTCCAGTTGAGTCACTCCACAGTATTGTTTAGGAACTCCTACTATGGTAACTCCTATCTCTTCTGCCCTTGAGCCTCCTCTGGTTTGTAATTCAGCCCCTTGACAAAGGGCCCGCACCCCGTCAGGTGCCACTTGGGTCCAGTCTTCTGTCTCACTGGTGTGGGCATGAGATCTCCTAGACAAGGCGTCCGCATCTCGATTTCCAGCCCCTGGTCTGTACTTCAGGCTGAAATTGAACCCAGACAGGGCGGCCAGCCATCTGTGTCCTGTGGCATCCAGCTTTGCTGTGGTGAAGAGGTAAGTAAGGGGGTTGTTGTCCGTCTTCACAGTGAACCCTGCCCCATACAGGTAGTCTTTAAGCTTGTCAACTACCGCCCACTTAAGGGCCAGGAACTCCAACTTGTGAGTGGGGTAGTTCTTTTCAGAGGGGGTCAGGCTCCTGCTCACGTAGGCAACAGGCCGCAGTTGCCCTTCATGCTCTTGGTAGAGCACTCCTCCCAGACCGTCATGACTGGCATCTACGTGTAGTTCATAGGGTCTTGTTGGGTCTGCGTAGGCCAAGACTGGGGCAGTGGTTAGGCTCTTCTTCAATGCCTGGAAGGCCTCTTCACACTTCTGGTTCCACTGATCTTTGACTGACTCTCCCGGCTTCCTGGGCCCTGAGTCGCCCTCTTCCCCTTCTGTCTTGAGAAGTTCATTCAGCGATTTGGCAATTCGGGCAAATCCCTCTACAAACCTCCTGTAATAGGAGCAAAACCCCAAGA
Source organism: Rana muscosa (assembly GCA_029206835.1). Lineage (NCBI taxonomy): Eukaryota > Metazoa > Chordata > Amphibia > Anura > Ranidae > Rana > Rana muscosa. The sequence goes on from CM055118.1 coordinate 3,876,790, forward strand.
AGGATCTGAGTTCTGTTACAGTAGTGGGCCGTGGCCAGGAGGTAACTGCCTCCAACTTCTCGGGGTCTGTGGCCACCCCTTATTCAGACACTATGTGTCCCAGATAGTGAACGGAAGACTGGTAGAACTGACACTTCTCGGGCGAAAGCTTGAGCCCCTCCTCACTGAGTCTTCTCAACACCTTCTCCAGCCTCTCCTCGTGTTCCTCCAAGTTTCTCCCAAATACAATGACATCGTCCAGGTACACAAGGACTTCGATAAGGTTCATGTCTCCTACAGTCTTCTCCATGAGATGTTGGAAGGTGGCGGGAGCTCCAGACAGTCCTTGAGGCATTCGGTCAAATTCAAAGAACCCCACTGGGGTTATGAAAGCCGTCTTCTCCTTGTCTTCTGGATGCATAGGGATCTGGTAATACCCACTTTTGAGATCCATAACGCTGAACCATTTTGCTCCAGACAAACTCTGCAAGGCATCCTCTATCCTGGGAGTGGTGTACTGGTCAGGGATGGTTCTCCTGTTGAGAGTCCTGTAGTCTATACACAGCCTCAACGACCCATTCTTCTTCCTGACCACCACTATCGGGGAGGCATAGGGGCTTCTAGACTCCCGGATCACACCAGTCCTCTTGAGTTCTGCAAGTTGTTCCCTCAGATCCTCCAGATCTGCTAGTGGGACCCGCCTGACCCTCTCTCTGAAGGGCTTGTCTTCCTGGAGGCGGATTCGATGGGTGGCACTCCTTGCACACCCCACATCGAACTCATCTTTGGAGAAGATCTGGTCAACTGGGCCTTGGCTCTCTCCTTCCAAGCCCTGGGTAGATTCGGGTTCTCCATAGAGAGCTTCTCCCAAATATCTCCTCCTTCACCCGTCCCCTTGACTTCAGACAGGGCAACCGGGGCAGCAGGGCTCACCTGACCCAGCAGCATTCTGGCGGGAATCTCCATGGGGCTATCTGTAGTGTTCCTGACACTCACTGGAACTCTACAATGGGCCTTCTTCAGGGCCTTCAGCGGTACCACTTCTGGGATCACTTCCAAACCCGAGTGTTCTTCCCTTGGGTCGGGCTCCAGCATGACAAAGGGTCCAGGTTGTTCCCAAGTAAGCTTCACAGTGGCTCTTAGACAGGTTACTTCGCCGGGCTGCAACACTACCCCTTTTTTTCCAAGTCTCCACACCTTCCCTATCCCCTCTTCTGGGGTCCTCTGCTCCAATACCAGTCGTTGGTAGGCCGTCTTCAGCATGGGATGGATTTTGGTGGCTGCAGGGCCCTTCCCCTGCACTAGAGGGGTCAGGAGTCTCCGGACCAGGTCCGTATTCGTCCCTATTATAAGGAAACTCTTGTTGGCTCCAGGTGGCCGAGGGCACACAACTGCCAAACACTTCAGCCTTCCCAGCCACGGATGGGTCAAAGGTCATCTTGATGGGCAGGTAGCCATCGTAAGGGAAACTCTGGGTGCCGATTCCCCATATTTCCAGCTCTTCTATCTTCTGGATGGGTAGATGACTTAAGTGTTTGTCATAGAAATCCCTGTATAGTAGGGTCACTTGTTCCCCAGTATCCAGGATGGCTCTTGTGTAGACTCCCTCCACTTGAATGGGTACTATTGGAGATGGGCCTACCAGCTTCTCTGGATATGGCCTGGCAGAGGTCACCTTCTTCTGGTCCTTTCCCTTTGGACTTTCTTTCGTCCAACTCCTTTTGGACTTTAGTCTTTCTTGGGCCTGATATGCATTGATTTCCCTCCTCTTAATGGGTGTACAAACCCGCTGAGGGATGTTATGGTCTTTCTTAGGTGTGCATCCCCTTTGGGGAATGCTGTGCCTCTTCTAAGGGGTCTTGCCCTCTCTCTTTGAGGTGTATCCCTGCCGAGGGATACTGTGTTTCCTCTGAGGGGTTTTGTCTTTTCTCTTCTTTAGCTTCTCATTCAGTTTGGAGCTCACTGAAGATGATGGGCACCCGGTTGACTCCTTCACCGGGGCCCTCTGAAGTTTCCCGCCGGCTTGCGGTTGTCTATTTTCTTCTTTTTGGGGCTGGAACACACAGCTGCAATATGGCCAATTCCCCCACAGTTAAAACAGACTATATCTCCCCATTCTTGTAGAGATGCGGGTGCTGAGGCAATTGGGAATAGTTCCTTCCTTGGTACTTCTCTCTCGGGACCCTCTGGATCTTTTGCTATCAGAGAGGCCAGCATCTCTAATACCTTAGACATTTGTGATTTTAAAGTGTATACTTCTGAGTCTCTTTCAGGGGTCATCACTGAGTTGACCATCACTGGTGCAGAGGTGGCATATGTCTTAATCATTTGCTGGTCCTGCTGTAGTGCCTCCTCATCTCTGATGATTTTTATCAAGTCAGAGTAGGTCAGTGACGTTCCTCCTCCCGAGGTTTTTAGGTGAAGCCAGACTGGATCCGAGCACAACGCTCCCTTCAAGACTTGCTTCATTCTGGCTCCATCTGTATCTTTAGGCATCATTCCCTTCTTCAATACAATTTTGCACAGCAACCTGTTCAGTCTTCTGACATACTCTGAAAGCTTCTCATTCGGTTGTTGGAAGGTATGTTCGAATTGGTAGATCATCTCTGTCACCTTTTCTAACTGACCGAACTCCTCTTGTAACATGGCTAGGCAGTCTTGAACCGTGCAATCTGTATTCCCAAACCGGAAGCTTTTCACTGCTTCTGCAGCTGCGCCTTTCAGGCTCTCTATCACTCGTTGCCTCTTCTGCGCTTCGGGCACCTCCCATGCCTCTACTGCTTGTAATGCCTGCTCCACCCAAGTATCAAAATCTTCCTCCCCTGCAGGGACAGGGAGCTTCCCTGAGAATGTCTTTAATCTCCGGTAGCTAGTCTCTACATGTACCGTGCTTGTCTTCTGACATTTTGTTAGCAGATCCCCTATAGCATTCATCAGCTCTGGTGATATGGCAGTGACAGGTGCAGGTGCCGCCAGAGGCGTCGCCCTGTCTCTTCTTTCAGGTGAGACACGGGTTGCCCCTTGCGGTGATCCCGTTGGTGATGGCTCCTTCTTTATAGTCATTGCGTGCGCCAACCTATAGGTTTTGTTGCCTGGCGTCCGCACACAGTTGTGCTTGAAAGTCTCTGGCATCCCGCCCCAGTACTCCACTAGTGCATACTGATACGAGATATCTGGGTCTGATTTTATCTCCGTCACCCACGGTGTATGATCTGGGGACACGGACAGCATTAGCTGCTCTATCGTCTTCGTTGACCACTCCTCCCCCGGGAGGCTGATGACTACCGACTTGTCCGGCTCTGCTTTAGATGCTTCGCACCACGCTTTTACTGTTAGCGGGTCCATGCCGGTACCTCTGGCGTGTTCACTTGCTGTATCAGGATCCCGGACGAGAACCCCCACGTGTAGCGCACCCCCAGCTAAGAGAGCCGCTGAATTTGGTCTCAGGCCCTGCACACAGCACAGCCAACCCCCAGCAATTTACTCGACCCACTCTGGCACAGTTAGTCTAGGGTAATATCTCTTCTACTCTATGGTAAAATTCAAACGCCAATGCAAAGTAGTAGAGTATAACAACTTTACTCTTCTATAAGTAAAAGAACAGTTATAACAAACCACATGGATTACTTACAGAGCCCTGCACTGAATAAGATACTACACATTAGTGAAATACAGCAATGGCATACCACGTTTAACGACCGTTAACTAAGCGCCCTGTGGCGCAGCAACTAAACTCTAGCACTTGGTCAGGCCTGACCTAGACTCTAAAACTCAGTCTCTAGGAGATGATTTCTTTGCATGCAAGTCTTTAATGGTGGTGCACATTCAGGAACACATTTGTAATCCACAGGTCAAGCAACAACACGGAACACTTTACCGAAGACCCCTTAACTCAGTTCTGCATAGATTTCCAGTGGGTCTCAGATATAAGCTGGAGGACCACGGCAGTCTGTAGGCCTAACAACGGTATACAGTATATGGATTGAGCAGGTGTTCGCTCACCCCTCCGGACACGATCCCAGTCCGGGACTTCCACCGGCTGTGTCTCCACACACAGCGTCTGCAGCGGTCGGGTCTCCGATCCAACAAAGGTTTGAAGATAACAAAGTCAGATGCCACCCAGGCTCGCAGTAGGGTGGAAGGCTCTTTGGTAGCTGCGCAAGGCCCCAGGCTTCAGGCCTTGCACATCAGCAGATCCGCACAGGAGGACTTGTTCATCGAAGTCTCGTGTCCCAAAGAGACCGAGCCTAGCCTCGCCCCTTCCTTATATAACCCCACCCATGAGTCTCTGCAGCAGCAACATTGCACCCTGGGTGCCGAACGGGGTTCTGGGTAAGGTAGTCCTGAGAGTCTTAAAGGAGACCCCGCTACATATATGACTCCGACACATTGATCTCCCTGCTGGCACAGTGAAAGAGAAGAGCATAAACACTCCTCTTATGGCAGAGCCGGTAAGAGGGAGATCTTTCCCATGTTCCTGTTGCTACGCAGAGCGATAACACTAATGCGCATGGGGGTGATTAGGGTGTGCCTGGGCACATCCGGCACACCCTGTGCGCATGCCTATGACACCAGTACTTGTTGCTGCAAGTGGATGCCTCCAGGCTTCATTTAGTTGAGCTTATGTGTGAGTGCAATGTTTGAAGCTGTTTTAATAGAATAAACTTTTTACAACGATACTGCACTATTGATGCTGTTTTGCCAAGCATGAGAGTGCAAGGCATCGTCATTTGGTGAGTTTTTAACCAAAGGGGAGTGGAAACACTGAGTGCACGTGGTGTGGTGAAAGTTTTGAAGATCCCACATCTGGATATCTTTCCTTGTTTGAGACAATCCAGTCTCATTTATGAACTATTTTTGCACAAACTTTAATATGTATGTAGCGCTCGACCCATTTAGGGGTGCTATATACCCAAATTTAGGGGCTGGTCTGAGATAGTAGTTGGGCTCAGACCGTTCTCAATTTGTAAGTTTTGCTATTTTATTTCCAGGTGGTATACTGGTGTGCAGTTCCCTGTGGCCTCTAGGTGGTACTGCCATAATGGGTCAGGGTTGAACCGCTGGTATTAGTGCTGTGCCTTAGGGTTTCCTCTCTCGGCAGCGGTACAGTGGGCATGGTTGGCCTGCTGTGCATGCTGGGAGAGGATACATAAGGAGTAGACGCCGCCTGGGAGGGGTTTTTCATCTTCGGAGGAGGAGAGGAGTCGGAGGAGGAGAGGTCCCAGGTGTGCACCAGTCCCAAGCACCTTTAGTCCTGGGGCTGCATCTTCAACATTGGGCCCAGCACCTTTAGCTGGAGCCCGCTTTGAGGAGGAGAAGTCCCAGGGTGTCTCTCGCGAGAGAGGCCGCTTCTAGGAAGAGGAGGTCGGGGGAGGACCTTTCTGACGGACCGGTGAGAGTTCACGGTGAAGGAAGGGGCCCAGTATCTCTCTGGAGGGATTCTTCTATGCACCAAGGGCCTAGTAATGTGCTGCTGCTGACACCTGTCCTTATGTACCAGAAGCTAAGAGGTTCGGGGTCTGATAGATTCTGTGGCAGAGAGTCTCCCGATCGCATCTAGGTAAAGAACTTGATCAAACGTCCGAGCATTACTTCGGCTGCTAGGATCCACTTTGTAGGAGACTATCCGGGTGAGCTAAACCTACTCTGGGATAGAGTAGTGATTGGGATATCCATTTGTGCCTGGACTTTTCCTATCTGCTGAACATTGAGAAAATAAACTCAACATTGGAGTTTAAAGTGGTGTGGACATTGGAATCACTGGGGGGAAAACAGAGACTTGTCCCTATACCCTAGGAGACGGGAACCAACTGATGGAAGAACCTAGCTGTGGGACCCAAATACATAACACCGCTCAAGGAGGGTACGGGCATATAGTACAGTGTGCCTTTTTCCTCCAAGTGAGACAAAGCAAGGGAAAAGGGTTTGTGTGCTACACGTGGGGGCTCGTCCGGGATTCTGCAGCTATACCCCCCCAGAAGTTGGACTTTGCTTCCCCGTGTGGTTCCGAGGAGGTCGGCCATTTTGTGAATTTTGAACTGCACCACTGATGTGTTAATGGAGGTACAGGCCTATAACTGTTTTTCTGGCTGCGTAGTTCGTGGGCGTGTCTCAACAAGAAAAGCCCGCGAGTTGCGTGCAACAGGAAGGAGAAAGGGGGAGGAGCCCCTGACATATCGTGAGTTGCACGTGGTGACCTTGGCGTTAAGTGGACAGTGCGTGCTGGAAAAGTGAGTGTACAAAATGTCTACTGTTCCATGGAGTTCGGTGTCTGCTTCCACCATGGACGTTGCCTCACTAGCTGCCCCCTTGACAGATACGGGGATTCGGGGATACGGGGATTCGGTTGAAGCCTCAGGGCCGCTTTGCACTGTATACATGCCGAGATGCTGAGGTCTTGGGGATGATCTGTCCCGCATGCCAGGGACTAGTGGTGCACCTTTGACCTTTCGGGAGATGTACTAGATGTGGAGAGTTTCTCTTCGAAGTGGAGCAGCCTATGGAAAAGCCCGGGCCTATCGGGTGGATTGCTTAACTGGCGCCACCACTGTAGAGGAGGAAACCTGCGTTTCTACAACCACCCCCACGCGCACCACTGTGACCGAGAGGGAAGTCAGGCTCGAGGTTCCGGTTGCTGCAAAGCTGGAGACGGAGAAGCCGGCGGATGCTGCCTCTGTCACTACCGAGACTTCCCTTCCACCTCCCAAGCGGATGGTGGGCTACGTGAAAGCCTCCCGTGGCTGCGGTCGAGGTACACCCCAGCGCCTACCTGAACCGGAGGGACCTCCAGGAGATCCACAACAGGCAACGGTAAGGAGGCTGGGGCTATGTCAGTGAAGAGTTTGCCGGGGAAAGGGAAGAGGCTCAGTGTCTGTACCATAGGGGACGCTTGGGTGCCTGACCCGCGGGAACTTTTAAGAGACAATGAGTCAATGTCAACCAAAAACTACCTGCCGGCAGAGGAGTATGATACCTCCGATTTGGAGTCGTCTTCTGATGTGGGAGACGATTTTGAGGTAGATGAACTGTTTGCCAGGAAGGGATGGGACAAAACCTTGTTGTCCGCACCCCGAAGCATAAAATAGGGATCGCCCATGGATTCTGGGAAGACTGCACCCCGGGTGGAATCCCTTGCATATGAGGAAGGAGATGTTTTTGCACCTGTATTGTCTGCACCTGTATTTTCAGCTCCTGCTGCTGTGGCTGAGCGTGTGCCACTGCGGGCCCCTTTACCAAAACTTGAGGCAGTGAAAGTGCCCAGGTCCCCGGATGCCATTGTTTTACCAGGTGCACCCTTCCTCCCCTATCGAGACTGCAGCGGCTCTTTAACAAGAGAGTGGCTGTTGAGTACGGCTGGGAATACCCCTATGTTCCCAGGGACTTGTTGTTTGAGGTTGAGGCCTATAGAGAGAGGTGGTATGTGGACTCTGTGTGGAACCACCTAAAAGTGCCCGACGCCCGCAGATACTTTGAATGCTCCGCTAATATGACTGAACGGTTCAAGGGATGCAAAGAGTGGAGCTATGGGCGACACATCCATGCAGATCGGGTGGTCATTTGTAACAAGGAGCGAGAAGATTCTGTGTACGCTGTAGAAACCTTTGATGCAAAGTGGAAGCTCGTTGTTTTGCCCGATCCTCCCTTCTGTCTCTAAAAGACTAGACTTTTTTTTTTTTTTTGTGTCCTCTGGAAGTTGTTCTGTTTGGAACTCAGATTACCCCTTCACTGTTTGGGGTAATCTGCTCTACCAAGAGTCAGGAGAGCTGCTGTTTCTCTCCACTTGCAGCTCCACAAGAGGACTGAACTTTTGGAGTAGAGATAGTTAGGGTCATCGGTGAGATCATCGTGCTCAAGATGGAAAATGTATAGCAGTGTTACCTTCCCATGTTAGGTAGTGTCAAGTGCTATGACTGTCGCACTACCACCAGGTGGCGGTGATTTGCAGGACTTCTATTTTTATTATGCATCTCCCTTGAGGAGCGTTATTCCATATACTAGGCCTAGTGTATGCAACCTTGGTTGAAGTGAGTCCTCTTTCCACGGGAAGATGATTCACTTCATGTACAGATATATATCGGTAGGATGTTATTTGTTTCTGTGTGTTTTTCTCTCCCTCTGCAGGGAGAATGGGTGGAGTAGTTAGTCTAGAGGGGTGGGATTGAAAATGTATAATGCTATGTGAATGTGACATTGAGTATGGGATGTCCTGTTTGAATTTTTGTTAACTCTTCCTTCACCTCTTTATTTCATGTCCCTTCCCCATTATGTTGGTTTCGGCACAAGGATTTAAAATTGTACATAGTTGGAGATAAATTTGCGCTCGCTCAGGCTTGAGGAGCGTGAGTTTATCCCAGACACTGGGGACAGTGTCTCTTTTAGAGGGGGGTGTATGTAGCGCTCAGACCATTTAGGGGTGCTATATACCCAAATTTAGGGGCTGGTCTGAGATAGTAGTTGGGCTCAGACCATTCTCAATTTGTAGGTTGTGCTATTTTATTTCCAGGTGGTATACTGGTGTGCAGTTCCCTGTGGCCTGTAGGTGGCACTGTCATAATGGGTCAGGGTTGAACCGCTGGTATTAGTGTCCTCTTTCGGCAGCGGTACAGTGGGTATGGTCGGCCTGCTGTGCATGCTGGGATAGGATACATAAGGGGCATAAACATAGAGGGGAGAACCAGAAGAAGGAAGCAACTAACTGCAGGACCCAAGTATGTAACACCGCCTGACCTTTATAATCTAGAGGACACGGGCATGTGGCATGGTGTGTCTTATCCCCCTGCTTGAGAAGGTAAGAGGGGGGAAAAGGATCCGAGTGCTACACGTGGGGGCTCGAGTTCGGGATTCTGCAGTGGTTTCTGGAAGCTGGACTTTACTTTCCCGCATGGCTCTTTGGAGGTCGGCCATTTTTGGAAATTGGACTGCGCCACAAGTGAGAGAAATTACAGGCCTGGCTGTAATTTCCAGCTGCATAGTTCGTGGGCGTGTCTCAAAGTCTGTAAAAGCCTGCGAGTTGCGTGCAGCAAGGAAGAAAAAGGGGAGGAGCCCCAGCCAAAGTGTGTGTTCCACGTGGTGCGGTTGGCGCCAAAGGAACCGTGCAACTGAACCATTGACGAGGTGACATGTTTTCTGCTCCATGGATGTCTACTTCACCGGGGTCTCGTGTTCCTTTGCCCGGTTCAACCATGAACATTGCCTCTGTTGTGGCCTCCCTAATGGATACAGGGATCCGGCTGAAGCCCCGAGGTCGCTTTGCCTTCTACACGTGCAGAGATGCAGAGGCCTTGGGCATGATTTGTGCGAGATGCCAGGGACTGGTCGTACAGCTTCGCCCTTTTGGAAGATGTACCCACTGTTGGGAGTTCCTCTTTGAGGTAGAACAGCCAACGGAGGTGCCAAAAGTCTACCGCCTGGACTGTATCTCAGGTACTGTTGCTCCTGAGGAGGAAATGTGTGCTCCCACAGCCATGCCCACGCGCACTACCGTGGAGATAGCGGAACTAAAGATTGAAGCTCCAGCCATTAAGGAGCTTGAGGCCGCGAACACAGCGGATGCTGCCTCGGTTGCAACGGAGTCCTCCCTTCCGCCTGCTAAGAGGAAGGTGGGATATGTGAAGGCTTCCCGTGGCCGTGGTCAAGGCCTAACCCAGCGCCTGCCTGAACCGGATCATCTAGCCAGAGGGATCTCCAAGTGATCCACGGAGGAGGAAGGTAAGGAGGCTGGGAGAACTGTGTCAAGTTTGCCGGGGAAAGGGAAGAAGCCCAGCGTTCGTTCCATTATGGATGCTTGGGTACCTGACCCGCAGGAACTTTTAAAAGTAAAAGAGTCAGTGTTGACCAGGAACTATATGCCAGTGGAAGAATACGATACCTCAGATATAGACTCTTCCTCTGAAGTTGGCGATGATATCAAAATAGATGAACTGTTTGCAAGGATGGGACAAAATTTCACTAACATCTCCACGTAGTGTAAAGGGATCGCCCATGGACTCTGGGGAAACCGCACCCCGGGTGGAAACCCCTGTTTTTGCTGGAGAAGTTGTTCCTGTGTCCACCTTGCATGCTCTGGTGTCTTCCGTGCCTGCTGTTCCGGAGGCCCGTTCCTCATTAAGGCCGCCTATGCCACAGTTGGAGCCCCTGCGCCCCTGCAGATCTCCGGATGCTATTGTCTTGCCAGGAACTGGAGATCAGGTGACTATGCCGCCTTTGGCCTGACTGCAACGGCTATTAAATCAAAAGGTTGCTACAGACTATGGATGGGAGTATCCGTACGTTCCAAGGAACTTGCTCTTTGAAATTGATGCCTTTCGGGAACGATGGTACAGTGACTTTGTCTGGGATCATTTGGAGGTAAAGAAAGGCCATAGGTATTTTACATATTCGGCCGTAATGACTGAGCGATACAAAGGCTGCCGAAAAGATTGGACTCTGGGTCGGTACATACACGCGGATCGGGTCGTGATCTGCAGTAAAAACAGAGACGATGTGATTTATTCCATAGAGACCTTGGATAAGGACTGGAAGCCTCTTGATCTCCCTGATCCCAGTTTTTATCTCTGAAGTGGGACTTGTGTTTTTTTTTTATTATTATACCACTTCAGGGACAATGCCTTGAACTGCTGTTTGACTCTATGCCCAGGGAATTTAGTCTCTGGAGGTTTGAAGAACAAGTTTTTTTTTCTTCCTTCCCTCTTTTGGAAAAAAAAAAAGAAAGAGAGCTGAACATTGGGGTAGAGTTAGTCGGGGCAAAGCTGGAAGCCGCCATGATCAACCAAAGAGAACTTTGTGTTGTGGTGCGTCTGTACGCACTTAGGCTAGGTAATGTTTTATGCTGCCACTAGGTGGTAGTGGTTTGCTGGACCTTTTCTTATATGCACTTATTTTAGGGAAATGTTATTTCATACACTAGGCTTAGTGTGTGCAGCTTCAGTAGAAGGGAGCTATCTTTCCTTGGAGAGATAGTTTACTTCTAATTAATAGTGTTAGAATGTTATTAGTGTGTAGAATATTTAGCGTGTATAATATTTTTCTTTCCCTGCAGGAAGACCATCATGCAACTACACCGGAGAAAGGGTGGGATACAGTTGTGATAGGATGATGGGAGGGATTGTTACATAATGTGTATGTACATTTGAAAACTGTTTTTTTCTGTCCTTCTCCCTCTTTGCTATACTTCAGGTCTTTTTTATTTTTTTATAATTCCACTTTTATTAGAGATTTTGTTTACATAACAATAAAAACAACATTTAACATTCCTTATCATACTTCATACATTCCCTTTCCCTTTGGTCACTCCCCTGCTGCCATTTTGCCTCACCACTCTTTCCCAACCCTATACTCCGGGGAGAGGGGGGGAAAAAAACAAAAAAACACTGCTGTGGATTTAAAGTGCTTAACTTTCCTCTGTTTGTATATATTACCCATTTTCCTTAAGTGTATTCTGTTCTATTTACTTTGTGTTTAGTGTGTAATGTGATTCTCTCTTTGGTTATTTTGTCCTGTTTATAACCCTCTTCGTGAGAAAAAATAAAATAAAAATGATATTAGTTCCCCCCTCCCCTCCTGTGAGTTTAATGTGATTGGCGTTCCCCTATTTATATATATTACCCATTCTTCTTAATTTTGTTCCATTCTATTTATTTTGTATTTAGTGTATAGTGTGTTTCCCTCTTACCTATCCTGTTTATGACTCTCTCCGTGTGCTATGGGAGAGAGAAAAAAAAAGAAGGGGGGGAGAACCCCCCCCCCTTTCCCTTTCAAGGAGTTTTGCATACTAGGGAACTAGTGGTGAGGTGCCAGAAGAGGAGATTCCAACCCCTCCAATTCTACCATACTTATCAAAACATTTTGGTACTGTTGTAGTTAACTCTATATCTATATCCTATATCCTATTGTCACCCTTCGGAGTGTAAAGGGGGTTATTCCAAACTTTCATCTTTAAGTGTATTTATTTTCCCTGTTTTCTTTCTTTTCCCTTTTCCTTCCTTTCTCTTCTCCCTCTCCTCATTCCCCTCCTCCTCTTCTCTGCCTCTAGGCTCTTTCTATCTCTGGTTCAAAGGTTCTCCAGCCTTTCCATATTTCTCTATATTTCCTCTGCTGGTCTCGTATTTTATGTATCCATCTTTCTGCTTCCATAATTATCTCCACTTCCCTCCTCCATTCTTTAATGGTGGGAGTTTTATTTTTTCCAGTATTTAGGGATAAATTTTTTTGCTGCATTCAGTAGGTGTGGTGTTATGCTATTTTTATATTCTTTTGCTGGGCCGGTGGTTCCGTGGAACAGGATATGCATAGGTGTTGAATCTACAGGTATTTTAGCTATTTTCCTGATCCAGGGGATTATCTCATCCCAAAATGTCCTTATCTTTGGGCAGGACCCCCAAATATGGAGTAGGGTTCCTTGCACCTTACACCCCCTCCAACATTAGGGATCTGCTGTTGGATAAATTTGCGCTATTCTCATCGGTGTTCGGTACCATCTGGTCATAAACTTATATGACATCTCTTTGGTGGCAGAGCATATTGAAGATGAATATGTCATTTCCATAAATGTTTTTTTTTGTGTTGTGGTAAATATTTGTCCCAAATCCTTTTCCCATTCCCTGATAAAATAAGGGATTGTATTTTTCTTTTCGCTCAGAACTAATTTATACATTCGTGATAGCATATTCTGAGGTTTCCCTCTCCTCACACACACTGCCTCATACGTTGTCAATGAGTCCCATGCCCTAATCTGGGGTTCTAGTTTATTAAAAAAATTGTTTATTTGGCCATATCTCCATCCTGCCATCGCCATATCTCCCTGTGATGTTATCAACTCTGATTGTGACATCAGATGGCCACTCGGGGCATACCGTGCGCACATTGTGTTACCGTTCGATTCCCAGGGGCCCAAGGCCCCCCTCTCCTGCCCAGGTGGGAACCATGGATACCCTCCTAATGGAGCTAAGGGAGATGTTCTGGGTGCATATTTACCGGTTTTATTCATTCTATCCCATACTGCTAACGTGTTTAATGTCACAGGAGATGTCCATTTTGACAGCCCCCTCAACTTAGTGGGTATCCATGGTGCTTCGGCTAGATTCCTGCCGGCCATACTTCCCTCCATCGAAACCCATGCCCTGGTAGAGGCGTCGTGGCACCAGTTCGTTATTCGGACTAGTGTCATCGCTTTGTAGTAGTTGGATATGTCTGGGAGTCCCATTCCCCCTTCTCCTCTCTTTTTACACAGGGTTTTATATGCTATTCTCGCGTTCCCATCCTTCCAAATAAAGGAGGTGAACACTCTACAAATTTTTTTAAAGAAAGTTTGGGGTATGCCATGGGTACCGTACTCAGGATGTATATTAATCTTAGTAGCACATTCATCTTCAATGTGCTCATCCTGCCAAACCAAGTTAATGTGTGGCCTCTCCATCTATGTAGGTCCTCTATAATTTCGATAACAAAGTTTTCGTAATTAAGTTCGTACATCAATTTTTTTTCGGCTGTTATATGTACTCCTAGATAGTATAACAAGTCTTTTTTCCAGACCATTGGGTAGGTTTCTCGTAGCTGTTTTATTGTCAACGAGGGTACATGACTAGGGAGTATTATAGATTTCTCTATATTTACTTTAAAGTTGGATAATTTCCCATATCTCTCTATTTCTTTCATTAATGCCAATATGGATTCCTGAGGTTTTGCTAGGAAAAATAACAAATCATCCACGTATGCTGACATTTGTGTTCTCTTTGGTCTATTTTCACTCCTAATATTCTTTTATTTGCCCTTACTCTGCAAAGGAGTGGTTCCAGGGTCAGGGCAAACAGTATTGGTGACAAAGTCGTGTGCCATTGCTAATATTAAAGCTACCTGACAGGGTTCCATTTACCTTGACCATGGCTTTCGGGTTTGTGTACAGTGCAGTTATCCATCCCATCATTCGCTCCTTCAGGCCTATTTCCCTCAATACTTCCATCATATATGTCCAATTCACCCGGTCGAATGCCTTTTCGGCGTCCATCGATAGGGCTACTTTTGGTTCTATGTTGGGTCCCTTCTGCATCCAATGAAGTAAATGTAGAGCCCGGATGGTACTATCCTTTGTCTCCCGGCCCAGAACAAGTTTTTTTTTTCTTTCTTCCCTCTTTTGGAAAAAAAAAAAAAGAGAGCTGAACTTTGGGGTAGAGTTAGTCGGGGCAAAGCTGGAAGCCGCCATGATCAACCAAAGAGAACTTTGCATTGTGGTGAGTCTGTACGCACTTAGGCTAGGTAATGTTTTATGCTGCCACAAGGTGGTAGTGGTTTGCTGGACCTTTTCTTATATGCACTTATTTTAGGGAAATGTTATTTCATACACTAGGCTTAGTGTGTGCAGCTTCAGTAGAAGGGATCGGAGAGAGAGAATATGTTGTATCAGCCACAGAGTGGTAACTGTGGATATCAACAAAAAGTACCTAGCATGCCACGTCCTAACATTTGAATATAGAAGAAGCTAGATGGAGGGACTTGGACTTTTTAGGCACCATACACAAATTGTATAAAAAAATAATTTTATTGTATAATAAACTAACATATCAATATTTCTGTATAAAAATTGTTCACAAGTTCTGAAAGAGACGATACAACAATACCGATATAGTACAACACCATAGCTCTAATGCAGATCATATAGGGCCAGTATTCATCCATAGGCCAGTTAGATGCATTCCCAAGAGTTGAGGTATGGTTGAAACGGCATAAGTCGTAGGAAAAGATGTAATAATTTCACTCTCGCTCGACAAGTTCCGCGTCCAGTGACGCTTCTTCAGGAGCGTGTCATGTGAACTAAACAGGAAATATATTTAAACATACAACATATATCATGAGTTTGTAATTTGTCATCATGCATTCAATAATGCTATAATACATTTAGAAACCCTTATAGAGAAAGGGAAGATATGTTTACACTTTTGTAAAGGAACTCGGAGAATACCTAAAATGTATATACTGACCTTGGAGACAGGGAAAAAGGTATAGAACGAACCCGACGGTCACTGTGGAGGCGTGCACCTATTATTCAATTGATAACATTGGATTAGTGAAAATGCTTACTGTTAAGAACATCTGGTTACTAGAAACCAGGATGTCTAATGTTGTATAAATAATTTGGCTTCATATAAAAAAGACAAATTCCAAATTCCTATCGAGCAGAAATAGAATCCCTTAGAGATGGCAGGAGAGGAGGGGGAAAAACAAAAAACGAAACGGAAGCCCCATAAAGTAATATGTTGGAAGTATGCTGGAAAATAGTTGTAGAAAAACTCTCCAACAGTCTGGGAATCAAACAAATGGATCCCAGAGTGTATATGCAGGTAGAGTGCATAGTGACCACAGCCATATTTTTATGAAGGAGAAAGTAGAAACAGAGGTAAATAAGACAATGGTTCTAATTAATTGATGTCCATAACCTTAGCTTATTGCTAAGGGGTATAGCTTACCCGCTAATGCAGTTTAAGATCTAGGGAATTAATCAGCTATATTATAGAGGATTCGCCAGGGGATCAAGTCGAAGTTGCCCATATGTAGAAAGACAGTGAAGGCAAAAAGCGTCAAGTGCATCCACTTGTTGCCATTAGCCTCACGATACGTTTTCAGTCAGGATACAATGTAACAGTTAATCTAGACAATGGGTCTAGAATGAAAGAAGAACCACAATTGGTAATTACTTCATATGATCCAATAGTTTGACTAATTGAGGGTAACACTCAAAAGAATAGTATTACCTGGCAATAGATTCCCATCTGGTAAATTTGTAGCCAGGACGCCGTCCTGGGCGTCCTTAACAAGAACAGCTGAATTAAATAATATAATAATTGCTATTAGGACATCTAATTAGTCAAAACAGGTAATGTCTATAATTATATTAGATGAACATGACTATAAAAAAAAAAAAAAAAAACATATATGCTCCAACTTACTTTAAAACATAGATAATTCCCTTAGAAACGACAGGAGGAAGGCCCCCAGGGGAGTATATAAATTGTATCACAGTAGAGAAGAGGGAAGGATCGAATCTCCAAGGCTCTATACAGAAATGGTGAACCCTGTGTAGCAGAGTGGAAACAATAACCCACAGATGCATCCACTTGTTCACATCAACCCTGGGGTGTTACGATATATTTCCAGTGAACTGAGCCTGGATAATAGAAACCACAAATAGAATTTAATAAATGCGGTTCAAGAGGGTCAACTAATTAAATTGGACTCAGAGGATATATGTCCATACCTGGCATACTATTCCCATTTGATCGCCTCCCAGCAGCAGCGCCGTATCAGAGATGTCAGCTCGATATAAAACACGCTATAATAGCGTGATTTTAAAGGTGCGCGCCTCTTCCGTAGTCTCCGCCTGAGCCAATGAGGAGGCTCGGCGTGACGTCATTCGGAACGGCCAGAGGATCAGCGTAGCCACGTGTAACACTAGAGCACGCCCACGTATCGGAAAGAATTTCCGAACGTGATGCGTGATTGGTTGCAGCGGCATGAAGCTGAGCCAAGCCATCTCAAAGGGAGACAGGAATTTCGTCACCCGGAGACGGCTAATGCGCTGCCTGGCGATTGCCTGACAGCGCTCGGGTGGCCACACAGCGGCCATACATGGTCCTGTCCATTAACCCAAACCCTGCCAGATGTGAGGCCGGCATAAAAAAGGTCCTGGATTCTCCGAATTACAAAACAAAAGTAGAAAACCATAAAAGTATACATTAAGTTTGTATGTTCAAAAAACAATAATAAAAGAACAAGTTATTAGTATTCAATTTTACAATGTAAAACCAAAAGTAATTCCCATTTGATCTAATATAGGGATATAAATCACTTTCAATTTTAGCTCAAAGTGTATTTTTTAAAAATATATAAGACATGAATAAATGGTTCTATGAATAGCCTATGTTTACATAGCTCTTGATTCATTAACTGGGAAGGGGGAAAAATAAAGATGAAGGGAGCCCCTCTATGGACATTTTATTCAGTTAATTTGTACAGTATTCTATTGTTATTTATGCTTGATAAGCACTAAGTTTCTACACAACGATTTACCCTACGAATTGTTTTGTCTAAAGAAATGCTTTATAGGGGTGAGCTTCATTGATGCCAGGTGCATGGGTGGCATCAAGACGCTCAATCCAGTAGGTTTCTTGACGAAGTATTTGCTTGTCCCAGTCGCCGCCTCGTGGGTCTCGTGGTACCACAGCGAGGGCTATAAATGTTACCAGCGAGGTGTTAAATTTATGATATAGATCCAAGTGTCTACTTACTGCAGTAATCATTTTTCCACTTCCTGAGTAGTATACATGATCTTTAATGCGGGATCGGAAATGTCTTATAGTTTTTCCCACGTAAAACGCGCCGCATCGACAGGTCATTAAGTAGATTACTCCCTGTGTGTTACAGTCAGCATGGAAATTCAAGTTGTAAATGGTGCCATTGGGAAGTGTGAATCTGGTGCCTATGGAGATCCACGGGCAAAAAGCACATTTACCACATTGTGTCATCCCATTAGAGGTAGATCTGGCCGGTATATCATCGTGGAAATGACTAGACGTGAGTTGGTCGCGTAATGATTTTGATCTTCTAAAGGTTATGTCTGGTTTGGATTTAATGTATTTGTTGAGTATGGGGTCATCATATAGGAGGGACCAATGATTGGAAAGTATGTTCCTAAGTTCCACATGATGAGTCGAGTATCTTGTAATAAATCTCACAGGCTGCTCCTGTTTAGCTGTCTTTGTTTTGTATAGTAGTGAGTTCCTGGATTGTCGCAGCGCTTTATTAAATGCGCTGCGCAACAAGGATTTAGTATACCCCCTGGCTCTAAGTCTATCGCGAAGTAGATTCGCCTGTATTTTGAAGTCAGCAGTAGATGTACAGTTACGGCGAAGTCTGAGGTATTGTGCATAGGGTATGCTACGTATTAGGGTGTTTGGATGGGCACTATCTGCATGTAATAAAGTGTTGCCCGCTGTCTCTTTACGAAAGAGGGTTGAGGCCAGTTGTCCATCAGGGTCCTTGGTTATGGTTAAGTCCAGGAACGTAACTTTGTCCTTACTGTTCGACATGGTAAATTTCAAGTTGAAAGTGTTCTCATTTAACATGGCAGTAAATTGCTCCAGTGAGTTGAGGGTCCCGGTCCATATGATGAATATATCATCAATATAGCGTAGCCAACAGGCTACATGATTGACACATTCAGCCAGGGAATCGTCAGAGAACACATATCGTTCCCACCCCCCCAGGTACAGGTTGGCGTAGGCCGGGGCACAACAAGTGCCCATGGCCACCCCCTGTACCTGGAGGAAGTGGGACTCTTGAAAGGTGAAGACATTGTGGGTCAGCACAAACCGGAGCAGCCTGAGGATGAACTCGCAATATTCCCATCGGTGATGGTCCTGCTCTCTGAGGAATGTCCGTACTGTCCCGATGCCCTGCTCGTGAGGTATGCTGGAGTAGAGAGCCTCCACATCCAGCGTCACGAGCAGGGCATCGGGAGGCACGGACACTCCTTCAATGTGTTTCAATAAATCCAGAGTATCTTTAGTGTATGATGGCAATGCCATGACATGTGGCATTAAAATCGAATCAATCAGCCGACTAGCATTCTCAGTGAGAGAACCAATGCCAGACACTATGGGTCTACCATATGGTGATATCGGGTTTTTGTGTATCTTAGGCAGTGCGTAAAATGTGGCAAGTCTGGGGTAGCGGACATTTAGGTAGTTGTATAGGTCTTGATCTATTAGGCCTTTTTGATGGGCGGAACCAATAATTATCAGGTAGTCATCTTTAAATTTCTGAATATTGGTAACATTGATAACTGTATACCAATCTTTATTGGATAAAATGTCCTTGACCATTTTAATGTAGACCTCTTTTGTCATTAAGACAATTTCTTTCTTGTACATCACGGGACACAGAGCGACATAGTCATTACTAATGGGTTATATAGATACCGTCAGGTGCTGGCACTGGCAACTTCCAAAACCGGAAGTACCCTCCCCTATATAAGCCCCTCCCATCCGGGAGCACCTCAGTTTTTTGCCAGTGTCTAAGGTGTTGGCCAAGAAGAAACATGTGTTTTTCACTGAGCTTGCGTACAGGTTCTTTTGGGCCTCAGTAAGCTATTCCGGATCCGACCAAAAAAGCTTCATAGCTAAACGGTCGGTACCCGGGCCTTGCAGAGAAGAGCAAGGTTTTGCCTGTAATGCTTCTCTTAGGAGAGCTGGACCCTGGGATCCAGAGCTCTGGTCATACCCACGACCAAGATGTTTTCTGTGCAGGGTGCTATACAGGTCCAGGGGAGTGGAATCCTTGGGAACCCGGTCCCTGAAGGTTTGATTACAATGCCTGCCGTGATAGGTGAAGTTTGGGCTTTTGTGGACCAAACAAAGTCCTGCGGCGGGGAACAGGTAAGTGGGGGCCCCCAGGAACTTGGTTCTATTGGGGGACCCCCAAGCCTAATTTGTCTTTCTGTCTGTTACCTAACGGTATTCCCGCTAATATCTGTGCATGCCTGTAACTACTAAAAAAAATGTAATAATTTTAATAGTGGTCAAGAAAAAAAAAAAAAAAATTTTTTTTAGACTGCGGTACCTGTGTTTGTCCACTAGAGGCCGCTGTGGAACGTTTCTTGTCATGTGGACTAGTTTATTTTCATCAGAGCAAGTCCAGGCAGATGGTGAGTTCTCTTATGGGAAACTGCTTCCTCTGCCATGTTGCAATGCTCGTCCATCCCCCGGCCTGCGGCAAAGAGGGGCCCTGGCTCTTGTCCCTAGTTTCCATTTTCGAAATTAGCGCCGAAGGCGCACGTGGCCGCGCGTGTGCGCTTGCACGCGCCTCTATATATAGAGGTGAGCCGGGAAAGGGGGCGGAGCCTGGGGGATGACGCTCTGTGCGCGCCGCAGCGCTTCTGCGCATGTGCGGGCGTCCCAGCATGTTAAAAACCACAATTTTGTGTGGTGAGCTGGCTATGGAGTGCAGAGACAGAGCTGGCAACATTTAAAAAAGGCATACAGCAAGCGGTTGATGCAGGCATCCCCTAGAAAGGCACATTAGTAGACACCAACTGTTTCTTATAGCAGCATTTATGCTAGACTATTGTCAGTAAGTGGTGTATTTCGGCTGGAATACCTCAGCTTTGTGGCTTAGGAATATGCCGTCTAAAAACTCCGGGACTAGAAATTCCAGGAGGCATAGGGGGTCTCCATCGGGCTCTGAGGATCTTGGGCATGCTTCGGCTGCACCAGTCTCCCCTGAAGAATCAGAGGTTAGTGACCGTAGAGCACCCTCAGGAGTACCTGGTACTGTGGCTGTCCTCAGTTCACCTGCTCCTGTGTATGTAACAGAGGAGGTTTTTTCCTCAGCTCTGGGAGGGCTGGAAGAGAGATTGTCAGCATTGATTGCTGCTTCCCTGTCACAGGAAAAAAGCGCCCGATCTCCGTCTCCTCCCTCAGAGTGCCTGTTAACAGAGCAACAGTCCCATACAGGGATCGACCTACCTGAAGGGGATCAGGATGAGGTCGATTCGGTTGTAGAGGAATCAACAGTGGAAGAGCCATTCTCAGCATCACATGCTGAAAGGTTATGGGTTCAGTCCCTGACTAATATGGTCCGATCAGCATTTAAAATGCCCCTTGCGGAGCCATCATCCACTTCTGTCTCCTCGTTGGGGTCGCTAAAAGCTCCCCAGACTGTTTGTTCCTTTCCGATCCATCCTTTACTGGAAGGGCTCATTTACCAGGATTGGGAGCATCCTGATAAAATATTTACTCCCCCCAAAAGATTTCCAGTGGTCTATCCCATGGAGGATAAGTTCATCAGAAAATGGAGGGTCCCTACAGTGGACGCAGCCATCTCTTGTGTGAATAAATCACTGACATGTCCAGTGGATAATGTCCAAATGTTCAAGGACCCAATAGATAAAAAATTGGAGTCCTTATTAAAATCTGCTTTTTCTACAGCAGGATTGGTGACACAACCAGCAGTGGCAGCTATTGGGGTCTGCCAAGCAGTGAAGGATCAGTTGAAACAGGTCTTAAGGGACTTGCCAGATCAGCAGGCTCTTGCCCTAGCCGATCTACCTAGAGCCTTATGCTTTGCGGTGGACGCTATAAAGGATTCAATCCATCAGGCCTCCCGCCTTACGCTGTCTGTAGTACATATGCGCAGGCTTCTATGGCTCAAAAACTGGTCTGCTGAAGCTCCCTGTAAAAAATTGCTGGTCAGCTTCCCATTTCATGGTGAACGCTTATTCGGGGAAGACCTGGACAAATATATCCAGAGAATTTCCAGCGGTAAAAGTACACTTTTGCCGGTTAAAAATAGAGTTAGAGGTCCCTCTTTTAAGAGGCCTGCTTCTCCAGTCCCTAGGACATCGGCTGTGAAACAGTTCCGACGGCCTCCTCGGTCAAATCCCGGAGGTAAAAATCAGGGACAATTGCAGGGTAACAAGAAGCCCTGGAGCAGGAGAGGTACAAAACCTCCCCCAAAGTCAAATGCATGAAGGGTTGCCCCCACTCAATCGGGTGGGGGGAAGACTTCAGT
This sequence comes from Rana muscosa, assembly GCA_029206835.1. Classification (NCBI taxonomy): domain Eukaryota; kingdom Metazoa; phylum Chordata; class Amphibia; order Anura; family Ranidae; genus Rana; species Rana muscosa. The sequence goes on from CM055118.1 coordinate 3,898,327, forward strand.
TGTTCACAGAGACCTGGCGGGACACGATCAGAGACAGATGGGTGCTCTCCGCAGTAAATCTGGGATACAAATTGGAGTTAAAAAACTCCCCTCCTTCCCGCTTTATAAGGTCAAACGTGCCAAGGGATCCCCAGAAGAGAGGATCCCTCCTGTTGGCACTAGAACAATTATTGCTCCAAGCAGTAATTATAGAGGTTCCCCTGGAAGAATGGGGGTTCGGGTTTTACTCAAACCTCTTTACAGTCCTGAAGCCAAACGGGGACGTGAGGCCCATATTAAATCTAAAAGGGCTAAACAAATTCCTACATATCAGGACTTTCCGGATGGAGTCGATCCGGTCGGTGGCCACTGCCCTACAAGGGGAGGAATGGTTAGCCTCGATCGACATCAAAGATGCTTATTTGCACATTCCCATCTTTCCAGCCCACCAAAAATTTCTACGCTTTGCGGTAGAAGGGCGCCATTTTCAGTTCAGAGCCTTACCCTTCGGTCTGGCCACAGCACCAAGAGTGTTCACAAAAATTCTGGCCCCATTATTGGCCAATCTAAGAACACGAGGTGTAACGATAATGGCATATCTAGACGACTTGTTGCTGATAGACCACTCAGTGGAAAAACTAGAAGTGGTTGTTCACGAGACAATCAAGTATCTGGAATATCACGGTTGGATTATCAACCGAGACAAGTCAGCCCTAAAACCAGTCAAAAGTCTGGAATACTTGGGGCTAAGGCTGGATTCAGACCAGAGAAAAATTTTCTTGCCTCAAGAAAAGGGGTCGTCTTTGAGAGATTTGATCCACTTAGTGGGTTCAAAAAGACAGCCATCCATACGCCTGTGCATGAGGCTGCTGGGAAAAATGGTGGCATCATTCGAAGCAGTACCCTACGGTCAATTCCATTCAAGGAATTTGCAAAGGGCCATACTGTCAGCCATGAACAAAAAAGTTCAGGCTCTGGACTTACCAATGTCCTTGTCCCCTTCCGTTCGCAAGAGCCTCCGCTGGTGGTTGGTTCCCCAGAATCTGGAAAGAGGGAAATCCTTCAGTCCGATTTCCTGGAAGGTGGTCACTACAGATGCCAGCCTTATAGGCTGGGGAGCAGTACTGGAGCAATGGTCTCTCCAGGGCAGATGGTCGGATGCGGAAAAGGCCCTGCCCATCAATCTCTTAGAGATACGAGCAGCCCGGTATGCCCTAGTAGCATGGACATCCAAACTCCAAGGGTCCCCTGTCAGAATTCAATCAGACAATGCCACAGCAGTGGCATATATCAATCGTCAGGGGGGCACCAGGAGTCGTGCAGCCCAAAGGGAAGTAAATTACATCCTGAGATGGGCAGAAACATATGTCCCAGCCATATCTGCGGTATTCATTCCAGGAGTGGAGAATTGGAAGGCGGACTTTCTAAGTCGCCAACAATTATGCCCAGGGGAATGGTCCCTTCATCCCGAGGTTTTCCGGACAATATGTCAGCGGTGGGGAACACCGGATGTAGATCTGCTAGCATCCAGATTCAACACAAAAGTGGACAGGTTTGTCTCTTGGACAAGGGATCCCCTAGCTTGCGGCTCGGATGCCCTAGTGTTCCCTTGGGATCAGTTCAAGCTGATATATGCATTCCCACCGCCACAATTGTTACCTCGATTACTCCGCAGAATCAGGGTAGAAAAGAAACCAGTGATTCTGGTGGCTCCAGCGTGGCCCCGAAGAGCATGGTACGCGGAGATTGTAAAAATGTCTGTGGGGAGTCCTTGGACCCTCCCACATCGTCCGGACCTGCTTTCGCAGGGACCGATATACCACCCTTCCTTACCAGCCCTAGGTTTGACGGCCTGGCTATTGAAGCCCACATTCTAAAAAAGAGAGGGCTCTCTAATGCTGTGGTATCTACCATGATCAATGCCAGGAAGCCGGTATCCAGGCAGATCTACTATAGAATCTGGAAGGCGTACATCGCCTGGTGTGAGGCCAAGAAATGGCATCCACGCAAATACGTAATAGGTAGGATTCTGGACTTCCTACAATGGGCTGTAGATAGGAAGCTTGCCTTGAGTACTATCAAGGGTCAGATTTCGGCCTTGTCAATATTTTTTCAAAGGCCCTTGGCTTCGCATTCACTAGTCAGAGCCTTTATACAAGGAGTGATGCGTATTAGTCCTCCGGTTAATATTCCCATATGTCCATGGGATCTAAACTTGGTTCTGTCGGTTCTACAGAAACAACCATTTGAACCATTACAGCATATTTCTTTGGTGCTTCTCACCAGGAAATTGATTTTTCTAGTAGCCATTTGTTCGGCTAAAAGAGTGTCGGAATTAGCCGCTATGTCCTGTAAAGAGCCATATCTGGTTATCCATAAGGACAGAGTAGTGTTACGTCCTCATCCAGCCTTTCTTCCTAAGGTGGTATCGAGGTTTCATTTGAACCAAGATGTGGTTCTTCCTTCTTTTTTCCCCAAACCTACTTCGGTAGAGGAAAAGTTATTGCATTCTTTGGATGTAGTAAGAGCAGTTAAAGCTTATCTAAAAGCCACTGCTCAGATTCGCAGAACGGATACTTTGTTTATTCTGCCGGAAGGCCCCAGAAAGGGTCAGGCAGCGTCAAAATCTACTTTAGCCAAGTGGATTCGACAGGTCATAATACAAGCCTATGGCTTGAGAAGGAGACCGCCTCCGTTCAAAGTTAGAGCGCACTCCACGAGAGCAGTTGGAACTTCATGGGCAGTGCATCACCAGGCCTCCCTGGCTCAAATCTGTAAGGCCGCAACATGGTCTTCAGTTCACACGTTTACTAGGTTCTACCAGGTGGACGTTAGAAGTCAGGAGGATGTCGCCTTTGGGCGCAGTGTGTTGCAGGCCGCAAAAGATCCTCATGTCTGATAGCGCTCAGCTTATATATGGTGTATCCCCCCCCTCATTGGGCATTGCTTTAGGACATCCCATTAGTAATGACTATGTCGCTCTGTGTCCCGTGATGTACGAGAAAGAAAATAGGATTTTTATAACAGCTTACCTGTAAAATCCTTTTCTTGGAGTACATCACGGGACACAGAGCTCCCGCCCCTCTTTGGGGACACTTATTGCTTTGCTACAAAACTGAGGTGCTCCCGGATGGGAGGGGCTTATATAGGGGAGGGTACTTCCGGTTTTGGAAGTTGCCAGTGCCAGCACCTGACGGTATCTATATAACCCATTAGTAATGACTATGTCGCTCTGTGTCCCGTGATGTACTCCAAGAAAAGGATTTTACAGGTAAGCTGTTATAAAAATCCTATTATTATCTCTTTCAGAACTTGTGAACAATTTTTATACAGAAATATTGATATGTTAGTTTATTATACAATAAAATTATTTTTTTATACAATTTGTGTATGGTGCCTAAAAAGTCCAAGTCCCTCCATCTAGCTTCTTCTATATTCAGTAGAAGGGAGCTATCTTTCCTTGGAGAGATAGTTTACTTCTAATTAATAGTGTTAGAATGTTACTAGTGTGTAGAATATTTAGCGTGTATAATATTTTTCTTTCCCTGCAGGAAGACCATCATGCAACTTGTTGTGGAGATTTTTATGGAGATGTATTTAATATGTATTGTCATAGTGTCACCCAGTGTTAGTACTTCCGCAACCCGCTCTAAAAGAGCTGATTGGGGTAGTCTGAGGCTGGTTGAATCCCGTCTGATAGGGGAAAACGTCTTGAGGTTGGAGTGTGATGTTTACAGGGTGCGGATATGTCCACCGACGGGGGGCCCTCTGTGCATTAGCACGGACGATCGTTGAGGAGGGGATGTCCTCGCTCTGCAAAAACATCATTGGTTATGAGCAGATGCGTGCTCTTGTCTCTGCTGTGTCTGATCAACATTGATTGGGATTCGTAGTGTGCGTCTGCAGATAGCCTCCCTCCCCCATTTGATAATAGTATAATCTGAATATGCGTTATTCTATGGAATAGCGCAGAATGAGGATTCCTATCAACGGTAACTTTAGCCATCATACGTTATTGTATTCATTGTATGTATTATTGTATTGAATCCTTTAAGCTATATTTCTTGAGTGGGATTCATGTACGGCATTTCCTGTTGGAAGGAATGTCCTTGTATTGACATTTTCCTGTGTGGAAGGGACATCCTGTGATGTCCCCTCCCATGGGGGGAGGGGACTGGTTGCTGCAGCCAATCACCTCCTGTCTGAGATCTTTTGAGTTTAATAAAAGCCTATGATTAGGCGTCGGCTTGGCAGTCATGCTGGTCTGCTGAGATGAGAACATAAGCTGTGTGGTGCTGGCTTCTTGGGATGATTTGGGACGAATGGTGGTGAGTGTATCTTTAGCTTAAAGATAGCATTATTGCAAGAAGATGAAATCTAAAGTGTGTGCTTATAGAACACAGGAAATATGGGCTGTGTGCTCTGCATAGAACCAATATTTCTACAACAAACTACACCGGAGAAAGGGTGGGATACAGTTGTGATAGGATGATGGGAGGGATTGTTACATAATGTGTATGTACATTTGAAAACTGTTTTTTTTCTGTCCTTCTCCCTCTTTGCTATACTTCAGGTCTTGATTCAGGCACCATCCTTGCATTGTACATAGTTTCAGGAATAAATTTGCGCTTGCTCAGGACTGAGTGTGTGAATTTATTCCAGACACTGGGGACAGTGTCTCATTTAGAGGGGGGTGTATGTAGTGGGGTCCCCAAATTTAACTCCGCTATATTTAGGGGTGACCAGAGCAATAGTTTGCCTCGGGTCTCTTAGTTGTTTGAACTCTGTCTTACTGCTGTGTCACCTGGCGTGCAGTTCCCCATTGGGCGTATAGGTGGTGTTGTCACCTATACCCAGGGTTGAACCACAGGTGATGGAGTAGGTATTGGATGTCCTCTCTCCGCTGCCATTGGTGGGCGGTTCTGGCCTGCTGTGCATGCCGGGAGAGGATATATAAGGGGCAGACGCCATTACACAGAGAGCCAATTCCCGGGGCCCGTGCCCAGAGGAGAGCCAATTCCCTGGGACCATGCCCGGAGGGAGCTACCCCTCAGAGGGGGGTGCGCCCCATCTTGATCGAGGAGTCTCGGGCACCTTCAGCTTGAGGCTACAGAGTTCCAGGTAGGCCCAGTACCTTTGACTGGGTCTACAACCGAAGAGGAGTCCCAGGGAACCCGCGTGAGGGTAACCGCTCTGAAACAGAGGAAACCAGGGGAGGATCGATCCCATAACAAGAGGGAGAGTAATAGAGTATTGCTGACTCGGGAAAGGCCTGGTGAACTGTCGGAGGGAAGGATTCCTCACTTCGCAGACTGCCTCTGCGGAGTGTTGAAAGTTCAGGAGGGATCGCCTTGATTTGGTCCTTGGAGGGGACTGAGTCATTGTTCCAGCATCACGCCGGCTGCTAGTGCTATTGAGTGACTATCCGGGTGAGCTGTACCCACTTGGGATCGAGTGGCGACGAAGCCAAGAGTGTGCCTGAATCCACTTCTATCTGCTAACCTTTTTCTCACTCCAATTCTCTGGTTCCTGAAAGCAAGATAAAATAAACTCATGTTGGAGTTGATATGTTGTGTGGACATTGACCTCATTTGGGAAAGATAAAGACTCGCCTCTATAAACATAGAGTGGAGAACCAGAAGAAGGAAGCCACTAACTGCAGGACCCAAGTATGTAACACCGCCTGACCTTTATAATCTAGAGGACACGGGCATGTGGCATGGTGTGTCTTATCCTCCTGCTTGTGAAGGTAAGAGGGGGAGAAGCATCCGTGTGCTACATAACTAACTAATAAATTATAGGTATTGGAATTTCCTTTCAAAATTTCCTTTCAAATTTGAAAAGGCAATTCCAATACCTATAATTTCTTTTTAACAGAAAGAAATTTTATTAGACAAATCAGCATTACATTACAGATACTTCGCAGAAATTACATCAATGCAGAAATCAGAGTGTCAGGAGTATACATCACTTCCAGGGGCAGAACCCAAGTAATCGGTAGCAAGTGAGGATTGGGTAAAAAAAGGGGGGGGGCAAAACAGCAACTGTCAGAGGAGGATGTCAGATGTCACACACACTTAGACTGTAGGGGTGTCAAGGGCAGCCCGGGTCTCCATTCAGGTAGACCAGATTTTGTTGAACTTCCCCAGGCACTGTCTATGGTCCCTAAGATACCGACCATTTACTATTTACCGAAGGTCCATAAAGATCCCGTGCACCCACCCGGTCGTCCAATTGTGAGCGGGATCAATTCCGTCACATCCAGAATTGGCCGCTACATTGACCATTATCTCCAACCGTTGGTCAGGCGTGTACCATCTTATTTGGCGGACACCGGGGCTACTATCAGAAAACTTCAGGATGTGAATATAGGAGGTGACTACATCCTGGTGACAGCTGATGTAGCCTCGCTTTATACATGTATCCCACATAGCAAGGGGTTAGAGGCTGTACAGTATTTCTTGGAGAAGGAAGAGACTTTAGCTCCCTTTCAAAGGATTTTTATTATGGAATTGTTGGAGTTCGCAACGAGAAGCAGTTACTTCTGGTTTAATGGCAACTTTTACCTCCAGCTGAGAGGTGTGGCCATGGGGGCTAAATACGCCCCCAGTCTGGCCAACCTTTTCATGGCCAAATGGGAGGAGGATGTCGTCTATGCCTATGACACCCAACACTTGGTGTTTTGGGCTAGGTACATTGACGACATCCTCCTCCTATGGAGTGGCAGCGTGGCATCACTTGAGATCTTCATGGACCATCTAAATGCCAATGATAGAGGAATTTCCCTTTCATATACTGCCAGCCATGAGAAGATCCAGTTCCTAGATTTGGAAATTAGTATCCATGATCGTGAGTTCTGTTTTCAAACACACTTTAAGAAAACCGATCGGAATGGGTACATTCCACAGGACAGTTATCATCAATCCTGGCTTAAGTCAGTCCCGCGCAGTCAGTTCCTCAGATTGAGGAGGAACTGCAGTGATGTCAACATTTTTCTGACTCAGGCCGAGATCCTCAAACAACGTTTTATCGATAAGGGTTATGATCCTGTCAGTATCGATAGAGATCTTGGACAGGTACTGGAGACTGACAGGCGTTCTTTGTTGGAGGTTAAACAGAAAGGCGAACCCAACAACACCTTTAAATGGGCAATGCTCTCTTCCCAGCCATCCACATGCCCAGCGGTTGAATGCTAGCTTGGCTAAATTGCTAGCGCTTCAACTGCTGCCTTTTCAGTTGGTAGACTCGGCCCCCTTCCGTGAGTTTGTGCAATGTGCGGTTCCTCAGTGGCAGGTTCCCAAACGCCACTTTTTCACACGGAAGGCGATTCCGGCTCTCTACAGGCATGTGGAAGGCAATGTCTTGGCCTCGCTGGACAGGGCGGTCAGCGGTAAGGTGCATATTACCGCTGACTCATGGTCCAGCAGGCATGGACAGGGACGTTACCTTTCTTTCACGGCCCATTGGGTCACTCTTTTGGCAGCTGGGAAGGATGCAGGACAAGGTGCAGTAGTGTTGGAGGTTGTTCCACCGCCACGCCTCCAAAATGCTACTACTGGTTGTGACACACCTCTCTCCTCCACCCCCTCCTCTTCTTCTTCCTCCATGGCCTCTTCCTGTGGTTTGTCCTCGGAACCAGCGGTGCTCCGTAGGCGTTCAAGGGGCTACGCAAGTACGCAGGCAAAAAGATGCCATGCCGTGCTTGCGCTGGTGTGTTTGGGGGACAGGAGCCACACTGGGGCAGAGGTCCAGTCTGCTCTGCAGGGGCAGGCTGAGAGGTGGTTGACGCCACGCCAGCTTAAGCTAGGAATGGTGGTTTGCGACAATGGCACCAACCTCCTCTCCGCCCTCCGACAGGGACAACTGTATGGCTCACGTCCTTAACCTGGTGGTGCAGCGGTTCTTGGGCAGGTACCCGGGCTTACAGGATGTCCTGAGGCAGGCCAGGAAAGTCTGTGTGCATTTCCGCAGATCTTATAATGCCAGTGCTCGCTTGGCTGAGCTGCAAAAGGAGTTGAACCTGCCCAAGAACCGCCTTATATGTGACATGCCCACCAGGTGGAACTCAACGTTGGCCATGCTGCAGCGGCTGCACACGCAGCAGAGGGCCATCAATGAGTACCTGTGCGACTACGGCACCAGGACAGGGTCAGGGGAGCTCAGGTTTTTTTCACCACGCCAGTGGGGCATGATCAGGGATGCATGCACTGTCCTGGCACCATTTGAGGAGGCCACGAGGATGGTGAGCAGTGACAGTGCATGCATCAGTGACACTGTACCTCTTGTCCACCTGTTGGAGCACACGCTGTGTGGAATAATGGACAGGGCACTTGAGGCAGAACAGAGGCAGGAAGAGGAGGACTTCCTTGCCTCTCAAGGCCCCCTTTACCCAGACAGTGTTCCTTCTGTCCCACCCATCGCACAGGAAGAGGAGGAGGAGGAGGAGGAGGAGGATTGTGTCAGCATGGAGGTGGAGGCTGGCACTCAGCATCATCAGCAGCAGTCTTTTAGGGATGATTTACAGTCCCAAGAAACCAGTGGACTTGTACGTGGCTGGGAGGAGGTGGCTGCGGATCATGTCGTCCTTAGTGACCCAGAGGACTCCGGACTGAATGCCTCAGCTAACCTACGCTGCATGGCCTCCCTGATCCTGCAAAGTCTGCGGAAGGATCCTCGTATTCTTCGGATCAAGGAGAGGGACCATTACTGGCTGGCCACTCTCCTTGATCCACGGTACAAGGGTAAGGTTGCGGACCTTATCGTACCGTCGCAGAGGGAGCAGAGGATGAGACAACTCCGGGAGGCCTTGCAGAAAGGTCTGTGCAACGCGTTCCCAGAGACTGGGAGGTTACAAACTCCTGGTCCTGGACAACGAGTTGCTGAGGCTTCGGGCAGTCAAAGAAGGAGCGGTGGGGAAGGTGGCCGTCTGACCGATGCGTTCAGACAATTCTTTAGTCCGCAGCCCCAAAGTATGATCGGTTCCAGCAACCATCGCCAGCGTCTGATATACATGGTCCAGGAATACCTAGGGGCAAGGTCAGACTTGGACACCTTCCCCACCGAAAATCCTCTGGCTTACTGGGTCTTAAGGATGGATCACTGGCCAGAGCTTGCACAGTATGCAATTGAGCTACTGGCCTGTCCTGCATCCAGCGTTCTTTCAGAACGCACATTCAGTGCTGCTGGAGGATTTGTCACGGATCACAGGGTGCGCCTGTCCACCGACTCGGTTGATCGACTGACTTTCATCAAGATGAACCAGTCTTGGATCACCACCAGCTACCACACACCAGATGCTGATATAACAGACTAATTGATTTTAAAATGTCACATCCCTTCAAGACTGATGCTGATGCTGAGTGCCTGTGCTGTTATGTTGACTGGCTATCCTCCTCCTCCTCCTCAATGATACGATTAACGATGATAGCTTGGAAGATCATTTTGGTTTATGGGTGACGCCACCAGTGGCTAAGGCCCAATTTTTCAGCCCCTGTTTAACAGGGGCGTGTAATTAAAATTATTGATCTAATAATTCACAGCAGGGCCCATTGCTGCGCCCACCAAGAGTAACTGTCAGGCCTTACAGTGTTGTGGCACCATCACCACCACCACCACCACCACAGGCCCAATTTTTCAGCCCCTGTTCAACAGGGGCATGCAATTATAATTATTGATCTAATAATTCACAGCAGGGCCCATTGCTGCGCCCACCAAGAGTAACTGTCAGGCCTTACAGTGTTGTGGCACCAGCACCACCATCACCACCACCACCACCACCACCAAAGGCCCAATTTTTCAGCCCCTGTTCAACAGGGGCATGCAATTATAATTATTGATCTAATAATTCACAGCAGGGCCCATTGCTGCGCCCACCAAGAGTAACTGTCAGGCCTTACAGTGTTGTGGCACCACCACCACCACCACCACCACCACCAAAGGCCCAATTTTTCAGCCCCTGTTCAACAGGGGCATGCAATTATAATTATTGATCTAATAATTCACAGCAGGGACCATTGCTGCGCCCACCAAGAGTAACTGTCAGGCCTTACAGTGTTGTGGCACCAGCACCACCATCAAAGGCCCAATTTTTACTACCACTGATCAACAATTATATGTTATTACAATTCCTGATATAATAGTTGACAGCAGGGCTTTCCAGCACCCACCAAGAATAACTGTGAGTGCTTTCAGTGTTGTGCCAACACCAACACCTAAGGGGACAATTTCTGCAGAGTATATACGGCAGGTCCCTACTTTCAAACATCCAACTTACAAACTACTACTACTTGCAAACGGAAGAAGACAACAGGAAGTCAGAGGAAATCTACCCCTTGGAAGGAAAATTCTCTCCTGTAAGAATTAATATGGGAGAAAGGTGTCTCCTCTCTACTGATGCTTTATCACCAATCCTTGTTTCAATAAAAACACCACATTTCAAAAACAGTTGTCATTGGGACGCAAAGTGAGGTGAAATGTTCTGAACAGGGGCACAGACAGCAAAAAAAATGTGACAGGGGTGATAACCGTTCCCTATGTTTCACAAAAAGCTAAAAAAAAAGGAATTTGGCATGGAGCTCCACTTAAACAATGCAGCTGTTCAAAATTACAAACAGATTCTACATAAGAACAAACCTACAGTCCCTGTCTTGTATGCACCGCCTGTATACGGCTGTTCAGAGTATATAGGTCCTTTTTTATTTTGTGTGCGGGGTTCCCCTTAATATCCATACAAGACCCAAAGGGGCTGGTAATGGGCTGGGGTAGGGGGGGGGGGTTGATGGGGTAGCTATGCCATTTTTCCTAAAGATTTTCATCCCTATTACCGGGACCAGACATTGCATTAAAGCCGCAAGCAGTTTTAAATGGCTTTTTTTCCTTTAGAAATGTTATTTTGTGCAGGGACAGTTCTAAACACGGGAAACACATGGCACTTCACAGGCATACTTTAGACACCCCCCAGGTACAATATTTAAAGGAATATTTGACTTTTTTTTTTTCACTTTATGCATCATTAAAATGACTGCTCCCAGAAAACGTCCGTTTTTAAAACTTCTTTTTGCATTGATACATGTCCCCTGGTGCAGAACCCGGGTTCCCAAACTCTGTTTCGGACAATAACATGGATAATAGTCGTTATAATTAGCACTTTAGAATCCGAACGTTCGCATCCATTGTATTTAATAGGGTTCTAATGTTCGTGCGAACTTTCGGTCCGTTCGCGGGTTCTGGTGCGAACCGAACCCGGGGGTGTTCGGCTCATCACTAAACCAGACCTACACTGAAACTTTTTAAATTTAAATTGGTGACTGTGGTGAAACTTCAGCGCATACTAATGCTGCGTACACATGATCGGAATGTCCAAAAACAAAATGTTCGATGTGAGCTTTTGGACGGATATTCCGACCATGTGTAGGCTCCATCGGACATTTGCTGTCGGAATTTCCGGCAACAAATGTTTGATAGCAGGTTCTCTATTTTTACGACAAGAAAATTTCTTGTTGGAAATTCCGACCGTGTGTAGCCATTTCCGATGCACAAAAGTGCTGCGCATGCTCGGAATCATTGTACTTAATTTTTCTCGGCTCGTTATAGTGTTGTACGTCTCTGCGTTCTTGACCATCGGAATTTCCGAGCAACATTTGTGCGACCGTGTATATGCAAAACAAGTTTGAGCCAGCATCCGTCGGAAAAAACCCCCCACGTTTTTTTTGTCGGAATGTCCGATCGTGTGTACGCGGCATATGAACATGTTAATAAATAAGTGAGATCATAATGTTAGCGTGTCTATAACAATATATTTATACACATCTAGTCTGTAACATTGTTGCTTTATTACTATCATTTTGTATAACTGCATTACCATTCTGCTTAAAAGGAAAAGTATGGCCAAAGCTATTTTGGCCATATATATTCTGTGGGTCACAGGAGTGCACTTAGTTCTGCACTCCTGTGACCCAGAGCCTGAGCCAGCCGCTCCTGCCCCCCCCTGCTCCAGTGAGTGCAGGACGGACACAGCAGAGAGCGGTGACTGACAGTCACCAATCTCTGCTCAGAGGACCCAAGAACTGAATTGGATGTTTCTCAGTGTATAGACTTTAGGTCTGCTGTAAATGCAGGAAATAAAAACATTTTATGGGCACGGTTTATTTTATACAGATTCCCCAGATGGCCTTAAATCGACCTGTATTTTTTATAATCTGTCTTCAAAAAAATAGCATGGCACAGATCCCATCGACATTTTCATGCCCTTCTCTATGGAGAGACGTAGAATACAATCACTGTGGCAATTTACCAAACTTATCCAAGCACACTTATGCCGCGTACACACGATCGGAATTTCCGACAACAAATGTTCGATGTGAGCTTTTGGTCGGATATTCCGACCGTGTGTAGTCTCCATCGGACATTTGCTGTCGGAATTTCCGACAGAAAATGTTTGAGAGCTGGTTCTCAATTTTTCCAACAACAAAAGTTGTTGTCGGAAATTCCGATCGTGTGTAGCCAATTCCGACGCACAAAAATTCTACGCATGCTCGGAATCAATTCGACGCATGCTCGGAATTATTGAACTTAATTTTTCTCGGCTCGTCGTAGTGTTGTACGTCTGCGTTCTTGACGTTCGTAATTTCCGAGTAACATTTGTGTGACCGTGTGTATGTAAGACAAGTTTGAGCCAACAGCTGTCGGAAAAAAAAATCCACGGTTTTGTTGTCGGAAATTCCGATCGTGTGTACGCGGTATTAGGGTTATATTTATAAAGCAGTCAAAGTGACATTTACGCAAAGGTAATACGTATACAATAAAATGCAGCTGGACACTAAAAGATCTATCACATAATCCAAACAGCAATAATATAAAAAGGAGTGCAGCGCAAAACAGGGCTCAATAAAACATGTAAAAATGTGATAAAAAGTCCATAGACATCCAGAGAAGAACAGAAGGTGGACTAACAGTCCCAGCAAGCACTGAAAGAAGAATCCATGCGAGAAAACCTAAATCCCATGCAAGTGTGACTTTTCCTCCACCTCGCTTCACTCACCTCTACGTTTGGACCACTGAGCTAACAGATGGTCAACAACACATGTCCCATATGGGTAAAAACTCCAGGAAGGGTCAAGGACCTCCGACCGATATCTCCAGGTGTATGTATGGTAAGAGAAAAGCAAATCTACGTGCTCACTGATGTCGTTTTTCAAAGGCTTTATTTGATAAAATGATTACTCACAGGGGCTTGAATAAAATAGCGCATATCAGAGCAGACACTGTGGTGTAGGATTCCAGGATAGCAGTGGGTGACGTCAGGACGTGGCTCCTTCCCCGTATGAGTCCTCGGGACCCGCTTTTGCTTTTGCTGACTGACTTACAGGTACGTCAGTTTGCGCAGGAGTGCCATTCATATATCAGCATTGCCCCTGTTCAAATCATTAGTAAGACCTCATCTGGAATATGCAGTTCAGTTTTGGGCACCAGTTCTTAAAAAGGATATTGGGGAACTGGAGAAAGTGCAGAGAAGGGCAACCAAACTAATTATGCGGCGTACACACGATCGTTTTTCATGCCATTTTTTAAACCGACGTTTTTCCCGTCATTTTTTTTCATGTTTCCTCTCAAGTAGGGATGAGCTCGGTGTTCGAGTCGAACATACGTTCGACTCGAACATCGGCTGTTCGATCGTTCGCCGAACAACGAACGATTTGGGCCGTTCGCGCCTAATTCGCGGCCCACAATGCACTACGCCATCGCAGTGTCATCCAGGCGCTGTGATTGGCCAAGCATGCACTGTGACCCCGCATGCTTGGCCAATCACAGCGCCGGCAGCGAGGAGAGCAATGATTGGCCACAGGCAGGATGCCTGTGGCCAATTATTGCTGAGGGTGTTTAGTACACGCCCCACACTATAAAAGGCCGCCAGCACGGCGGCCTAGTGTAGTGTGTTCCGGAGCAGGGAAAGAGAAGCATAGGCAGGGACAGTGACATTTTTTTTTCTTGCTTAACCTGGATTCCTTTAGTTTAGGGAAAAAGAAGGATAGGTAGGGAGAGTGTCAGTCTGTTTTACTGTGCTAAACCTTGTTTGTAGGGACAGGGAAGGACAGTGAGGGAAATTCTCATTGTGCTATACTGTGCTAAAGCATTCATCATCAACCATCTTTAAAAAAAAAAATTATAGGGACAGAAAACTATAGGTAGGGAGAGTGTCAGTGTGTTTTACTGTGCTAAACCTTGTTTGTAGGGACAGGGAAGGACAGTGAGGGAAATTCTCATTGTGCTATACTGTGCTAAAGCATTCATCATCAACCATCTTTAAAAAAACATTTTTTATAGGGACAGAAATCTATAGGTAGGGAGAGTGTCAGTGTGTTTTACTGTGCTAAACCTTGTTTGTAGGGACAGGGAAGGACAGTGACGGAAATTCTCATTGTGCTATACTGTGCTAAAGCATTCATCATCAACCATCTTTAAAAAAACATTTTTTATAGGGACAGAAAACTATAGGTAGGGAGAGTGTCAGTGTGTTTTACTGTGCTAAACCTTGTTTGTAGGGACAGGGAAGGACAGTGAGGGAAATTCTCATTGTGCTATACTGTGCTAAAGCATTCATCATCAACCATCTTTAAAAAAACATTTTTTATAGGGACAGAAAACTATAGGTAGGGAGAGTGTCAGTGTGTTTTACTGTGCTAAACCTTGTTTGTAGGGACAGGGAAGGACAGTGAGGGAAATCTCATTGTGCTATACTGTGCTAAAGCATTCATCATCAACCATCTTTAAAAAAAAAAAAATTATAGGGACAGAAAACTATAGGTAGGGAGAGTGTCAGTGTGTTTTACTGTGCTAAACCTTGTTTGTAGGGACAGGGAAGGACAGTGAGGGAAATTCTCATTGTGCTATACTGTGCTAAAGCATTCATCATCAACCATCTTTAAAAAAACATTTTTTATACGGACAGAAAACTATAGGTAGGGAGAGTGTCAGTGTGTTTTACTGTGCTAAACCTTGTTTGTAGGGACAGGGAAGGACAGTGAGGGGAATTCTCATTGTGCTATACTGTGCTAAAGCATTCATCATCAACCATCTTTAAAAAAACATTTTTTATAGGGACAGAAAACTATAGGTAGGGAGAGTGTCAGTGTGTTTTACTGTGCTAAACCTTGTTTGTAGGGACAGGGAAGGACAGTGAGGGAAATTCTCATTGTGCTATACTGTGCTAAAGCATTCCTCATCAACCATCTTTGAAATCCTTGTTTTTTGGACAGTCAGGGAAATTGTCATTGTGCTATTCTGTGCGAAAGCAATCATCCTCAACCATATTTAGAAATCCTTAAGTAAAGGGACAGAGAAGGACACCTGAAGGTAGCCCTTATTGCTTTTTTCCCATCTCCCTGCAGGCCATCCATTAGAATGTCTGGAAGGCAAACAAGGAGAGGCAGACAGTCAGAAGGCAATAAAAGAGGGCAAGCAGGCTCTGTGTCTGGGGGCAACAGTGCTGGTCGTGGACGCGGTGCATTGTCATCAGCACATGGCCATGGGACACGCTTGTCCTTCTTTTCGGCAGCTGGACATGTTGAGCCACATCATGCCGAAGACTTGGTAGAGTGGATGACCAAGCCCTCCTCCTCCTCCTCATCCTCTCTCACCCAGGCTCAGGGTACTGGCAAAGCAGCTGCCAAAGCGTCCTCTTCCCTGGTATCAATGTCAGACTCATCATCAGTCACTCCTTCCCTAGACCCACCATGTCCTCCTCCTGAGGAGTCCCCCGAACTGTTTGAGCACAGTGTTGGGTACATGCTCCAGGAGGATGCCCAGCGTTTCGAAGGGTCTGATGATGAAACCCAGCTAGAGGAAGGCAGTAGCGTGAGAGCAGACAGAGGGGATGCTCAAGAAGGACACCAATCTGGCAGTCATGTTCCAGCAGCTGCAGCATACTGCCAGATTGGCTCCAGTGATGAGGAGGGAGGGGATGATGAGGTCACTGACTCCACGTGGGTGCCTAATAGGAGAGAGGAGGAGGAGGAGGATGAGGAGGAGGCACATCTCCAACGAGGCAGGATGCCCTTTGGTGGCCAGCGTAAGGGCAGTACACCGACGGAATCACACCGCAGAGCTCCGCCTGTGCAGGGCGCTGCCTCTGCCCGTCATTCAAAAAGTTCTTTGGTGTGGGCCTTTTTTGAGGCTAGTGCATCAGATCGCACAGCTGCTGTTTGCAACATATGTCTCAAGCGTATATCGCGTGGCCAAAACATCAGCCGCTTGGGTACCACATGCCTGACCAGACATATGTTGACCTGCCATGCAGCTCGTTGGCAAGCCTACCTCAAAGACCCACACCAAAGAACAAAGCGGACCTCTCCTTGCACCGCATCAGCTGGGATCTCCAACCCCACTATAACTTCAGTCCTCTCTGAAACATGCACTGAGAGGAATGAAGGTGTAGAATTAGGTGTGTCACAGCCAAGTACTTGCGGCCACTCTGCTAGCAGTACACCGACGTCCGATTCTAGCAGGCAAATTTCCCTGCCCCAGCTGCTGGACCGTCGAAAGAAGTTCACTCAGCCAGCCATCCACATGCCCAGCGGTTGAATGCTAGCTTGGCTAAATTGCTAGCGCTTCAACTGCTGCCTTTTCAGTTGGTAGACTCGGCCCCCTTCCGTGAGTTTGTGCAATGTGCGGTTCCTCAGTGGCAGGTTCCCAAACGCCACTTTTTCTCACGGAAGGCTATTCCGGCTCTCTACCGGCATGTGGAAGGCAATGTCTTGGCCTCGCTGGACAGGGCGGTCAGCGGTAAGGTGCATATTACCGCTGACTCATGGTCCAGCAGGCATGGACAGGGACGTTACCTTTCTTTCACGGCCCATTGGGTCACTCTTTTGGCAGCTGGGAAGGATGCAGGACAAGGTGCAGTAGTGTTGGAGGTTGTTCCACCGCCACGCCTCCAAAATGCTACTACTGGTTGTGACACACCTCTCTCCTCCACCCCCTCCTCTTCTTCTTCCTCCATGGCCTCTTCCTGTGCTTTGTCCTCTGAACCAGCGGTGCTCCGTAGCCGTTCAAGGGGCTACGCAAGTACGCAGGCAAAAAGATGCCATGCCGTGCTTGCGCTGGTGTGTTTGGGGGACAGAAGCCTCACTGGGGCAGAGGTCCTGTCTGCTCTGCAGGGCCAGGCGGAGAGGTGGTTGACGCCACGCCAGCTTAAGCCAGGAATGGTGGTTTGCGACAATGGCACCAACCTCCTCTCCGCCCTCCGACAGGGACAACTGACCCATGTGCCCTGTGTGGCTCACGTCCTTAACCTGGTGGTGCAGCGGTTCTTGGGCAGGTACCCGGGCTTACAGGATGTCCTGAGGCAGGCCAGGAAAGTCTGTGTGCATTTCCGCAGATCTTATAATGCCAGTGCTCGCCTGGCTGAGCTGCAAAAGGAGTTGAACCTGCCCAAGAACCGCCTTATATGTGACATGCCCACCAGGTGGAACTCAACGTTGGCCATGCTGCAGCGGCTGCACACGCAGCAGAGGGCCATCAATGAGTACCTGTGCGACTACGGCACCAGGACAGGGTCAGGGGAGCTTGTTTTTTTTTCTCCACGCCAGTGGGGCATGATCAGGGATGCATGCACTGTCCTGGCACCATTTGAGGAGGCCACGAGGATGGTGAGCAGTGACAGTGCATGCATCAGTGACACTGTACCTCTTGTCCACCTGTTGGAGCACACGCTGCGTGGAATAATGGACAGGGCACTTGAGGCAGAACAGAGGCAGGAAGAGGAGGACTTCCTTGCCTCTCAAGGCCCCCTTTACACAGACAGTGTTCCTTCTGTCCCACCCAATGCACAGGAAGAGGAGGAGGAGGAGGAGGAGGAGGAGGAGGAGGAGGATTGTGTCAGCATGGAGGTGGAGGCTGGCACTCAGCATCATCAGCAGCAGTCTTTTAGGGATGATTTACAGTCCCAAGAAACCAGTGGACTTGTACGTGGCTGGGAGGAGGTGGCTGCGGATCATGTCGTCCTTAGTGACCCAGAGGACTCCGGACCGAATGCCTCAGCTAACCTACGCTGCATGGCCTCCCTGATCCTGCAAAGTCTGCGGAAGGATCCTCGTATTCTTCGGATCAAGGAGAGGGACCATTACTGGCTGGCCACTCTCCTTGATCCACGGTACAAGGGTAAGGTTGCGGACCTTATGTTACCGTCGCAGAGGGAGCAGAGGATGAGACAACTCCGGGAGGCCTTGCAGAAAGGTCTGTGCAACGCGTTCCCAGAGACTGGGAGGTTACAAACTCCTGGTCCTGGACAACGAGTTGCTGAGGCTTCGGCCAGTCAAAGAAGGAGCGGTGGGGAAGGTGGCCGTCTGACCGATGCGTTCAGACAATTCTTTAGTCCGCAGCCCCAAAGTATGATCGGTTCCAGCAACCATCGCCAGCGTCTGATAAACATGGTGCAGGAATATCTAGGGGCAAGGTCAGACTTGGACACCTTCCCCACCGAAAATCCTCTGGCTTACTGGGTCTTGAGGATGGATCACTGGCCAGAGCTTGCACAGTATGCAATTGAGCTACTGGCCTGTCCTGCATCCAGCGTTCTTTCGGAACGCACATTCAGTGCTGCTGGAGGATTTGTCACGGATCACAGGGTGCGCCTGTCCACCGACTCGGTTGATCGACTGACTTTCATCAAGATGAACCAGTCTTGGATCACCACCAGCTACCACACCTGATGCTGATATAACAGACTAATTGATTTTAACATGTCACATCCCTTCAAGACTGATGCTGATGCTGAGTGCCTGTGCTGTTATGTTGACTGGCTATCCTCCTCCTCCGAGTCCTCAATGATACGATTGATGATGATAGCTTGGAAGATCATTTTTGTTTATGGGTGCCGCCACCAGTGCCTAACGCCCAATTTTTCAGCCCCTGTTTAACAGGGGCGTGTAATTACAATTTTTGAAGCAATACTTTGCAACAGGGCTCATTGCTGTGCTCCAAGTACAGTATCTGTGAGGGGTTGCAGTGTTGTGCCACCAGTGCCTAAGGCCCAATTTTTCAGCCCCTGTTCAACAGGGGCATGTAATTACAATTCTTGATCTAATAATTCACAGCAGGGCCCATTGCTGCACCCACCAAGAGTAACTCTGAGGGCTTACAGTGTTGTGGCAACACCACCACCACCACCACGAAAGGCCCAATTTTTCAGCCCCTGTTCAACAGGGGCATGCAATTACAATTCTTGATCTAATAATTCACAGCAGGGCCCATTGCTGCACCCACCAAGAGTAACTGTCAGGGCTTACAGTGTTGTGGCACCAGCACCACCATCAAAGGCCCAATTTTTACTACCACTGTTCAACAATTATATGTAATTACAATTCCTGATATAATAGTTGACAGCAGGGCGTTCCAGCACCAACCAAGAGTAACTGTGAGTGCTTACAGTGTTGTGCCAACACCAACAACTAAGGGGCCTATTTCTGCAGAGTATATACGGCAGGTCCCTACTTTCAAACATCCAACTTACAAACGACTCCTACTTGCAAACGCAAGAAGACAACAGGAAGTGAGAGGAAATCTACCCCATGGAAGGAAAATTCTCTCCTGTAAGAATTAATATGGGAGAAAGGTGTCTCCTCTGTACTGATGCTTTATCACCAATCCTTGTTTCAAGAAAAACACCACATTTCAAAAACAGTTGTCATTGGGACGGAAAGTGAGGTGAAATGTTCTGAACAGGGGCACAGACAGCAAAACAAATGTTACAGGGGTGATAACCCTTACCTATGTTTTCCAAAAAGTTTAAAAATAGATTTTTGGGCTGGAGCTACACTTAAACAATGTACCTGTTCAAAATTACAAACAGATTCTACATAAGAACAAACCTACAGTCCCTGTCTTGTATGCACCGCCTGTATACGGCTGTTCAGAGTATATAGGTCCTTTTTTATTTTATGTGCGGGGTTCCCCTTAATATCCATACAAGACCCAAAGGGGCTGGTAATGGGCTGGGGTAGGGGGGGGGGGGGGTCATGGGGTAGCTATGCCATTTTTCTTAAAGATTTTCATCCATATTACCGGGACCAGACATTACATTAAAGCCGCAAGCAGTTTTAAATGGCTTTTTTTTCCTTTAGAAGTGTCATTTTGTGCAGGGACAGTTCTAAACACGGGAAACACGTGGCACTTCACAGGCATACTTTAGACACCCCCCAGGTACGATATTTAAAGGAATATTTGACTTTTTTTTTTCACTTTATGCATCATTAAAATGACTGCTCCCGAAAAACGACCGTTTTTAAAACTTCTTTTTGCATTGATACATGTCCCCTGGTGCAGAACCCGGGTTCCCAAACCCTTTTTAGGACAATAACATGCATAATAGTCGTTATAATTAGCACTTTAGAATTCGAACGTTCGCATCCATTGTATTTAATAGGGTTCTAATGTTCGTACAAACTTTCGGTCCGTTCGCGGGTTCTGGTGCGAACCGAACCCGGGGGTGTTCGGCTCATCACTACTCTCAAGCCTGTCTTGCGTACAAACGATCATTTTAAAAAAACCTTCAAGCAACGCGCAGTGACGTACAACACGTACGACGGCACTATAAAGGGGAAGTTCCGTTTGGATGGCGCCACCCTTCATGTTAGTAAAGTTTGTTGAGCGACGATTCGCGCTTTTCAGCCTCGTGCTTTTCAGTTCGTTACAGCGTGACGAATGTGCTATCTCCATTACGAACGCTAGTTTTACCAGAACGAGCGCTCCCGTCTCATACTTGATTCTGAGCATGCGCGTTTTTTTTCACCTCATAAAAGCATACACACTATCGTTTTTCACGTCGTTAAAAAAAAACGACATGAAAAACGACGTGAAAAAATAGAGCATGTCCGAAATTTTTAATGCCCGTTTTTCACGTCGTTAAAAATGCTCTGGAGCATACACACGATCGGTTTTAATGCCCATTTTAAAAAATTGCATTTTTAACGGCATGAAAAACGATCGTGTGTATGGGGCATAAGAGGCATGGAGGAGCTCAGCTATGAGGAAAAATTAGAGGAACTGAATCTATTCACTCTTGAGAAGAGTAGATTAAGGGGGATAGAATCAACATGTACAAATATATAAGGGGTCCATATAGTGAACTTGGTGCTGAGTTATTCACTTTACGGCCAACACAAAGGACAAGGGGGCACTCTTTACGTCTAGAGGAAAAGAGTCTGCATCTCCAAATGAGGAAAGGTTTCTTCACAGTAATGCCGCATACACACGATCGTTTTTCATGCTGTTAAAAATTCAATTTTTAAAAATGGGCATTAAAACAGATGTGTATGCTCCACAGCATTTTTAACGGCGTAAAAAACGGGCATTAAAAATTTCGAACATGCTCTATTTTTTCACGTCGTTTTTTTTAACAACGTGAAAAACGATAGTGTGTATGCTTTTACGAGGGGAAAAAAAACGCGCATGCTCAGAATCAGGTATGAGACGGGAGCGCTCGTTCTGGTAAAACTAGCGTTCGTAATGGAGATAGCACATTCGTCACGCTGTAACGGACTGAAAAGCACGAGGCTGAAAAGCATGAATCGCCGCTCAACAAAGTTTACTAACATGAAGGGTGGCGCCATTCGAACGGAACTTCCCCTTTATAGTGCCGTCGTACGTGTTGTACGTCACTGCGCTTTGCTCGAGCAGTTTTTTTAATGATCGTGTGGATGCAAGACAGGCTTGAGAGGAAACAAGAAAAAAAACGACGAGAAAAACATCGGCTTAAAAAATGGCATTAAAAACGTACGTGTGTACGCGGCATTAGAGCTGTGAAAATGTGGAAAAGACTCCCTGCAGAGGTGGTTCTGGCCAGCTCGGTAGATTTCTTTAAGAAAGGCCTGGATTCTTTCTTAAATGTAAAATAACTGGGTACTAACATTTATAGATAAAGTTGATCCATGGAAATTCCGATTGCCTCTCGGGGGATAAGGAAGGAATTTTTTCCCCTGCTGTAGCAAATTGGATCATACTCTGCTGGGGTTTTTCGCCTTCCTCTGGATCAAATAAGGGTATAGAATTGGGTATATGGGATTGTATGATATTATATAAAGTGGGTACGGAAAGAATTCAGACCCCCTTAAATTTTTCACTCTTTGTTATATTGCAGCCATTTGCTAAAATCATTTAAGTTCATTTTTTTTTCCTCATTAATGTACACACAGCACCCCATATTGACATAAAAACACAGAATTGTTGAGATTTTTTGCAAATTTATTAAAAAAGAAAAACTGAAATATCACATGGTCCAAGTATTCAGACCCTTTGCTGTGACACTCATATATTTAACTCAGGTGCTGTCCATTTCTTCTGATCATCCTTGAGATGGTTCTACACATTCATTTAAGTCCAGCTGTGTTTGATTATACTGATTGGACTTGATTAGGAAAGCCACACACTTGTCTATATAAGACCTTACAGCTCACAGTGCATGTCAGAGCAAATGAGAATCATGAGGTCAAAGGAACTGCCTGAAGAGCTCAGAGACAGAATTGTGGCAAGGCACAGATCTGGCCAAGGTTACAAAAAGATTTCTGCTGCACTTAAGGTTCCTAAGAGCACAGTGGCCTCCATAATCCTTAAATGGAAGACATTTGGGATGACCAGAACCCTTCCTAGAGCTGGCCGTTCGGCCAAACTGAGCTATCGAGGGAGAAGAGCCTTGGTGAGAGAGGTAAAAGTAGAACCCAACGATCACTGTGGCTGAGCTCCAGAGATGCAGATGGGAGAAAGTTGTAGAAAGTCAACCATCACTGCAGCCCTCCACCAGTCGGGGCTTTATGGCAGAGTGGCCCGACGGAAGCCTCTCCTTGGTGCAAGACACATGAAATCCCGCATGGAGTTTGCTAAAAAAACACCTGAAGGACTCCAAGATGGTGAGAAATAAGATTCTCTGGTCTGATGAGACCAAGATAGAACTTTTTGGCCTTAATTCTAAGCGGTATGTGTGGAGATAACCAGGCACTGCTCATCACCTGTCCAATACAGTCCCAACAGTGAAGCATGGTGGTGGCAGCATCATGCTGTGGGGGTGTTTTTCAGCTGCAGGGACAGGATGACTGGTTGCAATCGAGGGAAAGATGAATGCGGCCAAGTACAGGGATATCCTGGACGAAAACCTTCTCCAGAGTGCTCAGGACCTCAGACTGGGCCGAAGGTTTACCTTCCAACAAGACAATGACCCTAAGCACACAGCTAAAATAACGAAGGAGTGGCTTCACAACAACTCCGTGACTGTTCTTGAATGGCCCAGCCAGAGCCCCGACTTAAACCCAATTGAGCATCTCTGGAGAGATCTAAAAATGTCTGTCCACCAACGTCCAGGTGTGCAAAACTTGTTGCATCTTTCCCAAAAAGACTCATGGCTTTATTAGATCAAAAGTGTGCTTCTACTAAGTACTGAGCAAAGGGTCTGAATACTTAGGACCATGTGATATTTCACTTTTTTCTTTTTTAATAAATCTGCAAAAATGTCAACAATTCTGTGTTTTTCTGTCAATATGGGGTGCTGTGTGTACATTAATGAGGAAAAAAATTAAATGATTTTAGCAAATGGCTGCAATATAACAAAGAGTGAAAAATTTAAGGGGGTCTGAATACTTTCCGTACCCACTGTATATATTTTTTTATAGTTCAACTGGATGAAACGGTTAAATAGGACGGCTCCACCCCGCTAACGAAGTTCTTGTGAACATAACGCGTACGGGGGAACAACGTCCTGACATCACCCGCCGCCATCCTGGAATCCTGCACCGCAGTGTCTGCTCAGATATGCGATTTTTTAACCACTTAACGACCGCCCCATGCACATATACATCGGCAAAATGGCACAGACAGGCACAATCATGTACCTGTACGTTAATGCCTTCGTATGGGTGGGGGGGCCAATCGGACCCCCCTCCGGTACATGGAGTGGTCGTTTTCCGTGCAGGAGCGATCCGTGATGAGGGGGCCGCCATTGGTTTCTGGCCACCCCCTTGCGATCGCTATTACCTAATAAAGGTTTAACCCCTTGATCGCCCCCCAGGTAACCCTTTCACCCCCTTATTCCAGTGTCACTAAGCAATCATTTTTTCTGATCGCTGTATTAGTTATGCTGGTGCCACTAGGTAGTCAGTTATTTTTTTAGGTTCGCCGCCAGGTTTTTATAGCGTCAGGTACCCCCATATATTACCTAATAAAGGTTTAACCCCTTGATCACCCCCCAGGTAACCCTTTCACCCCCTTTTGCCAGTGTCACTAAGCGATCGTTTTTCTGATCGCTGTATTAGTTATGCTGGTGCCGCTAGGTAGTCAGTAATTTTTTTAGGTTTGCCGCAAGGTTTTTATAGCGTCAGGTACCCCCATATATTACCTAATAAAGGTTTTAACCCCCTTATTGCCTCTAGTTAACCTTTCACCAGTGATCACCGTATAAGTGTTACGGGTGACGCTGGTTAGTTAGTTTGCTTTTTATAGTGTCAGGGCACCCGCCGTATATAACCCAATAAAGGTTTAACCCCCTGATCGCCCGGTGGGTGATATCAATTAGGTTTTAGCGTCAGAGAGGGTCTGCGTCACCCCAGGCAGCGTCAGGTTAGTGCCAGTAATGCTAACACCCACGCGCAAAGCATACACCTCCCTTAGTGATATAGTATCTGAACAGATCAATATCTGATCTAATCAGATCTATACTAGCGTCCCCAGCAGTTGAGGGTTCCTAAAAACGCAGTGTAAGCGGGATCAGCCCAGATCCCTGCTAGCACCTGCGTTTTGCCCCTCCGTCCAGCCCAGGCCACCCAAGTGCAGTATCGATTGATCGCTGTCACTTACAAAACACAACACACATAACTGCAGCGTTCGCAGAGACAGGCCTGATCCCTGTGACTCCAGTGCTGTAGGAGGCGATTTCACCACCACAGTTAAAAAAAGAGCATATATGCTGAAGCATGGGGGCAGCAGGGGCGGAGGAGCGATTTTGCTCCTAATGCCGCGTACATATGGTCGAAATTCCGAAGGAGGCTTGCCCGTGGAAAAGTCCAACCGTGTGTACGCGGCATAACTTTTGCGGGAGGATGCCATTATGCTTCGGCATATATAAATGGTGCATGTATGCCCATCATTAGAAGTGGGTGAATGAAGGGAGGTATTCTAATGGTGGGCATACCCACCGATCAATCTCTTTTTTTCGTTCAGCCAACAGGCTGCATGAAAAAAAAAAAAAGACTACAATACATATCCAACAAGGAACAGCAACGTACTGGTATGTTGCTGAACTTTGAATGGTTATACTAGAATGATGCCTGCGGGTTTAGGTATCATCTTTGGTATCATTCTTTTCGGCCAGCGGCCGGCTTTCATGTAAAAGCAATCCCAGCGGCTAATTAGCCTCTGGATTGCTTTTACAAGCAGTGGGAGGGAATGTCCTCCCCCCCGGATATAAAAAGCGCCATTGGGAAATTGGGAAATCATTTTATCACACCGATCTTGGTGTGGTCAGATGCTTTGAGGGCAGAGGAAAGATCTAGCGTCTAATAGACCCCATTTTTTTCAAAAAAAAAAAAAGATTACCTGTCACTACCTATTGCTATCATAGGGGATATTTACATTCCCTGGGATAACAATAAAAAAGATTAAAAAAAAAAATATGGAAGGAACAGTTTAAAAATAAAATAAAAAAGCAAAATTAATAATAAAAAAATAAAAATAAAATCACCCCTGTCCCGTCCTGCTCTTGCGCAAAGACGAACGCAAGCGTCGGTCTGGCATCATATGTAAACAGCAATTGCACCATACATGTGAGGTATCACTGCGAAGGTCAGATCGAGGGCAGTAATTTTAGCAGTAGACCTCCTCTGTAAATCGAATGTGGTAACCTGTAAAGGCTTTTAAAAAATGTATGTAGTTTGTCGCCACTGCGCGTTTGTCCAAAATTTTAAAGCATGTCGTCTTTGGTATAGATGTACTCGGCCAAAGATCATCTTTTTTATTTCATCAAACATTTGGGCAATATAGTGTGTTTTAGTGCATTCAAATTAAAAAAAAAGTGTATTTTTTCCCCAAAAGATGCATTTGAAAAATCGCTGCGCAAATACTGTGTGGGGGAAAAAAAAATGCAACACCCACCATTTTAATCTGTAGGGCCTTTGCTTTAAAAAAATATATAATGTTTGGGGGTTCAACTTAATTTTCTTGTTTTCATGTAAACAAAAAGTGTCAGAAAGGGCTTTGTCTTCAAGTGATTAGAAGAGTGGATGATGTGTGACATAAGCTTCCTAATGTTGTGCATAAAATGCCAGGACAGTTCAAAAACCCCCCAAATGACCCCATTTTGGAAAGGAGACACCCCAAGCTATTTGCTGAGAGGCATGTCGAATCCATGGAATATTTTATATGTTGACACAAGTTGCGGAAAAAAAATAAAAAAAAATTATTTTTATTTTTTTTGCACAAAGTTGTCACTAAATGATATATTGCTCAAAAAAGCCATGGGCATATGTGGAATTACACCCCAAAATACATTCTGTTGCTTCTCCTGAGTATGTGGATACCACATGTGTGGGACTTTTTGGGAGCCTAGCCGCGTACTGGACCCCAAAAACCAAGCACCGCCTTCAGGGTGTAAATTTTTGATTTCACTCCTCACTGCCTATCACAGTTTCGGAGGCCATGGAATGCCCAGATGGCACAAAACCCTCCCAAATGACCCCATTTTGGAAAGTAGACCCCCCAAGCTATTTGCTGAGATCTGAGTATTTTGCAGATCTCGCTTTTTGTCACAAAGTTTTGAAATTTGAAAAAAAAAAAAAAAAAAATTATTTTCTTTCTTCATTTTCAAAAACAAATGAGAGCTGTAAAATACTCACCATGCCTCTCAGCAAATAGCTTGGGGTGTCTACTTTCCAAAATTGGGTCTTTTGGGGGTTTTTGTGCTATTTTGGCATTTTATGGCCTTCGAAACTGTGATAGGTAGTGAGGAGTGAAATCAAAAATTTGCGCCCCTTAGAAATCCTGAAGGCGGTGCTTGGTTTTCGGGGTCCCGTACGTGGCTAGGCTCCTAAAAAGTCCCACACATGTGGTATCCCCGTACTCAGGAGAAGCAGCAAAATGTATTTTGGGGTGCAATTCCACATATAACCGTGGCATGTGTGAGCTATATATCATTTAGTGACAACTTTTTGTAATTTTTTTATTTATTTTTTGTCGTTATTCAATCACTTGGGACAAAAAAAAAATTCAATGGGCTCAACATGCCTCTCAGCAATTTCCTTGGGGTGTCTACTTTCCAAAATGGGGTCACTTGGGGGGGGGGTTGTACTGCCCTGCCATTTTAGCACCTCAAGAAATGAGATAGGCAGTCATAAATTAAAAGCTGTGTAAATTCCAGAAAATGTACCCTAGTTTGTAGACGCTATAACTTTTGCGCAAACCAGTAAATATATACGCTTATTGACATTTTTTTTTACTAAACACATTTAGCTGAATACATCAAGAGGATATATAAAATGTATAACAAAAATGTGAAAATATCAATTTTTTTCAAAATTTTCAGTCTTTTTCCGTTTATATCGCAAAAAAAAAAAAAGCGCAGAGGCAATCAAATACCATTAAAAGAAAGCTCTATTTGTGGGAAGAAAAGGACGCAAATTTTGTTTGGGTACAATATTGCATGTCCGCACAATTTCCAGTTAAAGCAGCGCAGTGCCAAATTGTAAAATCACCTCTGGTCTTTATGCTGCGTATTGGTCCGGGGCTTAAGTGGTTAAACAAACCCTTCTGAGTAGCCATTTTTATCAAATAAAGCCTTTGAAAAACTACATCAGTGAGCACTTAGATTTGCTTTTCTCTTACCATACATACCTCTGGGGATATCGGTCGGAGGTCCTGGACCCTTCCTGGAGTTTTTACCCATATGGGAAATGTGTTGTTGACCATCTGTTAGCTCAGTGGTCCACACCTAAAAGTGTGCGAAGCGAGTACTCTGGAGGTGGAGGGAAAGTCACACTTTCATGGGATTTAGTTCTTCTCACATGGATTCTTCTTTCAGTGCTTGCTGGGACTGTTAGGGCCGTTTGAAGGAATTTGGGGGCCCCAAGCAAGAAGCAGGGGACAGGGTGTTCAAGTTGAGAAGAAGGGGGGGGGGGCGATGCAGCTGCCGCCGACCACCGGGAAGTACTTCTTCTGTCATTGCAAGCTGGGGGGCGGGGGTTCTATATTTGGAGGCATTTTGTTTTATCAATTTGAGAAGTGTAAAAAATGGCCATTGATTCTGCTATAAACCGGGTAGTATTTCTTCTGATAAGTGGGGGGGTCTTGATGACTGCCTCCCCCCCTTACTCCCCCCATGTTCTTTTTACCCCCCCCCCTCCCTATTGCATACTGCGTGGCAGGAGATTCAGTTTGCTGTTCCCGGCCGGACTGGTAGGAACTGAGCACCGAGTGTGTGCATTTCCTGTCATTCCGGCCGGGAACAGGAAACTGAATCTCCTGTACCGCGCGGTTGCGGTACCCGGCCGGACTGCAGGAGGAACTAGGAAGAGGAGCTCGGCCATGCTACAGGCTGTAGTATTTATACAAAGCGGCGACGTGGCAAGGGCCCCAGGCCAGCTCGGGGCCCCAAGCAGTTGCTTGTTTTGCCTGTCTTGTTCAGGCGGGCCTGCTGTTAGTCCACCTTCTGTTCTTCTCTGGATGTCTATGGACTTTTTATCACATTTCTACATGTTTTATTGAGCAGTGTTTTACACTGCACTCCTTTTGACTTTATATGTGTTTTAAATGGCAGTGATTGATTCAGTTGCAATTAATTTTCAGTGAAAGCCATATCTACTGCTTTATAAATATGCCCCTAAATATTTCTTCTGTGAATAATATACTGCAAGCTACCTTTTGACATTCTAGTTAAGAAACACTCTACGCATACACATGGCCGGACTTTGCCACGGGCAAAACTCCGTCGGAATTTCCGACGGTAAAATATAGAACCTGCTCTCTAAGTCCGTCGGAAATTCCGACTGGAAAAGTCTGATGGGGCATACACACGGTCGGAATATCCGGTGAAAAGCTCCCACACACGGCGGTCTGCTCGGGGTACTCTGCTTTGCTCAGCAGGGGATCGCTCCGCTGATCCCCACTGAGCAGGTGGATGTCAGGTCCATCTCCGCTCACTGTGCAGAGACGGACCTGTCAGAATCCCGCTCTCCTCTATGGGGAGAACAGATGAAAATGGACCGCCTGTCCATTTTCATCCAATCCTATCCACCAGACGGATGGAAAATAGGGTCGGGATCGGATAGCGGCGGGTGTAAGTGAACATGTTACCGCTGACAGTTGCCGCTCCATAGGGCTGAAAAACTGAAAAACTGACAGGCGACCTGATCAGACCGCTCGTGTGAAAGAAACCTAGGGTGCATTTTTCACAACTATGTAGCGATTAACAAAAATACTCACTTGGATGAAGTGTAGGAACATATTGACCCATTCGCCCATCTTTAAGCATCTGTAGCAATGTGGTTTTCCCAGCATTATCCAACCCTAAAAATACTAATTTTCCATTTTTCTTGTATAAACCTAAAAAACAATAAAAGAAAAGCCTTTTCAACAAGATCCTATAAAGTCTAAAATCAATGAATGGTCAAACAAAAGAAATAGATATGGTTGGTCTAAGCAACTTAATCTGCTATATAACCTGAAAATCTGAAACTGCACTGGGATATCGTTCACTAACCTAGTTGAAGAGCTCTACTAATCCTTTTGAAATGCTTGAGAGCCGGTTCACACAGGGGCAACACGACTTTGAGTGCGACTTTGCGAGGCAACATGGACACGACTTGAGCCTGAACCACAGCGCGACCTGGAGCGACTTGAAGTCGCCTCCAGGAAAGGCTGTCCCCTGTTTGGTATGAATCATGAGGGGAACTCCACGCCAAATTTTAACTAAAAAAACGGCATGGGTTCCCCTCCAAGGAGCATGCCAGGCCCTTCATTCTGGTATGGATTTTAAGGGGAACCCCCTATGCCGAAAAACCGGCGTGGGGGTCCCCCCAAAATCCATACCAGACCCTTAACCGAGCACGCAGCCTGGCCGGTCAGGAAAGGGGGTGGGGACGAGCGAGCGCCCCCCCCTCCTGAACAGTACCAGGCCGCATACCCTCAACATTGGGGGTGGGTGCTTCAGAGCAGGGGGCGCCCTGCGGCCCCTCCACCCCAAAGCACCCTACCCCCATGTTGATGGGGACAAGGGTCTCTTCCCGACAACCCTGGCCGTTGGTTGTCGGGGTCTGCGGGCGGGGGGCTTATCGGAATCCGGGAGCCCCCTTTAATAAGGGGGCCCCCAGATCCCGGACCCCACCCGAATATATGAAAAGGTTGGGATTGAACAAATTGAAGAAAATGGCAGAGGTGCAGGGACAATGGCTGGAGGAGGTTCTTGTGGATTGGCTACGGATAGGAGGGAAGAAGCAGGTGGATTGAAGGCAGGGTAGGTGCAACAGGTAGAGACGGGGTAGTAGTATTTGGGGGGCTGAACACACTGGACAGTAGCTGGGGTTGCCATAGGCAATGGACGGATATATCCTTGGGAAGGCAGGTGTTTGATGGAGGGGCCGGGATGTTGTGGCTTGGCTGAATTCGGGAGGAGATCCGACCATGCCTGCAGCAAAGGCTGAACAAAAGCTGATTCGCACACACCCTGTCTAATCAGACACTGCACAGAACTAACACATTCAGATAATACCTGCTGGGAACAGAGGGAATAATGCTCATCAAAAGAAGCTGGATCATCCTCTAATAGCCAAACCAGGGACTCAACCTGATCACTACTGAAAGGGGGAGAGAAGTCATCCCTTCCTTCGGGAACAAATGACAGGGCTGGTTCTACACATAACCAGGTCAATGGCAGTACATCCTCAGGCTGCATGTAACCCTGATCCACCCAGAAATTACCTGATCGGATCGTTTCCCTCCGTTGGTCACTCGTCCATCCCTTTAACATCTGGCGACAATACTCACCCTCCTCTGTCGCCAGCAGAGAATAGTACAGGATCTCATCGTGATCCATATCAGCAAAACACACCACAGGATGGTTCCTCAATGAAGTCACGTCTGATCAGGAATGGCCCTGGTATACTGTCAAGGATTGATAATTGACCAGACTGGGTGACCTCATAAAAGGAAACCAAACGGGTGTAGGTGAAAATATATAATTTATTATGGTGAGTGACCAACATACAACAACCAATAGAACGCAGTGCAATAAATCAACAGTGACTACAAACAGTATATACAAGTATGGGAAATACCAGAATCATAGTGGAAGCCAGGCCGAGGTCATACACAAGGGAATCAAGCAGATGGGTATGGATGGGAGGAAGCAGGAACAGGGAGGGGACGGATGGATAGGCTGCAGAGCAGGGATACGGGTAACAGAAGGGAAAGCTGCAGGATGGGCACAAGGTAGGGATCAGGTAGGATCGGGTAAAGCAGGATGCAGGTTCCAGGTAGGGATCGGGTCGAGCAGGGTGCAGGTTAGGGATCGGGTCGGATACAGGCTCAAGACAGGGTCACAGGTCCTAGGTCAGGGAGAGAGAGATACCAGGGCAACGAGTGTTTGCATTTGCCGGGTATATAAGGAAGTCCAGTGATTGAGCTTCAGGTCACAGCTGACCACAGGAAGTGCTGCCTGCCCCATACTGCCAGAATACACCCACTGGTGGATGCCGGTACTGCAGTCCACGTATCATGTGTTACCACCAGCAGGTGAGATCCTCCAACAGAGATATTGGCTGCAGGAGGACACCTGCTGGCGGACACTAGCACTGCAGTCCAAAGGACCAACAGCACCACCAGCGGGTGAAGCCTTTCCTGACACTTATGGAGTTAGCCCTCCAATCATGACCCAAGCTAGGCCAACCTATGGGGTATCAGGATAGAGAAATATACTCAGAGGGCAGGAGGAGGGAGCTCTCTCTTTATGGAAGGAAAGCCTGAAGGATGGGTCTAAAAGGGTAGCTATGGCAAAAGTCTGTTTGACCTGTAACTACGCATGCTTGTACTTTAATGTTTTTAGGAGGAATATGCTCTATGTTCCTCCATGTAAATACTTTGTATATTTTAACCTACTATTTCCTGCTTGTCTAAGACTATATATAGATTGTTAAAGTCTAATCTAATACACAGAAACGAATACATAATAAATGTTCATTATGTTAAAGCTTTCACTTCTGGTCAAAAGAACTCTTATTTAACCCATATCATATCTTTGAGATATTAAATCTTAAATATAGATGTTATTCGGCAACAAGTGGCGACCAACAAAGATAAGTACAGGACTGAAAGTATTTAATATAATAACAAAATTTGTGTATGAGAGATAGGAGGAATTTAAGCTGAGTCAGCTTATCCAATCTATCTAGTGGAAATATAGGTAAATGTTTGTGTTTTATTCGTGGGTTTAGATTAACTCTAATATGAGGGAGGATACACCACATTATTTTTTTAATATCCCATAAATCATAATTGATATAAGTACTTTGGATGTACCATTAAAAACCGGTTAATTTAATGGGGAGGAGGTACAGGGATTGTTGTTTTATTGGAAAGAGGACACTAAAATAGGAGTACTTGGTTTTGTGGAAAAAAAAAAAAAATAATAATTACATGTACATTTTTACATGGCGGGAATTTTTTTTTTTTTAATTATTGCTTTTCTGCCTCACCAAGCTTCATGGCTATCTCTGCTTTAGGGTGAGTTTTATTAGAAAGACACTGAAAAAAAAGTGGTCTTGGTTGTGTTGTTGAAAAGGTTCAAAGTTTTTGTTTTTATTTAAATTGTATGTCCACTAACACTGAAAATAGTTAGGACATTGAAACTTACAAAAAAATTTTGGTTTTTGGTGTTAGTTTTGTTTTTTGTTTTTTAACTGTGGGAACTTACAAGCAGTAATATTCTCATTGGTGTCAGTTAAAGTACAAAACTGTGGAAGTTTTACTACTGAAGCTAATATCCGAGAAAGATTATTAATAGTGTAAAATAAGGTGCATTTAGCATACTGTATTTTATACCTTGATTTTTTTTTCTTTTTTTTTCTTTGGTAAACTGAATTGGGTGTAGCAAATAGTGGTGTAAACAGAGCGGTATACCTATGGTTCCTTTTGTGCAGATGTCTGCACTTTTATTTTTGGGTTTAGACTGCATTCTGTGAAGATAGTAGTGTTATTTTAAGGCTTGTATCTCCACTCTGGTGCATATTCTTAGGGTTAGACTACTGTGTCAAGTCGGTTCTGTGGTGTATTATTGTATCATCACAGAACTTGTAAATCATGGAGAAATTGATGGCCAGGATTGCTAAAGTTAAAAATAGCGCTGAGATAATAAGAGCAATGGAGTAATCTAAAAACCCATGGCACCATGCACAAGAGTATGTAAATATAAAACTTACAGAGAAAAAATACAGCAAAACGTGAGGGTAAGACTGCACTCATTTTTGCGGCCTGTTGCTTAGCTAACAATTATAGGTCGTTATTATTGCAAACCATTTCTCTCAAGGAAGATCTAGAAATAGCCAAAAGTAATATCAATACTCATAATATGAGTTTCTATGACAAATATAAATGCTAGCCACCAGCAGCCAACAATACAGGGGCTGAAGTCTGCAGACAGTAAATGTGAAAAATTATCGGCATCTTCCAGCACAGGGCAGCGGATACAATCTACACATACCATAGAGGGTAATGCAACCAGTTTGAGTATTTCTAGTTGCAACAGGAAATTATCTCAGTCTGGAGTATGTGTTATTTCCAACAGCTCATTGAAAGGAGGGAGCTATTTTTCATACAGCAAAAGTTGTTAATCAGGTTTTAGCCATTGAATATTCTCAGCCTAAAACCACACCATTTGTTAAGAGACACTTTAATACTTTACAGAAGATAAAATGCTTCACGTGTGGTTTATTCAGCCACATTTTCCAGTTTTGTTTATATTCTGGTGAAAAGATATTAAAGCCAAATCAGTATACAACAACGAGGCGTGACATGGAAGTTTACTCACCTCGCTGGGGTGAAAAGCCTAAGAAATATGAAAATACAAATTCATACATCCCTTCCTCAACTATTAAGGCCGAAAATGAGGCTTTACAGTATGAGATTAGGCAAATGAAACAGGAACGGGATGAGTTTGTGAAAGAATTCCAATCCTTTAAAAGAAACGTTATTGGCTCCTTGAATTTGAAAATGGAGGGAGTAAATTTATCCATCGGGAACCAGACCAGTACACTAAAACCGGGAATGAAATGCAAGCTAGAAGTTATGTTTTAGAGGTCTAGGGCATTTCATTTCACTAGATCAAAGTGGGAAGGTCATTGAACATTTACCAATGTATATGGAAGAATGTTGTATTGTTTGCGTTAAATAAGTTAAAGAAAAAAAGTGGGATAAAGTAATAACTGTTTTGCTAGAAGTTATTTATTTTTCAGGGTAAGCGAGTCCTGAAAGTATATGGACATATAAAACTGTTCATATGCGTAAATACGCGCCTAACAAAAAGGTTAAGTATAGTATTCCAGGGGTTTGTTTTTTTTCTTATTCAGTCCAGAAACGCCTAGCAATTCATTTGCAAATTACCAAAGTTCTAAACAAAATCTAGGGGATTCAATCTAAACGAATGTGTATGTCTGAGTGATGGAATGGATGTGTATGAACTGTCCATGGGTAAACAAGATTTTTGTTTTATGGCCATCAATAAGTGTGATCACATTAATGCACATGCTTTGTACTGTGTATGTTTATTTGATTTTTTTTGTTTGTAATGAGCTCAATACTGGTACCAGTTTAAATGTATACTTTTTTTTTTACAAACTGAAATGTATTCGCGAATAAATAACCTGTGCACAGATACGAGATCTCGAGTCCTATAGTATATAGGATTTTTTTTTTCTCCCTTTCCTGTGGTTAGAGTGAAGCTTCATTCACTCTGACACGTGGAAACAACATAATACATTACCTTATGGCATCTTATGGATTCAGTAGGTCTTAGG
Organism: Rana muscosa; assembly: GCA_029206835.1. Taxonomy (NCBI): domain Eukaryota; kingdom Metazoa; phylum Chordata; class Amphibia; order Anura; family Ranidae; genus Rana; species Rana muscosa. The sequence goes on from CM055118.1 coordinate 3,933,336, forward strand.
TTTTGTCTTTTTTTTTCTTCGGAATTGACGCATGTGTTGTTAATATGGGTAAAGGTTTAATGTTGACATGGGGTCTTCTTAGACTGTAAGTACTTACAAACCCCACCATGTTTTCCTATAACTTTTTGTTTGTCAGAGTACAGATATGTGGGGGAGTCGGTACATGTTTCACTGTATTTACTGTTGATGGACTCATTACCTCTGCTGAAAGTCTGTTCCAAGCATATACTGCCAGGTAGCCAGTGGCGTCACTAGGGTTGGTGTCACCTGGTGCGGTAAAATTTGGTGTCACCCCCCCCAGTTCATTGAGCCACTCGGGGCACTGAGCATTTTAGCACATCAGCACAGCTCTCCCCCCGTGTAATCCCCCTAATGGAACCCCTGTGTAATCCCCCTAATGGAACCCCCGTGTGTAATCCCCCTAATGTCACGTCCCCCCCCGTACAACCTCCCTAATGTAAGCCCCCTGCAATCCCCCTAATGTAATTCCCCTAATTTAACCCCCCCAATGCAATCCCCTTAATGTAACCCCCCTGTTCATTCCCCCTAATGTAACCCCCCTGTATTCCCCCCCAATGTAACCCCCGCGTGCAATCCCCCTAATGTAACCCCCCCGTGCAATCCCCTTAATGTAACCCCCCTGTGAAATCCCCCTAATGTAACCCCCCTTGTATTCCTCCTAATGTAACCCCCCCTGTATTCCTCCTAATGTAACCCCCCTGTATTCCTCCTAATGTAACCCCCCCTGTGCAATTCCTCCTAATGTAACCCCCCCTGTGCAATTCCTCCTAATGTAACCCCCCCTGTATTCTGTTGTGGACATTTTTATTAATATATGTTGTCAGATGTCCCCCAGTGTCGGTTTTTGCTGTAATGCGCTCATGTGAGTGTATTCGCACATACAGACATTGGTGGAAGACCATTGGCGCAAACACCGTCCCACGGACACAGCAGATTTGCTTGCTCCTTTTAGGGATGTTCATTTATGCCTCAGCAAGGGACTGGCCACGTCTTGTCGACTGCATTAAATTACTCCGAGCGAACAGATCTGCGTTTATGGGAACTATAGCATAACTATACGGAAATTGTGATTATCTGATCCATGTTTTAGTATGGTTGGCGTCATTGGTAGCAGCAAGTTGGTTTGCACACGGCTTTGTGTGCTACTGTTCCTTTGTCTCACAGAAAGCATGACCCCTGTACACAGCCGTTTGCACACATCACTACTAGCAATTTATTTGAATTTAAAAATGTCTGTGATTGGTTTTTTTGAAAGAATACAAAATGTCTGATTGGCTGTTTTATGAAGCCACAACCTTCTTTTGTTACTCATGTTGACACTATAAATAAAGGGAGCTGGCTATCCTAGGCAGGACTCTGCTAAGCTCAATGTAATACCAGCATTTGTGTCTGTGTTACTGAGAGATACACCAGCGCGCTGACCCCGGCATTATACAAGAGAGCTATATTTGTGCTTTTAAGCGCAAGGAAATTATTTGCCAGAGGAAAAGGTTAATATTTCCAGCACAGTTTTTGGCGGGCCAGCAAGGAATTCATTCAGATCTCCCTAATTCAGCGGACCTCGAGTGGGAAGAGACATCCAGAACCAGACCAGCAAAAGGGCCAGCCTATGGTAAGAAAACCATACTTCAAGTTTTTTGAACATTTTTGCTGTTCTGTGATCAGGATCTTGATTCTCTGACCGCTGGATGGGGTAAGATCTGCTAGACTAAAGAACCTTATGTTTTTTGTCGCTCTCTGTATAATGGCGGGATTTTAATTGTAGGTTATATTTTTGTAAATTGTAAGTAGGTCTATTAATTGGGGGGGGGGTACCTATATCTGAATCCTTTATAGGCCCCATTTAATACAAACCTAAAGTGAATGCTGTATGTGTATGACTGAACAGGCCAACACCGTGTTTTGCCGCTGCATATGTAATTGGCCACATGGCCAAGGGGGGGGGGGAGGTGCAGCCACTATTGCTCATGGTCCTGTATATCGATTGACTCCAACTTTCAGAGCTAAATAGTGTTTGATATTTGGGACCAGGAATATATGATTGATGCGTGTTGTTCTAAGTTTTATGTAACTTTGGCAATTTTGGATAAATTGTTTAGTTAAATATGCCTATATTTTAGTACACCTAATTGATATAGCCTGAAGTGTTTGTCTAGAGATTAGTGTCTCAATTGTGTAGTCAGTTTTCTAGTAAAGAAATCTCGGTTTGTGTTGATTTTGGCGGGATCAACGTTTTCTTTTTTCTCCATTTGTTTAATATTGACTATTTTGCGGTAGTTCAGATTTCAGCCACCATTTTACCCTGGACCAATTTTCTATTATTGCAACTGCCATTTTTGTTTCTGCAGATTTTTGGTTCCCTGTGAAATCACTTTGCTTTTGGCCGTATTTTAGCATTTTGTGAAATTAAGTTATCTTTTTACAGGAATTAAAATTTTTGTCTAGTTGTTTTTGTGCGATATTTTAGTCTTGAGTGAAATAATAGTCTGTCTTCTTGTACTAAATTCCATTTCCAGAAGAATAATTTTTTTATTTTTTTATTTAATTCAGTTGTTTTGTGAAGGTCTATACTATTATTCAGTTTCGGGTAGAGAGTAAAACGGGGGGCATCACCATTATTGTTGTAACATCTAGATACAGATAGAAGCCATAATATTGTTTTGAATAGTGGAGGATTTCATTGTGCTTTGTAGTTCGCCTGACAAACACGTTTACAGGGCTGCCGATAATCGGTTGAAGAGCATGTAAATTGTGAGGAATAGATTCTAGCATACCGGGAGGCCGTGTAAAATAATCGGAATACGCCAGGTGCCAGTACTGTAAAAATAGTCACTAAGCAGTACTGCTCCAAAAACTAGTGCAAGGGTGTCCTGGACGCGGGACACTTCATAAGCGATTCAAATCGTCATGGGTAATGTGCCGTCCATGCTTGGGAGGAAAAAAATTGGGCTCCCCACCAGTCAGACCGCTGCACAGTACATGAAGTCTGGGTTTGGGGCTCGGGCCGTGAGACCCCTTAAAGATTGGCATAGATGGTCAGAGGGTACAAAATGGTGTATTCCTTTGGAAGGTACCTTTGAAACCTGGGAGGTGGGAGAAACTTATCACTGAGTTTAAAACCAGACTCCAGGTTACAAAGACTTTAGAAATAGCTGAGTTGTGGCTTCAGAAGTCTATAATGGTGAATCGGCAGGGTATACAGAAGGCGGTTTCAGTCCGGAAGAACCGCATTATGTATACCTGGCCAGAGGAGATTGCAGAAACTAGTGATCCAATAAGGGAAACGGAGGAAGCCCTCGCTGGGCTAACCCTGTTAAGACAAGCAGGATCAGCTGGATCTGTAACTGCTGTTGTCTCTCCTGCTGTCACTGACTCTTCTCTGTCTCTCTCCCTCTCCAATTTCTCCCCCCCTGCAGCTCAAACTCTCTCCCTGTCTCTCTCCCTCAACTATCTTCTATAACCACTGAAGCCTCCGCTCTCCAGCCCAAAGCAAACTATGATCTGTTTTCCACTACAGATTTAAACATGCTGTGTGAATCTAGAAGAATCCCTATCAGGGACAGGAAAAGGGGAGACTGTATAAAAGCTCTGAGGGAGTACGATTTAGCTGTTCCTACTCTTTATCCTTCTCTGGGAAATTATTTATCAGAACCCCCTGTAGGTGAAACCGTATATGTTAGTTTGCTAATAAAACCACCCCCCCAATATACACCCGCTCTCCACCCTGGGACTTATCCAGTCTGGGTACAACAATTTGAGGGTGCCCCCAATGCACAGGGAGAAAGGACCCCAGGGGAGAGGGTAGTATGGCATGTGCCTTTTACCTCCTCAGAGATCAGGAGCATTCTAACAGAACTACCAGACTATAGGACGAATCCGCGGGGGTTCGCAAGAATGTTTGGTCAGAACCAATTTAGTTATGGAATGAGCGGTACGGACTGTGCCAGAATTCTAAGGGCTAAAATAGGAGATGAAATGGCTGAGGCTGTAATATCTCGTTGTAGCATCACCACACATAAGCAGATGACTTCTGGGGGTAAAGAGTTTTGTAAAGCCCTTCTAGGAAAGCTTCCAGAACTGTATGGTGCAACCTCTACCACGGATGTAATGAAATTAAGCCAAAATCCTGGAGAGGAATGCGTTTGTTTCTGGCGTCGCCTGAAACAAGCCGCAATAGATGCAGATCTTGAGGTTGGTCCTGATGCACCACCTGAAGGACAAAGGCTTACCGCCATTCATCTCATGTTAAGAGCTACATTTTTAGAGGGAATCCATACAAAAATTCGGGATCGGTTATTATTAGCCAGACCCGAATTTTATGAAATGTCTATGCCTGCCATCCTATCCACTCTCTCTGCTATAGAAAGGGATGTGGATCGGAAAAAGCAGGACAAGACATCTAAGGTTTTTGTCTCGCAAGCACTCGCAAAGCAAACGGACAAAAAGGCTAGAGATACGACAGAGCAGAAGAGACCCATCATTTGTTAGAACTGTGGAAAGGAAGGCCATTTAAAAAAAGAAATTGTAAATCTGCCAGACCTCGGGGTAAGTGGCAGTTTATCCCAGAGGATCAAACACCTCAAGTTGTAGCGATAACAGGGAACGACTATGACTCAACATAGGTCGTTGGCAAACCGGTATCTGCCCATATCAACCTGTATGTAAAAGAACTTAAATTTCCTCTACCATGCCTTCTAGATACCGGTGCTGCCCGCACAGTTTTAAGAGCTAAAGATATTGAAGGCAAAGTTCCCTTTTCAGGAGAAACCACCCCAACCATAGGTCTCACAGGTCAGACAGTGTCTTTAAAAACAACAAAACCTCTCCATTTCAGGTTGGGGCAACACACAGAGGCCATTAAGTGTGTGCTAGTATCGGATGATGTTCCCATTAATCTATTAGGAGCTGATATTTTGTCAGAGATACAGGCGATTATTGAGTATGCTCCAACAGGTATTGTGGTTAGTAATGCACTGTCGGATGAGCGCCTATGTGAAATTGTGGCTCTACCATACATGACAGAGCCTGGTTGTTTTCTGGGATTGGATGTGCTGGTGGAGGTCGATCCCAAACTTTGGGCGATTGACAAGTATGACGTGGGTCTTCTGCCAGTTCCGCCAACCACAGTAAACATCAGACCAGGGAGCGTCTTACCCCAATTACCACAATACCCTTTGAGCGTAGCTCAGATGGATAGTCTTAAAATCCAAATAGACCGGTACCTGCTGATAAAAGTTCTCACGCCAACCAAATCCCCTTGTAACACCCCTTTGTTTCCAGTGGCTAAAAAGTCTGTCAAAGGTGAGGAAGCAACTTTCCGTTTAGTACATGATTTAAGGGCTATCAATAAAATCATTATCAGCGATGCCCCTTTGGTACCCAACCCACACACCTTGTTGGCCTCTATACCACCTAACGCAATTTTCTTCAGTGTCATTGATCTAACTAATGCATTTTTTTCGGTACCACTGGACCCCCAGTGCCAGTACCTTTTTGCTTTTTTATTCCAGGGCCGACAACTGACTTGGACAAGTCTTGTTCAGGGGTCTGTGACTAGTCCCTCGGAGTACAGTTGCAAACTTAAAATAGTGTTGGATCAATGGACCCCAACGAATCCAGAGGTGGTGCTGATCCAGTATGTTGATGACTTGCTCCTTTGTTGCCCCGCAAGGGATGTCTGTTATCAGCATACTGTCTCACTGCTAAACCATCTGGCGTCCACGGGGAATAAAGCTAGCAAGGAGAAGTTGCAGTTTTGCAAGGAGAAGGTCACCTTTTTAGGACATTGTATATCTCAGGGTACTCGACACCTGACAACCCACAGAATTCAGACACTGAAAGACTTCCCCAAACCCACGACAAACGAGAGCCATTCTCGGTCTTATCAACTACTGTAGAGACTGGGTCCCTAACATCTCATCCACATTAGGACCCCTTTACGAAATCCCATCCCAAACTCCCTTTCAACTGACTGATGATAACTGGTCGACCTTACAAAACTTGATTGAAGAACTCTCCAAAGCACCTGCTTTTGGTTTGCCCAACTATGACCTCCCCTTCTACCTTTTCTGCTATGAAAGCAAAGGCCAGCCCACTGGAGTACTGACCCAACTACATGGGTCCAGGTACCGACCCATCATGTATCTATCGACTGCCCTAGATCCAGTTATTCGAGGCTCACCAGGTTGTGTACGAGCCGTAGCCGCCTGCGCTGAATTGTTACAGAAGGTAGGTGACAAAGTCTTGGACTCCCCACTAACCCTCTATACTCCCCATTCAGTGCAAGAGATCCTAAATCAAGACAAAACACCTCTCTGCTGCCAGATTGACCAAGTATGAAGTGGCTCTCCTAACCCCTACTAACCTAACTTTGAGACGATGCACCATTTTGAACCCAGCATCTCTTCTTCCTTCTGAGAAGGAAGAGAAGGGGGGAGATAATGGCGTTAAAAACGACAACACTCAAACTTTACAGACTAACACTACTAATCTCTCTACCTCTAACCAACTTTTCAATTTAGAAGGACAACATGTTGATGATCACCACGACTGTATTTCTTTGATGGAACTTGAGTCAGCAACCATTAGTCCAGTGAAGGAGGCCCCCATCCCAAATGTTAAGAACCTTTTTGTCGATGGTTCCAGGTATTACACCCCAGATGGTAAGCCACACACAGGTTATGCAGTGACTACAGTCGGTGAAATTGTGGAAAAGGGTTCATTGAGTTCCAGCATGTCTGCACAAGAAGCCGAGCTGTGGGAACTGGCCAGAGCTTGTGAGACCCAAGAGGGTCAAAGGATCAATATCTATACAGATTCTAGGTATGCTTTCGGGATAGCTCATGATTTCGGTCCTATCTGGAAAGCAAGAGGGTTTCTGACAAGTTCGGGGAAGCCTGTAAAAACATGCAGAGTTAATCAACAGGTTATTCGTTGCTTTCAACCTGCCGCGTGAGATAGCCATTCTAAAAGTTAAGGCCCACACGACTGATAGGACCCTGGAAGCTGATGGGAGTGCCTTGGCAGATAGAGCTGCTAAGGACGGTGCTCTGAACCCTCCTGGGGAGAACCTGATGCTAGCCATCCCCTCTGATGTGTCTCTGGAAGAGTTTAAGAGACTACAGTCACAAGTAGAATTACAGGAAAAGAGGAGATGGACAGCACTAGGGGCCATGAGAGGTCCAGATGACATCTGGGGTCTTGGTAATAAATGGTGCTTACCAAGATCGCTTTTTCCAATGATGGCCCATTCGGCTCATTATCCAGGGCATCAGTCAAAGATGGTTATGTGTGCACAGGTGGATGAGCATTGGATCGCCCCTGGATTTACTACTGCAGCTGCTAATTTTGCAGCAGCCTGCCTGGTTTGCGCATTGCACAACCCAGGTAGGACGGTACCAGTACCCAAACGGCATTCCCCCCGACCAGAATATCCATTTCAGCGCATCCAGATAGACTACATTACGTTGCCAAGAAGTAGGCCGTACGAACACGTTTTGGTCTGTGTAGATATGTTTTCAGGTTGGCCAGAGGCATGGCCGGTTCAGAAAGCCAACGCCACCACCACAGCCAAGAAGATCCTGTCCGAAATGGTGTGTCGCTGGGGCCTACCTGAAACGATCGAGTCAGATCGAGGCTCCCACTTCACTGGTCAGATATTTGCAGAAGTATGCAAAGCCCTCCATATCAATCAGGGATTACACACTCCTTATCACCCCCAAAGTAGTGGTAAGGTTGAAAGGTTGAATGGAATCCTTAAAAACAAAGTCTCTAAAATAATAGCCGATACTGGAAAACCTTGGCCTGAATGTCTCCCCATAGCTCTCCACTCCATTAGAAATGCACCTAGACAACCTCACGGGTTATCTCCATATGAGGTTTTGTTCGGATGTCAACCAAAAACAGGGCTGTACTTTCCCCAGCTGCTGTCGTCTTTACATTCTCAGCTGACGGGGTATGTGCAGTCACTGCAACGGGAGCTCCAAAAAATCCACCACAGGGTCCATGAGTCCCTTCCAGACCCTGACTCAATAACCGGTTTACATTCTATCCAACCAGGTGACTGGGTCGTCGTAAAGAAACACCAGAGGATGGGACTAGAGTCGAGATACCTCGGACCATTCCAGGTTCAGCTGACCACGCCAACCTCGCTAAAGCTTGAAGGACGGGACAACTGGATCCACGCCAGCCACTGCAAGAAGCTGCTCAACTACATCAAAGAATGAGGAGTATCTTCTTTATTTATAGTTTTAGTTTAGTGTATTTTAGCAATGGTAATGATGAAAAGCATCCCAACTTGTTGTTTAAAATGCACCTCCAGCTGGCAAAAATGGCAAACAGGACCAACTGCTGGGTATGCTCCAAACCCCCACCAAGCCTTGATGCCCCGGCAATGGCAGCAGTACATGCTATATACGATGTCCGTATTGGTATGAGGAAATTCGAAAAACTAGTAAAGACCCCAAACAGACACTTGTCAATAGAACTTAACGATACATTCCTAGAGGGTAAAATTAGTTACAGTTTTAACATTAGCTCTGGCTTTTGCCCCTCCCTCACAAAACCAGTATGGGTATCGGGACAACTAGGTAGCCCACAAGTGTGCTTCAACTTTAGTTTCGGTAGAGGGGATAACTTTGTTGGGTCCACCACCTGTAAAGAAGGTATAACAGTTAATCTAACCAACGAAACCCCCGTCTTCTTTAATAACACTAATAGACCAGATTACATCTGTTGGAAGGAAGGGTGTGACGTTCAGACCGAGGGAGCAATCCCCCAGTCTATCCTGTTACTACTCAATGCACGTAACCATCAGAGTGATTCCCCCTGTGCGACTGACTGGCCCCTACTACTTCTTATGCGGTACTTCAGCCTATAAGGTAATTCCCCCTAATGCAAGAGGTTCATGCGTACTGGTTAAACTAGTCCCAGCATCTTACATCGCGGATGATCGAGAGGATCTGATGGCACGAGAGAAGGTAAGAATGGCAGGAAAAGCTAGAAGGGAATTGTTCACCAACTCTGACCAGGCCTGGGCATGGTTTCCTGCTTGGACGGGTTGGGGGATTGAACTTATGAAACGATTGAATAATTTCTCATCCATTGTGGATGGGATATTCAATGAAACCATAGAGACTGTAAGGGAAATCTCACAGGAACATTGGCAGATCATGACCCTTCTTTTACAGGAAAAGATGGCCCTTGATTATCTGTTAGCATCCAAGGGGGGTTTCTGTGAATTCATAGGTGAAGATTGTTGTACCTGGATTGACTATACCAATGACAAAGTTCAGGCCCATATGGATAAGGCTAGATCCCTGCAAGGCAAAGCCAGAGCTATAGCTAGTGAGGGTTGGAATCCTTTTAAGGGTTTGGGAAACTTTGGGGATTTTTTATTTTCCATTGGATCGTGGTTAAAGGAAGTAGGGATATATATACTCATGTTTTTGTTTCTATTCCTTCTATATGTCGTGATGAGGTGCTCCTGTTGCCTGATTGGACGCGTGACCAGAGCCCGAGCAGATGACCACATCCTCCTCGAAGAGATGAGACGCCCCGAAGCCCGACCCACGTACCAGATGCAGAGGATCCCAGACCGATCGGCGATTACTACAGCTCACCATGTCGTGTCCTCCTTATAAGTCATGTCTTCTGAAGAACAGAGTCTACATGTCAAGCCGTGTTTTTCTTTTTTATGGACTCGTATGGACTGTAAGGACTGATTCGTTTCCAGGTGTAAGAAGCAGATCAAGTTTCATCGAGGGACACATGGGTGCATATGACAAAAAAGGAAGGACTGTTGTGGAAATTTTTATTAATATATGTTGTCAGATGTCCCCCAGTGTCGGTTTTTGCTGTAATGCGCTCATGTGAGTGTATTCGCACATACAGACATTGGTGGAAGACCATTGGCGCAAACACCATCCCACGGACACAGCAGATTTGCTTGCTCCTTTTAGGGATGTTCATTTATGCCTCAGCAAGGGACTGGCCACGTCTTGTCGACTGCATTAAATGACTCCGAGCGAACAGATCTGCGTTTATGGGAACTATAGCATAACTATACGGAAATTGTGATTATCTGATCCATGTTTTAGTATGGTTGGCGTCATTGGTAGCAGTAAGTTGGTTTGCACACGGCTTTGTACAAAGCCATGCTTTCTACTATTCCTTTGTCTCACAGAAAGCATGACCCCTGTACACAGCCGTTTGCACACATCACTACTAGCAATTTATTTGAATTTAAAAATGTCTGATTGGTTCTTTTGAAAGAATACAAAATGTCTGATTGGCTGTTTTATGCAGCCACAACCTTCTTTTGTTACTCATATTGACACTATAAATAAAGGGAGCTGGCTATCCTAGGCAGGACTCTGCTAAGCTCAATGTAATACCAGCATTTGTGTCTGTGTTACTGAGAGATACACCAGCGCGCTGACCCCGGCATTATACAAGAGAGCTATATTTGTGCTTTTAAGCGCAAGGAAATTATTTGCCAGAGGAGAAGCTTAATATTTCCAGCACAATTCCTCCTAATGTAACCCCCCCTGTGCAATTCCTCCTAATGTAACCCCCCTGTGCAATTCCTCCTAATGTAACCCCCCCTGTGCAATTCCTCCTAATGTAACCCACCTGTATTCCTCCTAATGTAACCCACCTGTATTCCCCCTAATGTAACCCCCCCTGTGCAATTCCTCCTAATGTAACCCCCCTGTGCAATCTCCCTAATGTAACCCCCCCTGTATTCCTCCTAATGTAACCCCCCTGTATTCCTCCTAATGTAACCCCCCCCTGTATTCCTCCTAATGTAACCCCCCCTGTATTCCTCCTCATGTAACCCCCCCCTGTATTCCTCCTAATGTAACCCCCCCCTGCAATCTCCCTAATGTAATCCCCCTAATGTAACACCCCCTATATCTCCTCTCTCCCTACAGTCACAGACCTCAGATCAGCGCGCTCTGTCCACATGGACGTTCCTCCTCCTAGGCTCCTCCTCCTGTTGTGGATATACTGTCAGTGTGGAGGAGGAGGAGGAGACTAGGCTCCATCGGTCTGAGGAATGTATTTGTTGTGAGCCGACACCTCTCCCCACCTGCCTGAGCGTCAATAGGTGGATTGCAGTGCCGGGCGCTGTGCACTGGACTATGGCACTGTCTGCCTCAAGTCACAACACAATTCCTCCTCCCTCCCCGAACATTGCGGGGAGCGAAGGAGATACTGGAGTGCGTAGGGGAAGGAGGAAAAGGAGAGAGCCACAGTGCCTCTCAATCCAGCGCCATGATGGGTGATGGTGTCACCCCTCTGGCGGGTGTCACCCGGGTGCGACCCGTACCCGCCTTGCAATGCCAGTGCAGGTAGCTCATTACAAACCTCTCAGAAGAGGTACAGTGAGGTGTTAATGGTTTTGAGTTTTGTATTTTAGGAAGAAATACACACACACACACACACACACACACACACACACACACACACACGGATGAACGGACCAAGACTGGTCACATTTCTTTAAAGACACACAGGACCTTAAAACTTTTTTTTTTTATGTCTTGTTTTAAGGAAAATCTGGCAATGGAATTAATTAGTCAGGCAACTAAATTCTAAAAAAATTTTTTGGGTTGTTTGTGGTCTGTTTCATTAAACATTGTCTTGTCTCTTGATACTTCCTGTGGCCTGGTGGACTTGCAAATTGATTTTCACTGAGAATCAATTAATATGTTAATCACTACTGAGAGAGGGCACTGCCTTTTGTATAGCTGCTGCAATGTTTAAAAGGCAGTTTCAATAATTTATTTTTTTGTTTAACAAAATACAGATTCAACGCTCTTTAACAATTTAAATCCTCATGCCCACGGACGTTTTTACAGCCACTTTTATGAGCGTTTTTTGCAGCTTAAAAATGGCTCTCCATGTTAGCCTATGGCCTTATGCCCACCATGACGTTTTTGAGCTGTAAATGGCATAGGCGTTTTTGAGCTGCAAAAAAAAAAAAAAAAAAAACCCCAGGACCAGTGCGTTCTGAAGCTCCGTCAGACGCCGGCAAAGGGTGTAAAAACGCGATGTAACGAGGCTTAACGCTGTGTTAAGCCTCGTCCGGCGTTTCTTTCTCTATTCCAAATCAATGGTTCCCTATGGGAGCCCATTGATTTGAATAGAGGTCGCACCAGAAGTCGGATCAAGATGATCCAACTTGCGGGGCGACTCGTGTGCGGAGAATCTTCAACCACTTCAATACAGGGCTTTTTGTACCTATTCAATACCGGGCCTATTTTGGCACTTCTCTCCTACATGTACAAATCATCATTCTTTTGCTAGAAAATTACTCAGAACCCCCAAACATTATATGTTTTTTTAGCAGACACCCTAGGGAATAAAATGACGGTCATTGCAACATTTTTTCTTGCACAATATTTGCGCAATAATTTTTCAAACGCCTTTTTTTAAAAAAAAAAATGGTTTCATGAATTAAAAAATAACAAAACAGTAAAGTTAGCCCAATTTTTTGGGAACATATGAAAGATAATGTTACGCCGAGTAAATAGATACCTAACATGTCACGCTTTAAAATTGCGCACACTCATGGAATGGCGCCAAACTTCGGTACTTAAAAATCTCCATAGGCGACGCTTTAATTTTTTTTACAGGTTACCAGGTTAGAATTACAGAGGAGGTCTAGTGCTAGAATTGTTGCACGCGCTCTAACGCACGTGGCGATACCTCACATGCGTGGTTTGAACGGCGTTTACATATGTGGGCGACTTACGTGTGCATTCGCTTCTGATCGCGAGCTACCGGGGACAGGGGCGTTTTAATTTTTTTTTATTATTATTTATTTATTTATTTTACTTATTTATTTATTTTTTTACAATGATTTTACTTTTTTTTTTTTTTTTGATCACTTTTATTCCTATTACAAGGAATGTAAACATCCCTTGTAATAGGAATGTGTGTGACAGGTTCTCTTTATTGAGAGATGCGGGGTCAATAAGACCCCACATCTCTCCTCCAGGCTGGAAAGCATGAGATCAGTGAACATTTTTTCACTGATTTCATACTTACAGCCGCAACGGCGGCTTTGTTTACATTTGAGACCCGGGCGTGACGTCATCACATCGCGCCCGGGCCTCCGACGATCATAGAGATGACTGGTGACCATCTCTATGCTCATCACGTGACTCCACCAACGATGCCGGAAGATTCGCTCCGGGTCCCCGATCGCACGGGGGAGCCCGGAGAAGCACCGGATGGCGGCGGGAGGGGGGGGTGTCCCCTCCCACCGCCTATAAGAACGCCGCTATGATCGTTCTTATGGTGCACAGAATCGCCGGTACTTCAAAAGGATATCTGAATGATGCCTCTAGCTGCAGGCATCATTCAGATATCCCCCTACAAAGCCGAGGATGTCATATGACGTCCACCCAGGATGGGAGATCCCATCTGTGGACGTCATTTGTCTATGGCTGGGTAGGGAAGTGGTTAAGGGGAACCCTGCGAAAATGTAAAAAATGTTTGCGTGAGGTTCCCCCTCAGGACGATACCAGACCCTTCGGTCTGGTATGGATCTTGAGGGGGAACCCCCACACAAAAAGAAATGGCACGGGGGTTCCCCCCAGGATCCATACCAGACCCTTATCCGAGCACGCAGCCCGGCCGGTCAGGAGGGGACGAGCGAGCGCCCCCCCCCCCTCCCGAACCGAACCAGGCCACATGCCCTCAACATGGGGGGGGGGTGGGTGCTTTGGGGCAGGTGGGGGCCCTGCGGCCCCCCCACCCCAAAGCACCTTGTCCCCATGTTGATGGGGACAAGGGCCTCTTCCCGACAACCCTGGCTGTTGGCTGTTGGGCTTTTAATAAGGGGGCACCCAGATCCCGGCCCCCCCCACCCTATGTGAATGAGTATGGGGGTACATCGTACCCCTACCCATTCACCTGGGGGAAAAGTGTCAATAGAAATGTAGCGGCCTCCTCACTCCCCTCTCTTTCTTCAGCTCGTCTGTATCTTGTCTAGGGGTATCTTTTAGAGGGGAAGGGAGCGGAGACACTACGCCAGGCCTTTATCACAGGTGTCAGTGTGATACAAGCAAAGTTCCTTTACCTTCGGGCCAGTGCTGTGCACCTGGAGCCTCCACCGAGAGTTACCTTGAACAATGTCTGTCAGGAAATGAGCCCCACACCATTAAAGTTCAACACTCCTTTATTCTTCTCGAATGAACACAATCAGTTGAACTCCCTTAGTAGAAACAGAACAGAAAAGGAGGTGTGGATGCGAATAGGCCCAGACACAATGTGTTCTCCACTTCCCTGAAAGTGGGTTGCAGTCTCCGAACGAGGGGGATTTCCTTCCAAGCGGTCTCCGGTGAGAGACTCACCCGTTACTGGCAATCTGTTGCACCAGGTCTTCGAATGAGGAGCTCCCCCCGGTCCATTACGCTTTCCGGATTCGGGTACCCACTCCCGGGGTTCCCTAGGATATCCTTCTCTCGCGGAACTCAGTGTTGGGCACTGAGCTCCGGACCTCCATCTGAGTACCTCACCCCAGGCTAAAGGTGCCTGGAATGGAACACGACCTCCGACTGTCCTCTAGGCCTAGGCCCGCCTAGAGAACCAACACGAACCACCGTCCACAGGCTGAAGGTGCCCTGGACTCCGACCCCGTGACAAAGATGGCCGGCCCCTTTATACCCTCTCCCAGCAAGCACGGCGGGTTCCCCGCCCCACCATACCGCTGCCGAGGGAGGACAAAAAGGAGGCACGACACACAGCAATGATTCAACCCCAGCCCAGGGCGACTGCGCCACCCGCTGGGCTGCAGGGAATTACACATCACCAATGTCTCTGTCAAGTTCAAATTTACACCCGGGAAAGTACATACCCGCTACAGAAAAAACACACTAGACATGTTTTTTAAAGCAATTTATTAGGCAGCTCCGGGGGTCTTCTTCCGGCTTCTGGGGTCTTCTACCTACTTCGGGGGTCTTCTCTGCTCTCTCCGGTGCTTTCTGCTGGGCACCTGGGGCCGGGGCCCGGTCTTCATCGTCGTCTTCTTCCCTCTTCTCGAGATGTTGACACGACGAGGTCTGCCGCTGTAATACTGTTTGACCGGCGCGCAACGACTTATATAGGCATGGGGCGTGGTCACCGGGTGATGTCACCCGGTGACCCCGCCCCCTATGACGTCGCAGTTCCAGGGCATGATACATGACCCATTATTTTAGGTGTGGCCGAGTCTCATATTCTCAACTGGCCACAAGGGGCCATCTTTTGCCTTATGGGATATGTATAATTTCCATTTAATAGCTGTAAAATATTGTAATTATGAATATATTTCAAATAGCTTGCTGTATATACATTTCATTTAGCTAACTGAATATATTTCAATTAGCACCTATGAAAGCCCCTTGGTTAACAGCTAGACATTGTGGAGCCCCAAGCTTGGAGAGACAATTCCATTGTGTTAAACCCACTCTCGTCAATGAGTCCCATGCTGGGATTTACAATGGAGAACGCCTCACCTATAGTCCGGGGAAAATTCAATCAAATCTCCTTCCCAGATAGTCTCCAGGATTTGCATGAAAGGGGGCTGACTTAAGGAGTAAGCCCTCCAATCATGACCCAAGCTAGGCCAACCTATGGGGTATCTGTAAGGGCTTACCTTGGTTGGAGTCCATAATGCAGAGTTGTATGCTCGCCCTTGCATATACACACAGCCCACGGTAACAAGGTAAGAAGCTACCTGGGCTGTGAGTCTGTGCACGGGGGCTTGATAGGATTTTTCCAAAGAATAGTCGAGGCAAGCCATAGTCAGGGATTCCAGAAGTCAGAATAAACGATCAATAAAGCCAGGACCAGAAGCCAATGGTAAAGACAGAACAATGAACTGACAAATCCCTCAGAGTGAGGCAGTGTTTTATACCCTAGTAGATTAGGTAACCTGCCTCAGCTGAACCAGGAGAGACAGGTGCAGATTGCAAGGAGATCCAGAGAAAGGCTTTCAGCACCATGCAGAACTAGGCTCAGCTGGAAAGCAGGCAGAATACTGAACTGAGGAGTGGCTCAGAGGTAAATGAACAGAAGCAGTAACATACAGTCCTGGGTTCAATACCACCTAGAACCACTTGGGGCACGAGCACGCCTGGCCGTCTGCTTGGCACGGTAGGGACCGTGACAGTTCCCCCCCCTTAGAAACGCCCTCTGGGCGTGAACAGGTAGGTCCTCATAGGCATATGTACCAACAGTAGCGTTAGAAAACTTTTTTTCTTTTCTTTTTGGTCTGTTGCCTTTGAAGTTCTGGTAGGGGGTGCATTTGCCGCTTGCAAAGCGTTTTCAAACATTACCAGATCCTGCTTACGGACAATGGTGCCATTCGAGGCATACGTACAATTAGGTGGTAGAACTTCAATTGGGGACACAGGAACCGAAACTTCAGCTTGGAAGGTAGGTACATCAGACTGGAAATCGGGCACAGCAAGCTGAAAAACAGGTGCATCGGACTGGACAGTAGTCACTGGAATGTCAAACTGGGGCAAAGGAACTTCAAGCTGGATAGCAGGCAGAGATTCTGGGGTAGCAGGAAGGATCCCAATAGTACCCACCTGAAGAACCTTTGGCCGAGGAGGCCGAGTTGGGCAGAGAGATATAAAGTGCCCTCTTACACCACAGTAAAAACAAAGTCCATAGCCTCTCCTTCTACTTTAGATAGCTTGGACCGGATGGCCCAGATCTCCATGGGTTCCACATCTTCCAAGGTAGGTGTGTGTACATCCACAGGAGCGTCAAGGCTTTGTGGTGTAAGAGCTTCATGGCTGGGCACATACAGAGCTTCTTAGCTTGGCACATACTGGGATGGCTTGGTGTTGTGTCTGTACAGAGTATTTCTGTCCCTGGATACCCGTAGGCCACGTGAACAGAGAGCAGACTTGGGAGCACTGGTTTTCTTAGAAACAGGCATGTGAGAGTCCAGAGCAAACATGAATGCTTCCCAGCTGTCCAAAACTGGACTCTTTTCCTGCAAAAGCTGATGAGCCCATGTTTTGATTTTTCCTGTGAGCAGGTTGATGGAAGCGCGAACCTTAATATAATCATTGCCATAGGTCCAAAGTTTAAGAGCAAACAACAGCTCGCAATCCATCTTAAGGCATGAGAAGGATGCACGGCTACCGTCAAACCTCTCTGGCATCACAACAAATGGTTCAGGACATGCTGGTTCCGAGGCTGGGCGTACTGTCCCTTTAAGTAATTGAACTTCTTGCTGTAGTTCCAAAATGGTCTGGCCCAGGCTGGAGACTTGCAGAGCCAGGGAGGTGAGCATTTTGTACATCTCTGCGGACTCCATGTTGGTCAGTTCATTATGGGCTTACCTTGGTTGGAGTCCATAATGCAGAGTTGTATGCTCACCCTTGCAAATACACACAGCCCACGGTAACAAGGTAAGAAGCTACCTGGGCTGTGAGTCTGTGCACGGGGGCTTGATAGGATTTTTCCAAAGAATAGTCGAGGCAAGCCGTAGTCAGGGATTCCAGAAGTCAGAATAAACGATCAACAAAGCCAGGGTCAGAAGCCGGAGTCAGTCTTGTAGCTGTAACAGGAACTCAGGAACTCAGGAACTCAGGAACTGGTAAAGACAGAACAATGAACTGACAAATCCCTCAGAGTGAGGCAGTGTTTTATACCCTAGTAGATTAGGTAACCTGCCTCAGCTGAACCAGGAGAGACAGGTGCAGATTGCAAGGAGATCCAGAGAAAGGCTTTCAGCACCATGCAGAACTGAGCTTAGCTGGAAAGCAGGCAGAATACTGAACTGAGGAGTGGTTTAGAGGTAAATGAACAGAAGCAATAACATACCGTCCTGGGTTCACTACCACCTAGAACCACTTGGGGCGTGAGCACGCCTGGCCGTCTGCTTGGCATGGTAGGGACTGTGATAGTATCAGGATAGAGAGATATACTCAGAGGGCAGGAGGATGGAGCTCTCTCTTTATGGAAGGAAAGCCCGAAGGATGGGTCTAAAGGGGTAGCTATGGTAAAAGTCTGTTTGACCTGTAACTACGCATGCTTGTACTTTAATGTTTTAGGAGGAATATGGTCTATGTTCCTCCATGTAAATACTTTGTATATTTTAACCTACTATTTCCTGCTTGTCTAAGACTATATAGATAGTTTCTGTGTATTACATTAGACTTTAACAAATACATAATAAATGTTCATTATGTTAAAGCGTTCACTTCTGGTCAAAAGAACTCTTATTTAACCCATATCATATCTTTGAGATATTAAATCTTAAATATAGATGTTATTCGGCAACAGCGGCTTCACCTCACCTCTACCGCGCATGCGTAGATGCTCATTTCAGTCCGTGAAAAAACTAGACTCAAGCGGGCGGGCCCCGCCCCTAACACGCTCCTAGCCTCCTAGCACTGTGTATATGAATGGGACTGAGGTCGAGAGAAAATATAGAGCTGCACCGCCTCCAGCCCCGCCTCCGTCCCAGACCCTAGCCTGCTCTACTGAAGGGGGGCGGGCCCCATGCATAGCACTGTGTAAATCAATGGCAGGTCCAGGAAAAATATAGAACTTTGCCTGTGGGAGGGGCTACGTCTTTGCATAGAAGACATTGTGCCCACCATATGCAGCGACTTGTGCCCATCATACGCAACCACTTGTGCCCACCACATGCGCAAATCTGATGTTTATCCATGGTCGAGAAAAATTCTGGACTCGATGGAACTTGCAGAGGCGGAGAGTTGGTGGCAGGGGGAGATAGAGCGGAGCTTAGAGAGGGGGGCAGGCCCCCGTGCATAGCACTGAGTCCAAGTACAGTACTGTACATTGTTCTGCCATCAAATACGCTGCCTCACTATGCCCGTCAAACACAGCCACTGTGCCTGTCAAACGCAGCCACTGTGTCCATCAAATACAGCCACTGCACCGGTCAAATGCAGCCACTGTGCCTGTCAAATGCAGCCACTGTGCCTATCAAATGCAGCCACTGCACCCAGCAAACGCAACCACTGTGCCCATCAAATGCAGCCACTGCACCGGTCAAATGCAGCCACTGTGCCCGTCAAATGCAGCCACTATACCCGTCAAAACAGCAAACGCAGCCACTGTGCCCGTCAAACGCAGCCACTGTGCCCGTCAAATGCAGCTACTGCACCCAGCAAACACAACCACTGTGCCCGTCAAATGCAGCCACTGTGCCCGTCAAATTCAGCCACTATGCCCGTCAAATGCAGCCACTGTGCCCATCAAACAGCAAACGCAGCCACTGTGCCCGTCAAACGCAGCCACTGTGCTTGTCAAACGCAGTCACTGTACCCATCAATTGCTGCCAGATTGTCAAGCCATAGGTGTGATCCCTGGGGATAAGCTGATCGCCCATCCGTGCTGCTGGAGGGAGCCCAGACGACCATAAATGAGGGACCTGCAGACTTGGTCATGGTAAGTAAGACCATCCCATATCCCACTCCATCTTCCCCGAGGACAGCGACCCCCTCCCCCCCTGAGGACAGGGACCCCCTCCCCCCAAGACAGAGACCCCCTTCTCCCCCCTGAGGACAGGCAAACCTTCTCCCCCCTGAGGACAGGGAAACCTTCTCCCCCCCCCGGGAGGACAGGGAAACCTTGTCCTCCCTGAGGACAGGGAAACCTTCTCCTCCCTGGGGACAGGGACCCCTTCTCTCCTGGGGACAGGGACTTACTTCTCTCCTTGGGACAGGGACTCCCTTCTCCCCTGGGTACAGGGACACCTTCTCTCCTTTGGACAGGGACCCCCTTCTCCCCTGGAAAGAGGGACCCTCTGGGCCACTCACCTGGGGACAGGAACTCCTCCTCTCCTGGGGACAGGGACCCCTTCTCCCCTGGGGACAGGCACCCTCTTCTCACTCTGGGACAGGGATCCTATCTCACCTGGGGGCAGGAACTCCATCTCCCCTGGCAACGGGGACTTCATCTCACCTAGGGCCCCATCTTCCCTGGGGATCAGGACCCCACTCCCCCTAAGAACAGGAACCTAATCACCCTGTGTGTGCCAACCTCACTGCCCTGCCTGCCATGTGTCCTGTGTGAGGGCCCTTCTGTGACAGCTCTTATCAGGACTTCATCCCACTGTGTGATCCCCCTACATGACTGACCCCTCTGTGTGCACCCCTTACATGGGGAACCCCTCTGTTTGCTACCCCTACATGTCTGCATACTCTGACCACCACCTGTACCATTTCCACACCCTCTGACTGCCTCCTGTATCCTGTCCGCCATTCTTTGACCACCTCCTCTACCCTGTGCACATGTTCTGACCACCTATTGTCTGCAGCCTCTAACCACCTCCTGTATCCTGTCCGCAGCCTCTAACCTGTCTGCAATCTCTGACTGTCTCTTGTCTTTTATCATGTCTGCAGTCTCTTAGGGGGAGTCTGGAGAGGAATCAAGAGTGAGAGCATCGCTGGGATTGGGATTACAGGAGGAGTCAGACGTGTATGGACTGTGGAGAACAGACTATAGAATAAAACCAGAGCCACCAACCTGGAGCTATCTAACTGAGCCCTGCACGCTGCACCAGAGAGGAGGTCAGTGACAGCGCCGTCAGGTCAGTCTGAGGGGGGGTCACTGATGCAAGGGGGGAGTGAATACAATTATGTAAGGGGGCACTGATATAAAGGTTTTCCCTTATATCAGTAACACCCCCCCTCTTACCTTAGTGTATTCACTCTGCGGAAGGTGGTCTCTGGTGGTTCCCCCACATCACATTTCCCGGCATTCCCCAGGTGAGTGGCCCAGAGGGTCCCTGTTTCCAGGGGAGGAGGGGTCCCTGTCCAAAGGAGAGAAGGTGTCCCTGTACCCAGGGGAGAAGGGAGTCCCTGTCCAAAGGAGAAAAGACGTCCCTGTACCCAAGGGAGAAGGGAGTCCCTGTCCCAAGGAGAGAAGGGAGTCCCTGTCCCAAGGAGAGAAGAGGTCCCTGTCCTCAGGGAGGAGAAGGGGTCCCTGTCCTCAGGGAGGAGAAGGTTTCCCTGTCCTCAGGGAGGAGAAGGTTTCCCTGTCCTCAGGGAGGAGAAGGTTTCCCTGTCCTCAGGGGGAGAAGTTTTCCCTGTCCTCAGGGGGGAGAAGGGGGTCTCTGTCTTGGGGGAGGGGTCCCTGTCCTCAAAGGGGGCAACGGGGGTCCCTGTCCTCAGGGGGGAGGGGTCCCTGTCCTCAGGGAAGATGGAGTGGGATATGGGATGGTCTCACTTACCATGACCAAGTCTGCAGGGCCCTCATTTATGGTCGTCTGGGCTCCCTCCAGCAGCACGGATGGCTGATCAGCTTATCCCCAGGGAGCACACCTACGGCTTGACAATCTGGCAGCAATTGATGGGTACAGTGGCTGCGTTTGATGGGCACAGTGGCTGCGTTTGATGGGCACAGTGGCTGCGTTTGATGGGCACAGTGGCTGCGTTTGACCAGTGCAGTGGTTGCGTTTGCTGGGTGCAGTGGCTGCATTTGACGGGCACAGTGGCTGCATTTGACGGGCACAGTGGCTGTGTTTGCTGTTTGATGGGCACAGTGGCTGCATTTGATGGGCACAGTGGCTGCATTTGACGGGCACAGTGGTTGCATTTGCTGGGCACAGAGGCTGCATTTGACGGGCACAGTGGTTGTGTTTGCTGTTTGACGGGCACAGTGGCTGCATTTGACGGGCACAGTGGCTGCATTTGACAGGCACAGTAGGCTGGTTGTACCCAAGTTGATCGATCAATCAACTTGGTACATTCAGCCTGCCCATACATGGTTTGAACCTTGGCAGGTTCCTGCTGGACTGGGCACAGTGGCTGCATTTGACGGGCACAGTGGCTGCGTTTGCTGTTTGATGGGCACAGTGGCTGCATTTGATGGGCACAGTGGCTGCATTTGACGGGCACAGTGGTTGCATTTGCTGGGCACAGTGGCTGCATTTGACGGGCACAGTGGTTGCGTTTGCTGTTTGATGGGCACAGTGGCTGCATTAGACGGGCACAGTGGCTGCATTTGACAGGCACAGTGGCTGCATTTGATGGGCACAGTGGTTGCGTTTGCTGGGTGCAGTGGCTGCATTTGACGGGCACAGTGGCTGCGTTTGCTGTTTGACAGGCACAGTGGCTGCATTTGACTGGCACAGTGGCTGCATTTGATGGGCACAGTGGCTGCATTTGACTGGCACAGTGGCTGCATTTGACGGGTGCAGTGGCTGCACTTGACCGGTGCAGTGGCTGCATTTTATGGGCACAGTGGTTGCCTTTGCTGGGTGCAGTGGCTGCATTTGACGGGCACAGTGGCTGCATTTGACGGGCACAGTGGCTGCATTTGATGGGCACAGTGGCTGCGTTTGCTGTTAGACGGGCACAGTGACTGCATTTGACGGACACAGTGGCGGCATTTGACGGGCACAGTGGCTGCATTTGACCGGTGCAGTGGCTGCATTTGACCGGTGCAGTGGCTGCATTTTATGGGTACAGTGGTTGCGTTTGCTGGGTGCAGTGGCTGCATTTGACGGGCACAGTGGCTGCATTTGACAGGCACAGTGGCTGCATTTGACCGGTGCAGTGGCTGCATTTGATGGGCACAGTGGTTGCGTTTGCTGGGTGCAGTGGCTGTATTTGACGGGCACAGTGGCTGTGTTTGACGGGCACAGTGGCTGCATTTGACCGCTGCAGTGGCTGCATTTGACCGGTGCAGTGGCTGCATTTTACGGGTACAGTGGTTGCGTTTGCTGGGTGCAGTGGCTGCATTTGATGGGCACAGTGGCTGCATTTGACAGGCACAGTGGCTGCATTTGACCGGTGCAGTGGCTGCATTTGATGGGCACAGTGGTTGCGTTTGCTGGGTGCAGTGGCTGTATTTGACGGGCACAGTGGCTGCGTTTGACGGGCACAGTGGCTGCGTTTGATGGGCACAGTGGCTGCGTTTGACGGGCACAGTGGCTGCGTTTGCTGTTTGATGGGCACAGTGGCTGCATTTGACGGGCACAGTGAGGCAGCGTATTTGATGGCAGGACAATGTACAGTACTGTACTTGGACACAGTGCTTTGCAGGGGCCCGCCCCCCTTCAGTAGAGCAGGCTAGGGTCAGGGGTGGAGGCGGGGCTGGAGGCGGTGCAGCTCTATATTTTCTCTCGACCTCAGTCCCATTCATATACACAGTGCTAGGAGGCTAGGAGCGTGTTTGGGGGCAAGGCTAGAGGCGGTGCCGCCAATGATGTAATTAAGCAACTCGTACCGCCTCCGCCCGCCCGTTTGAGTCTAGATTTTTCACTGACCTAAATGAGCGTCTGCGCATGCGCGGTAGAAGTGAGGTGAAGCCGTGCATGCGCAGTGGAGCCCCACGATCAGCTGTGTTTTGACGTGGCCGCACCAAAAGTGACGCGGTCGAGATCCTGCATGGGTCGAGACTTTTTTTACAACACCGGCCATACATGGAGCAAATTTCTTTCCTGCAACCTGTGGTGAAATTCACTCGATTGCCCCATCAACACAGACAGGAAGTCATCCTTGCCAGGAAAAGACAGTGATTATTGCTTGCCGCTATAGCTATAATAAAGAATCCAGTAGGCTGGTTGTACCCAAGTTGATCGATCAATCAACTTGGTACATTCAGCCTGCCCATACACGGTTTGAACCTTGGCAGGTTCCTGCTGGACCGGCCGAGATTCGAACCATGTATGGTTTGCCTTAAATGTATGCCAACAATGGAAGAAAACATCATGGTAATTCCTTATTGATTACAGTGGAACCTCGGATTGCGAGTAACGCGGGTTAACGAGCGTTTCGCAATACGAGCACTGTATTTTTCAAAATCCTGATGGTTTGTGAGTGTTGTCTCACAAAACGAGCAGGATTCAAGCCACAGCGGTGTGCAGTACTGCGTTTGGCCTGAGGTGGGGGGTGCCGGAGTCGAACGGCGACGATCAGAGGCGATCGGCGCCGTTCGTAGCCATTCAGAAATGCTCAGAAAGACTCGGAAATACTCAGTTCCCGAGCCTTTCTGATGTTTTCGGAGGTCAGCCGAGCTGTCCTCTGGCCTTTCCGTGTGTTTCCGAGGCTCTCCGGCGCCCCCCACCTCTGGCCACATGCGGTATTGCATGCCATTGAAGTCAATGCGGAACAAATTATTTTGGTTTCCATTAACTTCAATGGGGAAACACGCTTGATATGCGAGTACTTTGGATTACGAGCATTCTCCTGGAGCGGATTATGCTCGTAATCCGAGGCTCCACTGCATATATATATATATATATATATATATATATATATATATATATATATATATATATATATATTAGGGCTGTTACTGATTAAAATTTTCGTGTTCGATTAATCAATTTTTTTTTAAATCGATTAATCGACTAATTTCGATTAATTATAACGCACATACAGATCCAACTACTTTTAGTTGATCTCCTTGCAGGCCGATTCCCAGTGCAGCTACCAACCACTGGAAAAATGGATAGCAGGATACAAAAAACACACAAAGGCAGCGCACGATGGGAATAGCATTAAAACTTTTATAGTCTTCAAGTAGGTAACAAAATAAATATTGCACTGGAGATAAAATCGATGTAGCTACATAAACTGTAAAAATGGTGCGTGTAATACCAAACGGTAGCAAAAGAAGTCCTAAAAACATGTAGCTAAGTATGATACTGGTATAAAAATGTGTACAACGATACCACTGCTGAATCCAGATGAGAAGGGGCTAACATCAGTCCGTCGGCATTTAGATGCCGTGAAGGGAACTATCACAACTCCCAGTGGATGGCTGTAGAATCCCAGGTTGATAGAGGGAAGTGTAACAGCCCTTGCGTGTGGCAGATAGTAAGGTCCCGCCGGCATGCAGATATGAAGACACAGCAAAGGAGCCCTTCAGATGGACACGGCAAGCCCAAAGAATTTTGATCGATCAAAACAATTTTGATCGATCAAAACAATTAATCGATTAATCAAGGAATTAATAGTTAATTTCCACAGCCTTAATATATATTGTGAGGGGGTTAGCTCGGCAGCGGGTGTGTGTGACCCCCGGGATGGGCTCCCCACACAAAAACAGGCCCAGCAGACGGAGCTTGTGGTTTTCAAAATCAAAAAGGTGCGGTTTATTTTCTATTTACAGTGACAAAAACACAGCAAAGCAAAAGAAGCATAAACAAAATAAATCCTGGTCAAGTTGACCTCTGACTAAACATACAGGTTTCCTAACTAACAACTGGGATCAGCCTAGTGCTGTCCTAGTCCCTAAGTCCCTGGGTTTAAATGTCCAAGCAAATAGCCACACAGGCTTTGTCTCACCGCACAAGGGTTCACTCTCTCCAGGAAGTCCACACAGGTCTGCTTCCAGGCATGAGCTAACCCCTAATGAAGCTGGGAGTTCTTATAGAGGCCTAAATGAGCTGACAAGCTTCAGCTGGTCTCATCAACTCCCTGTCTGCACGACGCCCCACACTCTCCCTAGAGGTATGAGTCATCCATGAGCCTACTAGCCTCAGCTGGGCTTATACAACTCTCCACCTAGTTGTATAAGTCGGCGTAAAGCCTGAATCTGGGCGAAATATATCTACCCCCCTGGATGCAACCAGGTGACTTTACCTTCCTGCTGTCACATACCCCCCCCTCTTGTTTTAACCTCGGGGTTGGAACACCAGCAATCAGGCATTCATGTACTCGAGACAAAGCATCCACATTCCCCATTTGAACGCCAGGGCGATGCTTTACTGTGAAGTTGAATTCCTGGAGGGCCAGGAACCACCTATTCACTCTTCTATTCGTTTCCTTGTTTTGAGCCATCCACTTTAACGGAGCGTGATCCATAACCATGTCAAAGTGCCTACCTAGCAGGTAGTACCGAAGGGAATCTAGAGCCCACTTCACCGCTAAACACTCCTTTTCAACGGTGGCGTAATTTACCTCATGGGACTTCAACTTCCTGCTGAGGTAAATGACTGGGTGCTCTTCCCCGTTCCAGACCTGGGACAATACTGCTCCTAACCCCACATCTGACGCATCACTTTGTACGACAAAGTCTTTAGAGAAGTCGGGTGAGTACAACACTGGCTGGCTACATAAGGCTTGTTTCAAGAATTGGAATGCTGCCTCAGCCTCGGGGGTCCATTTAATCATGACCGACCCTTTCCCCTTCGTCAGGTTGGTTAGGGGCACAGCCTTAGAAGCAAAGTGGGGAATGAATCGCCGATAATACCCAGCGATTCCCAGAAAGGCTCGTACCTGCTTCTTGCTGTTGGGACGTGGCCAACTCTGGATGGCCTCGACTTTGTTGAGTTGGGGTTTTATTACTCCCCTCCCAATGGTGTACCCAAGATATTTGGCCTCCTCCTGCCCAATGGTACACTTCTTGGGGTTAGCCGTAAACCCCGCTTCCCGAACAGAGTCCAGGACTGCTTGCACTTTTGGCAGATGTGAGGCCCAATCTGTGCTATGGACAATTACGTCATCCAGGTAAGCCGCAGCATACTTCCGATGGGGCCTCAGCATCTGGTCCATTTTCCGCTGGAATGTGGCCGGCGCATTCTGTAACCCGAACGGCATTCTTTTATATTGGAACGCCCCGTCTGGGGTTACAAATGCGGTTTTCTCTTTGGCCGACTTGGCCAGGGGGATTTGCCAATACCCTTTTGTGAGGTCAAGAGTCGTCATGTATCGGGCTGTTCCCAGCCGGTCGATCAACTCATCTATACGTGGCATGGGGTAGGTGTCAAATTTTGTAACTTTGTTCAACTGACGAAAATCGTTACAAAATCGCCAGCTCCCATCCGGTTTAGGCACCAACACAATGGGACTAGACCAATCACTTTGGGACTCCTCTATCACCCCTAAGTTCAGCATTTTCTGTACTTCCTCCCGTATTGCCTCCCGTCGGGCCTCTGGGATCCGATAGGGTTTTAACTTCACCCTTTCACCGGGCGGGGTAATAATGTCATGCTCTACCCCAGATGTTTGTCCCGGCAGCTCAGAGAATACCTCCTTGTTGCGAAGCACAAACTCCTTAACCTCCTGTTGTTGGGGTTGTGACAAGGTGGCTG
Source organism: Rana muscosa (assembly GCA_029206835.1). Taxonomy (NCBI): domain Eukaryota; kingdom Metazoa; phylum Chordata; class Amphibia; order Anura; family Ranidae; genus Rana; species Rana muscosa. Next base: position 3,960,391 of record CM055118.1, read on the forward strand.
CGATTCCAACCTCAGGAATCACGCAACCAGTTTGAGCTGGTGACCAAGTGTCTGCGACTAGGGACTCTCTATCCCTCCAGGCTTTCAACAGATTAACGTGATAGATCTGTTCGGGCTTTCGCCTTCCTGGTTGTCTGACCTTGTAATTCACTTCGCTCACTTTTTCCATTATCTCGTAGGGGCCTTGCCATTTGGCAAGGAATTTACTTTCAACCGTAGGGACAAGTACCAGTATCCTATCCCCCGGGGAAAAGGTACGGGTCTTGGCTCCACGGTTGTACACTCTCTGCTGTGCTAACTGCGCTTGGGCCAAATGTTCCTTCACGATGGGCATTACCTGTGCAATTCGGTCTTGCATCAGGGCGACATGCTCAATCACACTCCTGTGGGGAGAACTCTCACTTTCCCAAGTTTCCTTGGCAATATCCAACAGCCCTCTTGGGTGTCTCCCATACAGTAACTCAAAGGGGGAGAATCCCGTAGAGGATTGGGGCACCTCCCTAATAGCAAACATCAGATAAGGAAGTAGACAGTCCCAATCCTTTCCATCTCTATCCACCACTTTCTTCAACATTTGTTTTAGGGTTTTGTTGAATCTTTCAACCAGCCCATCGGTTTGGGGGTGATACACAGATGTACATAATTGCGTCACTTTGAACAATTTACATAGCTCCTTCATAACCCGGGACATAAAGGGTGTACCTTGGTCCGTAAGCAGTTCTTTACAAATACCCACCCGGCTAAACACAAGAGATAGCTCTTTGGCTATGGTTTTGGCCGAGGTATTTCGGAGAGGGATCGCTTCTGGATAACGGGTGGCATAGTCCATTATAACTAATATGTACTGGTGCCCCCTAGCGGACTTGATTATAGGACCTACCAAATCCATGGCGATCCTCTCAAACGGGACCTCAATGATGGGTAGAGGGACCAGCGGGCTACGGAAATGTGGCATCGGGGCCGACCTCTGACACACAGGGCAGGAGGAACAATAATTTTCTATGTCCTTCATCACCCCCGGCCAATAGAATCTCTGTAATACCCTCTCTCGGGTTTTCTCTGTCCCCAGATGACCTCCAAGAATGTGCCCATGGGCCAACTCCAACACCAACTTCCTGTAAGGTTTGGGCACCACAAGCTGCTCAACGGTTTCTTCTGCCCTTTTTGCCACCTGATACAGTAGGTCCTTCTCTACGCTGAAGTATGGGTAAGTGCAGGTATTATCTGGGTTCACTAACTCGCCATCTATTTTCACTACGTTTTCCCGTGCCTTTATTAGGGCGGGGTCTTTCAACTGTTCTGTGGCAAAGTTTTCCCTGTGAACCTCAAGATCAGAAAACTCCACAGACGGTAGGTTTTCGTCTGAGGAGGTGGGCTCCTCTCCAGTTTCTTGAGTCTCCCCTGCCAATACTGACAAGGGAAATTCCGGAGAGTCCTCACCACTCTCAGGGGAGTTCTGGCTATCACATTCCTGGTACATAGGGGCACCAGTGGGGGGCTCAGGATCATCCCACAGTTCCCAGAACTTCGGAAAATCCCTTCCCACAATGGCGTCATGCGGTAACTGAGATACTAAGCCCACTGGATGAGAGAGGGTACCTTTGGGGGTCTCGAAACACACTGTAGTCACTGGATACTCTCGGGTGTCCCCATGCACACAAATAACAGCTACCTTGCTATTCCCAGAGACCTCTGTTTTAACTAATTCAGCCTTTATCAGGGTCACAAGGCTACCTGAATCCAGCAATACCACAACATTTCTACCATTAATACACATTTTGCATAAATGTTTCTCAGTTCCCCGAATGGCAGTGCATGCGACTGTCGCACACAGCGACTGACGTCTGCCCGTCAGAAAGTCACACTGCATGGGTTCCTCCACAACCGGGCAATTTGCTGCAATATGTCCCGCTTGCCGGCAGCGGTAGCAAACGATCCTTCTTGCCGCCTCTTGAGCCGCTGATTTCCCAGGCTGTTCTCGCCAAACTTTGGGTAGAGCTCCCACCCTCTCACTCTCTCCACCCTTACCCCTTGGAATCATCTTATCCGCCCCTGGGGATGGTCTGGTCTTAGGGTGGAAAGTCCGAGTGTCTCTGGAAGAGGCCGTCAGGTTCTCTGTAGCCAAGTATTTCTCCACACGATCCACAAGACCATCGGCCGTCTCTGGGTCTCCATGGCTTACCCACTTTTGGATGGCAGTAGGAAGAGCTCTCAAAAACCGATCCATTACAACACGTTCCACAATCTTTGGTGCGGACAAAGTCTCTGGCTGTAGCCACTTTCTGCTCAGGTGAATGAGATCATACATTTGAGACCTGGGGGGTTTTCCAAGCTGGAAAGTCCAGTTATGCACACGCTGAGCCCGGACAGCCAGGGTGACACCCAGCCTTGCCAATATTTCAGCTTTTAGCATCACATAGTCTTTTGCTTGGTCATGCTCTAGGTCATAGTAAGCCTTCTGCGATTCACCAGTTAACAGAGGAGCCACCAGTCCAGCCCACTGCTCCTCAGGCCACTTTTCTCTTTCAGCAGTCCTTTCAAATGTGGTCAAAAATACCTCTGGATCATCCTCTCCAGTCATTTTTGTCAATAAACGACTCACCCCAAAGGACGCGGTATTAGTGGGACGGCTTCCCTCACTGGTCTGCGGACGTTGCTGCACTACTGCTTCCATTTGTTGTAGTCTCTGCTCTTGCTTCTGTAACAGGTCTATGAAGCGGACCTCAGATTGCTGCAGGGCTTGTTGCTGAGCTTCCAGACTCTGTTGGTGAGCTTGCTGCTGGGCTGCAAGGCTCTGTTGATGAGCTTGCTGCTGGGCTGCAAGGCTCCTTTGCAAACCTGCATTTGTCTGCTGTTGATTGGCATTTGCTAGAGCCAGCTGTTTCAGTATTTCCTCCATGCTGGCTTAAAAAAAACTGCCCGCATTCTCCACCAACTGTGAGGGGGTTAGCTCGGCAGCGGGTGTGTGTGACCCCCGGGATGGGCTCCCCACACAAAAACAGGCCCAGCAGACGGAGCTTGTGGTTTTCAAAATCAAAAAGGTGCGGTTTATTTTCTATTTACAGTGACAAAAACACAGCAAAGCAAAAGAAGCATAAACAAAATAAATCCTGGTCAAGTTGACCTCTGACTAAACATACAGGTTTCCTAACTAACAACTGGGATCAGCCTAGTGCTGTCCTAGTCCCTAAGTCCCTGGGTTTAAATGTCCAAGCAAATAGCCACACAGGCTTTGTCTCACCGCACAAGGGTTCACTCTCTCCAGGAAGTCCACACAGGTCTGCTTCCAGGCATGAGCTAACCCCTAATGAAGCTGGGAGTTCTTATAGAGGCCTAAATGAGCTGACAAGCTTCAGCTGGTCTCATCAACTCCCTGTCTGCACGACGCCCCACACTCTCCCTAGAGGTATGAGTCATCCATGAGCCTACTAGCCTCAGCTGGGCTTATACAACTCTCCACCTAGTTGTATAAGTCGGCGTAAAGCCTGAATCTGGGCGAAATATATCTACCCCCCTGGATGCAACCAGGTGACTTTACCTTCCTGCTGTCACAATATATATATATATATATATATATATATATACACAGTGGGTACGGAAAGTATTCAGACCCCCTTAAATTTTGTACTCTTTGTTATATTGCAGCCATTTGCTAAAATCATTTAAGTTCATTTTTTTCCTCATTAATGTACACACAGCACCCCATATTGACAGGAAAACACAGAATTGTTGACATTTTTGCAGATTTATTAAAAAAGAAAAACTGAAATATCACATGGTCCTAATGCCACGTACACACGACCGGTTTTCATGTCACATAGTTTTTCTCGACGTTATTTTTCGTGTTTCCTCTCAAGCCTGCCTTGGCTACACACTATCGTGAAAAAAAAATGATCTAGCAAAGCGCGGTGACGTCCAACACATACGACGGCACTATAAAGGGGAAGTTTCATTATGTTCGCGCCACCCTTTTGGCTGCTTTTGCTGATTTCGTGTTACCGCGTGTTAATAAAAGTTTGGGAAGAGACGATTCGCGCTTTTCAGTCTTCGTGCTTTAAAGATCGTTTTCGGGAGTTCAGTTTGTGTTTGTGGGTTCGTATCTGGCTTTCAGTGCTTGTAGTGAGTTCGTATCTGTTTTTGCAGTGCGTTCTTGTCCGCTCGTTACTGTTTTTCAGCTCGTTCTTCAGAGGCCTTGCTGTTCTTCAGTGCCTTCTTTTAGTTCGTTCTGATTAGATGACCGTTTTGAAGCCATGTTGCGGGTACGTTCTTGTCGCCGAGATCGTGCTGTGCTTGCTTCTGGGCTTGTTGCTATGTCCCAGATCCGGTCCATGAACAGGGTGAGGAGGAGTTCTTGGACCAAGAATTGGTTGCTCAAGCGGGACCAATTATGTCATATGCCTCTGCTGCGGGAGATCCAGGAGAATAACCCTGATGACTTCAGGAATTTTCTTAGGATGTCTGACCCCGTTTTTCAGCAGCTCTTGGCTTTGGTGTCCCCCTATATCACCAGGCAGGACACCGTTATGCGGGAAGCCATTACTGCTGAGCAGAGGCTCATCGCCACGTTGCGATACCTTGCGACTGGGAGAAGCTTGCAGGACCTCAAGTTCTCGACAGGCATCTCCCCCCAGGCTCTGGGCGTCATTATCCCAGAAACCTGCTCTGCCATTATCCAGGTCCTTCAGGAGGACTATATTAAGGTAAGTTTTCTCCTTTATAAAAATCCCAATCTATGTATTTTTATGCTTGCTAATGTATAGTATTTTTTGAACTGTCTCTAATTACCATGATTCGAATATGCTGTGAATGTCCCCTTTGTCCCCATGCATGTTGTAAGCTTTGAATGTTCCTTTTTTTGGGCCTACATGCATATTTTCAAAAACCAACCTCTCCAGCATTATATCCTGGGCCCAAACACACCTAGCCTAGTCACTCCCCAATGTTTTTTGTCCGCTCCATTGTAGTGACCCCCCCCCAATTATTTGCTTTTGTCTAATCTAACAAAATAAATTACATAGTACTAGAGCTTTTATTTATGATGTCCCCAACTCATCTCAACCCCCCTACCCTAAAAGAATTTCACAGGTCCATCAGAGTGGGTCATGTTTTTTGTTCTAATTTTTAGCTCTTATTAAAGCGGAGCTCCACCCTAAAGTTTATTTTCCGCTCATTGTAACCCTCCCCCCTCCGGTGTCAAAATTGACACCTTTCAGGGGGGAGGGGGGTGAAGATACCTGTTTAAGACAGGTATTTTCACCCACATCCAGGAGTCATCTCTGCGGCCAATCTGCCGGAGACAAGTCACTTCCCGCAGAATACCCATAGTGTTCTTGGAGACACTTGGCTCCCAGAACACAGGAGGACCAGTCAGAACTGCGCAGTGCTTCTCGTGCATGTGCGGTAGGGAACCGGCCAGTGAAGCTGCAAGGCTTCTCTTCCTGGTTCCCTCACCGAGGATGGCGGAGGGGGCAGCAGAGTGACGAGCGATTGTTCGTCCTCTGCTGCGGATGTTGCTGGACTCCAGGACAGGTAAGTGTCCAATTATAAAAACTCTGCAGCTGCTGTAGCTGGAGCTGCTGGTTAATTTGGTATTATTTTGGCTGCGGAGCTCCGCTCTAAAATCCTCCTTCCAAATTAATGCTATACTGATGTTTTGCCCAGAGTGTTTAGTGCTAACATGCTTGCAATGTTTAGGTAGCAAAGTATATTAATTTGTATTTTTGGTTTGACTCCACAGTTACCATCGACGCCACAGGAATGGCAGAATGGGGCATCTGAGTTTTCTCAGCGGTGGAACTTTCCCAACTGTGGAGGAGCCATTGATGGCAAGCACGTCCGCATCGTGCCACCACCCCAATCGGGATCCTTTTTTTATAATTATAAAGGGTTCCACAGTATTGTGCTGATGGCGGTGGTGTCTGCCAACTATGAATTTCTCTATCTTGATGTTGGGAAAAATGGGCGGATGTCTGACGGTGGTGTTTTTGCCCAGACCGATTTTGCCGACCGGCTTCTTTCCGAGGACCTGGCATTGCCACCTGCTGAAGAAAATGAACATGGCCTCCCCTTTGTTTTCCTGGCAGATGAGGCGTTTGCGCTTGGACCCCATTTGATGAGGCCTTTTCCACAAAGGACCCTCACCCCTGAGAGGAGGGTCTTTAATTATAGGCTGGCCAGAGCGAGAAGGGTGGTCGAAAATGCCTTTGGCATCATGGCCAGTCGTTTTCACATTTTTCAGACTGCTCTCAACATGGCGGAGTACAAATGGAACCATTTAATCATGTGCTGTTGCATACTTCACAATTATTTAAAAAAAAATTAAAACAATTATCTCTCTTCAGTTGCCCTTCAGGGCACACAGTTCTTGGATGGACCATTGCCAGCCCAGGTAGCTGGCCCTACAGGCTTGGCCCCCCAAAGCGGCCGTGATGTGCGGCAACGCTATGTGGAATATTTTATGGGTAGGGGTGCCATTGCAATGCCTGATCATATTTAAAATAATTTTAGGAATAATAAAAAAAATTATACTGAAAACATCTTGTTTGCTTTTATTTTGTTGGATTTGTTCTTTCTCCTAGGTCAGTGATGGTGAACCTTGGCACTCCAGATGTTTTGCTACTACATTGCCCATGATGCTCAACTCCACTGCAGAGTGCCTTAGCAACATGGGAAATGTAGTTCAAAACCATCTGGGGTGCCAAGGTTCACCATCACTGTCCTAGGTTATACTAGTGCAGTTGTAGTGCCATGTGTTTTTGTAACAAGTAAATTACCATCATTTTGAGTGTAAACACACACATTTGTTATGGGGGGGGGGGGCAACATTGATATAAGAAGCCACACATTGTTTAGTTTAAAATATTTATTATAGGAGCATAAAATTTTTCTTATTTGTATAAAAATTGTAAAAAAAAAATTGGGGGTTTTTAAAGATAATTTTTTGGATAAAACTCTTGACAAAAATGTACAACATGTACAATATTAATTTTCGAAATTAAAAGATTCGCACAAAAAAGTGCAAATCTACAATTACAAAAAAAAGAAGAAAACAGAATTTGAAAACATATAACATTTTTAAACCCTCCCAAGAACCCGTTCTATTTTTTTAATTCTTTGCTCCATCTGCTTAGTGTTTTGCCTCATCTGGAACAAGTTCTCTTTCATTGTTTCCAGCTCACGAGAGCAGACCCTCAGTTCTTTCACCAACATCTGGGCAGTGTGTCGGGTGAAGGTTGCTGGGGCCGCAGGCATTAAAGTACCTTAAATTAGAAAAAAAATAAGGTCTTACTAAATATACAGGCCTACATCTATTACCTGAGGCTGTGGTGTATGACACTGACCTGTTGAGTTGTCATTTCCCTCTTCAGCCACATCCTGCGGTTGTGGGTCTTGGGTTGGTGGTGCGGGGTTTGCAGCCTCCTGTCTCTTAGCTCTTTGAAGCCCTAGGAGATAGAACCCAAAGGTAGACTTGTGTAACTAAATATATTTAGGCCTGAAAGAGTAATATTAATCATTCTTTGGAAGTGTGTTACAATTCTATTTTTGGAAATACTTTAGAAGATGAACACATGATTGTATCCATTTCCAAAGCTGGTAGATTAATCTATTTTGGTCATGTTTCACACATGGAAACACACCAAGTATCCACTGGATCACCTGTGTGTGACACCATCAAAAGGTTGTTCTTGTGGCCCACACTTGTGCTAATGAGTCCAGATGTGTAAGCAGCTGCTGAGCATACTCTCGTAACCGTACACTGAATCCAGTTAGATTAGTTAAATATAGTTACCAACACCTACACAACCATGTTTCTAATTACCGTATTTATCGGCGTATAACACGCACCGGCGTATAACACGCAGTTTAGGAGGGAATTTTAAGGAAAAAAACTTTTAGGAGGGAAATTCAAGGAAAAAAAACTTACATTTAAATGCAGCATGCAGCCTTGCCCAGTGTCCATCTGCAGCCTTGCCCAGTGTCCATCTGTCCATCTGCAGCCGTGCCCAGTGTCCATCTGTCCATCTGCAGCCTTGCCCAGTGTCCATCTGTCCATCTGCAGCCTTGCCCAGTGTCCATCTGTCCATCTGCAGCCGTGCCCAGTGTCCATCTGTCCATCTGCAGCCTTGCCCAGTGTCCATCTGTCCATCTGCAGCCGTGCCCAGTGTCCATCTGTCCATCTGCAGCCGTGCCCAGTGTTCATCTGTCCATCTGCAGCCTTGCCCAGTGCCTTTGCGATCGTGTCAGTCCCGGCGGTTTTTAAAATTTGGCGCAGATTTCTGTGGAGAGGAGCGAGCGGGGCCGAGTGTACTTCGGCTGGACTCGGCTCCTCTCGCAGTTCTGCCCATCTCCACTGACTGCGCCGCTGACGGAGAAAGCCGAGTGTACTTCGGCTAGACTCGGCTCTGCTCACAGTCACAGGCAGGACTGCGAGAGGAGCCGAGACTAGGCGAAGTACACTCGGCTTTCTCTATGTCAGCGGCGCAGTCAGAGATGGGCGGGACTGCGAGAGGAGCCGAGTAAAGCAGATTGTACTTCGGCTTCGGCTCCGCTCGCTCCTCTCGCTCGTTTTCAGCAGGGGAATTCGAAGGAGTATCGGCGTATAACACGCACCCACGATTTTCCCCTGATTTTAAGGGGAAAAAAGTGCGTGTTATACGCCGATAAATACGGTAATTATCACATAAACAGTTCAAGATGTCCTGTTTCATGTTCTTGGGCACAAGAATCATCAGTCGTAGAAATCCGCGTTCAAACGTTCACTAAATGACGATCTTTTGGTCCGAGTCAGTGTTAACTACACTTGATCATTCCTAATAATAGGCATGTTCAAATTTAGTTATCACTGTATTCCCCCAAAACATCGTTTTGGTGTTATTGAACGAGGATTTCGACGTTTGATTCTTGTGCCCAAGAACATGAAACAGGACATATTTTTCTGTTCAAGATGTTCTGTTTCATGTTCTTGGGCACAAGAATCAAACGTCGAAATCCTGGTTCAATAACACCAAAACGATGTTTTGGGGGAATACAGTGATAACTAAATTTGAACATGCCTATTATTAGGAATGATCAAATGTAGTTAACACTGACTCGGACCAAAAGATCGTCATTTAGTGAACGTTTGAACGCGGATTTCTACGACTGATGATTCTTGTGCCCAAGAACATGAAACAGGACATCTTGAACAGTAAAAGATGTCCTGTTTCATGTTCTTGGGCACAAGAATCAAACGTCGAAATCCTCGTTCAATAACACCCAAACGATGTTTTGGGGGAATACAGTGATAGCTAAATTTGAACATGCCTATTATTAGGAATGATCAAATGTAGTTAAAACTGACTCGGACCAAAAGATCGTCATTTAGTGAACGTTTGAATGCGGATTTCTACAATCGATTTGTGTGAACAAGAACATGAACCCGGACATCTTGAACTGTACTACATACATTAACGAAAAAGCACATGCGTCACCACGCTATTAATAAAAATCACAGTAAATGTAAATATACTTACTTTTTCGGATCACTTTTTTAATTTTTTTATATTGCTCCGGCTCACGCAATTTAATGTCCGACCATCGTTTGCGGATCTGTTCCCTCGACCTGCGAACCCCAAAATTCCTGAAGAGCGTTTTGACCACTTTATCCATGATCTGGGCCTTCACCTTATTTGGATTTTTGTAGGGCCCATGTTTGGCGTCATAATCCTCCCTCAGCAATATGGTGACCATATCCACCATCTCCTCAAACGACATGTTAGTGCAGGCATGTCCAAAGTCCGGCCCGCGGGCCAATCACGGCCCGTGGCCCGGTTTTGAACGGCCCGCCTGGTTATCTACACATATATATCTTTTGTGGCCCCCGACGATCTCCCAGCGTCGGGGCCACAAAAGATATACTGTATTTATCAGCATATAACACGCACTTTTGTGCGTGTTATACGCCGTTCCTGCTGCCTGTGAGGTGAAGAGGAGCGATCGCCGCCGAAATAGCCCGAGCCGAGTGTACTGTGTACTCGGCTAGGCTCGGCTCCGCTCGCAGTCACGCCCAGTCCCGCCATTGGAAGTGTGTTACTGTATGTCCATCATAGAAGCTGGGCCAAGGGGCGGGACTGCGAAAGGAGCCGAGTACAGCAGAATACACAGGACATCCGGCTCTATCTCGGTGGCAAAATTTAAAACGAATAAAGCTTAATTTTTGGGCACGGCTGGCTGCAGATGGACACTTGGGCACGGCTGGCTGCAGATGGACACTTGGGCACGGCTGGCTGCAGATGGACACTGATCATTCCTGGCAATGGTGAGTGCATTCCTGGCAATGATAGGTGCTGCATTCCTGGCAATGATAGGTGCTGCATTCCTGGCAATGATAGGTGCTGCATTCCCAGCAATAATAGGTACTGCATTCCTGGCAATGGTGAGTGCATTCCCAGCAATGGTGAGTGCATTCCTGAAAATTATGGGTGCTACATTCCTGGCAATGGTGGTGCTGCAGTCCTGGCAATGGTGGTGCTGCATTCCTGGCAATGATGGGTGCTGCATTCCTGGCAATGATGGGTGATGCATTCCTGGCAATGGTGAGTGCATTCCTGGTACTAGTGGGTGCATTCCTAGCAATGGTGTTTGCTGCATTCCTAGCAATCGTGGGTCTGCAGATACTATTATTTGGCTTCACAGTTCTTTATTTAAAATTACGTTTTTTTCCTGAAACTTCTCTCTTAAAGTGAAGGTGCGTGTTATACGCCAATAAATACGGTATATCCAAATAATATGCCTGAGCTCATCTCTTCACCACACACAGCCACGAAGGCAAGAGAATTCTTGTTGGGCAGTGTATTAGTGCTCGAACGAACATACTCAGATCGAATTTTAATGGTTCAAAGAATGTCAGGCAAAATGGTTGGCCCTTGAGCATGTTCACTTCATCAAATCTGGCCCTCTTTGAAAAAAGTTTGGACACCCCTGTGTTAGTGGCTTTATATCTTCTGTGTCTGGCCCTGCCTCCTTCCACACTTTCCACTTCATCTCGGTCATTCTCCGCCATGTTGTCAGTCTCCGTCATTAAGGACGAGCGAGATGGGGCGGGGAAAGTAGTCTAACGAACGTCAGGGGCGGGAAAGCGTGCGGAGCGTCACGCATGCGCACTGTATATAACCTAAAAAAAACATCGTGGAAAGCGACGTTCAGTGAGTGGAAGAAGGTCGGAAGCAACGAACGTGTAGATCGCGGGTACGTAACATTTTTCATACTTGATATGTCGAGGGTTGAGCGGCCCCGAACAGAACATTTAGTGACCGTACAGACCTTTTTTTTGGGCTGGGTCCCGGAGCAGAAACCTAAACATTCACTGTATGTTCGGGGCCGGTGTTGGGCAATATGCATGTAACTTCGCGCTTGCTTCCCGTGCTGTTAGTACTGGCCCTGCACAAAGTGTCATTTTAGAAGTTTGAATAATCATTTAAAACTCAATCGCGGCTAGAATGTATTCTCGGCTCCTGGCAAATGGCAATACATTGCAAACTCAGTTTTCGAGACCCAAAAAAACGTGGGGGTCCCCCCAAATTCTATTTGCAGGCCCTTCAGATCTGGCAAGGATTTTAAGGGGAACTCCACCCCAAATTCTTGAAAAAATGGCGTGGAGTCCCCCCAAAAATCCATACCAGACCCTTATCCGAGCACGCAACCTGGCCGGCAGCAGTGACGAGAGAGCGGCCCCCCCTCCCTCCTGAACCGTACCAGGCCACATGCCCTCAACATGGGGAGGATGTCCCCATGTTGATGGGGACAAGGGCCTCATCCCCACAACCCTTGCCCGGTGGTTGTGGGGGTCTGCGGGCGGGGGGCTTATCGGAATCTGGAAGACCCCTTTAACAAAGGGGACCCCCAGATCCCGGCCCCCCTTATGTGAATTGGTAAGGGGTACATTGTACCTCTACCATTTCACGAAGAAAGTGTACAAAATGTAAAAAATGACAATAGACGGTTTTTGACCATTCCTTTATTTGTTGTTTTGGCTTTCTTCCATCTTCTTCTTCCATCTTCTTCCTTCTTCTTTTCTCGATTCGTGTTTCTTCATCCATCTTCCTCTTCCTCTTCATCTTCCTCTTCATCTTCCTTCTTCTTTCGGTGTTCTCGTCCGCATCTTGCTCTGGCATCTTGCTCCGGCTTCTTCTTTCTCCGGCCGCTCCATTTGAATTGGAGGTTCCCGCTGTGTGACGCTTCAGTTCATCAGTTCTCCTCTTGGGGGGGGGACCCCGCCCCCCTCTGACGCACATGGATTTCACGGGTACTTTCCCCGTGCTGTCAGAGGGGGGCGGGGCCACCGGCTTGCAGCGGACCTAGAGGAGAACTGCATAACTTAAGCGTCACACAGCGGCAAAATCAAATTCAAACGGAGCGGCGCAAGAAGAAAGAAGAAGCCGGAGCAAGATGCGGACGAGAAGCCCGAAGGAAGAAGGAAGATGAAGATGGAGATGAAGATGGAGATGGAGATGAAGATGAAGAGGAAGATGAAGATGGAGGAAGAAACTCGAATGCAGAAAAGAAGAAGGGAGAAGATGGAAGAAAAACAAAAACAATAATAAAGGAATTGTCCAAAAACGTCTATTGTCATTTTTTAAATTTTGTCAAGTTTTGGGGTGAAATGGTAGGGGTACAATGTACCACATTACCAATTCACATAGGGGGGGCCGGGATCTGGGGGTCTCCTTTGTTAAAGGGGTCTTCCAGATCCCGATAAGCCCCCCGCCCGCAGACCCCCACAACCACCGGGCAAGGGTTGTGGGGATGAGGCCCTTGTCCCCATCAACATGGGGACATCCTCCCCATGTTGAGGGCATGTGGCCTGGTACGGTTCAGGAGGGAGGGGGGGCCACTCTCTCGTCCCCCCCTCTTCCCCTGTGGCCGGCCAGGTTGTGTGCTCGGATAAGGGTCTGGTATGGATTTTTGGGGGGACTCCACGCCATTTTTTCCCATAATTTGGGGTGGAGTTCCCCTTAAAATCCTTGCCAGACCTGAAGGGCCTGGTATGGATATTTGGGGGGACTCCACGCCATTTTTTTCCATAATTTGGGGTGGAGTTCCCCTTAAAATCCTTGCCAGACCTGAAGGGCCTGGTATGGATATTTGGGGGGACTCCACGCCATTTTTTTCCATAATTTGGGGTGGAGTTCCCCTTAAAATCCTTGCCAGACCTGAAGGGCCTGGTATGGATATTTGGGGGGACCACACGTCTTTTGAAAAACATTGGCGGCGGGGTTCCCCTTAATATCCATTCCAGACATGAAGGGCCTGGTAAGAGAATTTGTGGGAACCAGAATGCTTTCTCAATGTTTGTATCAATGACTTTTCTATGTATTGCATTTGACGGGAGACAACAATTCATTATACCCAGGAGTGAATTTTGTGTTAATTTTGGAAAAGCACAAATGACACTTTGTGCAGGGACAGTTCTAGGTACTCCTTTACTTTTTTGGAGTCCTTTTAGTCCGCAGATTTACGGGGCTACATTGACTTCAATGGGGTTTGGGTTCGGGGTCAAGTTCGGGTCAAGTCACGTCACGAACTCTAGCTTTTTACCAAGTTTACAAAAAAGAGTTCAACGCAAACATCCAGGTGTCCACTCAACTCTATGATGACTGATCAATTGCTACGTTAGTGGCCTATATATGGCGAGAAAGATTTGGAGTAGTCTTGACTGACATTCGATTTTTGGTGTGTTTTTTGACTTGCAGCAAAAATGCAGGTATTTAAGGACCCCGATTTCATGATGGAATTCCTGCAAAGATGGAAGAATCTTCCTGTTTTATGGGAGACCAAAAACAAACAAAATAAAAATAAAGAAGCCAGGAAGAGAGCACTGGAGACCTTGCTGGAATTTGTGCAATCTCAGATCCCCACAGCAACACTACAGGATGTGAAGAGGGAAATTGGGACCATTAGGGGCACATACCGGACTCAAAGAAACAAAGTCCGAACATCAATGCGGTCAGGAGCAGCTGCAGAGGACAGATATATTCCAAATCTCTGGTACTACCAGCATCTCAGTTTCCTCGATGACCACCTGGAATCCAGGGAATCCCTTTCCACCCTTCCACCCAGAACGAGCTCCAGCCTTCCCTGCAGCCAACCCTCCAGCCTTCCCTCCAGCATTCCCTGCAGCCAACCCTCCAGCCTTCCCTTCAGCCAAGTTGAGGTCTCTTTGGAGGAACAAGCTCAACTCCTGGAGGAGCCGGATTTGAATATTTGGAGCCAGGTATAATATTTAGCTAAATATTTATATTAATAAAAGTCTAATGTTGTCAAAGTTGAAAAAATTGTGTTAAAAATGTTACCAGATAAAACAAAGTGTCTGACATATCAATAGACATCAGTGGCCAAAAATTAGGGGGACATGAATGAAAAATGCTGGTGTCAGAATGATTAACTATAATATTTATTAGCATTCAATTAGCAAATGTCATGAGGTGACAAATGTGTGTGAAAGATGAAGGCTAAAATAACTATATGTAACTTTTTTTAACAGGATGAGGAGGCAGGCCCCAGTGTGACACACAAGGAGGCAGGTGCCAGTGGAACCCAGGAGGAGGCAGGCCCCAGTGTGACCCATGAGGAGGCAGGTGCCAGTGGAAGCCAGGAGGAGGCAGGCCCCAGTGGGACACAGGAGGAGGCAGGCCCCAGTGGGACACAGCGCAACACCAGGCCCCAGATACCTCCGCTGCGGATTCCACGAAAAAGGGCAAGGAGGCTTCTTCAAATGGAGGAGGAGACCCAGGCCCTAATTAGGGAGGCTACTGCGGCCCTCAGAGAGCCCCCCACCGCTGCAGAGGGATTTGCTGCCCTTATTGGGCACAAACTTCCAGAAATGGAATTGGCCCAGCATCTAAAAAGCGAGAGCCTGATATTGAAGGTTGTAAATATGGGCATGTTGGGGAAACTGAATGATTTTACGGACGTTGTGGACGTTTCTTATGTCCTTGCTCAAGTTCCTGCCCCACTCCCTGCTCCTGCCCCACTCCCTGCTCCTGCCCCACTCCATGCTCCTGTCCCAGTCCCTGCTCCTGTCCCAGTCCCTGCTCCTGTCCCTGCTCCTGCTCCAGTCCCTCCTCCACGGACACAGCCTCCAAGGAAGGCTGCAGGGAAGGGAAAAAAGAAAAGCAGCAAATGAGCCCAGGATATGTCCCTCAGATGGTCCCAATTTTCATCTTTTCATCCTTTGGTGTTTGCTGTGGTGATCTGGGTCTGCACTAATTTCAGCAGGGTCTCCAGTGCTGTCTTCCTGGCTTCTTTAGATTTACTTTACATCTGGTTTTGTTTTAGCTTACCCTTTAATTTGTTTTTAGGCCAGAATAAATGGAATTTTTGTTTGATGTTACAAAATGAACATGTGTTTTTCTTCTAAATAGACAGTTTGGTAGTGAGTAGGCAGGGACAGTGGATAAAAAATTGGGAAATTAACAAGGGACACTAACCTCCTTGAGGGAAAATTCAAAGAAATAATAATGTTGTTGGGGTAACTTGACACACTACAAAATATCAAATAATATGGAAAACCAGTCTAAAATATAAAAAAAAAAAAAAAAAAAAAAAACATCTTCAAAACAAGATGTAAACTCTAAAATATTGGGTATTTAGGGAGATCTGGCTTACAATAAATATAGATTAATCATGAGAAAACAATAAATACTAAAGACCAAACATTTTCATAACTCTGTGAGAATATCAGCAGCAAGAGAATTGGATTATTGCAGCATTAGAACGAAGAAAAGAATGCGCTGCATTAAACGATGCAATAATTTCCTGCATGACGAATGTGCCATCTCCATTCTGAACGGTAGTTTTACCAGAACGAGCGCTCCCTTCTCATCACTTGCTTCTGATCATGCGCGCTTTTTTCACGTCGTTAAAGCCTACACACAACCATTTTTCATGACGAGAAAAATGACGACGTGCAAAACGGCGAGAAAAAATAGAGCATGTTCTAATTTTTCTCGTAGTTTTTAATGTCGTTTTTCTCGTCGAGAAAAACGACATAAAGCCCACAGACGATCGTTTTTCTCGTCGAAAGGAAAAAATTCAGTTTTTCACGTCGAGAAAAACGGTCGTGTGTACGCGGCATTAGTATAAAAAAATGATTTTAGCAAATGGCTGCAATATAACAAAGAGTGAAAAATTTAAGGGGGTCTGAATACTTTCCGTACCCACTGTGTGTGTGTGTGTATATATATATATATATATATATATATATATATATATATACATATACATACACACACACACACACACAGGTGATACTCGAAAAATTAGAATATCGTGCAAAAGTTCATTTATTTCACTAATGCAATTTAAAAGGTGAAACTAATATATGAGATAGACTCATTACATGCAAAGCAAAAAGCCGTGATTTGTCATAATTGTGATGATTATGGCTTACAGCTCATGAAAACCCCAAATCCACAATCTCAGAAAATTTGAATATTGTGAAAAGGTGCAATTATCTAGGCTCAAAGTGTCCCACTCTAATGAGCTAATTAAGCCATAACACCTATATGCAAAAAGAATTAATAAAAATGCGCTACCCTTAAACAAGCAATCATAGTGCTAATAATTCATATGTGTTCACACATACCAAAAAACAAAAACAGAAAAAAAGTCCTGTTAATAAAACACGGCAATATATCTGAAATATCCCCTGTGCACAGATAAATGAATAAATAAAAATTAAATATATATATATAAAAAAATGTGAAAGAGAGAAAGTCCAAATGAAGTTCATAAACAAAAAAAGCCACATCTGCTGATGTATATATAACAGACTCTTCTAAGCAGCTGTAGGCGAAATATCCACATCCAACTTGCTCAAACGAATTATAGAAGAAATAGCAGCTTACCAAATATAATAGATCTCTGTCACGGAGATCTATAGGGGCTCAGATTCATATGGTGATCCCACCGGACATTCAGCCACGAAACACTGGAATCGAACGATATCCTCCTCCTCCTGGATATTTATTCCAAGAAAAGAGCTCTCCCTCCAGGTATCCGCTGATGTAATTGGCTCATGCAGCACAATGAATGTTGATATGGAAGAAAAATAAATAAAACCTCATGGTGCAGTATTCCTAATAAAATAGGATTCCCTTTATTTATCCTGGGTAAAAAATGACATCCAGCAGGTTTTCAAAACAAGAGCGGCAAAACTCCAAAGAAACGAATGCTGGTACTCAGCTGCGGTCTGTGCCGATCAGCTGTAGCGTAGTGACGTCACGTTCGTTAGCTCCACCCGACGCTGCGTTTCGTCGTAAGAGGCGTCCACTGGGAAAGGAGGCTAAGGAACGGACGTCACTTACCACGCTTTTGTAATGGCAGAGGGATGACACCGGAAGCCGGAAATGAAAAAAACCTCTGGCGCCCCGTGTCAGGATAATGTAATCCCTGAGCGCTCAATAACAAAGGTAAAGAGGCTGCCTAGGACACAATAGTTACCGTTGATATAATCATAAAATTAACATTTAAAAACTGACAAAATTAAACATCTTAAAAATGAACATATAAACATATGTATAAAAAACGGGAAGGCATATTCTACACATATGATTGCAACCACTAAAAAAATGTATATATATATACATACATATCAGTCTGCAAGAAACATACTTATAATAGCAATATATGTGCAACCACATGAATTCCAATACCATGAAACTCAAAATATTGCGCAGACACCAATGGGTGAAAGCCCCCCATTGATGTCTTGTGACAACATTTATAATATACCCTTTACTATACCACATCCCAGGGGTCCCAATGGATAAGGGGCCCCTGAGTGGAGCATATGAGTGCCTCTTTGCAACACATATTAAAGTTAAAGGTTAATTCCACTACATAAGTACACACTACCATCTAGTGGTGAAGAGGAGAATAACTTTACATAAAATATACTAAAAACTCATATGTATATATATACACATATGGATGAACACAAAAAAAATTCAAAAAAATTCCCATATATATTATGTTGGCCTACCTCCTTCAAATTTGACCCCTGGGAAGTGATGTTAACATTTTGATATATTTATGTAAGGTAGGACTCATGAGAGCACTAATAGGTGGTAAACTTAACTATTGTTTATAAAACAATTTATATCCCACTCTATATTGAGGCCAAGGGGTTGATAGCATTGTACATTAAAAATCCACCTCGTTTCTCTACGAGATATTGAACGCTTAAGGTCACTACCCCTCCAATGGGGAGTATAGGCCTCAATGCCTATTACCTCCAGAAGAGAGGGGTCTCTGTTGTGGCATAGATGAAAATGCCAAGAGACACTGTGATCTTTAAAACCCTTGCGTATATTGGCCAAATGCTCCCCTATCCTAATTTTTAGGGCGCGGGTAGTTCTTCCAACGTATTGAAACCCGCATGGGCAACGGAGTAAGTATATCACCCCTACTGTCGCACATGTGATGAAACTGGAGATCTTATATTCTTTAGAGGTGATATGAGAGGTGAAAGAGGAAGTTTTAAAGGTTTTAGATGATTTGCAAACTTTGCACCTCCTACACGGAAAAAAGCCTTTTAGGTTTCCAAACATACTTATCTGCTGTGGTGGGTCTACCACACTGGGTGCTATTAAATCCTTCAGATTTTGGTTTTTCCTAAAAAGGACTTGAGGTCTCTCAGATAGTGTAGGCCCCAAAGCCTGATCACTCTTGAGCACTCTCCAGTGTTTAAGTATGACCCTATTGACCCACCAAAAATGAGAAGAGAAAGTGGTCAAAAAGGACCATTGCAAATCAGTTGTGGTATTTTTTCTTTAATTTTAGGTACTAATAGGTTTTTCCTATCTAGTTTAGCAACATCCCTGAGATCATTTTCCAAGGTGCGGAGCTCATACCCCTTTTCCAAAAACCGTCTTTGAAGTACCATGGCCTGGGTTTCGTAGTCACTCAGCCGCGAACAGTTTCGTCTTATCCGCTGAAACTGTCCCTTAGGGATAGCCCTAAGCCAGTTAGGGTGATGTCCACTGCTTGTTTGGATATACCCATTTTTGTCAGTGCTCTTAAAATAAGTCTTAGTTAAAAGAGAGTTGTTTTCTTTGAAAATCACCAAATCCAAAAAGTTAACCGATACAGCACTATACTCATATGTGAATCTGATTCCCCAATTGTTGGCATTAAGGGTAACCATGAAATCGCATAGAGACCCCGCATTTCCTTTCCACAAGAAGAAAGCGTCATCGATATATCTTCGCCATATTAATAGGCGGGGCTCCTGTAGGGAAAAAAGTTGGTCATTTTCCCACAGGGCCATGAACAATCCTGCGAGGCTTGGGGCAAATTTAGCCCCCATGGCCACGCCCGTGCTCTGGAGATAATACTGCCCGCCATAATAAAAATAGTTGTGTTCCATGGCGAAGTTCAACAGTTTCATGACAAAATCCAAAGTTGAGGATTTTAATGACAGATCCTTACGAAGGAAAAACTCTGCAGCCTTATACCCCAAATCATGGGGTATAATGGTATAAAGAGAAGCAACGTCTGCTGTTACCAGCAGGATGTCTTCTTCAATTTGATATTCTGACATTTCCCTAATGATCTGCATTGAATCCTTCAAAAATGCGGGTGTTTTTGCTACTATTGGTTGTAGGAATACATCAATAAATTTGCCAATCCTAGAGGTTAGGGAATCTATCCCGCTGACAATGGGACGTCCGGGGGGTTGCACTGGGTTCTTATGAACTTTGGGAATGTAGTAAATTATAGGGGTACGTGGGGCTAGAGGTATAAGAAAATCTAATTCCTTATCGTTAATAACTCCTTTTCTGTGTCCCTCTTGAACTATGCTGTTCAACAGCTGTTTATAGTTCTCCATAGGATCCCTGTGTAGGATAGTATAGGTTTTTCTATCCGCCAGCAAGGCTTCCATTTCCTTAAGATAATCCCCTTTTTTTAAAACAACAATCCCCCCCCCCCCTTATCTGCTGGCCTTATGATCAAGTTTTTTCTTTCACACAAGGATGCTATGCCTTCCTCTACATTCCTAGGTCTTTCCTTCTTAAATTTTACTGATGATAGTTCTTGTAAGACAAGCTCTTTAAACACTGTAATACTTGGTGCTGGTTTTCCCGGGGGATTGAACATTGACGCATTTTTCAGGCCTGTCCCTCCCCTATTCGTCTCTATCATCGGAGTACTATTCCTAAGAACTGGATTGGTCAAAAAATGCCGTTTTATACTTAATTTTCTGGTAAATTTCTGTACATCCAGAAACATCTGGAATTTGTTCAAAGGTTTCCTGGGGGCATATTTTAATCCCTGATTTAATGTGATTTTTTCGGATTTGGTGAGCTCCTCCCCACTGAGATTAAAAACTCCTTGGCATGTTAATTCTGTCTCAGTTTTTTTGGTGTTGCTCCACTGACCTCCTCTGCATCCTCTCTGAGTCTTCCCTTTTTTCCCCGGCCCTTTCCTAAAAAATTATCCGTCTTATTTCTAAGAGGTGCTGCTCCAGGAAGATCTTCATATGGTCTTCCTTTTGTATTACTTTGAGTCCTGGAAGCAGCCCCATATTGTTCATTCTCCTCAAAATCTTCATTGGGCCGTTGTAGTGGCCCATATTGGTTATGTACTGGAATGTCATACCTCCAAGGTACCTGTGGGGAAACAAATGAATTTTCCCTATGCTCATCTCCAGAGCTATTCCTATAATTAGGGTCTCCATATTGTCCATGATGGTCCATATAGGCAGGTCTATTTGGGGGATATGCATATGTATTGGTGTTATATTGATTATATCCATGGGGTTGTTTATTACCCCTATTTCCCCCTTGATTAGGAAATCTTCCCTGGTTTCTGGGATGTTGATACGATTGCTGATGCGGGGGTGGATAATAATTAGAACCATTGGTAGGGGGTCTTCCATAATTATAATTCCCCTTCTTTTTATTATTCTGCTGGGGAGTCTTTTGTCCTCCCACTCTTCCCTGTCCTTGATCTCTATATCCTGGGGTGGAGGGGGTGGGGGCCCCATTCGGGACCCAGAGTGTTCCGGACCAAGCAAAGTCGGTACTTCTTCCCCTGCACTCTGTTCTTCCATGGCTACTACTTCTGCTGGTTTAGCAAAATTTTCACGATGGTTCTCCTGCCATTTGAAGACATTGTGGGACTTATAGTCCTCAACGTCTCGAAAGTACTTTTTTCGTTTTTTGGCACGTTGCTCCTCTTCTTCCTCAATCATGATTTCTCTCAATTCTTTGGTATAAACTTGATACAGCCCCTCTTTAGTCATGGGGGCCAATTTCTCTTTAATCTCATTTATTTCCTGCTGCAATTTAGCTACTTTGGATCTCTTTCTGGTTACTAAAAACTCGAGGAACGCTAACCCTACACCATTAAAGTAAAGGAACCATTCACTCAGGTCACTATCACCCCTATCAGGAAAAACATGCCACCTCAGACTCCTCGGAATAATTTTTTCTTGCAAATAACGTTCCAAGAAAACAATATCCCAAGTGGCATGTAGTTCTGCTATGAGCACATTCTTTAGTCTCATAAAGATACCCCTAATACCATCTGCTTCAGAATTGGCTTGATCGAACACTTCATCTGGGTTAATCTTTCTATTTTTGTGAAAATCAAAAATATCCATAGTGAAAAAATATTATGTTAACAATAATATTCTATATATACTAAATTGCCGCAATAATAGCAAAGATTCCGGCAATGAAGCTATATATTGGAAAGCTGCGTGATAATGTGTATTCAAAGGCAATATTGTAAAAATGGAAAAAATCCGCGCTAACCGTGATTAGAATTAGTGAATTAATTAAATATAAGAACCATTATATATATATAAATAATAATGGTAAAATTAATAAAGTGAATTAGTGGGTGCTGCAAAAAAATAGCTGGAATAACCACTACACAAATATATGCAAAAAGAATTAATAAAAATGCGCTACCCTTAAACAAGCAATCATAGTGCTAATAATTCATATGTGTTCACACACACCAAAAAACAAAAACAGAAAAAAAGTCCTGTTAATAAAACACGGCAATATATCTGAAATATCCCCTGTGCACAGATAAATGAATAAATAAAAATTAAAAATATATATATAAAAAAATGTGAAAGAGAGAAAGTCCAAATGAAGTTCATAAACAAAAAAAGCCACATCTGCTGATGTATATATAACAGACTCTTCTAAGCAGCTGTAGGCGAAATATCCACATCCAACTTGCTCAAACGAATTATAGAAGAAATAGCAGCTTACCAAATATAATAGATCTCTGTCACGGAGATCTATAGGGGCTCAGATTCATATGGTGATCCCACCGGACATTCAGCCACGAAACACTGGAATCGAACGATATCCTCCTCCTCCTGGATATTTATTCCAAGAAAAGAGCTCTCCCTCCAGGTATCCGCTGATGTAATTGGCTCATGCAGCACAATGAATGTTGATATGGAAGAAAAATAAATAAAACCTCATGGTGCAGTATTCCTAATAAAATAGGATTCCCTTTATTTATCCTGGGTAAAAAATGACATCCAGCAGGTTTTCAAAACAAGAGCGGCAAAACTCCAAAGAAACGAATGCTGGTACTCAGCTGCGGTCTGTGCCGATCAGCTGTAGCGTAGTGACGTCACGTTCGTTAGCTCCACCCGACGCTGCGTTTCGTCGTAAGAGGCGTCCACTGGGAAAGGAGGCTAAGGAACGGACGTCACTTACCACGCTTTTGTAATGGCAGAGGGATTACACCGGAAGCCGGAAATGAAAACAACCTCCGGCGCCCCGTGTCAGGATAATGTAATCCCTGAGCGCTCAATAACAAAGGTAAAGAGGCTGCCTAGGACACAATAGTTACCGTTGATATAATCATAAAATTAACATTTAAAAACTGACAAAATTAAACATCTTAAAAATGAACATATAAACATATGTATAAAAAACGGGAAGGCATATTCTACACATATGATTGCAACCACTGAAAAAAAATATATATATATACATACATATCAGTCTGCAAGAAACATACTTATAATAGCAATATATGTGCAACCACATGAATTCCAATACCATGAAACTCAAAATATTGCGCAGACACCAATGGGTGAAAACCCCCCATTGATGTCTTGTGACAACATTTATAATATACCCTTTACTATACCACATCCCAGGGGTCCCAATGGATAAGGGGCCCCTGAGTGGAGCATATGAGTGCCTCTTTGCAACACATATTAAAGTTAAAGGTTAATTCCACTACATAAGTACACACTACCATCTAGTGGTGAAGAGGAGAATAACTTTACATAAAATATACTAAAAACTCATATGTATATATATACACATATGGATGAACACAAAAAAAATTCAAAAAAATTCCCATATATATTATGTTGGCCTACCTCCTTCAAATTTGACCCCTGGGAAGTGATGTTAACATTTTGATATATTTATGTAAGGTAGGACTCATGAGAGCACTAATAGGTGGTAAACTTAACTATTGTTTATAAAACAATTTATATCCCACTCTATATTGAGGCCAAGGGGTCGATAGCATTGTAAATTAAAAATCCACCTCATTTCTCTACGAGATATTGAACGCTTAAGGTCACTACCCCTCCAATGGGGAGTATAGGCCTCAATGCCTATTACCTCCAGAAGAGAGGGGTCTCTGTTGTGGCATAGATGAAAATGCCAAGAGACACTGTGATCTTTAAAACCCTTGCGTATATTGGCCAAATGCTCCCCTATCCTAATTTTTAGGGCGCGGGTAGTTCTTCCAACGTATTGAAACCCGCATGGGCAACGGAGTAAGTATATCACCCCTACTGTCGCTCATGTGATGAAACTGGAGATCTTATATTCTTTAGAGGTGATATGAGAGGTGAAAGAGGAAGTTTTAAAGGTTTTAGATGATTTGCAAACTTTGCACCTCCTACACGGAAAAAAGCCTTTTAGGTTTCCAAACATGCTTATCTGCTGTGGTGGGTCTACCACACTGGGTGCTATTAAATCCTTCAGATTTTGGTTTTTCCTAAAAAGGACTTGAGGTCTCTCAGGTAGTGTAGGCCCCAAAGCCTGATCACTCTTGAGCACTCTCCAGTGTTTACGTATGACCCTATTGACCCACCAAAAATGAGAAGAGAAAGTGGTCAAAAAGGACCATTGCAAATCAGTTGTGGTATTTTTTTCTTTAATTTTAGGTACTAATAGGTTTTTCCTATCTAGTTTAGCAACATCCCTGAGATCATTTTCCAAGGTGCGGAGCTCATACCCCTTTTCCAAAAACCGTCTTTGAAGTACCATGGCCTGGGTTTCGTAGTCACTCAGCCGCAAACAATTTCGTCTTATCCGCTGAAACTGTCCCTTAGGGATAGCCCTAAGCCAGTTAGGGTGATGTCCACTGCTTGTTGGGATATACCCATTTTTGTCAGTGCTCTTGAAATAAGTCTTAGTCAAAAGAGAGTTGTTTTCTTTGAAAATCACCAAATCCAAAAAGTTAACCGATACAGCACTATACTCATATGTGATTCGGATTCCCCAATTGTTGGCATTAAGGGTAACCATGAAATCGCATAGAGACCCCGCATTTCCTTTCCACAAGAAGAAAGCGTCATCGATATATCTTCGCCATATTAATAGGCGGGGCTCCTGTAGGGAAAAAAGTTGGTCATTTTCCCACAGGGCCATGAACAATCCTGCAAGGCTTGGGGCAAATTTAGCCCACATGGCCACGCCCGTGCTCTGGAGATAATACTGCCCGCCATAATAAAAATAGTTGTGTTCCATGGCGAAGTTCAACAGTTTCATGACAAAATCCAAAGTTGAGGATTTTAATGACAGATCCTTACGAAGGAAAAACTCTGCAGCCTTATACCCCAAATCATGGGGTATAATGGTATAAAGAGAAGCAACGTCTGCTGTTACCAGCAGGACGTCTTCTTCAATTTGATATTCTGACATTTCCCTAATGATCTGCATTGAATCCTTCAAAAATGCGGGTGTTTTTGCTACTATTGGTTGTAGGAATACATCAATAAATTTGCCAATCCTAGAGGTTAGGGAATCTATCCCGCTGACAATGGGACGTCCGGGGGGTTGCACTGGGTTCTTATGAACTTTGGGAATGTAGTAAATTATAGGGGTACGTGGGGCTAGAGGTATAAGAAAATCAAATTCCTTATCGTTAATAACTCCTTTTCTGTGTCCCTCTTGAACTATGCTGTTCAACAGCTGTTTATAGTTCTCCATAGGATCCCTGCGTAGGATAGTATAGGTTTTTCTATCCGCCAGCAAGGCTTCCATTTCCTTAAGATAATCCCCTTTTTGATTTTCTTATACCTCTAGCCCCACGTACCCCTATAATTTACTACATTCCCAAAGTTCATAAGAACCCAGTGCAACCCCCCGGACGTCCCATTGTCAGCGGGATAGATTCCCTAACCTCTAGGATTGGCAAATTTATTGATGTATTCCTACAACCAATAGTAGCAATAACACCCGCATTTTTGAAGGATTCAATGCAGATCATTAGGGAAATGTCAGAATATCAAATTGAAGAAGACGTCCTGCTGGTAACAGCAGACGTTGCTTCTCTTTATACCATTGTACCCCATGATTTGGGGTATAAGGCTGCAGAGTTTTTCCTTCGTAAGGATCTGTCATTAAAATCCTCAACTTTGGATTTTGTCATGAAACTGTTGAACTTCGCCATGGAACACAACTATTTTTATTATGGCGGGCAGTATTATCTCCAGAGCACGGGCGTGGCCATGGGGGCTAAATTTGCCCCAAGCCTCGCAGGATTGTTCATGGCCCTGTGGGAAAATTACCAACTTTTTTCCCTACAGGAGCCCCGCCTATTAATATGGCGAAGATATATCGATGACGCTTTCTTCTTGTGGAAAGGAAATGCGGGGTCTCTATGCGATTTCATGGTTACCCTTAATGCCAACAATTGGGGAATCCGATTCACATATGAGTATAGTGCTGTATCGGTTAACTTTTTGGATTTGGTGATTTTCAAAGAAAACAACTCTCTTTTGACTAAGACTTATTTTAAGAGCACCGACAAAAATGGGTATATCCCAACAAGCAGTGGACATCACCCTAACTGGCTTAGGGCTATCCCTAAGGGACAGTTTCAGCGGATAAGACGAAACTGTTCGCGGCTGAGTGACTACGAAACCCAGGCCATGGTACTTCAAAGACGGTTTTTGGAAAAGGGGTATGAGCTCCGCACCTTGGAAAATGATCTCAGGGATGTTGCTAAACTAGATAGGAAAAACCTATTAGTACCTAAAATTAAAGAAAAAAATACCACAACTGATTTGCAATGGTCCCTTTTGACCACTTTCTCTTCTCATTTTTGGTGGGTCAATAGGGTCATACGTAAACACTGGAGAGTGCTCAAGAGTGATCAGGCTTTGGGGCCTACACTACCTGAGAGACCTCAAGTCCTTTTTAGGAAAAACCAAAATCTGAAGGATTTAATAGCACCCAGTGTGGTAGACCCACCACAGCAGATAAGTATGTTTGGAAACCTAAAAGGCTTTTTTCCGTGTAGGAGGTGCAAAGTTTGCAAATCATCTAAAACCTTTAAAACGTCCTCTTTCACCCCTCATATCACCTCTAAAGAATATAAGATCTCCAGTTTCATCACATGTGCGACAGTAGGGGTGATATACTTACTCCGTTGCCCATGCGGGTTTCAATACGTTGGAAGAACTACCCGCGCCCTAAAAATTAGGATAGGGGAGGATTTGGCCAATATACGCAAGGGTTTTAAAGATCACAGTGTCTCTTGGCATTTTCATCTATGCCACAACAGAGACCCCTCTCTTCTGGAGGTAATAGGCATTGAGGCCTATACTCCCCATTGGAGGGGTAGTGACCTTAAGAGTTCAATATCTCGTAGAGAAACGAGGTGGATTTTTAATTTACAATGCTATCGACCCCTTGGCCTCAATATAGAGTGGGATATAAATTGTTTTATAAACAATAGTTAAGTTTACCACCTATTAGTGCTCTCATGAGTCCTACCTTACATAAATATATCAAAATGTTAACATCACTTCCCAGGGGTCAAATTTGAAGGAGGTAGGCCAACATAATATATATGGGAAGTTTTTTGAATTTTTTTTGTGTTCATCCATATGTGTATATATATTGTGACAGCAGGAAGGTAAAGTCACCTGGTTGCATCCAGGGGGGTAGATATATTTCGCCCAGATTCAGGCTTTACGCCGATTTATACAGCTAGGTGGAGAGTTGTATAAGCCCAGCTGAGACTAGTGGGCTCATTGATGACTCATACCTCTAGGGAGAGGGCTGGGCGTCGTGCAGACAGGGAGTTGATGAGTCCAGCTGAACCTTGTCAGCTCATTTAGGCCTCTATAAGAAAGCCCAGATTCATTAGATGTTAGCTCATGCCTGGAAGCAGACCTGTGTGGACTGTCTAGGGAGAGTGAACCCCTGTGCGGTGAGAGAAAGCCTGTGTGGCTATATTTTGCTTGGACATTTAAAACCAGGGACTAGGACAGCACTAGGCTGATCCCAGTCGTTAGTTAGGAAACCTGTAAGTTTAGTCAGAGGTCAAGTTGACCAGGATTTATTTTGTGTTTGTTTTTTTTGCCTTGCTGTGTTTTTATCACTGTAAATAGAAAATAAACCGCACCTTTTTGATTTTGAAAACCACAACCTCCGTCTGCTGGGCCTGTTTTTGGGTGGGGAGCCCATCCCGGGGGTCACACATACCCGCTGCCGAGCTAGCCCCCTCACAGTTGGTGGAGAACCAGTGGCAGTTTTTTTTTAAGCCAGCATGGAGGAGATACTGAAACAGCTGGCTCTAGCAAATGCCAATCAACAGCAGACAAATGCAGGTTTGCAAAGGAGCCTTGCAGCCCAGCAGCAAGCTCATCAACAGAGCCTTGCAACTTTACAACAGAGTCTGGAGGCTCAGCAACAAGCCCAACAGCAATCTGAGGCCCGCTTCATAGACCTGTTGCAGAAGCAAGAGCAGAGACTACAACAACAGATGGAAGCAGTAATGCAGCAACGTCCGCAGACCGGTGAGGAAAGCCGTCCCACTAATACCGCGTCCTTTGGGGTGAGTCGTTTATTGACAAAAATGACTGGAGAGGATGATCCAGAGGTATTTTTGACCACATTTGAAAGGACCGCTGAAAGAGAAAAGTGGCCTGAGGAGCAGTGGGCTGGACTGGTGGCTCCTCTATTAACGGGTGAATCGCAGAAAGCTTACTATGACCTAGAGCCTGACCAAGCAAAAGACTATGTGATGCTAAAAGCTGAAATATTGGCAAGGCTGGGTGTCACCCTGGCTGTCCGGGCTCAGCGTGTGCATAACTGGACTTTCCAGCTTGGAAAACCCCCCAGGTCTCAAATGTATGATCTCATTCACCTGAGCAGAAAGTGGCTACAGCCAGAGACTTTGTCCGCACCAAAGATTGTGGAACGTGTTGTAATGGATCGGTTTTTGAGAGCTCTTCCTACTGCCATCCAAAAGTGGGTAAGCCATGGAGACCCAGAGACGGCCGATGGTCTTGTGGATCGTGTGGAGAAATACTTGGCTACAGAGAACCTGACGGCCTCTTCCAGAGACACTCGGACTTTCCACCCTAAGACCAGACCATCCCCAGGGGCGGATAAGATGATTCCAAGGGGTAAGGGTGGAGAGAGTGAGAGGGTGGGAGCTCTACCCCAAGTTTGGCGAGAACAGCCTGGGAAATCAGCGGCTCAAGAGGCGGCAAGAAGGATCATTTGCTACCGCTGCCGGCAAGCGGGACATATTGCAGCAAATTGCCCGGTTTTGCAGGAACCCATGCAGTGTGACTTTCTGACGGGCAGACGTCAGTCGCTGTGTGCGACAGTCGCATGCACTGCCATTCGGGGAACTGAGAAACATTTATGCAAAATGTGTATTAATGGTAGAAATGTTGTGGTATTGCTGGATTCAGGTAGCCTTGTGACCCTGATAAAGGCTGAGTTAGTTAAAACAGAGGTCTCTGGGAATAGCAAGGTAGCCGTTATTTGTGTGCATGGGGACACCCGAGAGTATCCAGTGACTACAGTGTGTTTCGAGACCCCCAAAGGTACCCTTTCTCATCCAGTGGGCTTAGTGTCTCAGTTACCGCATGACGCCATTGTGGGAAGGGATTTTCCGAAGTTCTGGGAACTGTGGGATGATCATGAGCCCCCCACTGGTGCCCCTATGTACCAGGAATATGATAGCCAGAACTCCTCTGAGAGTGGTGAGGACTCTCCCGAATTTCCCTTGTCAGTATTGGCAGGGGAGACTCAAGAAACTGGAGAGGAGCCCACCTCCTCAGACGAAAACCTACCGTCTGTGGAGTTTTCTGATCTTGAGGTTCACAGGGAAAACTTTGCCACAGAACAGTTGAAAGACCCCGCCCTAATAAAGGCACGGGAAAACGTAGTGAAAATAGATGGCGAGTTAGTGAACCCAGATAATACCTGCACTTACCCATACTTCAGCGTAGAGAAGGACCTACTGTATCGGGTGGCAAAAAGGGCAGAAGAAACCGTTGAGCAGCTGGTGGTGCCCAAACCTTACAGGAAGTTGGTGTTGGAGTTGGCCCATGGGCACATTCTTGGAGGTCATCTGGGGACAGAGAAAACCCGAGAGAGGGTATTACAGAGATTCTATTGGCCTGGGGTGATGAAGGACATAGAAAATTATTGTTCCTCCTGCCCTGTGTGTCAGAGGTCGGCCCCGATGCCACACTTCCGTAGCCCGCTGGTCCCTCTACCCATCATTGAGGTCCCGTTTGAGAGAATCGCAATGGATTTGGTAGGTCCTATAATCAAGTCCGCTAGGGGGCACCAGTACATATTGGTTATAATGGACTATGCCACCCGTTATCCAGAAGCGATCCCTCTCAGAAATACCTCGGCCAAAACCATAGCCAAAGAGCTATCTCTTGTTTTTAGCCGGGTGGGTATTTGTAAAGAACTGCTTACGGACCAAGGTACACCCTTTATGTCCCGGGTTATGAAGGAGCTGTGTAAATTGTTCAAAGTGACGCAATTACGTACATCTGTGTATCACCCCCAAACCGATGGGCTGGTTGAAAGATTCAACAAAACCCTAAAACAAATGTTGAAGAAAGTGGTGGATAGGGATGGAAAGGATTGGGACTGTCTACTTCCTTATTTGATGTTTGCTATTAGGGAGGTGCCCCAATCCTCTACGGGATTCTCCCCCTTTGAGTTACTGTATGGGAGACACCCAAGAGGGCTGTTGGATATTGCCAAGGAAACTTGGGAAAGTGAGAGTTCTCCCCACAGGAGTGTGATTGAGCATGTCGCCCTGATGCAAGATCGAATTGCACAGGTAATGCCCATCGTGAAGGAACATTTGGCCCAAGCGCAGTTGGCACAGCAGAGAGTGTACAACCGTGGAGCCAAGACCCGTACCTTTTCCCCGGGGGATAGGATATTGGTACTTGTCCCTACGGTTGAAAGTAAATTCCTTGCCAAATGGCAAGGCCCCTACGAGATAATGGAAAAAGTGAGCGAAGTGAATTACAAGGTCAGACAACCAGGAAGGCGAAAGCCCGAACAGATCTATCACGTTAATCTGTTGAAAGCCTGGAGGGATAGAGAGTCCCTAGTCGCAGACACTTGGTCACCAGCTCAAACTGGTTGCGTGATTCCTGAGGTTGGAATCGCAGCCACCTTGTCACAACCCCAACAACAGGAGGTTAAGGAGTTTGTGCTTCGCAACAAGGAGGTATTCTCTGAGCTGCCGGGACAAACATCTGGGGTAGAGCATGACATTATTACCCCGCCCGGTGAAAGGGTGAAGTTAAAACCCTATCGGATCCCAGAGGCCCGACGGGAGGCAATACGGGAGGAAGTACAGAAAATGCTGAACTTAGGGGTGATAGAGGAGTCCCAAAGTGATTGGTCTAGTCCCATTGTGTTGGTGCCTAAACCGGATGGGAGCTGGCGATTTTGTAACGATTTTCGTCAGTTGAACAAAGTTACAAAATTTGACACCTACCCCATGCCACGTATAGATGAGTTGATCGACCGGCTGGGAACAGCCCGATACATGACGACTCTTGACCTCACAAAAGGGTATTGGCAAATCCCCCTGGCCAAGTCAGCCAAAGAGAAAACCGCATTTGTAACCCCAGACGGGGCGTTCCAATATAAAAGAATGCCGTTCGGGTTACAGAATGCGCCGGCCACATTCCAGCGGAAAATGGACCAGATGCTGAGGCCCCATCGGAAGTATGCTGCGGCTTACCTGGATGACGTAATTGTCCATAGCACAGATTGGGCCTCACATCTGCCAAAAGTGCAAGCAGTCCTGGACTCTGTTCGGGAAGCAGGGTTTACGGCTAACCCCAAGAAGTGTACCATTGGGCAGGAGGAGGCCAAATATCTTGGGTACACCATTGGGAGGGGAGTAATAAAACCCCAACTCAACAAAGTCGAGGCCATCCAGAGTTGGCCACGTCCCAACAGCAAGAAGCAGGTACGAGCCTTTCTGGGAATCGCTGGGTATTATCGGCGATTCATTCCCCACTTTGCTTCTAAGGCTGTGCCCCTAACCAACCTGACGAAGGGGAAAGGGTCGGTCATGATTAAATGGACCCCCGAGGCTGAGGCAGCATTCCAATTCTTGAAACAAGCCTTATGTAGCCAGCCAGTGTTGTACTCACCCGACTTCTCTAAAGACTTTGTCGTACAAAGTGATGCGTCAGATGTGGGGTTAGGAGCAGTATTGTCCCAGGTCTGGAACGGGGAAGAGCACCCAGTCATTTACCTCAGCAGGAAGTTGAAGTCCCATGAGGTAAATTACGCCACCGTTGAAAAGGAGTGTTTAGCGGTGAAGTGGGCTCTAGATTTCCTTCGGTACTACCTGCTAGGTAGGCACTTTGACATGGTTACGGATCACGCTCCGTTAAAGTGGATGGCTCAAAACAAGGAAACAAATAGAAGAGTGAATAGGTGGTTCCTGGCCCTCCAGGAATTCAACTTCACAGTAAAGCATCGCCCTGGCGTTCAAATGGGGAATGTGGATGCTTTGTCTCGAGTACATGAATGCCTGATTGCTGGTGTTCCAACCCCGAGGTTAAAACAAGAGGGGGGGGTATGTGACAGCAGGAAGGTAAAGTCACCTGGTTGCATCCAGGGGGGTAGATATATTTCGCCCAGATTCAGGCTTTACGCCGATTTATACAGCTAGGTGGAGAGTTGTATAAGCCCAGCTGAGACTAGTGGGCTCATTGATGACTCATACCTCTAGGGAGAGGGCTGGGCGTCGTGCAGACAGGGAGTTGATGAGTCCAGCTGAACCTTGTCAGCTCATTTAGGCCTCTATAAGAAAGCCCAGATTCATTAGATGTTAGCTCATGCCTGGAAGCAGACCTGTGTGGACTGTCTAGGGAGAGTGAACCCCTGTGCGGTGAGAGAAAGCCTGTGTGGCTATATTTTGCTTGGACATTTAAAACCAGGGACTAGGACAGCACTAGGCTGATCCCAGTCGTTAGTTAGGAAACCTGTAAGTTTAGTCAGAGGTCAAGTTGACCAGGATTTATTTTGTGTTTGTTTTTTTTGCCTTGCTGTGTTTTTATCACTGTAAATAGAAAATAAACCGCACCT
Organism: Rana muscosa; assembly: GCA_029206835.1. Lineage (NCBI taxonomy): Eukaryota > Metazoa > Chordata > Amphibia > Anura > Ranidae > Rana > Rana muscosa. Next base: position 3,993,051 of record CM055118.1, read on the forward strand.
TTTTGATTTTGAAAACCACAACCTCCGTCTGCTGGGCCTGTTTTTGGGTGGGGAGCCCATCCCGGGGGTCACACATACCCGCTGCCGAGCTAGCCCCCTCACAATATACATATGAGTTTTTAGTATATTTTATGTAAAGTTATTCTCCTCTTCACCACTAGATGGTAGTGTGTACTTATGTAGTGGAATTAACCTTTAACTTTAATATGTGTTGCATAGAGGCACTCATATGCTCCACTCAGGGGCCCCTTATCCATTGGGACCCCTGGGATGTGGTATAGTAAAGGGTATATTATAAATGTTGTCACAAGACATCAATGGGGGGTTTTCACCCATTGGTGTCTGCGCAATATTTTGAGTTTCATGGTATTGGAATTCATGTGGTTGCACATATATTGCTATTATAAGTATGTTTCTTGCAGACTGATATGTATGTATATATATATATATTTTTTCAGTGGTTGCAATCATATGTGTAGAATATGCCTTCCCGTTTTTTATACATATGTTTATATGTTCATTTTTAAGATGTTTCATTTTGTCAGTTTTTAAATGTTAATTTTATGATTATATCAACGGTAACTATTGTGTCCTAGGCAGCCTCTTTACCTTTGTTATTGAGCGCTCAGGGATTACATTATCCTGACACGGGGCGCCAGAGGTTTTTTTCATTTCCGGCTTCCGGTGTCATCCCTCTGCCATTACAAAAGCGTGGTAAGTGACGTCCGTTCCTTAGCCTCCTTTCCCAGTGGACGCCTCTTACGACGAAACGCAGCGTCGGGTGGAGCTAACGAACGTGACGTCACTACGCTACAGCTGATCGGCACAGACCGCAGCTGAGTACCAGCATTCGTTTCTTTGGAGTTTTGCCGCTCTTGTTTTGAAAACCTGCTGGATGTCATTTTTTACCCAGGATAAATAAAGGGAATCCTATTTTATTAGGAATACTGCACCATGAGGTTTTATTTATTTTTCTTCCATATCAACATTTATTGTGCTGCATGAGCCAATTACATCAGCGGATACCTGGAGGGAGAGCTCTTTTCTTGGAATAAATATCCAGGAGGAGGAGGATATCGTTCGATTCCAGTGTTTCGTGGCTGAATGTCCGGTGGGATCACCATATGAATCTGAGCCCCTATAGATCTCCGTGACAGAGATCTATTATATTTGGTAAGCTGCTATTTCTTCTATAATTCGTTTGAGCAAGTTGGATGTGGATATTTCGCCTACAGCTGCTTAGAAGAGTCTGTTATATATACATCAGCAGATGTGGCTTTTTTTGTTTATGAACTTCATTTGGACTTTCTCTCTTTCACATTTTTTTATATATATATTTTTAATTTTTATTTATTCATTTATCTGTGCACAGGGGATATTTCAGTTATATTGCCGTGTTTTATTAACAGGACTTTTTTTCTGTTTTTGTTTTTTGGTGTGTGTGAACACATATGAATTATTAGCACTATGATTGCTTGTTTAAGGGTAGCGCATTTTTATTAATTCTTTTTGCATATATTTGTGCAGTGGTTATTCCAGCTATTTTTTTTGCAGCACCCACTAATTCACTTTATTAATTTTACCATTATTATTTATATATATATAATGGTTCTTATATTTAATTAATTCACTAATTCTAATCACGGTTAGCGCGGATTTTTTCCATTTTTACAATATTGCCTTTGAATACACATTATCACGCAGCTTTCCAATATATAGCTTCATTGCCGGAATCTTTGCTATTATTGCGGCAATTTAGTATATATAGAATATTATTGTTAACATAATATTTTTTCACTATGGATATTTTTGATTTTCACAAAAATAGAAAGATTAACCCAGATGAAGTGTTCGATCAAGCCAATTCTGAAGCAGATGGTATTAGGGGTATCTTTATGAGACTAAAGAATGTGCTCATAGCAGAACTACATGCCACTTGGGATATTGTTTTCTTGGAACGTTATTTGCAAGAAAAAATGATTCTGAGGAGTCTGAGGTGGCATGTTTTTCCTGATAGGGGTGATAGTGACCTGAGTGAATGGTTCCTTTACTTTAATGGTGTAGGGTTAGCGTTCCTCGAGTTTTTAGTAACCAGAAAGAGATCCAAAGTAGCTAAATTGCAGCAGGAAATAAATGAGATTAAAGAGAAATTGGCCCCCATGACTAAAGAGGGGCTGTATCAAGTTTATACCAAAGAATTGAGAGAAATCATGAGTGAGGAAGAAGAGGAGCAACGTGCCAAAAAACGAAAAAAGTACTTTCGAGACGTTGAGGACTATAAGTCCCACAATGTCTTCAAATGGCAGGAGAACCATCGTGAAAATTTTGCTAAACCAGCAGAAGTAGTAGCCATGGAAGAACAGAGTGCAGGGGAAGAAGTACCGACTTTGCTTGGTCCGGAACACTCTGGGTCCCGAATGGGGCCCCCACCCCCTCCACCCCAGGATATAGAGATCAAGGACAGGGAAGAGTGGGAGGACAAAAGACTCCCCAGCAGAATAATAAAAAGAAGGGGAATTATAATTATGGAAGACCCCCTACCAATGGTTCTAATTATTATCCACCCCCGCATCAGCAATCGTATCAACATCCCAGAAACCAGGGAAGATTTCCTAATCAAGGGGGAAATAGGGATAATAAACAACCCCATGGATATAATCAATATAACACCAATACATATGCATATCCCCCAAATAGACCTGCCTATATGGACCATCATGGACAATATGGAGACCCTAATTATAGGAATAGCTCTGGAGATGAGCATAGGGAAAATTCATTTGTTTCCCCACAGGTACCTTGGAGGTATGACATTCCAGTACATAACCAATATGGGCCACTACAACGGCCCAATGAAGATTTTGAGGAGAATGAACAATATGGGGCTGCTTCCAGGACTCAAAGTAATACAAAAGGAAGACCATATGAAGATCTTCCTGGAGCAGCACCTCTTAGAAATAAGACGGATAATTTTTTAGGAAAGGGCCGGGGAAAAAAGGGAAGACTCAGAGAGGATGCAGAGGAGGTCAGTGGAGCAACACCAAAAAAACTGAGACAGAATTAACATGCCAAGGAGTTTTTAATCTCAGTGGGGAGGAGCTCACCAAATCCGAAAAAATCACATTAAATCAGGGATTAAAATATGCCCCCAGGAAACCTTTGAACAAATTCCAGATGTTTCTGGATGTACAGAAATTTACCAGAAAATTAAGTATAAAACGGCATTTTTTGACCAATCCAGTTCTTAGGAATAGTACTCCGATGATAGAGACGAATAGGGGAGGGACAGGCCTGAAAAATGCGTCAATGTTCAATCCCCCGGGAAAACCAGCACCAAGTATTACAGTGTTTAAAGAGCTTGTCTTACAAGAACTATCATCAGTAAAATTTAAGAAGGAAAGACCTAGGAATGTAGAGGAAGGCATAGCATCCTTGTGTGAAAGAAAAAACTTGATCATAAGGCCAGCAGATAAGGGGGGGGGAATTGTTGTTTTAAAAAAAGGGGATTATCTTAAGGAAATGGAAGCCTTGCTGGCGGATAGAAAAACCTATACTATCCTACGCAGGGATCCTATGGAGAACTATAAACAGCTGTTGAACAGCATAGTTCAAGAGGGACACAGAAAAGGAGTTATTAACGATAAGGAATTTGATTTTCTTATACCTCTAGCCCCACGTACCCCTATAATTTACTACATTCCCAAAGTTCATAAGAACCCAGTGCAACCCCCCGGACGTCCCATTGTCAGCGGGATAGATTCCCTAACCTCTAGGATTGGCAAATTTATTGATGTATTCCTACAACCAATAGTAGCAAAAACACCCGCATTTTTGAAGGATTCAATGCAGATCATTAGGGAAATGTCAGAATATCAAATTGAAGAAGACGTCCTGCTGGTAACAGCAGACGTTGCTTCTCTTTATACCATTATACCCCATGATTTGGGGTATAAGGCTGCAGAGTTTTTCCTTCGTAAGGATCTGTCATTAAAATCCTCAACTTTGGATTTTGTCATGAAACTGTTGAACTTCGCCATGGAACACAACTATTTTTATTATGGCGGGCAGTATTATCTCCAGAGCACGGGCGTGGCCATGGGGGCTAAATTTGCCCCAAGCTTCGTAGGATTGTTCATGGCCCTGTGGGAAAATTACCAACTTTTTTCCCTACAGGAGCCCCGCCTATTAATATGGCGAAGATATATCGATGACGCTTTCTTCTTGTGGAAAGGAAATGCGGGGTCTCTATGCGATTTCATGGTTACCCTTAATGCCAACAATTGGGGAATCCGATTCACATATGAGTATAGTGCTGTATCGGTTAACTTTTTGGATTTGGTGATTTTCAAAGAAAACAACTCTCTTTTGACTAAGACTTATTTTAAGAGCACTGACAAAAATGGGTATATCCCAACAAGCAGTGGACATCACCCTAACTGGCTTAGGGCTATCCCTAAGGGACAGTTTCAGCGGATAAGACGAAACTGTTCGCGGCTGAGTGACTACGAAACCCAGGCCATGGTACTTCAAAGACGGTTTTTGGAAAAGGGGTATGAGCTCCGCACCTTGGAAAATGATCTCAGGGATGTTGCTAAACTAGATAGGAAAAACCTATTAGTACCTAAAATTAAAGAAAAAAATACCACAACTGATTTGCAATGGTCCTTTTTGACCACTTTCTCTTCTCATTTTTGGTGGGTCAATAGGGTCATACGTAAACACTGGAGAGTGCTCAAGAGTGATCAGGCTTTGGGGCCTACACTACCTGAGAGACCTCAAGTCCTTTTTAGGAAAAACCAAAATCTGAAGGATTTAATAGCACCCAGTGTGGTAGACCCACCACAGCAGATAAGTATGTTTGGAAACCTAAAAGGCTTTTTTCCGTGTAGGAGGTGCAAAGTTTGCAAATCATCTAAAACCTTTAAAACTTCCTCTTTCACCTCTCATATCACCTCTAAAGAATATAAGATCTCCAGTTTCATCACATGTGCGACAGTAGGGGTGATATACTTACTCCGTTGCCCATGCGGGTTTCAATACGTTGGAAGAACTACCCGCGCCCTAAAAATTAGGATAGGGGAGCATTTGGCCAATATACGCAAGGGTTTTAAAGATCACAGTGTCTCTTGGCATTTTCATCTATGCCACAACAGAGACCCCTCTCTTCTGGAGGTAATAGGCATTGAGGCCTATACTCCCCATTGGAGGGGTAGTGACCTTAAGCGTTCAATATCTCGTAGAGAAACGAGGTGGATTTTTAATTTACAATGCTATCGACCCCTTGGCCTCAATATAGAGTGGGATATAAATTGTTTTATAAACAATAGTTAAGTTTACCACCTATTAGTGCTCTCATGAGTCCTACCTTACATAAATATATAAAAATGTTAACATCACTTCCCAGGGGTCAAATTTGAAGGAGGTAGGCCAACATAATATATATGGGAAGTTTTTTGAATTTTTTTTGTGTTCATCCATATGTGTATATATATACATATGAGTTTTTAGTATATTTTATGTAAAGTTATTCTCCTCTTCACCACTAGATGGTAGTGTGTACTTATGTAGTGGAATTAACCTTTAACTTTAATATGTGTTGCAAAGAGGCACTCATATGCTCCACTCAGGGGCCCCTTATCCATTGGGACCCCTGGGATGTGGTATAGTAAAGGGTATATTATAAATGTTGTCACAAGACATCAATGGGGGGTTTTCACCCATTGGTGTCTGCGCAATATTTTGAGTTTCATGGTATTGGAATTCATGTGGTTGCACATATATTGCTATTATAAGTATGTTTCTTGCAGACTGATATGTATGTATATATATATATATTTTTTCAGTGGTTGCAATCATATGTGTAGAATATGCCTTCCCGTTTTTTATACATATGTTTATATGTTCATTTTTAAGATGTTTCATTTTGTCAGTTTTTAAATGTTAATTTTATGATTATATCAACGGTAACTATTGTGTCCTAGGCAGCCTCTTTACCTTTGTTATTGAGCGCTCAGGGATTACATTATCCTGACACGGCGCGCCGGAGGTTTTTTTTATTTCCGGCTTCCGGTGTCATCCCTCTGCCATTACAAAAGCGTGGTAAGTGACGTCCGTTCCTTAGCCTCCTTTCCCAGTGGACGCCTCTTACGACGAAACGCAGCGTCGGGTGGAGCTAACGAACGTGACGTCACTACGCTACAGCTGATCGGCACAGACCGCAGCTGAGTACCAGCATTCGTTTCTTTGGAGTTTTGCCGCTCTTGTTTTGAAAACCTGCTGGATGTCATTTTTTACCCAGGATAAATAAAGGGAATCCTATTTTATTAGGAATACTGCACCATGAGGTTTTATTTATTTTTCTTCCATATCAACATTCATTGTGCTGCATGAGCCAATTACATCAGCGGATACCTGGAGGGAGAGCTCTTTTCTTGGAATAAATATCCAGGAGGAGGAGGATATCGTTCGATTCCAGTGTTTCGTGGCTGAATGTCCGGTGGGATCACCATATGAATCTGAGCCCCTATAGATCTCCGTGACAGAGATCTATTATATTTGGTAAGCTGCTATTTCTTCTATAATTCGTTTGAGCAAGTTGGATGTGGATATTTCGCCTACAGCTGCTTAGAAGAGTCTGTTATATATACATCAGCAGATGTGGCTTTTTTTGTTTATGAACTTCATTTGGACTTTCTCTCTTTCACATTTTTTTATATATATATTTTTAATTTTTATTTATTCATTTATCTGTGCACAGGGGATATTTCAGATATATTGCCGTGTTTTATTAACAGGACTTTTTTTCTGTTTTTGTTTTTTGGTGTGTGTGAACACATATGAATTATTAGCACTATGATTGCTTGTTTAAGGGTAGCGCATTTTTATTAATTCTTTTTGCATATATTTGTGTAGTGGTTATTCCAGCTATTTTTTTTGCAGCACCCACTAATTCACTTTATTAATTTTACCATTATTATTTATATATATATAATGGTTCTTATATTTAATTAATTCACTAATTCTAATCACGGTTAGCGCGGATTTTTTCCATTTTTACAAGCCATAACACCTGCAAAGGGTTCCTGAGCCTCTAACCACTTAAGAACCGCCGCCTGTACATATACGTCGGCACAATGGCACGGGCAGTCACATCCACGTACCTGTACGTGTCTGCCTTCCAGCGGGTGGGGGGTCCAATCGGACTGTTGGAGATACAACAAACTTTCAGCTCAGCCTATTGTATTTGACTGCAGTTTAGAAAAAGGACACAAGATGTCGCTAATGTTCAGTGATATGCTATGTATTTCTCTATGATGTGTTGTATTTCCTGTATACAGTGATGTACTTGTTTTTTTTTCCTGTCTGTGATTCTTCTTACAATGTGAAGTGACATCTTTGCTAGAGTGGTTATGTTCCGATAAAGAAGCCAGATCCTGTTACTACACGACGTCTGATCTGAATTGACTCCACTGCACCTATCAATCGTACTATGCAACAGGTTATGGGCCCAGTATCCGGATAAAGTCTTATGACCAGGTGCGGCCCAGGCAGAACAAAGCCTCGAACGGAAGACAGCGTGGCCGAATGCAGAGATCGACATAAGGAAGCTTTCCAGTGACATCTCTTATAGACAAGTAAGACTGTTTATATATAAAGGAGGGAAATAATGGCCGGAAACTCAGAGCTTAAACTCTCAGTGGCCAAGCTGAACAATGACAATTATCAGCTAAGGAAGTTTAAAGTGGAAATGCTAGTATCCAAAGATGACTTGTGGGAGGTTACCACTACAGAGAGGCCACAGGATAATAATCAGGACTGGGACAAGAAAAACAGACAGGCACGGGCCACCATAAGCTTACTAGTGGAGGATGATCAGATCATTCATATACGCAATGAGGACACAGCAAAAGGCATGTGGGATGTACTGAAAAGACTGCATGAAAGATCCAGTTTAAACAGCAAGCTATTTCTGCTGCGGAAACTTTACAAAATGAGACTTGGCAGAGAACAGGACATACAGGAGCATATAAATGCAATGCTGGAAGTGATTGCGCAACTCAGATCAATCAGGGAGAATATAACAGACAGTCACATTGCAGCCATGTTGTTATGCAGTTTGCCCGATACATATACTGCACTAATCAATGCACTGGAGACAAGACCTGAGACAGATCTGACGCTAGCATTTGTAAAAACCAGGCACATAGATGAGTATAAGAGAAGAAAGGAGTTGACTCCACAGAAACCGACACCAGCACCGCTCTTAAAGCTACAGACGCAAGATTACACAGGAAAGAGACCAGAGTGTGTTTCAGATGCTACAAACAGGGACACATAAAGAAAGACTGTACTATATGGAAAGCAGAGCAAATGAGACAGTGTCCCTCTTATGCTAAACAAAAGGTTAAAACCACAATCAATGATCCAAGGGAAGGTAACTGGAATGCCACATTTAAAGCGACAGGCAACAATAAATTCCAAGGCTGGTGCATCGATTCAGGGGCAACCAGTCACATGACGAGTGATAGAAGTTTCTTCACAGAACTTGATCTGAACAACAAAGAAACAATTTATCTTGCAGATGGAAGCAAAATACATGCAGAAGGATATGGGCATGGAACCCTTGTATGCCCTGATGATGCGGGACACAATTTAGCCATACCAGTGAAAGATGTGCTTTATGTTCCTAATGTAGAAGGAGGACTGTTATCTGTGAAGCGTCTAACAGCCAGAGGACTCACTGTAAAATTCCAAGGTGACAAGTGTTCTATTCTAAACGGCAAACAGACAATAGCAAGTGCCAAGCTGGATGATCATCTATATCACCTCGACACAGTGAAGGAAAAGGTGAGACTATGTACCAACAAGCACAATGACTGTATACATATATGGCACAGACGTCTAGGTCACAGACACCCAAAATGCATACAAGGAACTAGACATGTGCATTCGTTTTCGTCCGAATGCATTTTCGTCCGAATTTCAGCTATTTTCGTTATCGTTTTAACAAACGAAAACGAAAGCACAGAATCCGAAAACCGAAAGATCCGACATAAACAAATGCTTTATTTTCGTTTTCGTTGCTACAACAGTTCGATATAGATAGGAGATTCGACGTGACGCTGACAATAACAATCTGTGTCTATCGAACCTGTGGTCGAATGTGCCTAACCTTAACTCTATTAGTCCAAGATTATTCTACATAGGAGAGAAAAGATTCGACATTATAGAGAGAAAAGATTTGACATAGGAGAGAAAGATTCGACATAGGAGAGGAAAGATTCGACATAGGAGAGGAAAGATTCGACATAGGAGAAGAAAGATTCGACATAGGAGAGAAAAGATTCGACATAGGAGAGAAAAGATTTGACATTATAGAGAGAAAAGATTCGACATAGGAGAGAAAAGATTTGACATTATAGAGAGAAAAGATTTGACATTATAGAGAGAAAAGATTTGACATTATAGAGAGAAAAGATTCGACATAGGAGAGAAAAGATTCGACATAGGAGAGAAAAGATTCGACATAGGAGAGAAAAGATTTGACATTCTAGAGAGAAAAGATTCGACATAGGAGAGAAAAGATTTGACATTATAGAGAGAAAAGATTTGACATTATAGAGAGAAAAGATTCGACATAGGAGAGAAAAGATTCGACATTATAGAGAGAAAAGATTCGACATAGGAGAGAAAAGATTCGACATAGGAGAGAAAAGATTTGACATTATAGAGAGAAAAGATTTGACATTATAGAGAGAAAAGATTCGACATAGGAGAGAAAAGATTCAACATTATAGAGAGAAAAGATTCGACATAGGAGAGAAAAGATTCGACATAGGAGAGAAAAGATTTGACATTATAGAGAGAAAAGATTTGACATTATAGAGAGAAAAGATTCGACATAGGAGAGAAAAGATTCGACATTATAGAGAGAAAAGATTCGACATAGGAGAGAAAAGATTCGACATTATAGAGAGAAAAGATTTGACATAGAGAGAAAAGATCACTGCTTGTGGGCGGAACATTCGACCGGAAATGTATGATTGCAGAGTTGTACAGTTTCGCTGCTCCGTCGAATCTTCTTTGAACATTCGACAGACACCATAAGCCTTCAATGACAGATTCGACCTTAATTAATTCAGATTTTCGGACGAATGCAATTTTTAACGAAAAACGAAATAAATAAAAATGAATTTCGGGAGTAACTAAATAAATTTATTTTTTGGACGAAAACGAAATTCCGAAACGAAATAATTCAGTGTGCACATGTCTACAAGGAACTACAGGGAAAGAATCTGACAAGGGATCTGATAGTATCCCCTTGTCCTGTTACTGTCAAGTGTGAATGTTGCATTAAATCCAAAGCTACAAGAGCAACACTTCCCAAAGTCAGTCAGAAGAGAGCTTCAGGACCACTTGACTTAGTTCACAGTGATGTGTGTGGTCCCCTATAACCCACCAACACCTGGAGGCAACAGTTACATAGTGACTTTCATAGACGACTATTCAAGATACACAGTCACCTACCTAATGCAACACAAGAGTGAAGTTTTTGACAAATTACAAGACTATATAATAAAGACAAGTAACAAGTTTCAGAGGAAGCCTCTCATACTTCGGAGCGATAATGGAGGTGAATTCACAGGAGGTAAGATACAAGAGTACTTAAAACAGAATAGAATGTGAGGGAAAAGGGATAGGGGGTTTCAAGTTCCCCCGGGCCCCTTTTCTAATGGGACAGTGGCAGCTAAAAGAAGTTTCAAGGCTCCCCCTGGAAAGTAGGTCAGGGCTCCCTGAAAAGTAGGTCAGGGTGCATTGAAACAGTGGGGAGGGGGACCCTTGAAACCAGTCAAGGAAGTTTCTAGAAGCCTGAGGGGACCCCTATATAAGGGAGGTTCCGCTTGAGGCAAACTGCCAGTCACCTCAGGAGGTCATCAGCGGCGGAGCTCTGTGAAAGAGCTATAATACTAAGCCATTTTGCCGCTAACCACTGAGGTGACATGAAGACTCTCCTGCGTCAACTCATTGAGAGAGCCGAGACCGAAGGGGGAGAAGAATGGCTGCGCCTGTGCCTCGCCTTACCGGATAGGCTGGAGGCTGAAGAAATGGCCCCAGAAGCAAGCAGGGATCGAACACGGGACTCCTACAGCAGCGGTGAGAGGAATGTCGGGGAAGAGGACATCGCGCAGGAAGAGCTCCCCTCATTTCCAGTTCCGGAGCGGCGAGGTCAAGAGGCGGCTGAAGGAGATGACATCACCGCTGGAAGAGAGAAGAGGAAAGGAAGAGCGCGCCAGCCATACAGCCCCCCGGTGGAGAAGAGAGGAAGCGCACCGGTAAAGTCGGCGCTGACAGTGGCGCGGCCGAAGGAGAATGATGTCAGTGGAGGCGTGAGCAAACCAAAGAAGGGGAGGAGTCCTGCAGCGAAAGGTGTAAGTCGGTCCCCCAGGCAACAACATACACAGAACCCCAGGGCAAGCAGTAGCTGCAGCGGAGCCGTGCCCAGAGGAAGGATGCAGATAGACAGGAAATTTCAAAACACAGCAGCAGCAGGAAGCAATGAAGGTATAGGTAGAAATGACATGACATTGCCTTCTGCTGCTATACAAGGTGAGTTGGGTAACGCTGATTTTATGACTACCTTGTATAGATCTATTTCCCAGTTAGCTACTTCTTTGTCTAGTATGAAAGATATGCATACTAATAATATTCAGGATGTTTCTAATGTTTGGAATGTTCCGGATAAAGTGAATACGGATCACATTACTACTGATACTACAAATACTTCAGATAATATAGTACAGAGTAGTGTCATGGGAAAAAAAATTCCTGAAATTTGTTTAAAAGAAAGCCTGCCATGTCAGTCTTCGCCACTTGGCTTTCATTTGACGGTGGCAATGAAGGAGAAAATATGGAAAGCTGATTTCATTGATTTACTTTCATTGCTTCCGTCCAACAAAGATTTCATTAAAAGTGATAAAGATAAATATGACAATGAGGATAGAAGAAGGCCTGTGGCCAGGAATTTTAATAACTGGCTCCAGGCCTTTTGCATTTATGCAAGTATAATATGCGAAAAATATCCGGAACATAGTATGGGTCTATTCCATCACATAGACATTATTTTGGAAGCATATAAAAATTTCGGAGGATTTGGTTGGTTCATTTATGATGAACAATTTAGACAAAAACTGGCAGTACATAAAAATCTTCCTTGGGGTAGCAAAGATATTAGCTTATGGCTCAATCTTTTGCTACCTCAGAGACCTCAAATGGTACGTCCTTTGCCTTTACAAGTGAACACTAATGCTATGTCTTATAAAAAAGGCATTTGTTTCGCGTTTAACGACGCGCAATGTAAATGGTCAACTAATTGCCGATATAGGCATGAATGTGCATTTTGTTCTGGCTCACACTCAGTGACAAAATGTTTTAAGAAAATGGCTTCCAACCAGACTCAGAACAAGGAGCCCTTTCTTAAAAGCTCCATCGCCAGTGAGTATTCAAAACATGCTGCCATGGCTACTCAGGTACCCAGATCAGCAGACGGCAATCATGCTGTATAAAGGTTTTACGGAGGGTTTCGAGTTGCCATCATTTAATGGTAAAGGTTGTAAAATCGTTAAAAATATGAATACAGTAGATTCTTTAAAAAATATTGTACGAGAAAAAATAGATAGTGAAATTAAAAGTCAAAGAATTGCAGGGCCTTTTAAAAGTCCGCCATTTGTGGATTTTAGAATCTCTCCGTTAGGAATTTTGCCTAAAAAAGAACATAACAAATTTAGGGTGATACATCATCTATCATTCCCGGATGGTAAGTCTCTTAATGATCAGATTCCTGATGAAATTTGTTCGGTTGAATATGCATCTTTTGAAGATGCCATTCTAATGGTAAGAAAATTAGGTCCAAACGCGTTATTGGCAAAAACAGATGTAAAATCTGCATTTAGATTGTTGCCTATTCACCCGAACAGTTTTAATTCGTTAGGTTTTTATTTTGATCAACAATACTATTTTGATAAATGCTTGCCAATGGGGTGTTCCCTTTCATGTAGGTATTTTGAGGCATTTTCTAGTTTTGTAGAATGGGTAGTGAAAGAAATTTCAGGATCCCCATACATACTACATTATCTGGATGATTTCTTATTTTTAGGAGCATATGAGTCGGAAGAGTGTATGAACCTTCTGAAGTTATTTTTTGAAATTTCTGAAGGGTTTGGTATTCCTTTAGTAAAAGAAAAGACAGTATTTCCAGTCAATTGCCTTGAATTCTTAGGAATTACAATTGACACAGCCTTGATGGAATTTAGGCTCCCACTGGAAAAATTAGAAGTTATTTCTGCACTTCTCATAGCCTTATCCGTAAGAAGAAGGTATTACTGAAAGAAATGCAGAAGCTACTAGGGTTATTGGCGTTTGCAACACGCGTTTTACCAGTGGGAAGAATTTTTTCCAGAAGGCTGTATTTTGCTATAGCAGGTTTTAAAAACCCTTATTCTCATATTCGTATAACTTCTGACATGAGAGAAGATATGATTGTGTGGATAAATTTTTTGTCACACTTTAATGGACGAACCATACTGCAGCATGAATTTGTTTCGGATAAAGATTTTTGTTTGTCAACTGATTCTGCAGGATCGGTTGGTTTTGCTGCAGTGTGGAACAATCATTGGTGTGCTGAGAAATGGCCGGTAAGATAGAAACAGCTTGGTTTGCTGAAGAATAGTGTCTTATTGGAGCTGTTCCCTATTATAGTAGCTATAGAAATATGGGGAAAATATTTTAGCAACTATCGCCTGCTTATTAGTACTGATAATAAGGGAGTGATGTTCGCAATTAACTGTTTGGCATCTAAATCGCCTACAGTGAACAATTTATTACCGTACTTGGTGTCACAATGCTTATTGCTAAATATTTGGTTAAAAGCGAAATATATCCCAGGTAAGGACAACGTTGTAGCAGATGCTCTTTCTCGATTACAGATGACACGATTTTTCAAGCTGCTCCCAGAAGCGGACAAGATTGGTATGGTATGTCCGCGCAGTCTTTGGGAAATAGTGTAATCTATGAAAATATAAAACAATCTTTAGCACCTAAGACTTGGTTAGGATACTCTTCTGCTTGGTTTTCTTGGATATCTTATTTTAGTGCACAAGATATACCTTGGTCATCTTTTAATGAAAACATGGCTCTTTCTTTTCTTAATAGTTTGATGGAGAGGAAATTCTCATGGTCACATATTAATAAAACAATATGTGGAATCTCATTTTTTCTAAAATTGAACGATTTTCCTTCGCTTTTTAATTTTTTCTCTTTAAGTCAGGCAATGAAAGGTTACAAAAAGACAAACTTTTCTGTGGATTCTAGACATCCGATTTCGTCGGAACTGTTAGAAAAACTCTGTTTAATTACGGATAGTATTTGTTTTTCTAAATATGAAGCCCAATTATTCAAAGTGGCTTTCTCTATTTGTTTTTTCGCAGCCTTGAGAATTTCTGAACTAATACCTAACAACAAGTCAGCGTTAAATGGCCTTCGTTTTGAATCCATTAAAATTAGCGAAAATTGCGTACGCATTTTGCTATTAAGATCAAAAACTGATCAATTGGGCAAAGGTGCATGGATAACTCTATATCGCTGTAATAAGTCTACAATTTGCCCGGTTCAACTTTTAAATGATTATATGTGTTCTTGTCCATTTGGTCATGTATTATTATTTTTTCATGAGAATAGTGTTCCATTGACTAGATTTCAATTCAGTAGAGTGCTGAGAAAATGTCTGCATGCTCTTAAATTGGACAAATTAAAATTGGCTTGCCATTCATTTAGAATTGGTGCTGCATCAGAGGCAGCCAGACTTGGTTTGAATAAAAATAAGATAAAAAACATTGGACGATGGAAATCGAATGCCTATGTTTCTTATGTGAGACCTAATGTGTAGTTTTGAATTTCAGATACTCCAAAAGTTATATGGATCGTCGGACACTCATTTGTGTTCTGGACAAATAGGAGAGCATTGAACAGAATTTAAATTTCCAGACAGTAATTGAAACTGCCGCGTTTGGGGTAGGTAGGCAGGAGGCTTGTTATGGCTCTTGCCTTTTTGGGGACAATTTATGATTAAAGTGATGCTTGTTATACAACTTGAGCTATAATGGCTGAGTTGTTCAGTTTATATTGGTATTTATGATAAAAAAGTTATTGGGGAATTCTGATAAGAAATTATTTATGGATTGGTTTAATAAGATTAATTGGTAAACCAATAAATAAGCCGCGGCCAATAAAATAAATAAAATTATTTTATTAATCCAAAGAAATATTTGTGGTTGTCTTTTATTCAATTAACTGTACTGGAAATAATTAATTTAGCTGCTTACTGTCCCATAGAACATCAAAAGACAGTGCCGTATACACCGGAACAAAATGGAGTAGCTGAAAGAAAGAACAGAACTCTGACTGAAATGATCAGATGTATGCTGACAGATTCTGGACTACCACAAAAATACTGGGGTGAGGCAGCTATGACAGCTACATATTTGCAGAACAGTCTTCTTTCCAGAACAGTGGAGAAAACCCCATATGAACTATGGCACAATGAGAAGCCAAGTGTAAAACACCTAAGAGTTTTTGGATGCAAAGCATTCATTTACATACCTGAAGAGAAACGCACCAAACTCCAAAACAGAGTGTTTGAAGGTATCTTCGTTGGATACAGTGACAATGTGAAGGGTTACAGAATCCTAAATCCCAAAATAGACAAGGTTACCATTAGCAACAGCATAACTTTTGTTGAAGATTTAAGAGACAATGTAATGACAACAGTAGAAGCAAGAATAGAAGAGAAAACTGACATTGACCAGCCCATCTCTGTAACTTCCGAACAAACAGTTGAAGTGAGTGTAGACTCAACCAGTACTGAAGAGCAGACACAAGAAGGCTCAGACACAAAAACGAGACGTTCAACAAGAGAAAACAAAGGTAAACCACCTATACGTCTCTCAAACAAAGCAAGTACTGCCAGTATCAACGAACCTGCAAACTGGGAAGATATATCTCAACTTTCAGAACAAGAAGCAACTAAATGGATAAATGGATAAAGGCTGCTGAGGAAGAGATAAAATCCATGCATGACACTCAAACATGGACACTTACAGAACTACCACACGGAAGGAAAGCCATAGGCTGTAAATGGACTTTTAAAGTAAAATACAATGCAGATGGCACAATTGAACGGTACAAAGCAAGACTAGTAGCCAAGAGCTATTCTCAAAAATACGGAGAGGACTATGATAAGACGTTTGCACCAGTAGTCAAGCACACTACAATACGGACTTTACTGACAGTAGCCGTCACAAGGAAAATGCAAGTGAAACATTTTGATGTGAAAACCGCGTTTCTACATGGCGATTTAACAGAAGAAATTTACATGGAACAGCCGCCAGGATTCAAAGATGAACAAAGGTCAGACCTAGTATGCAAACTTCACAGGAGTATATATGGTCTAAAGCAAGCAACCAGAGCGTTGAATATAAAAATAAATCAAGTGCTTATACATCAAAACTTTCAAAGGAGTAAAGCAGACCCCTGCTTATACACAAGGAAATTGGCAAACAGATGGGTCTATATGCTTATCTATGTGGATGATATCCTGATTTGCTTTGATCAAGAAGGGGATGAAGCAGAAATACTGGAAAAACTAAATCAGCACTTTGACACCAAAGACCTCGGCAACATAAAGAATTACCTCGGCATCCAGATCGAGAGAGAGGAAGATAGCAGCTTTCTTCTGAACCAAAGACACAAAATACAAGAAATAATTGAAACATTTGGAATGGAATACGCCAAACCAGTAAAGCCTCCCATGGAAACCAACTACCTAAAGGAGATGAATTGTCAAGATAACCCATTACCTACTAATACTCAATACAGGAAAGCAATAGGGAAATTGCTGTACCTTACTACTGCTACAAGGCCGGACATTGCAGCAACTGTTGGAATCCTATGCAGAAAGGTTTCGATGCTAAGTCAAAAGGACTGGAATGCTGTAAAGTGAATCATTCGCTATCTTAAAGGGACTTCGCACTACAAGCTAAAGTCACCAGCAAGTGATGAAAGCACCTTAACAGGATATGTGGACGCTGACTGGGCAGGAGACAATCTACCAGTGGCTACTTATTTTTTTCTGTCAGGAGGTGCCATCAGTTGGACAAGTAAAAAGCAACTCTCTGTTACACTGTCGTCTACTGAAGCAGAATATGTTGCTGCAGCGCAGGCAAGCCAAGAAGTTATATGGCTAAGACAGCTATTAACAGATTTGGGTCAACCACAGTTGGGACCAACATAAATCTATGAAGACAATCAAGGATGCATTGTACTTGCACACATGGAAGGAGTTAATTCAAGAACCAAGCACATTGATGTGAAGTTCCACTTTCTTAGGGATCTTCAAGAGCAAGATCTTCTTGAGTTACTTTATTGCCCAACCGAGGATATGACAGCAGACATCCTTACAAAGCCACTGACCGCTGAAAGACATTCAAGGCTTACAAAGAAGATGGGTTTAACAGACTCAAGCCCTGTACACACGATCGGATTTCCTATGGATTTTTCCATCAGAAATCCGATGACGCTGACTTCCATCAGTCTTGCCTACACACCATCAGTCAAAAATCCGACCGTCCCAAACGCCGTGACGTAAAACACTCTGACAAGCCGAGAAAAATTAAGTTCAATGCTTCTGAGCATGCGTCGACTTGATTCTGAGCATGCGTGGGTTTTTTGTCCGATGGAGTTCCACACAGACGATCGGAATTTGCTAACGTTTTTTTTTCCCATCGGATAAATTTAAAACATGTTCTATTTTTTCTCACCGATGGAAAAAAGACAGATGGGGCCCATACACAAATCGGTTTGTCCGATGAGAAAAGTCCAACGGACTGTTTTCATCTGTAAAACCGATCGTGTGTACACGGCATAAGCCTTAGTTGTTAAGAAGGGGTGTTGAAGAAACAACAAACTTTCAGCCTAGCCTATTGTATTTGACTGCAGTTTAGAAAAAGGACACAAGATGTCGCTACTGTTCAGTGATATGCTATGCTATGTATTTATCTATGATGTGTTGTATTTCCTGTATACAGTGATGTACTTGTTGGTTTCCTTTTCCTGTCTGTGATTCTTCTTACAATGTGAAGTGACATCTTTGCTAGAGTGGTTATGTTCCAATAAAGAAGC
Source organism: Rana muscosa (assembly GCA_029206835.1). Taxonomy (NCBI): domain Eukaryota; kingdom Metazoa; phylum Chordata; class Amphibia; order Anura; family Ranidae; genus Rana; species Rana muscosa. The sequence goes on from CM055118.1 coordinate 4,011,282, forward strand.
CAGTTCCTGCTACTACACAACGTCTGATCTGAACTGATTTTGCTGCACCTATCAATCGTACTTTGCAATACGGACCCCCCCCAGGTGCCGGCGGCGGTTCATTTCGCTCCTGGCGAATGAGAAGCTTCCCCTGGCTGTGAACTGTAAACACAGGCAGGAGGAAATGATGTCATCTCTCCTTGTGGCGGTCTTTTCGTCCGGCGCAGAGGAGAGAAGACATCTCAGAGTAAGTGCACAACACTACATTGACACCAGTACACGTAGGCACCTAGATCACCCCCCAGTCACCCCCAATCACCCCCCAGATCACCCCCTGCACCCCCAGTCACAGTGTCACTGATTGCAGTGGTCATTTATTTACTGATCACTGCATTTAGTGTCATTTGTGACTGTGAAAAGTGTCAGGGCAGTTAGCTTTAGGCCCCTTTAGGTCCAGGGTAGCCCCCTACCTCCCCTAATAAAGGTTTAACCCCTTGATCGCCCCCCAGGTAACCCTTTCACCCCCTTTTGCCAGTGTCACTAAGCGATCATTTTTCTGATCGCTGTATTAGTGTCGCTTGTGCGTACAGTTTTATTTTTTAAGTTCGCCTCCAGGTTTTTATAGCGTCAGGTATCCCCATATACAACCAAATAAAGGTTTTAACCCCCTGATTGCCCCTAGAGTTAACTCTTTCACCAGTGATCACTGTATAAGTGTCACTGGTGACGCTGGTTAGCCAGTTAGTTATTTAGTTATTTAGGTTCCCCGTCAGGTTTTTATATAGCGTCAGGTACCCCATATATTACCTAATAAAGGTTTTAACCCCCTGATTGCCCCTAGTTAACCCTTTCACCAGTGATCACCGTATAAGTGTTGCGGGTGACGCTGGTTAGTTAGTTTGCTTTTTATAGCATCAGGGTACCCGCCATTTATTACCAAATAAAGGTTTAACCCCCCGGCGGGTGATATTAATTAGATTTTAGCGTCAGATAGGGTCTGCGTCACCCCAGGCAGCGTCAGGTTAGTGCCAGTAGAGCTAACATCCACGCGCGAAGCATACACCTCCCTTAGTGGTATAGTATCTGAACAGATCAATATCTGATCAGATCTATACTAGCATCCCCAGCAGTTTAGGGTTCCAAAAAATGCATTGTTAGCGGGATCTGCCCAGATATCTGCTAGCACCTGCGTTTTGCCCCTCCGCCCAACCCAGCCCAGCCCACCCAAGTGCAGTATCGATCGACCACTGTCACTTACAAAACACAACACACATAACTGCAGCATTCGCAGAGTCAGGCCTAATCCCTGCGATCGCTAACAGTTGTTTTTGGTAGCGTTTTATACAGTTGCTGACAGCCTAGGTGCTTTTTTACCTGTGAATCTCACTAGTTGTACCAGTAAATTTAGAGCCCAAAATGGCAAATCAAAGGTACACTAGTGAAGAGGCCTACACGTTTCTGAGTATGACATATAGTGAAGAGGAGGTCACTCATATGGCAGATTCAGGCTCAGAATACGATCCTGTAGACAACAGCGGCTACATGACAGATAGCTCTTGCGACAAAGGTGAAGTCCCTGCTAAGGTCAGGTGTACCCGATCCCGATCTTCTGATGTTGTTGAGGTGCAAGAACCACAGGTCCCTCGTATGGAGCAGAGAGCCAGTACTAGCGCCGCTATTCCTTCTGGTGATCTGGCAAGCACCAGCGGCCTAGTACACCCTGGACGTACATCCAACACTGCAGTAACACTTGGTGATGTGGCGAGTCCCATAAGTGCAGTTCAAGCTGGCGAGGTGGCAAGCACAAGTAGTGTCCCGCTGCCACCAAGAAAAAGACAAAGGCAGGCCCGTCGTGCCCATGGTGAAATTCCTGCAGAATTCGTCCAATCCTGATTGGGTGCCCACCACTTCTGTAGAACCCGTACTTCCCCCATTCACTGGCCAACCCGGTATTCAGGTGGAAACAGCTGATTTTAAGCCACTTGATTTTTATTTGCTGTTTTAACGGAAGATCTCTATAGATCTATTGTGGACCAAACAAATTTATATGCTGGTCAATTCATCACCGCTAATCCCCAGTTGCCTTCCCTTGCCAGAGATTGGAAACCAATTACGGTTTCCAAATTTAAGACCTTTCTGGGCCTTTCCATCAACATGAGCATACATAAATTCACGAAGTTGCGGTTGTATTGGTCCACGCGCCCAATTGGCCATATGCCCATGTTCTCTGCCTGCATGTCCAGGAAACGATATGAGCAGATCTTGCGGTTCATGCACTTCAACAACAATGAACTTTGTCGTCCTTGTGGAGACCCTGAATACGATCGGCTCTACAAAATTCGGCCCCCTCATAAACCACTTCAACGAACATTTTGCAGCCTTGTTTACTCCCGATCAAGTTGTCTGCGTTGATGAGTCATTGATTAAATTTTCTGGTCACTTGTCTTTCAAACAGTACCTTCCCAGCAAACGTGCCAGATATGGGGCCAAGCTCTATAAGTTCTGTGACAGGGCAACAGGCTATGTATGGAGTTTTACGGTTTATGAGGTGTACAAGACGCCAAGGTTGGGTCCTGGACGGGTGCTATATAGCACCAATATTTGGGTTGATGTCCCTTTAAGGAGTGGTGATGGTGTTCAGGAGGTCACCCAGAATGGGTGAGGAATTCCCGGCAAAAGCAGTAGTCCAGAGAGGACTGGCTCGCAGTCCTCTTTGTCTTCATAGTGTTATTTGGGGCCCGGAATTTCGGAGGCTCTAAAGTGTTATTCGGGTGGGATAGAGCCTCCACTCCTGACCACTGGGAGTCAGCACACAGGGGGTTAAAGGCTTCCAGGAAACAGCTCATAAAACAGGAAGTGGTGCAAGAGGTGTTGTGGAAGGAGTATGGGGATTGCACCTGTGAAGATGAGCTGTGTGTCTGCTGGGAGCTTTTAAGGATTTAGCAAGGGCTCTGGAAGTTCCCTGTACAAAAACTGTATGTGCCTTTTCTTTAATTTGTTTTGTGCTGAAGACAAGCAGGACTTTACTTTATGCTGGAGATAAGTGGACTTTGTTTTTATATTTTTCCTGTGTGCTGAATGAAGCTTTATTTTTGGTTTATTTACAAATAAAAGCCTTTTTGTTCAACGGTTTATGCACTTGGTCCCGTGGAGCTACAGTAGGTGCCGCCGATTTTGTGTCAATCTCTTCTAGCGGCGAGATTGACAGCCCCATCGCGAGAGCCAGCGCCGAGCTGTCTCGTCATCGGGTAAGGAAAAATGTTGTTTTTCCTTTCGCAATGAGCAACACGCATTGCTGACATTGAGGCCGGTAGACGGAGATCCGACGTGGATTCCCGCCAATACCAGGCACTGTGTTTGGTATGAATCCTGAGCGGGAACTCCACGCCAATTTTTAAATAAAAAACCTAGCATGGGTTCCCCCTCTAGGAGCATACCAGGCCCTTCGAAAAATCGGCGTGGGGGGTCCCCCTCAAAATCCAAACCAGACCCTTATCCGAGCACGCAACCTGGCAGGCCGCAGGAAAAGAGGGGGGACGAGAGAGCGGCCCCCCTCCCTCCTGAACTGTACCAGGCCGCATGCCCTCAACATTGGGGGTTTGGTGCTCTGGGGGGCGACCTGCGGCCCCCCCACCCCAAAGCACCCTGTCCCCATGTTGATGGGGACAAGGGCCTCTTCCCGACAACCCTGGCTGTTGGTTGTCGGGGTCTGCGGGCGGGGGCTGATCGGAATCCGAGAGCCCCCTTTAATAAGGGGGCCCCCCAGATGCCGGCCCCCCACCCTATGTGAAAGAGTATGCGGTACATCGTACCCCTACCCATTCACCTGGTGGAAAAAAAATGTCAATAAAAAAAACACACAGCTTTTTAAAGTAATTTATTACACAGATCCGGGGGTCTTCTTCCGACTCCGGGGGTCACTTCCGGGGTCTCCGGTGTCGTCTCCGCACTCTCCGGTTCTTCTCTCGCTCTCCAGGTATTTATTCCTTCTGCCGGGCCTCCGCTATCTTCTTCCAGCTCTTTTGCTAGTGGAGAGGCCTGGTCTTCCCCGTCGTCTCGTCCGGCTCTCCGTTGTCCTTCTGCCGGCCCCTCCACTATCTTCTTCCAGCTCTTTTGCTAGTGGAGGGGCCGGTCTTCCCGTCGCCGTCTGCATTTTCTTCCCTCTTCTCCTCCTCGATGTTCACTCGTCGCTTCCTCCCGCTGTAATGCTGGCTGTTCAGTCCGCAACGATTTATATAGGCCTCTCACGACATCAGAGCGAGAGAAGAACCGGAGAGCGCGGAGACGACACCGGAGACCCCCGAAGTCGGAAGAGACCCCCGGAGTCGGAAGAAGACACCCGGAGCTGTGTAATAAATTACTTTAAAAAGCTGTGTGTGTTTTTTTATTGACATTTTTTTTTCCACCAGGTGAATGGGTAGGGGTACGATGTGGGGGGGCTGGCATCTGGGGGCCCCCTTATTAAAGGGGGCTCCCGGATTCCGATCAGCCCCCGCCCGCAGACCCCGACAACCAACGGCCAGGGTTGTCGGGAAGAGGCCCTTGTCCCCATCAACATGGGGACAGGGTGCTTTGGGGTGGGGGGTGCCGCAGGTCGCCCCCCTGCCCCAGAGCACCAAACCCCCCATGTTGAGGGCATGCGGCCTGTTACGGTTCAGGAGGGAGGGGGGCCGCTTTCTTGTCCCCCCTCTTTTCCTGCGGCCTGCCAGGTTGCGTGCTCGGATAAGGGTCTGGTTTGGATTTTGAGGGGAACCCCCTACGCCGATTTTTCGGCTTAGGGGATTCCCCTTCAAATCCATACCAGACCGAAGGGCCTGGTATGCTCCTGGAGGGGGAACCCATGCCGGTTTTTTATTTAAAAATTGGCGTGGAGTTCCCGCTCAGGATTCATACCAAACACAGTGCCTGGTATTGGCGGGAATCCACGTCGGATCCCGTTCAATACAGTGCTGCGTCTCCTTCTCGCTATTGCAGCGAGCGCGAGATGTCGCTGAGATGTCGGCACCCTGTCGCCGATAATCTCCGCAATGGGATTGCGATGAATATAAAATGTCAGCGGCACCTACTGTGTAATCCCCAAAAGTTTACAGAGGGAACATATAGTAAAGTAGAGCCAGAGAACTGCCCAGATTACATAGGGAGCACTGGCAAGATAGTGTGGAACTTGGTGTCACCCTTATTTGGAAAGGGGTACCACTTGTATGTGGACAATTATTACACAAGCGTGCCACTTTTTAGTCACTTGTTTGATCATCAGATTGGCGCATGTGGCACCGTACAATCTAATCACCGGGGCTTTCCCCAGCGGCTTGTAGATTCCCATCTTAGGCTGGGGGAGAGAGCCTGCTTGAAGTGTAATAATTTGCTCGCTGTGAAGTAGAGGGATAATAAGAATGTTTTCGTTCTTACCTCCCTTCATGCAGACACGACAGTCCAAATTCGTACGGTGGCTGGTGTTGTGGAGAAACCACTCTGTGTCCACGAATATAACCAAAATATGGGAGGGGGGACCTCAACGACCAGTTGTTGGCGCCGTATCTAGTTGCTCGTAAGGCCAGACGCTGGTACAAAAAAGTGTCTGTTTACTTATTTCAATTGGCTTTGCTGAACGCTCATGTGCTATACAGAGCTTCAGGTGGGACTTTATCCTTCCTTACATTCCAGGAAGAGATTGTCACAGACCTCCTGTATCCAGGCGGTTCTGCACCTCACCATTCCCAACCAAATGCAGTAAGCCGGCTGCATGAGAGGCATTTTCCGTATGTCCTCGAGAGTACCCCTACCCAACGAGCCCCCCAAAGAAGATGTCGTGTCTGTAGCAAGCGCGGATATAGGTGTGACACCCATTATTATTGTCCACGCTGTCCTGACAATCCTGGTCTTTGCATTGGTAAATGTTTTGAATGCTACCACACACTAGTGAAGTTTTAGCGTAGGGTACAGCATTTCACAGACTAGGAAATCGCATTTTGAGACCCAAACCTGGAAACGAACTGTTACAGTTGTTACAGTTACAAAAAAAAGTGTAAAAAAAAATTAAATAAAAAAACTTAAAAAATAACAAACAAAAAAAATATAAAAAATAAAAAATAGTTGTCGTTTTATTCTTCTCTCTCTCTCTATTTTCTCTCTATTGTTCTGCAATTTTTTACTGTATTCTATTCTGCAATGTTTTATTATTATGTTTTATCATGCTTGCTTTTCAGGTATGTAATTTTTTTATACTTTACTGTTTACTGTGTTTTATTGTTAACCATTTTTTTGTTTTCAGGTGCGCCATTCAGCTGCAGCGCGGATTTATTTATCTTGACAACAACAGCGTTTGCTCCCACGATACATAAAGCCGTGACTCCAGTGCTGTAGGAGGTGATTTCACCACCACAGTTAAAAAAAAAAGAGCATATATGCCGAAGCATGGGGGCAGCAGGGGCGGAGGAGCGATTTTGCTCCTAATGCCACGTACATACGGTCGAAATTCCAACAGAGGCTTGCCCGTGTAAAAGTCCGACCGTGTGTACGCAGCATTACTTTTTTGCGGGAGGATGCCCCTATGCTTCGGCATATATATATTTTAGGCACAGGTTGCGTTAAATTTTTTATTTTTTTTTACTATGTTTTTTTTGCCATTTGCTTTGCAGGTATGGTATGGTAAGGTCTTACTGTTATACTGTAATGTTACTTTGTTTTAATGTTAACCATCATTTGCTTAGCAGGTACGCCATTCAGTTGCAGCGCGGATTTATTTATCTTGACAACAACAGCGTTTGCTCCCACGATACATAAAGCCGTGACTCCAACGCTGTAGGAGGTGATTTCACCCCCATAGTTAAAAGAAAAAGCATATATGCCGAAGCATAGGGGCGGAGGAGCGATTTTGCTCTTAATGCCGCATACATATGGTTGAAATTCCGACGGAGGCTTGCCCGTGGAAAAGTCCAACCGTGTGTACGCGGCATAACTTTTTATGCCGCGTACATACGGTCGAAATTCCGAAGGAGGCTTGACCGTGGAAAAGTCTGACGTGTGTACGTGGCATAACTTTTGCGGGAGGATGCCCCCATGCTTCGGCATATATAAATGGTGCATGTATGCCCATCATTAGAAGTGGGTGGATGAAGGGAGGTATTCTAATGGTGGGAATACCCACCGATCAATCTCTTTTTTTCGTTCAGCCAACAGGCTGCATGAAAAAAAAGATTACAATATATGTCCAACAAGGACCAGCAACGTACTGGTATGTTTCTGGACTTTGAATGGTTATACCAGAATGATGCCTGCGGGTTTAGGTATCATCTTGGTATCATTCTTTTAAGCCAGTGGCCGGCTTTCATGTAAAAGCAATCCTAGCGGCTAATTGGCCTCTAGACTGCTTTTACAAGCAGTGGGAGGGAATGTCCCCCCCCGGATATAAACAGCGCCATTGGGAAATTGGGAAAGCATTTTATCACACCGATCTTGGTGTGGTCAGATGCTTTGAGGGCAGAGGAAAGATCTAGGGTCTAATAGACCCCAATTTTTTCAAAAAAAGAGTACCTGTCACTACCTATTGCTATCATAGGGGATATTTACATTCCCTGAGATAACAATAAAAATGATACAAAAAAATAATATGGAAGGAACAGTTTAAAAATAAAATAAAAAAGCAAAATAAATAATAATAAAAAAAAAAAGACCCCGGTCTGGCGTCATATGTAAACAGCAATTGCACCATGCATGTGAGGTATCACCGCGAAGGTCAGATTGAGGGCAGTCATTTTAGCAGTAAAACCTTCTCTGTAAATCTAATGTGGTAGCCTATAAATGCTTTTAAAGGCTTTTAAAAATGTATGTAGTTTGTCGCCACTGCGCGTTTGTGCGCAATTTTAAAGCATGTCGTGTTTGGTATGCAAGTACTCGACCTAAGATCATCTTTTTTATTTCATCAAAAATTTGGGCAATATAGTGTGTTTTAGTGCATTAAAATGTAAAAAAAGTGTATTTTTTCGCCCAAAAATGCGTTTGAAAAACGCTGCGCAAATACTGTGTGGAAAAAAAATGCAACACCTACCATTTTAATCTGTAGGGCCTTTGCTTTAAAAAAATATATAATGTTTGGAGGTTCAACGTAATTTTCTTGCAAAAAATTTTTTTTTTTCATGTAAACAAAAAGTGTCAGAAAGGGCTTTGTCTTCAAGTGGTTAGAAGAGTGAATGATGTGTGACATAAGCTGGACTTTGAATGGTTATACCAGAATAATGTTGTGCATAAAATGCCTAATGTTGTGCATAAAATGCCAGGACAGTTCAAACCCCCCCCAAATGACCCCATTTTGGAAAGTTGGCCCCCCCAAGCTATTTCCTGAGAGGCATGTCGAGTCCATGGAATATTTTATATTTTGACACAAGTTGCGGGAAAAATATTTTTTTATTTTTTTTGCACAACGTTGTCACTAAATGATATATTGCTCAAACATGCCATGGGCATATGTGGAATTACACCCCAAAATACATTCTGTTGCTTCTCCTGAGTACAGGGATAATACGTGTGAGACTTTTTGGGAGCCTAGCCGCGTATGGGACCCCAAAAACCAAGCACCGCCTTCAGGCTTTCTAATGGTGTAAATTTTTGATTTCACTCCTCACTGCCAATCACAGTTTCGAAGGCCATAAAATGCCAAAATAGCACAAATCCCCCCCCCCAAATGACCCCATCATGGAAAGTAGACACCCCAAGCTATTTGCTTAGAGTCATGGTGAGTATTTTACAGCTCTCATTTGTTTTTGAAAATGAAGAAAAAAAAAATACTCACTATACCTCTATGGACTTCGAAACTGTGATAGGTAGTGAGGAGTTAAATCAAAAATTTGCACCCTTAGAAATCCTGAAGGCGGTGATTGGTTTTCGGGGCCCCGTACGCGGCTAGGCTCCCAAAAAGTCCCACACATGTGGTATCCCCGTTCTCAGGAGAAGCAGCAAAATTTATTTTGGGGTGCAATTCCACATATAACCATGGAATGTGTGAGCAATATATCATTTAGTGACAACTTTTTGTAAAAATTATAATTTTTTTATTTTTTTTGTCATAATTCAATCACTTGGGCCAAAAAAAAAATATTCAATGGGCTCAACATGCCTCTCAGGAAATAGCTTGGGGTGTCTACTTTCCAAAATAGGGTCATTTGGGGGGGTTTTGTGCCATCTTGGCATTTTATGGCCTTCAAAACTGTGATAGGTAGTGATAGGTAGTGAGGAGTGAAATCAAAAATTTATGCCCTTAGAAATCTTGAAGGCGGTGCTTGGTTTTCGGGGTCCCGTATGCGGCTAGGCTACCAAAAACTTCGACACATGTGGTATCCCCGTACTCAGGAGAAGCAGCAAAATGTATTTTGGGGTGCAATTCCACATATAACCATGGCATGTGTGAGCAATATATAATTTAGTGACAACTTTATTTATTTATTTTTGTCATTATTCAATCACTTGGGACAGAAAAAAAAATATTCAATGGGCTCAACATGCCTCTCAGCAATTTCCTTGGGGTGTCTACTTTCCAAAATGGGGTAGTTTGGGAGGGGTTTTGTACTGCCCTGCCATTTTAGCACCTCAAGAAATGAGATAGGCAGTCATAAATTAAAAGCTGTGTAAATTCCAGAAAATGTACCCTAGTTTGTAGACGCTATAACTTTTGCGCAAACCAATAAATATACGCTTATTGACATTTTTTTTTTTTTTACTAAAGACATGTGGCTGAATACATTTTGGCCTGAATGTATGATTAAAATTGAGTTTATTAGATTTTTCTTATAACAAAAAGTAGAAAATATATATATATATTTTTTTAAATTTGTCTTTTTCCATTTATATCGCAAAAAATAAAAATCGCAGAGGCAATAAAATACCATTAAAAGAAAGCTCTGGGGGGCGTGGCCGGGATGTGAACAGGAGAGGACGTGTGACCGCTGAGCTCCGCTCCTGCCCGAATCCTTTCTGTTTTCCAGCGCAGATTCCTCCTTCCAGCAGCCACTTACCTGACACCCTGGGGCGGAAGAAGGCATCCACCACCCCGAGGCTCTCCCAGCTGTCTCCGGGTAAGCTCCGATCATCCTCTGCGCCAGCCGACCGGTCCGCGGCCGCCATCTTGCCCACGAGGCCCCGGGATCTGACCATGTCAGCCAGCTCTCCTTCCTATCTCGATCCATCCCCATCCCAGGCCACCTCTCATGCTGAGCTCCTTGCAGCGATCAGGGAGGGTCGGGACTCGGTGATGGTCAAAATAGACCACCTAGTGGCGGATGTCAGCCTGATCCGCCATGACATGGACAAATTTAGGGCCCGGTTCACTGAAGCAGAGGGCCGCATCTCCCAATTAGAGGATTCTACCAGGGCGGACTCCAGGGAACTCCATGCCTTACAGCTACAGGTCAAAGCCTTACAAGACAAGTCCATTGATACTGAGAATAGGCTCAGGAGGAATAATATCCGTGTCCTAGGCCTCCCTGAGAAGGCGGAGGGCATGAGGCCTGCTGAGTTTGCTGAGGCCTTCCTGATCTCGCTCCTGGATTTGCCTGCCATGCCTCCCACATTTGTGGTGGAAAGAGCGCACAGAGTCCCCCCTACCCCTCCGCCCCCTGGTAACCCTCCTAGACCCTTCTTGCTCCGGCTACTTAATTATAGGGACAGAGATCGGATCCTGACAGCTGCCAGGGAGAAACGAGACCTGGACTATAATGGTGCCCGCATCATGCTCTTTCCTGATTACTCCCCAGAGGTTCAACACCGCCGCCGCAGCTTTACCGAGGTTAGGAAGCGCCTGAGAGATAAGGGCCTCAAGTTCAGCCTGCTTTATCCCAGCAAACTTCGCGTAATTGATGGTGACCGCACAAGATTCTTCACGGATCCGGAGGCAGCGATGTCCTGGTTGGATGGCCGGTAGATGTCTCCCCTAGCAGCAAGTATTTGACACTCCGCAAGTTGCCTCCTGTTCCCCCCCATGTTCTGTACCCCTGTTTTTTGTTTTTCTTTTTATTCATGGGGTGGGATGCATCGTTTGCCTTCTCGTTTCCCCTTTATTTTTTTTCTCTCTCTCCCTTCGCTCCTGGGGGGTCATGGTTGCTATCCTCCCCCCCCCTGCTGCTGAACTGCCATTGATTACTGCCCGTGATTTCCGGGGGGGAAGATCCCTAGCCCTGGGTTTGATCTCCGTGGCCTCCGCTGCTCTTATGGATCAGAACATGTCTGCACTATGGAACATTGCCTGGTTTATGTTTTTTTTTTTCTCTCCTATGCAGGAGTCGGTTTGCTCAGAGCTCTGAACTGGACACACACTACTTTCCTCACCAAGTTAGAGACTGCTCTCCCCCCCTCCCCTTTAGCTGGTGGCCAGTGTTGGTATCACATATCACCACTCCCTGGGACACTGCCTAGTAGAGGAGTGAGTTCGCTGGCTCCGGCTGTGTGGGGCCCCTAGTTCGGGGCTCATTCACACCGCCTAATCTATAGGTCTTTTGGTTTTTTGTTAGGGGTCTAGATTATTTCCGCCCCCCCACATGTTTAGTGGAGGGAAGGGACATAGTAGGATAGGCACTTGGTGCCTGGGAAGTTCACGTGTTATGGTGATTTATGTGTCTGTTTTTGGTTTACTTTCTTTTTTCTGTTTTGTTTTTGTACAATGCTCAGGTGCTGTTGATGTTCTATGCAATGCAGCATGGGTTTTGCCGCCCCTAAGGTCCTTTTGGGTGAGTGTAGCTCGCCCGCTTTGTTTTATGCCATACATGCCCAATGGCTGATGCCCCGCCGCCTTCTTTTACCATCCTTTCTTGGAATGTCAGGGGCCTTAATTCTAAGTTCAAACGTGCCCTTCTTTTCCAGTACTTAAAGTCTCAATCCCCCCAACTTATACTCCTCCAGGAAACCCACCTTATGGGCGGCAAAATCCTGACTTTGAAAAAACCATGGATTCAGAGGGCAGTACATGCCACGTACTCCACATATGCTAGAGGTGTCTCGATACTCATTCACAAAAATTTTCCTTGTGTGATTGAAGAGGTCCGCACTGACCCTCAGGGTAAATACGTTATATTGGTGTTCACACTATGGTCGCAAAGGTATATTGTTGTCAATGTCTACATTCCTCCCCCCTTTTCGTCAGGTCTACTCTATGCAGTACTAGAAAAGGTAACCCCATTTTGCCCGGGTAAGGTTCTGGTGATGGGCGACTTTAATGCCACTCTGTCACCAGATCTAGATAGACCCACGCCTTCCAAGAGGCACTGTCTGGACCTGTCAGCCTGGGCTCAGGCGGTGGGTCTGGAGGAGATCTGGAGGTGGAAACACCCTGCTACACGGACGTACTCGTGTTATTCAGCATCGTACAAGACCGCATCACGGATAGATCTGGCTTTCTCCAACCCCGCACTGTTAGTGGATGTGTTGGAGGCTGCCTATCTGCCGAGCGGTCTGTCCGATCACAGCCCCTTGACAGTGGTTCTCCGCTCCCCGGCTTCCCGGAATGCTGCATTCTGGAGGTTGGGTGCTCAGTGGGTCTCCCATCCGGATCTCTCGGAGAGTTTACCCCCTTTACTGATGGAGTTCTGGGACCACAATGCCGGGTCCTCCCCTCCGGATGTTACCTGGGATGCCTTCAAAGCTTATACTAGGGGTCAATACATATCGTCCATTGCGAGTATAAAGAGGCAGCATTCAGCTGCAACTCTGAGTTTGGAACAAAACGTTACAGACCATACTGACATATATAGCAGGGACCCCACCCCAGCTCATTTTGACCTGCTTATGGCGGCTCAGAGGGACCTGCAGTTACATTTGGCAGAGGTCACGAGACTTGAGACATACAAAAGCAGACAGAGAGCATTTGAACAGGGTGATCGAAATGGCCGTCTTCTGGCCATGATGGCCCAGCACGACCAGCCTCTCACTTTGGTGTCCTCCTTACAGGTCCCGGGGGGTGGATCGGTCTCCTCCCCATCGGACATTCTGCAGACCTTTAATGACTTTTACACCAGTCTCTACTCCTCTGGCTTGCCCTCGGATTTCCAGCCAGAGATGCTGCGGTCCCTCTTGGACCCGTTGGCGCTTGGCTGGCTCTCCGACAGCGAAAGAGAGACTTTGGTCCAACCTTTCACAGCGCTAGAGGTTCAAAACGCCATCCGTTCCTTTCCCCCTGGCAAGGCCCCTGGGCCGGACGGGCTCCCGATAGACTTCTACAAAGCACATTTGAACCTACTGGCCCCCCTACTGGCACAGCTCTACACTGACTGTTTGTCTAGCGATAGCCTACCCACCTCTATGTATCATGCCCATTTGACGTTGATTTACAAGCCCCCTAAGGATCCCACCTCGTGTGCCTCGTACAGACCCATAGCGCTCCTGAACACAGATTTAAAGATTCTGACTAAGCTTCTGGCCATTAGGTTGTATCCTCGGTGGTAGACCCGGACCAAACGGGTTTTATGCCCAGGCGATCCACTGATGTTAATCTGCGACGCCTTTTCACTAATATACATACCCAACATATTAACAAAGGGTCCCGGGCGGTGGCATCGTTAGATGTGGAAAAGGAATAAACAAAGAAAAAACTGCGCCACTTTTAACCAAAGTCTATTAGGAATTCGGAACTTATTTAGATGTGTATGGAAATCTATCAGGCATCACACCAAAATAGTCCAGTGGCATTTAACCAATCATCTAAATTAGTCCATAGGTCATTAGGGTGACCCCAAACTTCACACCACCGTGATTAATCAAAGCAAGCCGTGAAGAATCCACCACCAAAGAGAGGGGGAGCAGCTTACCAGAAGCCAAGCGGTTAATGGCATTGGACCTTTGACCCAGCTGCAGCCTTTGGTGATGCAAAACGTCCCTTCCACAGCCAGTATTCTCATTCGGATGGTCCGTACACACAGTATCCAAATCATACACCCAGCATGGAATAGAAAAGGTGAGGAAGGAAAAATATTCTGGATGGCCGCACTCTGCAAAGGATGCTGGTTTATTGTGGATTTTATCAATAAACCAGCATCCTTTGCAGAGTGCGGCCATCCAGAATATTTTTCCTTCCTCACCTAATTTTGTGCAGAGCCAGCACCTGTGTGTACTTGGAGTGTGGCGGAAGCATTACATGGATTCAGAGGCTTAGAGCGGTGATCTTTTTTCATTAATGGAATAGAAAAGGGCAGGCCAATAGCGTAATTCCGTATGGTATTAGATTTATTAAAAAATATAGGTCATACTTACAAAGTAAAATCAGCATGTAAACAGTAAAATGCCGGCCGGCATGTCGGAAGCCTCACCCCTCAAACGTGATGACGTCACTGAGCGTCCTCCTAGACGCGTTTCGTCATTCAATGGACGTTTTCAATAGGATGAAAAGGTGTGGAAAAGGCCTTCGACACGGTCGAATGGCCCTTCCTGTGGGAAACCCTGCGTAGAATGGGCTTTCCCTTAGTATTCATTAATTGGCTTCAGATAATTTATAAATGTCCCACCTCCTCGGTGCGTCTGGGTGGGGGGTTGTCTGTCCCATTCAGGCTTTTTAGAGGAACCAGACAGGGCTGCCCTCTCTCCCCGGCTTTATTCGCCCTAGCAATGGAACCGGTGGCTGAGGTCTTACGCACCTCGCCGCACATCAAGGGTCTCCGAGTGGGTCAGCTGGAGGAGAGGGTAGCCTTGTACGCAGACGACATGCTCCTTTTTCTCAATGATGCAGGTCCATCACTGCAAGGGGCTTTATCAGTCCTTGACACTTTTGCGACGGTCACTGGGCTCAGGGTTAACTGGTCCAAGTCCCTTCTATTCCCGAACGACAGCGAGGCTGCCTCCACCTCTTTACCCGGGACTCCCCTTCGATGGGTTGAGTCATTTAAATATTTGGGAGTTTGTGTCTCCACCAGGACTTCTGACTATGTCTCGCTGAACCTGACCCCGGTGCTCCTGGAGGCCCAATCCAGATTTAAATCTTGGAGCAACCTACCCCTCTCCGTCTGGGGGCGTATAAACTTACTAAAAAGGAAAATTATCCCTAAGCTTACATACCTATTCCGTCAATCCCCGCAATGGATCCCAAAGTCCTTCTTTCAGAAACTGAATCAAATTTTTTCTGCCTTTATCTGGGGGCCGTCACCACCTAGATACAAGCTTACGACACTGATGAGACCACGAACGCAGGGTGGCATGGCCTTTCTGGACTGCTATAAATACTTCCTCGCCGCACAGCTGGTAACAGCGGCGTGGTGGTTACAGCCGGACAAGACGAACCCATCCATGGTGCTTGAAGCCACAGTGGTGGGCTCGCTAGAAGCCCTCCAATTTCTGCTTTTTCGGGGCCCCCGAGCTCCCTATTTGTTGACCCCGTCCATGCTCACCACCCTGCGGGCGTGGAAGGCCAGCCTGGCCATTGAAAAATGTAAACCACAAGAAGTTTCCCCTAATGCCCCAATCTGGTTAAATCCCAGCTTGTTACATCTTTACAATCTCCCAGACCCCTATGCGTGGACAAAATATGGTGTAAAAACTCTATCACACATAGTAGCACATAATGTCCTACTTCCTTTTTCTGACCTTTCATCCAACTTCAATCTGCCTGATTATTACCTCTTTAGATACGGTCAGCTGTCCCATGCATTTGCAGCACAATTCCCGCGCTCCTCCTGTATCGTGGCCCAGTCGGAGCTCTAGAGAACACTGCGGTCTGACTGTGCAGAAAAGCCCACGTCACATTTGTACTCATATTTGCTCCGTGTGTCTCTCCCGCCCCTTGACAGGCTGCGGTCCAGCTGGTTGCGGGACATCCCTACTCTAGACTCAGATGATTGGGACGATGTCTGGGACCTATCTTTCAGATCCCTGGTATCCATCCGTGATAGGGTGGTACAGTACAAAATTGTACATAGGGCTTATTTCACCCCACATAGGCTCAACAAGATAGACCATGCACACTCGGCGGAGTGCTGGAGATGCGGCGCCTCCCCAGGCGACTTCTTGCACATATTCTGGCAGTGCCCCGGGATCCAACAATACTGGATCATGGTATTAGACCTAATCAAAAAGGTGGCCTCGGCCTCCATTCCATTGAAGATGGAGGTGTGTCTCCTGGGAATCATTGAACATATCGTCCCGTCCTCTGCTGGGCGTATTTTAGTAAGTCTTCTGCTCTTTTATGCTAGGAAAAATATTGCCATGCATTGGAAAAAGCCTACCCCCCCGTCAGTGTTACAGTGGAAACGCTTGGTGAACACCAGCCTTCCCCTCTATAAAGACACATATGCCAATAGGGGGTGTTTTCTGAAATATGATAAGATATGGCACGCATGGTTGGCAGAACCAGAAACTGCTGGCTGATATGTGAGGCTGGTTGAGTTTAGCTGTGATTTGAGGCCTAGCTGATCCGCACTTGCTATACTACATAATGTGAAGCCCTGCCTGTATTGCTATAATTTATGATATTCACCTGCTTTATGAGGATGTTGTATGCGCCTGAGTAGTGTCTGTGTTTTTGTTTTTTCTTTTCTTTGTTTTTTGTGTATCTGTGTATTTGAAAATTATAATAAAAACAAGTTTAAAAAAAAAAAAAGAAAGCTCTATTTGTGGGAAAAAAAGGTCGCAAATTTTGTTTGGGTACAACATTGCATGACCACACAATTACCAGTTAAAGCAGCGCAGTGCGAAATTGTAAAAAGACCTCTGGTCCTTAGGCTGACAAGTGGTTAAATGGTCTCTCAGTCTGGTTCAGTAGGAATTATAATCATGGGAACGATTGATGACCTGACAGTTGTGCAGACAACCATCATTGACACCCTCCATAAGGAGGGAAAGCCTCAAAAGGTATATGCAAAAGAAGTTGGATGTTCCCTAAGGGCTGTATCAAAGCACATTAATAGAAAGTTACGTGGAAGGGAAAAGTGTGGAAGAAAAAGGTGCACAACCAGCAGGGATGACCGCAGCCTGGAGAGGATTGTCAGGAAAAGGTCATTCAAAAGTTTTGGGGACTTTCACAAAGAGTGGACTGAGGCTGGAGTCAGTGCATCAAGAGCCACCACACACAGACGGATCCTGGACATGGGCTTCAAATGTCGTATTCCTCTTGTCAAGCCACTCCTGAACAACAAACAACGTCAGAAGCGTCTTACCTGGGCTAAAGAAAAACAGACCTGGTCCAAAGTCCTCTTTTCTAATGAGAGCAAATTTTGCATCTCATTTGGAAACCAAGGACCCAGAGTATGGAGGAAGAATGGAGAGGCACAACCTGGAAGATGCTTGAAGTCCAGTGTGAAGTTTCCGCAGTCTGTGTTGATTTGGGGAGCCATGTCATCTGCTGGTGTTGGTCCACTGTGCTTCATTAAGTCCAGGGTCAACGCAGCCGTCTACCAGGAGATTTTGGAGCACTCCATGCTTCCTTCCACAGACGAGCTCTATGGGGACGCTGACTTCATTTTCCAGCAGGACTTGGCACCTGCCCACACTGCCAAAAGCACTAAAACCTGGTTCAATGACCATGATTACTGTGCTTGATTGGCCAGCAAACTCGCCTGACCTGAACCCCATAGAGAATCTATGGGGCATTGCCAAGAGAAAGATGAGAGACATGAGACCAAACAATGCAGAAAAGCTGAAGGCCGCTATTGAAGCATCCTGGTCTTCCATAACACCTCAGCAGTGCCACAGGCTGATAGCTTCCATGCCACGCCGCATTGAGGCAGTAATTGCTGCAAAAGTGGCCCAAACCAAGTACTGAGTACATATGCATGCTTATACCTGTAGCGGTCTTACCCCTCTCCCCTTCTCGTTCTCGGCTTGTCTTTCTTCGTCTAGGGGTCTCTGCATTGGGGAGAGGGATGAGATACACCACGGCCCATGTCCTCCATAGCTAAGAGGTGAAGGCCAGAAGATTGGGCCTTGTGCAGGTGTCCTAGAGTCAAGTCCAGTACTTCGTCCCTGACTCCTTTGCTCCTAGTAGCCAGAGTTCCACACAGTGAATAGGTCCAACTCAGTTTTATTCTTCTTGCCAAGCAATAAAACAGTTTCTTTACTGAGAAAAATTGGGATAGATCGAGGCACAATCCTTTTCCCTTCTGCTGCTAACCACTGTGGTATCACCAGTGGCTAATAGTCAATAGAGAAGAAACCCATTAACTCCAATAGGTGCTGCATAATGTCAAAAAACAAACAAACAATCGTTGCGCAACACTGCCACCTGGTGACAATGCCGCAGTCAAGACACTCATCACTTCCAGATGAACTTTTCTCTTCAAATTTCTCTGTGATTCTACACTAACTAAAACCCCAAAGTCACTGATTTCTCTTAAGTGCAAGGAGAAGGAGGGAGAACAAACAAAAACAGCTCCCATTTCTCCAAAGAGTAGAACTGCCCAAATGCAAAAAAAAACTAGGGCACAGTCCCTGTGTTCTGGTGAAAAGCACTCCGCAAAGTTCAGCAATGAACAGCAAAAAGAACACACAGGAGTCTTTCCTTTCCTCTTAAAGGTAAAACCTTGGATGCGGCAGGAACACAGGCTTCAAATGTCTGTCCAAAGCCTCCACATGGTACTCAGCATTTCCTCCTTCCTTGCGGCAAATCACCACTGTGTCCGCATGAATATGCCTTCCCAGCATCCACTTAGCTTTACAGTCCTGGAACTTCTTGGTGACCGTTGGTGAACAGGAAAGGTACCGCCGTGCTTGCTGTACTTTAGGTTTGTCCCACACAAAGGTATCATACCATCTTTGGCGAAAAACTTCCACCTCATAAAGCAGTTCTCGAGGCAGGTACGGGTATTCCCACCCATACTCCTGGGCAACCTTCTGGCCGAAGAGACGCTGCAGCCTTGACAAAGGTGGCATGGTGGCCCGGTCTCCTTCTCCAGGCTGAACAATCGCTCCTGGGTGACGAGGTGCGTTCACCACCTCAGTAGATCTGGGCCTAGGAGCCCGCAGTGACTTGCGTTGCGCTCCCGCAACAGGAACAGGTGAAATGGATGTTGAGTCCAGAAGAGGAACTTCAGACAGGGGACCAGATTCTTCCCTAGGCGCCGAGGCCTCCACCCGGGGTGTACTATCTCCAGTAGACATGGGCAGGTCCCTTGTGACACGGGACGAGGGTAGCTTCATCTTGTCCCATCCCTTCTGGTGGAAGATTTCGTCCATCTCCCCATCATCGCCATTGTCAAACAATGAATCCAGGTCAGAGGTGTCATAGCATTCAGCGGGCAGATAATTCCCAGTCACGGAACTATCCCCCTTGACGGTGTCTACCGACTGTGGGCTTCCGCCACTTTTAACCACATAGACAGTCCCAACCCCTGGCTCACCTGGGCCTTCAGAAGAATAGGGATGTCCAGGACTCTTCTCTCCGCATCCATCCAGGCCAGGCAAGCGGCGGGGCGAAGCTCTTCCACGACCACACAAGGCCTTCTATAGGCCGACTTTCCTCTTCGGTGGTCGGAGCAGGAAGCTGCTGGTGACCGAGGCAGCATCCTCGGATTTTTCTCTTTTCATCTCCGCTTGGGCAGTCACTTCGCCCGGATCAGTGCACACGGGGAACCACAGGCATCGATCTCTCCTTCCGGAGTGGCAGTCCCTGTGAGGTAGTTGAGGTGGAAAGCCCGAGGCTTTTCTGTGGATGGTTCCACCTCGAAGAGAAACTCCTTGCAGGCCTCACATCGCCCTAATGGCTTCAGCTGGACCACCAGTCCCGAACAGCTGGGACAGATCACACCGAGGGCCTCCATGTCTCTGCAGGTGTACAGAGCCAATCGCCCCCGGGGCCTTAGTCTTATCCCCGTATCCATGATCGGAGCAGCCAGAGAAGTCATGTCCTTGCCGGAAGAAACTGAAATCCATGGAGTGGTTGAAGTCATCTTCTCTCTTTGCTGCTCCATTGTGCACTGACCCACCCGCGCCGGAATCTCCACGTGCGTACGTCCACATGGCCAGACTCCTCCCACCTTCTGCACTTGTTCGCAGGCTTTTCTCTTTCCCCGCCCACGAACTACGCAGCAATGGGTGGCCTCGTGGCATGTTGGCCAATATGGCCGACCTACTCGGAACTCCTCCGGGCAGCAAAGTTCAATTTCAGACACCACACAGAATCCCGGACGAGCCCCCACGTGTAGCGGCCTCACCCCTCTCTCCCCTTTTTGTTCTCGGCTTGTCTTTCTTCGTCTAGGGGTCTCTGCATTGGGGAGAGGGATGAGATACACCACGGCCCACGTCCTCCATAGCTAAGAGGTGAAGGCCAGAAGATTGGGCCTTGTGCAGGTGTCCTAGAGTCAAGTCCAGTACTTCGTCCCTGACTCCTTTGCTCATAGTAGCCAGAGTTCCACACAGTGAATAGGTCCAACTCAGTTTTATTCTTCTTGCCAAGCAATAAAACAGTTTCTTTACTGAGAAAAATGGGGATAGATCGAGGCACAATCCTTTTCCCTTCTGCTGCTAACCACTGTGGTATCACCAGTGGCTAATAGTCACTGCCACTGACTATGTGAGGTAGAACATGGATTACCTTCACTAGCACGGCCCCTGCCAGGGGAAAGAGATCCGTCCAAGGGAGAAACAGAAGGCCTCTCTGTCACCAGCAATGCTGCGCTGGACTCTTCAGAGAAGTTCTGCACACCAGTCCTCACAAACTCAGACACGGGCACCCCAGGCATTAGGGCCCCCTCGGATTCCTCCACCCTCGCGGAACTCAGTCGAAGGTACTGAGCCCCAGGCCTCCGCCATAGTACCTCACCCCAGGCTAAAGGTGCCTGGGATGGACTCCATCCTCGCACCGGCCAGGCCAAGGGCACCTAGGCCTGGAACATGGAACGCCAGCACCCAAGCTGAAGGTGCCTGGGTGCGGCCGAGTCCTCCGACTCCCACTCCGAACTCTGAACCCCGTTGTCAGGGCGTCCGCCCCTTTTATCCCCTCTCCCTTTGCGCCACAGTGGGTTCCCCACCCCGCCGTACCAGCTCCAGTGGAGGACAAAAAGGTACAGTCTTGTGGTGTGAGTTCAGCTCCGGCCCAGGGTAACAACGCCACCTGTGGGCCACAAGGAACTTCACACCACCAGAGTCCTCCAAGAACCAGAAAAGGGTCTTGGATCCCCTAGCAATCTGTGCATCTGGGTTACACTACCACCCAGATGCCTCCCTTAAATTCAAGTACCCGCTACATACTTTTCAGAGGTCCGATATTGTTCTACGTACAATCCTTGTTTTATTGATTGCATGTAATATTCTAATTTTCTAAGATTGTTGATTTGGGGTTTTCGTGAGCTGTAAGCCATAATCATCACAATTATGACAAATCACGGTTCGAACTATCTTGCTTTGCATGTAATGAGTCTATCTCATATATTAGTTTCACCTTTTAATTTGCATTAGTGAAATAAAAGAACTTTTGCACGATATTCAAATTTTTCGAGTATCACCTGTATATTCATACACACAGTGCCTTGTAAAAGTATTCATACCCCTTGAAATTTTCCACATTGTCATTTTACAACCAAAAACGTAAATGTATTTTATTGGGATGTTATGTGATAGACCAACACAAAGTGACACATAAAATTGTGAAGTAGAAGGAAAATGATAAATGGTTTTCAATTTTTTTTACAAATAAATATCTGAAAAGTGTGGCATGCATTTGTATTCAGCCCCCCCCCCCCCCAAGTCAATACTTTGTAGAACCAGCTTTTGCTGCAATTACAGCTGCAAGTCTTGTGTATGTTTCTACTAGCTTTGCACATCTAGAGAGTGACATTTTTTGCCCATTCTTCTTTGCAAAACAGCTTAAGCTCTGTCAGATTGAATGGAGTGTCTGAACAGCAATTTTTAAGTGTTGCCACAGATTCTCAATTGGATTTAGGTCTGGACTTTGACTGGGCCATTCTAACGCATATATATATGCTTTGATCTAAACCATTCCATTGCAGCTCTGGCTGTATGTTTAGGGTCACTGTCCTACTAGAAGGTGAACAGCCGCCCAAGTCTCATGTCTTTTGGAGACTCCAACAGGTTTTCTTCTAAAATTGCCCTGTTTTTGGCTCCATCCATCTCCCTATTAACTCTGACCAGCTTTCTTGTCCCTGCTGAAGAAAAGCATTCCCACAACATGATGCTGCCACCACCATGTTTCACGGTGGGGAGGGTGTGTTCAAGGTGATGTGCAGTGTTAGTTTTCCGCCACACACAGAGTTTTGATTTTAGGCCAAAAAGTTTATTTTGGTCTCATCTGACCAAAGCACCTTCTTCCACATGTTTGCTGTGTCCCCCACATGGCTTCTCACAAACTGCAAACGGGACTTCGTACGACTTTCTTTCAACAATGGCTTTCTTCTTGCCACTCTTCCATAAAGGCCAGATTTGTGGAGTGCATGTCTAATAGTTGTCCTGTGGACAGATTCTCCCACCTGAGCTGTGGATCTTTGCAGCTCCTCCGGAGTTACCATGGACCTCTTGCCTGCTTCTCTGATTAATGCTCTCCTTGCCCAGCCTGTCAGTTTAGGTGAACGGCCATGTCTTGGTAGGTTTGAATTTGTGCCATACTCTTTCCATTTTCGGATGATGGATTGAACAGTGCCCCGTGAGATGTTCAAAGCTTGGGATATTTTTTATAACCTAACACCGCTTTAAACTTCTCCACAACTTTATCTCTGACCTGTGTGGTGTGTTCCTTGGCCTTCATGATGCTGTTTGTTCACTAAGGTTTTCTAACCTAAGCTGTATTTATACTTGTTATAATATGTTGGCCGATTTATGTAGGATAATATAATAATAATTATGTATACATGTATTGTGATGTGTTCACATACAAACATTTAGGACAAATCCACTTTACACATTAAAAGGATGTTAATGTTGGGCAAGGCCACATTTGGAATCTGTTTATCCAATTACGCATTTCAAAGGGTACATTGTTTACATACTTAAAGTGGAGTTTCCACCAAAAATACAAAATACAAAATAGCATTATTGTGCATATAATAGCCTATATAAAAAAAAACATTTGAAAACATTTTTTTTTTTTACTCACCTGGAAGTACCTGTTGCTATGCGGTCCCACGAAATCTGCCTTCTGAATTACCTCGGATTCTGACATCATCTCCCTCAGCTCCCTACTGCTCCTGGGAAATGTGTGTCATCATTTCCCAGGATGTAGTGCGCTTCCCCTATGGCTAGAATCACTCGTCAATACAATCCAGGAAGTAAATGCTTGTGGGCTTCACATGCCCACAAGCAAAATGAAAACTTCAGCAAAGATTTTTTTAAAGTCTCTTTATGCAGTAACTCGGCAGATCGGCAACGGTTTTTAAAATAGTTAGTCATCTTATATGTACCACTGTATTGAATGCTGAAATAACATGCTTTTAAAAAATGAAAAATGTGATTGGAACCCCACTTTAAGAATGATGAAGGACCATAGAAGTAGTATTTATTAAAGGGTAATTAGATTTGAGGGGGGAATCCATGGGAAATGGTCAACCTAGGCATGGGCGTCCGCTCCATAGGGCAGGGGGGGTCAATTGCCCCCCCCTGGAATCGTAAGAGTGTTGAAGTCAGAGTGAAGACACTTGCCCCCTGTGTTGCAATAACCCCAGCTAGCGGTCAAAGACAGGGTTAAATGCAACTGTGTATCGCCGCTGCCGAAGCGCTTTGTAGGCGCTTCGGCAGCGGTGCCCATTTATTTCAATGGGCAGGGGGCGGTGGAGGAGTGGTGTATACAGCGCTGCTCCACTGCCCCAAAGAAGCATGGATGACCTTAAATTTATGCCCCCCCCCTATAAAAAGTTCAGCGGACGCCCATGAACCTAGGTGATAGTTTTATGACTGCAGCTGTTTACTTTTAGGGGTCATTATCTGTCACTCTGAAAGACAGAAGCAGATCAAAGGCCTAGGAGAAACAGCCAATCGAATTGCTCAGCCCTTGTCACCCATGGGGGGGGGGGGAGAATAGGGGTATAAGAAGGAAGCCCATTTTGGCTAAAGAGGTGACAGAAGGAACTGGGTTCTCTGAAGGTATATGAATGCTGCACAAATAGCCTGTCACCTATTTTATTTACTCTGTTGGATTTTGTCGTCTGTTGCAAGTACGGTATCTTATGGACTTTGTTCTGTCTAAAATTTCAATAAATGCATCTCTCGGGAAGAATTGGGTTGCTGCTGGAAATGATTTGCATCATACTAATAACAACTAGTTAATTATCTACTACACAACTACATCACTACAATACTGAGATTAAATTACACACAGGTGGACTCCATTTACTAATTAGGTGACTTCTGAATGAATGAATGAATGAATGAATGCCTTCTGAAGGCAATTGTTTCCACTAGACTTAGGTCAGGGGTATCAGAGTAAAATCGGCTGAATACAAATGCACGCCACACTTTTCAAATATTTGTAAATCATTTTGAAAACCATTTATCATTTTCCTTCCATTTCACAATTATGTGCCACTTTGTGTTGGTCTATCACAGGGATATGCAATTAGCGGACCTCCAGCTGTTGTCAAACTACAAGTCCCATCATGCCTCTGGCTCTGGGTGTCATGCTTGATGTTGTCAGAGTCTCACTTTGCCTCATGGGACTTGTAGTTTGGCAACAGCTGGAGGTCCGCTAATTGCATATCCCTGGCTATCATATAAAATCCCAATAAAAGACATTTATGTTTTTGGTTGTAACAAGACAAAATGTGGAAAATTTTAATGGGGTATGAATACTTTTTCAAGGCACTGTACAATTTGACTTTTGACAAAGTGATTTTGTACATGACTCACCAAATACAATGATTTTTTTTTTTTTTTTATTCTATGTTGTTGATTCTCAAACTGTCAATCATAATTCACATAATAGCAGTGAAAATTTATTTTTTTCAGATTTTTTACATCATGTATATACATGCCTATCTGTTATCTATGTAGCGGGGGTCTAAATCTAGGGGGAGCACCTGGGTGGTAGTATGATCCAGAATGTACCAATCATGAGAGGGGTTAGACCATTTAAGTCGTGGAGGACTTTGGTAGTGTGCTATTCTCCTTGACCTGTGGGTGGCAATGTTGTCCCAAGTCGAGGTAGAACCACTGCCGCAGTGCTGCACCCTTTTTGTCCTGCTCTGGCAGTGGTACAGCGGGGCGGGGAACCTGCTGTGGCTGCTGGGGGAGGAGATAAAAGGGGGTAGACGCCCTCGCCAAGGGGTCTTCTTGCTATCCCGCGCCCAGGCACCCTTGGCCTGGGTGCTGGCGGTCCGGAGTTCCGGCCCAGGTGCCCCTGGCCTGGTCGGAGCAGTGTTGGCGTCCATCTCAGGCACCTTAAGCCTGGGGTGGGGTACTACACCGGAGGCCTGGGGCCTAGTGACTTCGACTGGGCTCCGCAAGGGTGGATGAGTCCGAGGGACCCTGAGGTGGATGGGGCCCGTGTCTGAGGCGAGGAGGCCGGAGAGGTTACCCTTCTGAAGAGCACGGAGCAGCATCAACCCGGTGACAGAGGGGCCTCTGGTAACTCCCTTGGAGGGACATCTTCCCCCTGACAGGGGCCGCAACACAGCGAAGGTACTCCAGTTCATGTTCTCTAGAGCCGCTGGTAGAGACTCCAAAGATTCAAGTTCTCTCTCAAGCCGATGGCTGTAGCAACCGCTGGTGTAACCACAGTGGTTTAGTTTGCTTGTTAGGACTGTGCCTCGACCTGCTCACCCCATGTTTTATGGGTCCCAACCAGTCGGCTGGCAAAGGACTGTTTATTCGTGTGTTATAATAAACAAGAGTTGGACCCTTATCAGTGTGTGGTACTCTGGTTAATGGGAGCGAAGGGAAGTGTCAGCACAGCAGACTTGGCTCCTAAAGAAACACACAGGCCCGAGGAGAACAACAGGTACTGGCCTTCACCTCACCCGCTGCAATGGGGAGGACATGGGCCATAGCGCATCTCACTCTCACATACAAGATACCCCTAGATAAGAGCTATCGGATAACCGATTCACAAGAGAAGGGAGTGAGGCCGCTACATCTAAATGCATTCCTATCTGCATATATACAGTATAGACACATTATACATAGATCAACAATCTAAAGAGTCTCATACACATGCAGTTTTTTTTTTTATTCGTTCAACCAGTGGGTTGAGAAAAAATCCCCAAAAAACTGACAAATGCCTGCATTAACACAAACAATGTGTGTTGCTGGGATCTCTCCTGTTGGGCTATTGCATTTTGATAGCGGGGAATTCCCCTCCTCCCATCAGAATACATAGATCAGCACTTGCTGCCGATGGCTGTAAATGCTGATCAAATGTTGGGTTTCCAGAATGACCATTTGGCAAAAGCTGGTTGTTAGGCCTCGTACACACGACCGATTTTCTCGGCAAGAACCAGCAAGAAACTTGCTGGCAGAGAGGTCTTGCCGAGTAAATCGGTCGTGTGTACGCTGCTAGCGTGTTTCTCGTCGAGAAAACCGACAAGAAACCTCGACGAGAAAATAGAGAACCTGCTCTCTATTTTCTCGTCGAGATTCTCCTCGGCGTGTTTCTCGACGAGAAAAGTGAGTGTGTGTACACTTACCTGTCCGCCCGGAAGCCCGCGCATGTTCGAAATGAATTCGACGCATGCGCGGTAGCTTCCTAGGCATACGTAGGGTATACCAAGATGGCGGCGACGGCATCGAATGTGACGAGCGCATGCTCGACGTAGTCGATGACGTCACCGCGTACACTCCTTTCAAAGAACCGCGGGTTCTTTGAAACGAGCGTGTGTACACTCGGCCGGGACAAGTTTCTTGTCCAAGAATCTCGTCGAAAAAAACGACATGTTTTTCTCAACGAGAATCTCGGCCGTGTGTACGAGGCCTCAGACCAGATTCTGTTGAACAGACAGGTTCCTGCTGAACCAACCGATTTTTGTCCAGTTGCTTAAATCTCAGCTTTGCATATGCAAACAGACTAATCAGCTGACCTCAAAGTGTTTTTTGCTCATGATAAAAGGAACCTTAACAAGGAATACATTTTAAAATAATGTACCCAGAGAAGCTGCAATGATGGAGTAGTCTACCTCCATTTCATTGCTCCCACACAAAACCACAGGTTTAGTTTAGTTACTTACATCATTTTATTGGTTGAACTAGATGGACTTGTGTCTTATTTCAACCAGACTAACTATGTAACTTCCAAGGGTTGTAGTCAAAGAAAGTGGGGATTGCAAAATGTAAATGTACTGTAATGCCCCGTACACACGATCGTTTTTAATGTCATTTTTTAAACCGACGTTCATCACCATCATTAAAAAAAACGATCAAGCAAAGCGCAGTGACGTTCAACACGTACGACGGCACTATAAAGGGGAAGTTCCGTTCGAATGGCACCACCCTTCATGTTAGTAAAGTTTGTTGAGCGACGATTCGTGCTTTTCAGTCCGTTACTGTGTAATGAATGTGCTATCTCCATTACGAACGCTAGTTTTACCAGAACGAGCGCTCCCTTCTCATACTTGATTCTGAGCATGCGCGTTTTTTTTCACGTCGTTAAAGCATACACACTATCGTTTTTCACGTCGTTAAAAAAAACGACATGAAAAACGACGTGAAAAAAGAGAGCATGTCCGGAATTTTTAATGGCCGTTTTTCACGCCGTTAAAAATGCTCTGGAGCATACAGACGATCATTTTTCAGGGCCATTTTTTAAAATGGCAGTTTTAACGGCATGAAAAACGATCGTGTGTACGGGGCATAAGTCTGGATCTACTGTTCATATCGTTAAACCCACCCAAAACAATTATTAACCAATTAGGTATCTAAGAGCCTCACTGCCACACTATGACATGTAAACCAAGACCTTGTCCTTTCACCTTGCTAAGAAAGATCCTGCCTGCCTCTCTTGATAATCTGGGCCAGTTGTGTTGTTTGTGCACCAACGAAAGTCGCTAGCTGAAGATACAAAGTTTATCTTTTCTTCAAAAGGACTGAAGCTACAAGTGCCTTACAGGGCTCTGTATATGCAGTGGGTGTGTGAGACAGCTCATCTAGGAAGTTAAGCCATTGCATGTTGATTTGAATAAAGTGTTTAATGTTGGGCCTGTGGTGTCAGAGGACAAGAGAGAGAGGCCTGACACAAAGAGGGTCATTCTTCTACTCTCCTCCTGAAAAAAGAAAGGAGGGGATGTCAGAAAATATCACTCTAGTACGTGAATTAGGGTAGAAAAAGTAGATATGTTGCTGGAATACCAGGAGTCAGTTCCTTAACTACCCAAATTCAAAACCATACACCTAAACTTAGTATAAAAAAGTGGGATTAGGTGTGTTCCTCTGAATCAAAATAAAGCATATGAAAAAAGGAGGGAGAAAGGGCTGACAGCCCAAACAGGATTTGTCAAAAAGGAACAAGGCTGGTTATATCAAAAATGAAAATTACTTTATTATGAATAATTCCACCATATAAAAGTTAAAAAGCGATACCTCCACCATACATAGTGAGAGTTGATAACGTTATCAATACACGGACACAAAACACACATGCATTCCAACCAATACCACACAGGTAGCTACTAATAGACTGTGCGCACAAAAGTCAGCATATTTTGTCCACTGATTAATTGCAAATAGAAAGGGCTCAAAAATTGGCCAGTTGGGTAACAAAAAAGAGAGGGACAAGGTAGTTACCTTGTGGTGATGTTCCGCGCAATGTGGACTTTATTTAGGCTGCTGCCCCCCCCCTGGTATGTAATCTGTCACAAGGCAAATTACTGGGTAATGTGGTAAAAGGTTTCGGGTATATGGTGCTACCCTTATGCTCTGGGAACTTATTTAGAATTGTGGGGTTTCCTCTGCGGATGCAACTGATAAACCCCTATGGGATGAGGTGCAGGACTGTGTGTATTTTGTGCTAGTAATCCTAGATTCTATATATTAGCTGTGTGTGTAATCCTCAACGCCTATGTATGTGGAAAAAATCCTAACCCTCTAAAGGTTGTGACAATTGTGCTATTAAATAAATAAAATGTTACCCTTATTGATGTGTGTGATATCTATGTGGGTGTGTTTCACTTCATATTGGATGCAAATTCCATAATCCAAACATTAATCTCAAGATTCCAAACAAACTTCTAGTGAACTCAGTATTTAAAAAAATCGAAAAACAATATTACAAAAATGACTTCCTTGCCGTATAAGTCCCTGTATCTTATTCCATACAGTTCACACATTAAAGTGTTGTGTATATTCAATATATCCTGTGCCTAAAAACTGGTAATGCCCAATTTCCGTTATAGTGGGAGCTGCTAGACGTCCAGTTAATTCCCTTGTAGGTTAACCCATTAACTGAACCAATGAAATGTATTCACAATGGTCATGTAATTAAAAGTATTCTTCATGTGTTTTTTCAGTGACTTTGGTGATTATATATTGCCAATGGAGATCCTCCAGCTTGCAGGTAAAGAGGTGACTTTTGGTGCTCCCCCCTCGTATGGGTCCCCACTCACCAGATCGACGCACCCCTGCAGGGGTCACAGGCTCATCGGGTATCCCCAGCAATTTATCCTCCACTCCGTAGGCTGTTCCACTCTCTGCTCTCTCCTCCTCCACCAATCAGGTCCTCAGAAATGAACCACAGAACAGAACTTCCATAGCGTAAAATCGCTTATTTATTTGTAAAAAATTTTAAAAATTCCAAACATAAATACAAATAATTATAAAAAATAAGGCCTGCAGACCTTCCTAGATTCACTCCCTTCTGGTTGTAATTACCGCCAGGTGCCTAGTGAATCCACACCGCAAACCGTATGCCAATGTCAGACAAGTCCCATGGAAGTCACGCCAGCCTGCTGTGTCAGCCTCAGCTTCGGCGTGCGTTCCACCGCTCGAGCCTCGCTAACCGGACGTGACGTGGACGTGTCTGGATGGTCAACTGACGCGTTTCGACGAATGGTCGTTATCAAAGGTGCTATCATCCCTTCGTGTCCGACGTCTATAAGCAAGCACTGGCACTATAGCTCCGCCCCTTCAGGGCGTACCTTCCTTTTCCAATTCACTATATGTGGAGTGTATAATCGCTCCCATCTACCTTATTTGGCTCCATCTAGTGGTGGTTACGTAATTGGTTATTACTATGCCAGTGATTGCTTATATTAGTTCATAGAGACTTTTGTTTATCTTCTAAGGGGAATGTGATTGAATTCAGTAAATAATACCCCTAATACAAGGAAACCCACCTTCATTTATAGGAAAGCTCCTACGTTGAGGAATAAGCTTGTACATAACGTCATAGATGCCCCCTCCCAAATTCAATTATGCCCAGAACTCAAGGGGTTCTACAAATGTCAACGGTGCTTAGCTTGCAGAAAAAGTAGACCACAGCCCAGGAGGAAAATCACGTTCAAATCACAGGCATACAATAAAGAATATAAAATAAGAGAACTGATCACATGTAATAGCACGCATGTCACTTATGTGATAGAATGTCCTTGCCACCTGCAATACGTGGGACGAACCACCAGACCACTAAAAGTGAGGATCCGAGAACATATTGCCAACATTAAGAAGGGATTCCCGAAGCATAGTCTTTCGAGACACTTCGATGAAGTACACCAAAGAGACCCGTCTGGAATGATCTTCTATGCAATAGACATCATAAAGGATCATTGGAGGGGTGGCAACAAGTTGATTCAAGTATCCCAAAATGAAACGAGGTGGATACATAGGTTGGGGTCCCTTGCTCCCAGGGGCCTCAACCTAGATATAGACCTCAATTGTTTTCTCTCTAATTTCTAAACCAAGTTTTCAAGTCATACTCCAGATATGGGGTATGGGACACAAATAAATATAGGTTGTTCCTATAACTTATGCAGATTATAGGAAAATAGGGAAGATATCAACACATTAGATGAATCCCCTTGGAAACATAATATTTGGAATAAACTAGATGTGGGGGAAATAAACAATAAACAATACACATTGAAAATTATACCACAAAGAGATAAGATTCATATAACCCATCTTTGGTAATCCCCAAGTGATAGGAAGGACAAACTGATGTAAAATGTGTGGAAAATGTAGCAAGGTATTCTAAATGGTTATACACAACAGATATGACCATTTAGCAAAAGAACTTATGGGGACAAGTACATAGAAAATTATACCAAAATATATACTTAATGATAACACTAGGGGGGTCTTGCACTTGAATATTGTAAGATATAATAATTCCACTAGGTCATTAATGGTATAAATACCCAGGAGGGGAAAGTGGGGATAATATATCAGGGAATACCCTCAATGTTTGCTTAAAATTAATAAATCAACACAACGTAAATATATTAAGGATATTATTTACTGAATTCCATGTTATTCCCCTATCCCCAATGTTTGCTTAAATTAATATGGCATATTCAACAAAACATAGAACAAATGTATTAGGGGTATTATTTACTGAATTCAATCACATTCCCCTTAGAAGATAAACAAAAGTCTCTATGAACTAATATAAGCAATCACTGGCATAGTAATAACCAATTACGTAACCACCACTAGATGGAGCCAAATAAGGTAGATGGGAGCGATTTTACACTCCACATATAGTGAATTGGAAAAGGAAGGTACGCCCTGAAGGGGCGGAGCTATAGTGCCAGTGCTTGCTTATAGACGTCGGACACGAAGGGATGATAGCACCTTTGATAACGACCATTCGTCGAAACGCGTCAGTTGACCATCCAGACACGTCCACGTCACGTCCGGTTAGCGAGGCTCGAGCGGTGGAACGCACGCCGAAGCTAAGGCTGACACAGCAGGCTGGCGTGACTTCCATGGGACTTGTCTGACATTGGCATACGGTTTGCGGTGTGGATTCACTAGGCACCTGGCGGTAATTACAACCAGAAGGGAGTGAATCTAGGAAGGTCTGCAGGCCTTATTTTTTATAATTATTTTTATTTATGTTTGGAATTTTTAAAAATTTTTACAAATAAATAAGCGATTTTACGCTATGGAAGTTCTGTTCTGTGGTTCATTTCTGAGGATCTGATTGGTGGAGGAGGAGAGAGCAGAGAGTGGAACAGCCTACGGAGTGGAGGATAAATTGCTGGGGATACCCGATGAGCCTGTGACCCCTGCAGGGGTACGTCGATCTGGTGAGTGGGGACCCATACGAGGGGGGAGCACCAAAAGTCACCTCTTTACCTGCAAGCTGGAGGATCTCCATTGGCAATATATAATCACCAAAGTCACTGAAAAAACGCATGAAGAATACTTGAACTTTTTTATGTTAACACATGAATTTGCTGTAGCCACATGTACTTATATTGGCTATACTATATATGTATATATCTGTCAGTACTTCTTTTTTCTGATTAACCATTTGAATTGAGGAATTACAAGGAAACTAATCCTCACCACTAAAGTGGCTGACCATTACATGACCATTGTGAATACATTTAATTGGTTCAGTTAATGGGTTAACCTACAAGGGAATTAACTGGACGTCTAGCAGCTCCCACCTGGGGCAGTGACCAGGGACTATAACGGAAATTGGGCATTACCAGTTTTTAGGCACAGGATATATTGAATATACACAACACTTTAAGATGTGAACTGTATGGAATAAGATACAGGGACTTATACGGCAAGGAAGTCATTTTTGTAATATTGTTTTTCGATTTTTTTAAATACTGAGTTCACTAGAAGTTTGTTTGGAAT
Source organism: Rana muscosa (assembly GCA_029206835.1). Classification (NCBI taxonomy): domain Eukaryota; kingdom Metazoa; phylum Chordata; class Amphibia; order Anura; family Ranidae; genus Rana; species Rana muscosa. The sequence continues at coordinate 4,043,901 of CM055118.1, forward strand.
CTTGAGATTAATGTTTGGATTATGGAATTTGCATCCAATATGAAGTGAAACACACCCACATAGATATCACACACATCAATAAGGGTAACATTTTGTTTATTTAATAGCACAATTGTCACAACCTTTAGAGGGTTAGGATTTTTTCCACATACATAGGAGTTGAGGATTACACACACAGCTAATATATAGAATCTAGGATTACTAGCACAAAATACACACAGTCCTGCACCTCATCCCATAGGGGTTTATCAGTTGCATCCGCAGAGGAAACCCAACACAATTCTAAATAAGTTCTCAGAGCATAAGGGTAGCGCCATATACCCCAAACCTTTTACCACAAGGTAGTTACCTTGTCCCTCTCTTTTTTGTTACCCAACTGGCCAATTTTTGAGCCCTTTCTATTTGCAATTAATCAGTGGACAAAATATGCTGACTTTTGTGCGCACAGTCTATTAGTAGCTACCTGTGTGGTATTGGTTGGAATGCATGTGTGTTTTGTGTCCGTGTATTGATAACTGTAGGGGTACAGTTGCTTCTAACCAGCCAGGCAGGTAAAAGTGTAATGCAGGAAAGACTTCAGCGACCGCCACAGATCTGGAGACATTAAATTGACACAGGAAAGCTTTTGTAATGTGCCCAAATTATGTCTGGTTTAATCAGCTTAACATCTCGGTATTTATGCCGGTCTTAGGGGACAAAGGTGGGGATGGGAGGAGTTTACATGATACAAATTCAGGTTAATAATTTCCTATTAGCTAGTACGTGTTACAAGTTCAGGTAATATTTCGCTGATGAAATACAAATGTTACATGGATGTGAATTTTAACATATGTGACTTAAATGTATACTTTCTGTGTTTACACAGTTGTGTAGAACTATAATTAACTTATCTTTAAACAAACATGAGCTAGGGCAAAGTCCATAGATATGGTATATGCCTAAATGATCATAAAAACCTTTACACAGAAATAAGTACATTTCAAACAAAACCTTTTCTTTACCTCATGACATGGCGTCCTGAACTCAAAATGGAGGTTGTCATGCCAAGTTACCTTTACAATCCTCTCTTTGAGACAAAATATGTCTCACAGTTATATAATCTTTCTTCTATCATAATAATAGTTATGGCTGCACTTCTCAACCATGTCAGTATTCCTACTCCAGAACTTAGGTTTGCAAAAAGGATCCCATGTCTTGGCAATGTTTCTAGCTTCATCTTGTAATTTGCTTACTTCCTTTCGGTGTTGTGCAATTATATCATAATAATCTGGTACCTTTAATACTAGTGTTATGAAACCAGGTACAACACTCATAATCTTCTGTTGTCTCACATAACCCAGTTAAAGCAGCACTCATGCTTTCTATGGCTAACTTGTGTAGTTCTAATCGTTTTTTAATTGCTCTAGTTTCTATATTTAATTTGGTAATATCATCAGAATTCTTTTCCATTATTTCATCAATGATTTCAGTGTAATTATTCAACCTTTTCATTAAGTCTATTTGGATAGATATATATGTATATCTCAACATTATCAGACCCCTATGGCGGGGTCACTACCATATCTTCTCTACTTAGTATGATACCAGAGGGTCCACAGTACTACTTCACATCTATGTGGAGTAAAGCTCTTCTTAGGGTGTATGTGGATACATATCTTTACTCATTCATATCACCCATCTTGGCATCATACAAATCTGCTAATCTGAGAATCTGATAACACTCTATCTCTTCCCTGGGGTCATCTTCCTCAGTACTAATTATTGTATTTCACATTTATGATATTTAAAGGGTACAGCCATGAGAGGAATACTAACGGTGGAGAGGTGTAATTTACTACATATCCAACATTTTCATATCCTGATTTCTGTGCATAGGCATATTTAAACTTCAATAATAACATTTTATCTGTATTAATTTCTGAGTTTTCATTTCTCTTGTGTCTGTCATGTGTATTATTCATATTAATATTCTGTTGTGGAGTTTTAGAGGCTCCACAAATACTCTTTATGTGTCCCAAATCTTCAGGATGATAAATACAGTTAGTTAACAGCCAAGTTGGCAAAAACACGATCAGGGCAGCCCAGCATAAGAGGCACAAGGCTTTCCCAGAAGTCCGTGGTGAAATAAGCAACGGCATTTTGTTCAGAGCCTTGACCAACTGCTTCACTCAATTTTCCTTGGCTTGCTTCTTAGGTGTTTGGTTCACCTTCTTCACATGACTGGCATGGATCCAGACCTGTTGTCCCTCTACCAGAATAGTTGTTCGGGTAACCGCAATCACTGTAGTCGGGGGTCCAAATGGGTACTCTTCCTTCTTGTAAAAAAAGGGGAGAAAAAATGGCGCAGAATGAGTTCTAGGCAGAGTAAAAATCAAAGGGATCAATGAATGTTAATGTTGATGTTGCAAGCACTAGCGGCAGCTACCATGAGCAGAAGCAGACTCTGTAAAATATAATGAGGAAAGGAAGGTGCGCCAATCTAAGTGCAGTAAAACAGGCTTTAATTAGCAAATTTGTATAAAAACAGCCAAATGGCTACTCACAGGATACAGGAATAATACAGGCATGTAAGGAGTTAAAGGTGGTCCGGAGTCATCTAAGGCGGTCCTCAGGGGAGATGTTGGTTCCAGATGGAGAGAGGTAGCTGAAGATGGCTGAAGGCAGGAAGGCAGGTTGCGGTGTCAGCAAGGGAAGTCAAGAAAAACCAGGCATCCAAGCTGCAGATGTAGTGATGCGCCCTGTGTCATCAGGGTAGACATGGGATAACCAGGAAGCTGCAGTTCAGCGAGGACTTCAGCGTGCGCTTCAGCGTGGAGCGCAGCGTGCCGTCGGACCGGAAGTGACGTGTGGATAGAACGGACCAATGGGATGACGCGTTTCACAGCATCCGCTGTTTCATCAGATCCATAGAAGGCATTATCATAGGTGGGTGTGATATAGTAGAGAGACGTGGCGTGATTGGTTGAAATCATACTGGTGGAAGTAAATCAGCATGGTGATTGGTTGGAAGCAAGATGTAAGGGAGATGATGACACGGAATTTTTAGGGGGGTGCAGGGGGGCGAGGAAAAAAGGAAAATGGATGACAGGGGATTATGATATGAAATAAAGATACAATGTTTATATGGTGGTGAACAACGCTAATGTGGAATTTAAAATCATAAAGGATATAAATACATAGATGGTATTAGTACATAGGAGAGAGAGAAAAAAAGGAGCAGCACTATAAAGGGGAACGTATGTGGAAATAATTATATTGAAATTATAGGGGAAAAATTATTTAATTAAATATTAAATTAGTTGGAGGGTATGAGAACAAGCTATGTATGGCATGAGAACAAATGGGTGCAACATGTAGGAGATGGGAACATATTAATGTGGACAAGGGAAGGAAAGGGAAAGGGGTGGTAAAAAAAAGAGGGGGGGGGGTAAAAAAAAATAAAAATAACTAAATATAATAATAATGAAGAATAATAATGAAAAAGTAATAATGAAAAATAAAAATAAATATAAATATAAATATAAATATAAATAAAAATAAAAATAAAAATAAAAATAAAAATAAAAATAAATGGACAATAATAATGAAAACAAAAATGGGGGGGGGAAGGAAGAAAAGAGGACAAGATGGGGAAGCGGAAGAGATGGGTCAGTGAATGAATGATAAAGGCTGGCTATCATGTAGAAGTAGTACAGAAGTATGATTCATAGTATAGAAAATACACATGCATGTGTATATATTCACACATATATATATACACATACACACACATCTGGAAGGGAACATCCATATATATATATATATAAAAATGAATGGATAATATAATAATATATAAAAAACATATGTAAATTGCACATGGAGAAGTATAATATAACAAGTCAAAGCTTATTACCAAAAAAAGGGGGGGGTACATAATTATTGGTATAAAGGATATACCAAAGATGCAAGGCAGCATGAATGGTAACAGATCTATGGGGGCAACACAAGGTGCATACATGCACATATGACCAAGCATATATGAGAGTTGTGAGTAAACGCACACACATACACACATATACATGTATACACATATACACGTGTGCATACACATGCATGCACACAAATCTCCGACAGATGAAAGCACTAGTACGTGGGATGGACGAGCAGCACAGAGAAATATTAAAAGTGATTTGGAAATGAAAGCTTATTATAAAAATTATGTATCATAAAAAATAGGATGATAATCAAATCTGAATAAAATCGAATCAAATACAATAAAATAGAAAGAATAAATTAAAGAATCATCATAAAAAATATATATATATGAGAAGATCGAATAAAATGATATATGAGTAAGAACGCACAAGAAATCGCACAGATGGAGAAATGCGATTAATAGAATGGTGGTAATATAGGAATATTAGATTATGTTGTTGGTTTCGATTTCTTCGTTGAGGCCATTGGGTGACATGGTATTTAAAGAAAAAATCCAATAAGTTTCTTGTCTACAAAGGCGTTGGAATCTTTCTATGGCAGTTGGGGTTTCTGGTATTGCCTCGATAACCCAAACCTGAAGGGCGCTGGTATCTTGGTGGTGGTGTGTTGCAAAGTGACGTGCCACGCTGTATTTGGGATTGTTCTTTTGGACTGCACGGCGGTGTTCTCCAAATCTGGTCCGTAGAGCTCTGATAGTTCTGCCTATGTATAGTAGGCCACATGGACAGGAAATACAGTACACTACATACGTGGTAGAGCAGTTGTACAAAGAGCTGAGATTGAAGGTCTTACTGTTGGCCTTGAAGGTTTTTTGGCCATGGGTGACATGGGAGCAGGTAAGGCATAGGGCTTTTTTGCATTGATACATCCCTACAATGGGAATTAAAGTGAGCTGTTTGAGCATGTAGTTTTGGTGATGATTAGATGTTTTGGTTTTGCTGGGGGCGATCTTGCTTTTAATATTGGGGGCCCTTCGATAGGCAAACTTGGGAGTAACTGACACAGTTTTTGATAGGTAGGGGTCTTGGGTGAGGATGCTCCAGTGTTTTTTAAAGATATTCTCCATTTTTTTGTGTTTTGCGTGGTACTGGGTAATGAAACGAGTATTGGGTTCAGAGTTGGATATTTTGGGGAGGGGCAGGGATTCTTGTTGATAGGTGGTGCGAGCTTCTTTAATCAAGTTGGGGGGATATCCTTTCTCGATGAATTTGTTTTCGAGTAAAGTGCTTAATGATGTATAATCTTCTAATCTGGTACAGTTACGTCGGAGTCGATTGAATTGACTCTTCGGGACGTTTTTGATCCACATGGGATGATGGCAACTAGAAAAATGTAAGTACGAATTTCCAGCTGTGGGTTTAGTGAAATTTTTGGCGAATATGGTATTGTCTTTATGGAAGAGCTCGAGATCTAAGAAGCATAGGGATACAGGGTCCATAACTATAGTGAAAGATAGTCCAAAATTGTTGCAGTTGCAATAAGTTAAAAATTCTTGGACTGAAGTGGTGGGCCCATCCCAAATGATGATAATGTCATCTATGTAGCGACCATAATAAATAAGGTTGGCTGCAAAAGGATTGTTGGTGTCAATGAATCTGGACTCCCATAGTCCCATAGTGAGGTTAGCGTAGCTCGGGGCAAAATTGGCGCCCATGGCAGTACCTTGCTTTTGGAGGTAGAATTCTCCTCCTGATAGGAAGTAGTTGTGCTCAAGGCAGAACCGAGTGGCTAAAAGGATGAAGTCTATTTGTGTGGTATTGAGATTGGGATCGTCTTTCAGAAAATGCGCAACTGCTTCGAGTCCAATGGAATGTGGTATAGAAGTGTAAAGAGAACATACATCTAGGGATACCCAGGTGTATGATGGTTCCCAAGTGTATGGTTTCAACAAATCAATTAAATGGGTACCGTCACGGATGTAAGACGGAAGGGCTTGGGCTAAGGGTTGGAGAAAATGGTCGATATAGAGAGAAAAACTGGTAGTGATGCTGTCCATGGAGGCAACGATAGGACGGCCCGGCGGATTGGAGATGTCCTTATGAATTTTTGGTAGATGGTATAGGTAGGGAACTTGAAAAAATGGTTTCAGAAAGAAGGCAGCCTCTAGTTTGTTCAGTATTCCGTCCGTGCAGGCTTGTTTAATAATGATGGTGGCTTCTTCAGTGAATTTGGGCAAAGGGTCAGTATTTAATTTGACATACGTGTTTTTATCAGAGAGAAGTCGAGTGGTCTCTTTTATGTAGTTGTTTTTATCTTGTATTACTATCCCTCCTCCCTTATCAGCTGATCTGATGATGATATCAGGGTTGGCACTCAAAGATTTTAAAGCTTGGTATTCAGGTGGACTGAGGTTGTTATTGAACCGTTGAACTTTAGAGGATTCCAATGTACATAGGTCGCTGAGTTCTTTGAAAACTACTTGATAAAAGGTTGACAGATAGGGACCTTTCGATTGAGTGGGATTAAAAATGGATTTAGGTCTAAAAGAAGTGTGAACTATAGAAGGATTAGTTTGAGTGTATTGAGACCAAACTATCAGGTCATCGTCTTCGTCCACATTCCATAGGTCACATAAATCTTGGATGGCCTGTGCGTCCGCAGGGGAATCTGCTGGATCAAGTGTAATATCAGGGGAAGTAATTAATGAAGGATTAGTGTTGGCAGCTTTCATGTTGAAATGGCGTTGGAGAGTGAGGTTACGGATAAATTTGTTTAGATCCTTAAACATGGTAAAAGAGTTGGGGAGAGTGGTAGGAGCAAAGTTTAGGCCTCTGGCTAATAGCGAAGATTCATGAACAGTAAGACTGAGAGAAGATAAATTGTAAATTTTTACAGTTTTCTCAGTTTGTCCGGGCGGGATTGGTTGAGGTTTATGTTGACCCCCTCCTCTTCCTCTTTTTCCTCTTCTATGTGCTTTCTTTTGGTTTTTAGAGGAAATGTGCTGAGCAGGGGGGTCAGCACTAAAAAAGATGAAGAAACAGCAGGGGTGGGTGTTGGTGAACTATGGGGTGTAATAGTGATGACATCTGTAGGTGTAGATCTGGCTGAGTCCTGAGAATCCATAATAGGTGTTATATTAGATATATCCTGAGGGGTTGGGACCACAGATAACTGGATAGCAGGGGGAAGAGTATTTTTAGGGTCATTTATTAGAGTACTGTCTATGGATATGATGGTAGGGGAGAGGGAAGGAATGGGGATGGATGTCACTATAGAAAGTGGCTTGGATCCATGAGCAGTGGCCGTAGCAGTGGGACAGGGTAAGGGGGGGTCAGAGGGACCTCTCAGAGGGGGAGGAATGGATTTAGGCTTGGGTAAGGTTAAGGATAGGAGGGACGGGATGGAGCAAGGGGATGGATGGGAGGCATTCCGTTTCCAATTGAAGACCCTTTTGTTGTTATAATCATCCAGATCTCGACGGAATTTCCCCAATTTGTTTTGTATGAGGGAATCTTCACTTTTTTTGGTGTTTATTTTAAAAGTTTTGTACCATTCAAGGGGCAAAGAGGGGTAAGAGCAGTGAAGTTTAGAAATATTATCTTTAATTTTATCTCTAAGAGTATGGTAGCGTTGTTCTCTATGATTGATTAGAATGGTGATCCACTTTTGGGTGCAAAATTCAGCTATGTTCTCCCATTCTATACGTGATTCAATCTCAAGGAAAGAGCACCCCTTAAGAACACGTAGTCCGCGAGGGGAGATTTTGGATGCGAAATATTGTTTGAGAAAGAAGCAATCCCACCATTGTTGATTGGCCGATATGGTGAGATCCTCTAGACGTCTCATTCTCATACATGTGTCCCTATACTTTACATCCGGCCATGTACGGGAATGGACATGGGGACTAAAAAGTGTGGGAGGGAATAAAGTATACAAATCATCCAATAAATCATATTTATGTTTTTCTATTTGTTCAATAATGTCCATTATGAAAGTGATATGTGGAGGGGGGAAAATAAAAAATAATAATAATAATAAATAATAAATAATTAATAAAAAATAAATAATAAAAAATAAAAAATAAAAAATAAATAAAAAATATAAAATATATATATATAAAAATAAAGATAAAAGATAAAAATATAATATAATATGTAAAAGAGCAAGATAAAAAATGATGATGATATGACCAATCAATAGATGATTTCAACCAGTGAGAACGTGGGGGAAGGATATACACATAAGTAAAATGAATAAGATAAATAAATACGATAAATACACTGTCAGGAACAAAAAATGCGGCACATTCAAAAGCTTCAAAAGTCAATAATAAAAAAAGGGGAGAAAAAATGGCGCAGAATGAGTTCTAGGCAGAGTAAAAATCAAAGGGATCAATGAATGTTAATGTTGATGTTGCAAGCACTAGCGGCAGCTACCATGAGCAGAAGCAGACTCTGTAAAATATAATGAGGAAAGGAAGGTGCGCCAATCTAAGTGCAGTAAAACAGGCTTTAATTAGCAAATTTGTATAAAAACAGCCAAATGGCTACTCACAGGATACAGGAATAATACAGGCATGTAAGGAGTTAAAGGTGGTCCGGAGTCATCTAAGGCGGTCCTCAGGGGAGATGTTGGTTCCAGATGGAGAGAGGTAGCTGAAGATGGCTGAAGGCAGGAAGGCAGGTTGCGGTGTCAGCAAGGGAAGTCAAGAAAAACCAGGCATCCAAGCTGCAGATGTAGTGATGCGCCCTGTGTCATCAGGGTAGACATGGGATAACCAGGAAGCTGCAGTTCAGCGAGGACTTCAGCGTGCGCTTCAGCGTGGAGCGCAGCGTGCCGTCGGACCGGAAGTGACGTGTGGATAGAACGGACCAATGGGATGACGCGTTTCACAGCATCCGCTGTTTCATCAGATCCATAGAAGGCATTATCATAGGTGGGTGTGATATAGTAGAGAGACGTGGCGTGATTGGTTGAAATCATACTGGTGGAAGTAAATCAGCATGGTGATTGGTTGGAAGCAAGATGTAAGGGAGATGATGACACGGAATTTTTAGGGGGGTGCAGGGGGGCGAGGAAAAAAGGAAAATGGATGACAGGGGATTATGATATGAAATAAAGATACAATGTTTATATGGTGGTGAACAACGCTAATGTGGAATTTAAAATCATAAAGGATATAAATACATAGATGGTATTAGTACATAGGAGAGAGAGAAAAAAAGGAGCAGCACTATAAAGGGGAACGTATGTGGAAATAATTATATTGAAATTATAGGGGAAAAATTATTTAATTAAATATTAAATTAGTTGGAGGGTATGAGAACAAGCTATGTATGGCATGAGAACAAATGGGTGCAACATGTAGGAGATGGGAACATATTAATGTGGACAAGGGAAGGAAAGGGAAAGGGGTGGTAAAAAAAGAGGGGGGGGTAAAAAAAAAAAAAAAAAACTAAATATAATAATAATGAAGAATAATAATGAAAAAGTAATAATGAAAAATAAAAATAAATATAAATATAAATATAAATATAAATAAAAATCAAAATAAAAATAAAAATAAAAATAAAAATAAAAATCAAAATAAAAATAAATGGACAATAATAATGAAAACAAAAAGGGGGGGGGGAAGGAAGAAAAGAGGACAAGATGGGGAAGCGGAAGAGATGGGTCAGTGAATGAATGATAAAGGCTGGCTATCATGTAGAAGTAGTACAGAAGTATGATTCATAGTATAGAAAATACACATGCATGTGTATATATTCACACATATATATATACACATACACACACATCTGGAAGGGAACATCCATATATATATATATATATATAAAAATGAATGGATAATATAATAATATATAAAAAACATATGTAAATTGCACATGGAGAAGTATAATATAACAAGTCAAAGCTTATTACCAAAAAAAGGGGGGGGGGTACATAATTATTGGTATAAAGGATATACCAAAGATGCAAGGCAGCATGAATGGTAACAGATCTATGGGGGCAACACAAGGTGCATACATGCACATATGACCAAGCATATATGAGAGTTGTGAGTAAACGCACACACATACACACATATACACGTATACACATATACACGTGTGCATACACATGCATGCACACAAATCTCCGACAGATGAAAGCACTAGTACGTGGGATGGACGAGCAGCACAGAGAAATATTAAAAGTGATTTGGAAATGAAAGCTTATTATAAAAATTATGTATCATAAAAAATAGGATGATAATCAAATCTGAATAAAATCGAATCAAATACAATAAAATAGAAAGAATAAATTAAAGAATCATCATAAAAAATATATATATATGAGAAGATCGAATAAAATGATATATGAGTAAGAACGCACAAGAAATCGCACAGATGGAGAAATGCGATTAATAGAATGGTGGTAATATAGGAATATTAGATTATGTTGTTGGTTTCGATTTCTTCGTTGAGACCATTGGGTGACATGGTATTTAAAGAAAAAATCCAATAAGTTTCTTGTCTACAAAGGCGTTGGAATCTTTCTATGGCAGTTGGGGTTTCTGGTATTGCCTCGATAACCCAAACCTGAAGGGCGCTGGTATCTTGGTGGTGGTGTGTTGCAAAGTGACGTGCCACGCTGTATTTGGGATTGTTCTTTTGGACTGCACGGCGGTGTTCTCCAAATCTGGTCCGTAGAGCTCTGATAGTTCTGCCTATGTATAGTAGGCCACATGGACAGGAAATACAGTACACTACATACGTGGTAGAGCAGTTGTAGAAAGAGCTGAGATTGAAGGTCTTACTGTTGGCCTTGAAGGTTTTTTGGCCATGGGTGACATGGGAGCAGGTAAGGCATAGGGCTTTTTTGCATTGATACATCCCTACAATGGGAATTAAAGTGAGCTGTTTGAGCATGTAGTTTTGGTGATGATTAGATGTTTTGGTTTTGCTGGGGGCGATCTTGCTTTTAATATTGGGGGCCCTTCGATAGGCAAACTTGGGAGTAACTGACACAGTTTTTGATAGGTAGGGGTCTTGGGTGAGGATGCTCCAGTGTTTTTTAAAGATATTCTCCATTTTTTTGTGTTTTGCGTGGTACTGGGTAATGAAACGAGTATTGGGTTCAGAGTTGGATATTTTGGGGAGGGGCAGGGATTCTTGTTGATAGGTGGTGCGAGCTTCTTTAATCAAGTTGGGGGGATATCCTTTCTCGATGAATTTGTTTTCGAGTAAAGTGCTTAATGATGTATAATCTTCTAATCTGGTACAGTTACGTCGGAGTCGATTGAATTGACTCTTCGGGACGTTTTTGATCCACATGGGATGATGGCAACTAGAAAAATGTAAGTACGAATTTCCAGCTGTGGGTTTAGTGAAATTTTTGGCGAATATGGTATTGTCTTTATGGAAGAGCTCGAGATCTAAGAAGCATAGGGATACAGGGTCCATAACTATAGTGAAAGATAGTCCAAAATTGTTGCAGTTGCAATAAGTTAAAAATTCTTGGACTGAAGTGGTGGGCCCATCCCAAATGATGATAATGTCATCTATGTAGCGACCATAATAAATAAGGTTGGCTGCAAAAGGATTGTTGGTGTCAATGAATCTGGACTCCCATAGTCCCATAGTGAGGTTAGCGTAGCTCGGGGCAAAATTGGCGCCCATGGCAGTACCTTGCTTTTGGAGGTAGAATTCTCCTCCTGATAGGAAGTAGTTGTGCTCAAGGCAGAACCGAGTGGCTAAAAGGATGAAGTCTATTTGTGTGGTATTGAGATTGGGATCGTCTTTCAGAAAATGCGCAACTGCTTCGAGTCCAATGGAATGTGGTATAGAAGTGTAAAGAGAACATACATCTAGGGATACCCAGGTGTATGATGGTTCCCAAGTGTATGGTTTCAACAAATCAATTAAATGGGTACCGTCACGGATGTAAGACGGAAGGGCTTGGGCTAAGGGTTGGAGAAAATGGTCGATATAGAGAGAAAAACTGGTAGTGATGCTGTCCATGGAGGCAACGATAGGACGGCCCGGCGGATTGGAGATGTCCTTATGAATTTTTGGTAGATGGTATAGGTAGGGAACTTGAAAAAATGGTTTCAGAAAGAAGGCAGCCTCTAGTTTGTTCAGTATTCCGTCCGTGCAGGCTTGTTTAATAATGATGGTGGCTTCTTCAGTGAATTTGGGCAAAGGGTCAGTATTTAATTTGACATACGTGTTTTTATCAGAGAGAAGTCGAGTGGTCTCTTTTATGTAGTTGTTTTTATCTTGTATTACTATCCCTCCTCCCTTATCAGCTGATCTGATGATGATATCAGGGTTGGCACTCAAAGATTTTAAAGCTTGGTATTCAGGTGGACTGAGGTTGTTATTGAACCGTTGAACTTTAGAGGATTCCAATGTACATAGGTCGCTGAGTTCTTTGAAAACTACTTGATAAAAGGTTGACAGATAGGGACCTTTCGATTGAGTGGGATTAAAAATGGATTTAGGTCTAAAAGAAGTGTGAACTATAGAAGGATTAGTTTGGGTGTATTGAGACCAAACTATCAGGTCATCGTCTTCGTCCACATTCCATAGGTCACATAAATCTTGGATGGCCTGTGCGTCCGCAGGGGAATCTGCTGGATCAAGTGTAATATCAGGGGAAGTAATTAATGAAGGATTAGTGTTGGCAGCTTTCATGTTGAAATGGCGTTGGAGAGTGAGGTTACGGATAAATTTGTTTAGATCCTTAAACATGGTAAAAGAGTTGGGGAGAGTGGTAGGAGCAAAGTTTAGGCCTCTGGCTAATAGCGAAGATTCATGAACAGTAAGACTGAGAGAAGATAAATTGTAAATTTTTACAGTTTTCTCAGTTTGTCCGGGCGGGATTGGTTGAGGTTTATGTTGACCCCCTCCTCTTCCTCTTTTTCCTCTTCTATGTGCTTTCTTTTGGTTTTTAGAGGAAATGTGCTGAGCAGGGGGGTCAGCACTAAAAAAGATGAAGAAACAGCAGGGGTGGGTGTTGGTGAACTATGGGGTGTAATAGTGATGACATCTGTAGGTGTAGATCTGGCTGAGTCCTGAGAATCCATAATAGGTGTTATATTAGATATATCCTGAGGGGTTGGGACCACAGATAACTGGATAGCAGGGGGAAGAGTATTTTTAGGGTCATTTATTAGAGTACTGTCTATGGATATGATGGTAGGGGAGAGGGAAGGAATGGGGATGGATGTCACTATAGAAAGTGGCTTGGATCCATGAGCAGTGGCCGTAGCAGTGGGACAGGGTAAGGGGGGGTCAGAGGGACCTCTCAGAGGGGGAGGAATGGATTTAGGCTTGGGTAAGGTTAAGGATAGGAGGGACGGGATGGAGCAAGGGGATGGATGGGAGGCATTCCGTTTCCAATTGAAGACCCTTTTGTTGTTATAATCATCCAGATCTCGACGCCGTGCAGTCCAAAAGAACAATCCCAAATACAGCGTGGCACGTCACTTTGCAACACACCACCACCAAGATACCAGCGCCCTTCAGGTTTGGGTTATCGAGGCAATACCAGAAACCCCAACTGCCATAGAAAGATTCCAACGCCTTTGTAGACAAGAAACGTATTGGATTTTTTCTTTAAATACCATGTCACCCAATGGCCTCAACGAAGAAATCGAAACCAACAACATAATCTAATATTCCTATATTACCACCATTCTATTAATCGCATTTCTCCATCTGTGCGATTTCTTGTGCGTTCTTACTCATATATCATTTTATTCGATCTTCTCATATATATATATTTTTTATGATGATTCTTTAATTTATTCTTTCTATTTTATTGTATTTGATTCGATTTTATTCAGATTTGATTATCATCCTATTTTTTATGATACATAATTTTTATAATAAGCTTTCATTTCCAAATCACTTTTAATATTTCTCTGTGCTGCTCGTCCATCCCACGTACTAGTGCTTTCATCTGTCGGAGATTTGTGTGCATGCATGTGTATGCACACGTGTATATGTGTATACGTGTATATGTGTGTATGTGTGTGCGTTTACTCACAACTCTCATATATGCTTGGTCATATGTGCATGTATGCACCTTGTGTTGCCCCCATAGATCTGTTACCATTCATGCTGCCTTGCATCTTTGGTATATCCTTTATACCAATAATTATGTACCCCCCCTTTTTTTGGTAATAAGCTTTGACTTGTTATATTATACTTCTCCATGTGCAATTTACATATGTTTTTTATATATTATTATATTATCCATTCATTTTTATATATATATATATATATATATGGATGTTCCCTTCCAGATGTGTGTGTATGTGTATATATATATGTGTGAATATATACACATGCATGTGTATTTTCTATACTATGAATCATACTTCTGTACTACTTCTACATGATAGCCAGCCTTTATCATTCATTCACTGACCCATCTCTTCCGCTTCCCCATCTTGTCCTCTTTTCTTCCTTCCCCCCCCCCCATTTTTGTTTTCATTATTATTGTCCATTTATTTTTATTTTTATTTTTATTTTGATTTTTATTTTGATTTTTATTTTTATTTTTATTTATATTTATATTTATATTTATATTTATTTTTATTTTTCATTATTACTTTTTCATTATTATTCTTCATTATTATTATATTTAGTTATTTTTTTTTTTTTTTTTACCCCCCCCCTCTTTTTTTTACCACCCCTTTCCCTTTCCTTCCCTTGTCCACATTAATATGTTCCCATCTCCTACATGTTGCACCCATTTGTTCTCATGCCATACATAGCTTGTTCTCATACCCTCCAACTAATTTAATATTTAATTAAATAATTTTTCCCCTATAATTTCAATATAATTATTTCCACATACGTTCCCCTTTATAGTGCTGCTCCTTTTTTTCTCTCTCTCCTATGTACTAATACCATCTATGTATTTATATCCTTTATGATTTTAAATTCCACATTAGCATTGTTCACCACCATATAAACATTGTATCTTTATTTCATATCATAATCCCCTGTCATCCATTTTCCTTTTTTCCTCGCCCCCCTGCACCCCCCTAAAAATTCCGTGTCATCATCTCCCTTACATCTTGCTTCCAACCAATCACCATGCTGATTTACTTCCACCAGTATGATTTCAACCAATCACGCCACGTCTCTCTACTATATCACACCCACCTATGATAATGCCTTCTATGGATCTGATGAAACAGCGGATGCTGTGAAACGCGTCATCCCATTGGTCCGTTCTATCCACACGTCACTTCCAGTCCGACGGCACGCTGCGCTCCACGCTGAAGCGCACGCTGAAGTCCTCGCTGAACTGCAGCTTCCTGGTTATCCCATGTCTACCCTGATGACACAGGGCGCATCACTACATCTGCAGCTTGGATGCCTGGTTTTTCTTGACTTCCCTTGCTGACACCGCAACCTGCCTTCCTGCCTTCAGCCATCTTCAGCTACCTCTCTCCATCTGGAACCAACATCTCCCCTGAGGACCGCCTTAGATGACTCCGGACCACCTTTAACTCCTTACATGCCTGTATTATTCCTGTATCCTGTGAGTAGCCATTTGGCTGTTTTTATACAAATTTGCTAATTAAAGCCTGTTTTACTGCACTTAGATTGGCGCACCTTCCTTTCCTCATTATATTTTACAGAGTCTGCTTCTGCTCATGGTAGCTGCCGCTAGTGCTTGCAACATCAACATTAACATTCATTGATCCCTTTGATTTTTACTCTGCCTAGAACTCATTCTGCGCCATTTTTTCTCCCCTTTTTTTATTATTGACTTTTGAAGCTTTTGAATGTGCCGCATTTTTTGTTCCTGACAGTGTATTTATCGTATTTATTTATCTTATTCATTTTACTTATGTGTATATCCTTCCCCCACGTTCTCACTGGTTGAAATCATCTATTGATTGGTCATATCATCATCATTTTTTATCTTGCTCTTTTACATATTATATTATATTTTTATCTTTTATCTTTATTTTTATATATATATATTTTATATTTTTTATTTATTTTTTATTTTTTATTTTTTATTATTTATTTTTTATTAATTATTTATTATTTATTATTATTATTATTTTTTATTTTCCCCCCTCCACATATCACTTTCATAATGGACATTATTGAACAAATAGAAAAACATAAATATGATTTATTGGATGATTTGTATACTTTATTCCCTCCCACACTTTTTAGTCCCCATGTCCATTCCCGTACATGGCCGGATGTAAAGTATAGGGACACATGTATGAGAATGAGACGTCTAGAGGATCTCACCATATCGGCCAATCAACAATGGTGGGATTGCTTCTTTCTCAAACAATATTTCGCATCCAAAATCTCCCCTCGCGGACTACGTGTTCTTAAGGGGTGCTCTTTCCTTGAGATTGAATCACGTATAGAATGGGAGAACATAGCTGAATTTTGCACCCAAAAGTGGATCACCATTCTAATCAATCATAGAGAACAACGCTACCATACTCTTAGAGATAAAATTAAAGATAATATTTCTAAACTTCACTGCTCTTACCCCTCTTTGCCCCTTGAATGGTACAAAACTTTTAAAATAAACACCAAAAAAAGTGAAGATTCCCTCATACAAAACAAATTGGGGAAATTCCGTCGAGATCTGGATGATTATAACAACAAAAGGGTCTTCAATTGGAAACGGAATGCCTCCCATCCATCCCCTTGCTCCATCCCGTCCCTCCTATCCTTAACCTTACCCAAGCCTAAATCCATTCCTCCCCCTCTGAGAGGTCCCTCTGACCCCCCCTTACCCTGTCCCACTGCTACGGCCACTGCTCATGGATCCAAGCCACTTTCTATAGTGACATCCATCCCCATTCCTTCCCTCTCCCCTACCATCATATCCATAGACAGTACTCTAATAAATGACCCTAAAAATACTCTTCCCCCTGCTATCCAGTTATCTGTGGTCCCAACCCCTCAGGATATATCTAATATAACACCTATTATGGATTCTCAGGACTCAGCCAGATCTACACCTACAGATGTCATCACTATTACACCCCATAGTTCACCAACACCCACCCCTGCTGTTTCTTCATCTTTTTTAGTGCTGACCCCCCTGCTCAGCACATTTCCTCTAAAAACCAAAAGAAAGCACATAGAAGAGGAAAAAGAGGAAGAGGAGGGGGTCAACATAAACCTCAACCAATCCCGCCCGGACAAACTGAGAAAACTGTAAAAATTTACAATTTATCTTCTCTCAGTCTTACTGTTCATGAATCTTCGCTATTAGCCAGAGGCCTAAACTTTGCTCCTACCACTCTCCCCAACTCTTTTACCATGTTTAAGGATCTAAACAAATTTATCCGTAACCTCACTCTCCAACGCCATTTCAACATGAAAGCTGCCAACACTAATCCTTCATTAATTACTTCCCCTGATATTACACTTGATCCAGCAGATTCCCCTGCGGACGCACAGGCCATCCAAGATTTATGTGACCTATGGAATGTGGACGAAGACGATGACCTGATAGTTTGGTCTCAATACACCCAAACTAATCCTTCTATAGTTCACACTTCTTTTAGACCTAAATCCATTTTTAATCCCACTCAATCGAAAGGTCCCTATCTGTCAACCTTTTATCAAGTAGTTTTCAAAGAACTCAGCGACCTATGTACATTGGAATCCTCTAAAGTTCAACGGTTCAATAACAACCTCAGTCCACCTGAATACCAAGCTTTAAAATCTTTGAGTGCCAACCCTGATATCATCATCAGATCAGCTGATAAGGGAGGAGGGATAGTAATACAAGATAAAAACAACTACATAAAAGAGACCACTCGACTTCTCTCTGATAAAAACACGTATGTCAAATTAAATACTGACCCTTTGCCCAAATTCACTGAAGAAGCCACCATCATTATTAAACAAGCCTGCACGGACGGAATACTGAACAAACTAGAGGCTGCCTTCTTTCTGAAACCATTTTTTCAAGTTCCCTACCTATACCATCTACCAAAAATTCATAAGGACATCTCCAATCCGCCGGGCCGTCCTATCGTTGCCTCCATGGACAGCATCACTACCAGTTTTTCTCTCTATATCGACCATTTTCTCCAACCCTTAGCCCAAGCCCTTCCGTCTTACATCCGTGACGGTACCCATTTAATTGATTTGTTGAAACCATACACTTGGGAACCATCATACACCTGGGTATCCCTAGATGTATGTTCTCTTTACACTTCTATACCACATTCCATTGGACTCGAAGCAGTTGCGCATTTTCTGAAAGACGATCCCAATCTCAATACCACACAAATAGACTTCATCCTTTTAGCCACTCGGTTCTGCCTTGAGCACAACTACTTCCTATCAGGAGGAGAATTCTACCTCCAAAAGCAAGGTACTGCCATGGGCGCCAATTTTGCCCCGAGCTACGCTAACCTCACTATGGGACTATGGGAGTCCAGATTCATTGACACCAACAATCCTTTTGCAGCCAACCTTATTTATTATGGTCGCTACATAGATGACATTATCATCATTTGGGATGGGCCCACCACTTCAGTCCAAGAATTTTTAACTTATTGCAACTGCAACAATTTTGGACTATCTTTCACTATAGTTATGGACCCTGTATCCCTATGCTTCTTAGATCTCGAGCTCTTCCATAAAGACAATACCATATTCGCCAAAAATTTCACTAAACCCACAGCTGGAAATTCGTACTTACATTTTTCTAGTTGCCATCATCCCATGTGGATCAAAAACGTCCCGAAGAGTCAATTCAATCGACTCCGACGTAACTGTACCAGATTAGAAGATTATACATCATTAAGCACTTTACTCGAAAACAAATTCATCGAGAAAGGATATCCCCCCAACTTGATTAAAGAAGCTCGCACCACCTATCAACAAGAATCCCTGCCCCTCCCCAAAATATCCAACTCTGAACCCAATACTCGTTTCATTACCCAGTACCACGCAAAACACAAAAAAATGGAGAATATCTTTAAAAAACACTGGAGCATCCTCACCCAAGACCCCTACCTATCAAAAACTGTGTCAGTTACTCCCAAGTTTGCCTATCGAAGGGCCCCCAATATTAAAAGCAAGATCGCCCCCAGCAAAACCAAAACATCTAATCATCACCAAAACTACATGCTCAAACAGCTCACTTTAATTCCCATTGTAGGGATGTATCAATGCAAAAAAGCCCTATGCCTTACCTGCTCCCATGTCACCCATGGCCAAAAAACCTTCAAGGCCAACAGTAAGACCTTCAATCTCAGCTCTTTCTACAACTGCTCTACCACGTATGTAGTGTGAGGGGGTTAGCTCGGCAGCGGGGGTGTGTGACCCCCGGGATGGGCTCCCCACACAAAACAGGCCCAGCAAACGGAGGTTGTGGTTTTCAAAATCAAAAAGGTGCGGTTTATTTTCTATTTACAGTGACAAAACACAGCAAAGCAAAAGAAACATAACCAAAATAAATCCTGGTCAAGTTGACCTCTGACTAAACATACAGGTTTCCTAACTAACAACTGGGATCAGCCTAGTGCTGTCCTAGTCCCTAAGTCCCTGGTTTTAAATGTCCAAGCAAATAGCCACACAGGCTTTGTCTCACCGCACAGGGGTTCACTCTCCCTAGACAGTCCACACAGGTCTGGTTCCAGGCATGAGCTAACATCTAATGAAGCTGGGAGTTCTTATAGAGGCCTAAATGAGCTGACAAGCTTCAGCTGGTCTCATCAACTCCCTGTCTGCACGACGCCCAGCCCTCTCCCTAGAGGTATGAGTCATCCATGAGCCCACTAGCCTTATACAACTCTCCACCTAGTTGTATAAGTCGGCGTAAAGCCTGAATCTGGGCGAAATATATCTACCCCCCTGGATGCAACCAGGTGACTTTACCTTCCTGCTGTCACATACCCCCCCCTCTTGTTTTAACCTCGGGGTTGGAACACCAGCAATCAGGCATTCATGTACTCGAGACAAAGCATCCACATTCCCCATTTGAACGCCAGGGCGATGCTTTACTGTGAAGTTGAATTCCTGGAGGGCCAGGAACCACCTATTCACTCTTCTATTTGTTTCCTTGTTTTGAGCCATCCACTTTAACGGAGCGTGATCCGTAACCATGTCAAAGTGCCTACCTAGCAGGTAGTACCGAAGGGAATCTAGAGCCCACTTCACCGCTAAACACTCCTTTTCAACGGTGGCGTAATTTACCTCATGGGACTTCAACTTCCTGCTGAGGTAAATGACTGGGTGCTCTTCCCCGTTCCGGACCTGGGACAATACTGCTCCTAACCCCACATCTGACGCATCACTTTGTACGACAAAGTCTTTAGAGAAGTCGGGTGAGTACAACACTGGCTGGCTACATAAGGCTTGTTTCAAGAATTGGAATGCTGCCTCAGCCTCGGGGGTCCATTTAATCATGACCGACCCTTTCCCCTTCGTCAGGTTGGTTAGGGGCACAGCCTTAGAAGCAAAGTGGGGAATGAATCGCCGATAATACCCAGCGATTCCCAGAAAGGCTCGTACCTGCTTCTTGCTGTTGGGACGTGGCCAACTCTGGATGGCCTCGACTTTGTTGAGTTGGGGTTTTATTACTCCCCTCCCAATGGTGTACCCAAGATATTTGGCCTCCTCCTGCCCAATGGTACACTTCTTGGGGTTAGCCGTAAACCCCGCTTCCCGAACAGAGTCCAGGACTGCTTGCACTTTTGGCAGATGTGAGGCCCAATCTGTGCTATGGACAATTACGTCATCCAGGTAAGCCGCAGCATACTTCCGATGGGGCCTCAGCATCTGGTCCATTTTCCGCTGGAATGTGGCCGGCGCATTCTGTAACCCGAACGGCATTCTTTTATATTGGAACGCCCCGTCTGGGGTTACAAATGCGGTTTTCTCTTTGGCCGACTTGGCCAGGGGGATTTGCCAATACCCTTTTGTGAGGTCAAGAGTCGTCATGTATCGGGCTGTTCCCAGCCGGTCGATCAACTCATCTATACGTGGCATGGGGTAGGTGTCAAATTTTGTAACTTTGTTCAACTGACGAAAATCGTTACAAAATTGCCAGCTCCCATCCGGTTTAGGCACCAACACGATGGGACTAGACCAATCACTTTGGGACTCCTCTATCACCCCTAAGTTCAGCATTTTCTGTACTTCCTCCCGTATTGCCTCCCGTCGAGCCTCTGGGATCCGATAGGGTTTTAACTTCACCCTTTCACCGGGCGGGGTAATGATGTCATGCTCTACCCCAGATGTTTGTCCCGGCAGCTCAGAGAATACCTCCTTGTTGCGAAGCACAAACTCCTTAACCTCCTGTTGTTGGGGTTGTGACAAGGTGGCTGCTATTCCAACCTCAGGAATCACGCAACCAGTTTGAGCTGGTGACCAAGTGTCTGCGACTAGGGACTCTCTATCCCTCCAGGCTTTCAACAGATTAACGTGATAGATCTGTTCGGGCTTTCGCCTTCCTGGTTGTCTGACCTTGTAATTCACTTCGCTCACTTTTTCCATTATCTCGTAGGGGCCTTGCCATTTGGCAAGGAATTTACTTTCAACCGTAGGGACAAGTACCAATATCCTATCCCCCGGGGAAAAGGTACGGGTCTTGGCTCCACGGTTGTACACTCTCTGCTGTGCCAACTGCGCTTGGGCCAAATGTTCCTTCACGATGGGCATTACCTGTGCAATTCGATCTTGCATCAGGGCGACATGCTCAATCACACTCCTGTGGGGAGAACTCTCACTTTCCCAAGTTTCCTTGGCAATATCCAACAGCCCTCTTGGGTGTCTCCCATACAGTAACTCAAAGGGGGAGAATCCCGTAGAGGATTGGGGCACCTCCCTAATAGCAAACATCAAATAAGGAAGTAAACAGTCCCAATCCTTTCCATCTCTATCCACCACTTTCTTCAACATTTGTTTTAGGGTTTTGTTGAATCTTTCAACCAGCCCATCGGTTTGGGGGTGATACACAGACGTACGCAATTGCGTCACATTGAACAATTTACACAGCTCTTTCATAACCCGGGACATAAAGGGTGTACCTTGGTCCGTAAGCAGTTCTTTACAAATACCCACCCGGCTAAAAACAAGAGATAGCTCTTTGGCTATGGTTTTGGCCGAGGTATTTCGGAGAGGGATCGCTTCTGGATAACGGGTGGCATAGTCCATTATAACTAATATGTACTGGTGCCCCCTAGCGGACTTGATTATAGGACCTACCAAATCCATGGCGATCCTCTCAAACGGGACCTCAATGATGGGTAGAGGGACCAGCGGGCTACGGAAATGTGGCATCGGGGCCAACCTCTGACACACAGGGCAGGAGGAACAATAATTTTCTACGTCCTTCATCACCCCCGGCCAATAGAATCTCTGTAATACCCTCTCTCGGGTTTTCTCTGTCCCCAGATGACCTCCAAGAATGTGCCCATGGGCCAACTCCAACACCAACTTCCTGTAAGGTTTGGGCACCACAAGCTGCTCAACGGTTTCTTCTGCCCTTTTTGCCACCCGATACAGTAGGTCCTTCTCTACGCTGAAGTATGGGTAAGTGCAGGTATTATCTGGGTTCACTAACTCGCCATCTATTTTCACTACGTTTTCCCGTGCCTTTATTAGGGCGGGGTCTTTCAACTGTTCTGTGGCAAAGTTTTCCCTGTGAACCTCAAGATCAGAAAACTCCACAGACGGTAGGTTTTCGTCTGAGGAGGTGGGCTCCTCTCCAGTTTCTTGAGTCTCCCCTGCCAATACTGATAAGGGAAATTCCGGAGAGTCCTCACCGCTCTCAGGGGAGTTCTGGCTATCACATTCCTGGTACATAGGGGCACCAGTGAGGGGCTCAGGATCATCCCACAGTTCCCAGAACTTCGGAAAATCCCTTCCCACAATGGCGTCATGCGGTAACTGAGATACTAAGCCCACTGGATGAGAGAGGGTACCTTTGGGGGTCTCGAAACACACTGTAGTCACTGGATACTCTCGGGTGTCCCCATGCACACAAATAACAGCTACCTTGCTATTCCCAGAGACCTCTGTTTTAACTAACTCAGCCTTTATCAGGGTCACAAGGCTACCTGAATCCAGCAATACCACAACATTTCTACCATTAACACACATTTTGCATAAATGTTTCTCAGTTCCTCGAATGGCAGTGCATGCGACTGTCGCACACAGCGACTGACGTCTGCCCGTCAGAAAGTCACACTGCATGGGTTCCTCCACAACCGGGCAATTGGCTGCAATATGTCCCGCTTGCCGGCAGCGGTAGCAAACGATCCTTCTTGCCGCCTCTTGAGCCGCTGATTTCCCAGGCTGTTCTCGCCAAACTTGGGGTAGAGCTCCTACCCTCTCACTCTCTCCACCCTCACCCCTTGGAATCCTCTTATCCGCCCCTGGGGATGGTCTGGTCTTAGGGTGGAAAGTCCGAGTGTCTCTGGAAGAGGCCGTCAGGTTCTCTGTAGCCAAGTATTTCTCCACATGATCCACAAGACCATCGGCCGTCTCTGGGTCTCCCTGGCTTACCCATTTTTGGATGGCAGTAGGAAGAGCTCTCAAAAACCGATCCATTACAACACGTTCCACAATCTTTGGTGCGGACAAAGTCTCTGGCTGTAGCCACTTTCTGCTCAGGTGAATAAGATCATACATTTGAGACCTGGGGGGTTTTCCAAGCTGGAAAGTCCAGTTATGCACACGCTGAGCCCGGACAGCCTGGGTGACACCCAGCCTTGCCAATATTTCAGCTTTTAGCATCACATAGTCTTTTGCTTGGTCAGGCTCTAGGTCATAGTAAGCCTTCTGCGATTCACCAGTTAACAGAGGAGCCACCAGTCCAGCCCACTGCTCCTCAGGCCACTTTTCTCTTTCAGCAGTCCTTTCAAATGTGGTCAAAAATACCTCTGGATCATCCTCTCCAGTCATTTTTGTCAATAAACGACTCACCCCAAAGGACGCGGTATTAGTGGGACGGCTTTCCTCACTGGTCTGCGGACGTTGCTGCATTACTGCTTCCATTTGTTGTAGTCTCTGCTCTTGCTTCTGTAACAGGTCTATGAAGCGGGCCTCAGATTGCTGCTGGGCTTGTTGATGAGCTTGCTGCTGGGCTGCAAGGCTCCTTTGCAAACCTGCATTTGTCTGCTGTTGATTGGCATTTGCTAGAGCCAGCTGTTTCAGTATCTCCTCCATGCTGGCTTAAAAAAAACTGCCACTGGTTCTCCACCAACTGTGAGGGGGTTAGCTCGGCAGCGGGGGTGTGTGACCCCCGGGATGGGCTCCCCACACAAAACAGGCCCAGCAAACGGAGGTTGTGGTTTTCAAAATCAAAAAGGTGCGGTTTATTTTCTATTTACAGTGACAAAACACAGCAAAGCAAAAGAAACATAACCAAAATAAATCCTGGTCAAGTTGACCTCTGACTAAACATACAGGTTTCCTAACTAACAACTGGGATCAGCCTAGTGCTGTCCTAGTCCCTAAGTCCCTGGTTTTAAATGTCCAAGCAAATAGCCACACAGGCTTTGTCTCACCGCACAGGGGTTCACTCTCCCTAGACAGTCCACACAGGTCTGGTTCCAGGCATGAGCTAACATCTAATGAAGCTGGGAGTTCTTATAGAGGCCTAAATGAGCTGACAAGCTTCAGCTGGTCTCATCAACTCCCTGTCTGCACGACGCCCAGCCCTCTCCCTAGAGGTATGAGTCATCCATGAGCCCACTAGCCTTATACAACTCTCCACCTAGTTGTATAAGTCGGCGTAAAGCCTGAATCTGGGCGAAATATATCTACCCCCCTGGATGCAACCAGGTGACTTTACCTTCCTGCTGTCACAGTAGTGTACTGTATTTCCTGTCCATGTGGCCTACTATACATAGGCAGAACTATCAGAGCTCTACGGACCAGATTTGGAGAACACCGCCGTGCAGTCCAAAAGAACAATCCCAAATACAGCGTGGCACGTCACTTTGCAACACACCACCACCAAGATACCAGCGCCCTTCAGGTTTGGGTTATCGAGGCAATACCAGAAACCCCAACTGCCATAGAAAGATTCCAACGCCTTTGTAGACAAGAAACTTATTGGATTTTTTCTTTAAATACCATGTCACCCAATGGCCTCAACGAAGAAATCGAAACCAACAACATAATCTAATATTCCTATATTACCACCATTCTATTAATCGCATTTCTCCATCTGTGCGATTTCTTGTGCGTTCTTACTCATATATCATTTTATTCGATCTTCTCATATATATATATTTTTTATGATGATTCTTTAATTTATTCTTTCTATTTTATTGTATTTGATTCGATTTTATTCAGATTTGATTATCATCCTATTTTTTATGATACATAATTTTTATAATAAGCTTTCATTTCCAAATCACTTTTAATATTTCTCTGTGCTGCTCGTCCATCCCACGTACTAGTGCTTTCATCTGTCGGAGATTTGTGTGCATGCATGTGTATGCACACGTGTATATGTGTATACGTGTATATGTGTGTATGTGTGTGCGTTTACTCACAACTCTCATATATGCTTGGTCATATGTGCATGTATGCACCTTGTGTTGCCCCCATAGATCTGTTACCATTCATGCTGCCTTGCATCTTTGGTATATCCTTTATACCAATAATTATGTACCCCCCCCTTTTTTTGGTAATAAGCTTTGACTTGTTATATTATACTTCTCCATGTGCAATTTACATATGTTTTTTATATATTATTATATTATCCATTCATTTTTATATATATATATATATGGATGTTCCCTTCCAGATGTGTGTGTATGTGTATATATATATGTGTGAATATATACACATGCATGTGTATTTTCTATACTATGAATCATACTTCTGTACTACTTCTACATGATAGCCAGCCTTTATCATTCATTCACTGACCCATCTCTTCCGCTTCCCCATCTTGTCCTCTTTTCTTCCTTCCCCCCCCCCCCATTTTTGTTTTCATTATTATTGTCCATTTATTTTTATTTTGATTTTTACTTTTTATTTTTATTTTTATTTTTATTTTTATTTTTATTTATATTTATATTTATATTTATTTTTATTTTTCATTATTACTTTTTCATTATTATTCTTCATTATTATTATATTTAGTTATTTTTTTTTTTTTTTTTTTTTACCCCCCCCCCTCTTTTTTTTACCACCCCTTTCCCTTTCCTTCCCTTGTCCACATTAATATGTTCCCATCTCCTACATGTTGCACCCATTTGTTCTCATGCCATACATAGCTTGTTCTCATACCCTCCAACTAATTTAATATTTAATTAAATAATTTTTCCCCTATAATTTCAATATAATTATTTCCACATACGTTCCCCTTTATAGTGCTGCTCCTTTTTTTCTCTCTCTCCTATGTACTAATACCATCTATGTATTTATATCCTTTATGATTTTAAATTCCACATTAGCGTTGTTCACCACCATATAAACATTGTATCTTTATTTCATATCATAATCCCCTGTCATCCATTTTCCTTTTTTCCTCGCCCCCCTGCACCCCCCTAAAAATTCCGTGTCATCATCTCCCTTACATCTTGCTTCCAACCAATCACCATGCTGATTTACTTCCACCAGTATGATTTCAACCAATCACGCCACGTCTCTCTACTATATCACACCCACCTATGATAATGCCTTCTATGGATCTGATGAAACAGCGGATGCTGTGAAACGCGTCATCCCATTGGTCCGTTCTATCCACACGTCACTTCCGGTCCGACGGCACGCTGCGCTCCACGCTGAAGCGCACGCTGAAGTCCTCGCTGAACTGCAGCTTCCTGGTTATCCCATGTCTACCCTGATGACACAGGGCGCATCACTACATCTGCAGCTTGGATGCCTGGTTTTTCTTGACTTCCCTTGCTGACACCGCAACCTGCCTTCCTGCCTTCAGCCATCTTCAGCTACCTCTCTCCATCTGGAACCAACATCTCCCCTGAGGACCGCCTTAGATGACTCCGGACCACCTTTAACTCCTTACATGCCTGTATTATTCCTGTATCCTGTGAGTAGCCATTTGGCTGTTTTTATACAAATTTGCTAATTAAAGCCTGTTTTACTGCACTTAGATTGGCGCACCTTCCTTTCCTCATTATATTTTACAGAGTCTGCTTCTGCTCATGGTAGCTGCCGCTAGTGCTTGCAACATCAACATTAACATTCATTGATCCCTTTGATTTTTACTCTGCCTAGAACTCATTCTGCGCCATTTTTTCTCCCCTTTTTTTATTATTGACTTTTGAAGCTTTTGAATGTGCCGCATTTTTTGTTCCTGACAGTGTATTTATCGTATTTATTTATCTTATTCATTTTACTTATGTGTATATCCTTCCCCCACGTTCTCACTGGTTGAAATCATCTATTGATTGGTCATATCATCATCATTTTTTATCTTGCTCTTTTACATATTATATTATATTTTTATCTTTTATCTTTATTTTTATATATATATATTTTATATTTTTTATTTATTTTTTATTTTTTATTTTTTATTATTTATTTTTTATTAATTATTTATTATTTATTATTATTATTATTTTTTATTTTCCCCCTCCACATATCACTTTCATAATGGACATTATTGAACAAATAGAAAAACATAAATATGATTTATTGGATGATTTGTATACTTTATTCCCTCCCACACTTTTTAGTCCCCATGTCCATTCCCGTACATGGCCGGATGTAAAGTATAGGGACACATGTATGAGAATGAGACGTCTAGAGGATCTCACCATATCGGCCAATCAACAATGGTGGGATTGCTTCTTTCTCAAACAATATTTCGCATCCAAAATCTCCCCTCGCGGACTACGTGTTCTTAAGGGGTGCTCTTTCCTTGAGATTGAATCACGTATAGAATGGGAGAACATAGCTGAATTTTGCACCCAAAAGTGGATCACCATTCTAATCAATCATAGAGAACAACGCTACCATACTCTTAGAGATAAAATTAAAGATAATATTTCTAAACTTCACTGCTCTTACCCCTCTTTGCCCCTTGAATGGTACAAAACTTTTAAAATAAACACCAAAAAAAGTGAAGATTCCCTCATACAAAACAAATTGGGGAAATTCCGTCGAGATCTGGATGATTATAACAACAAAAGGGTCTTCAATTGGAAACGGAATGCCTCCCATCCATCCCCTTGCTCCATCCCGTCCCTCCTATCCTTAACCTTACCCAAGCCTAAATCCATTCCTCCCCCTCTGAGAGGTCCCTCTGACCCCCCCTTACCCTGTCCCACTGCTACGGCCACTGCTCATGGATCCAAGCCACTTTCTATAGTGACATCCATCCCCATTCCTTCCCTCTCCCCTACCATCATATCCATAGACAGTACTCTAATAAATGACCCTAAAAATACTCTTCCCCCTGCTATCCAGTTATCTGTGGTCCCAACCCCTCAGGATATATCTAATATAACACCTATTATGGATTCTCAGGACTCAGCCAGATCTACACCTACAGATGTCATCACTATTACACCCCATAGTTCACCAACACCCACCCCTGCTGTTTCTTCATCTTTTTTAGTGCTGACCCCCCTGCTCAGCACATTTCCTCTAAAAACCAAAAGAAAGCACATAGAAGAGGAAAAAGAGGAAGAGGAGGGGGTCAACATAAACCTCAACCAATCCCGCCCGGACAAACTGAGAAAACTGTAAAAATTTACAATTTATCTTCTCTCAGTCTTACTGTTCATGAATCTTCGCTATTAGCCAGAGGCCTAAACTTTGCTCCTACCACTCTCCCCAACTCTTTTACCATGTTTAAGGATCTAAACAAATGTATCCGTAACCTCACTCTCCAACGCCATTTCAACATGAAAGCTGCCAACACTAATCCTTCATTAATTACTTCCCCTGATATTACACTTGATCCAGCAGATTCCCCTGCGGACGCACAGGCCATCCAAGATTTATGTGACCTATGGAATGTGGACGAAGACGATGACCTGATAGTTTGGTCTCAATACACCCAAACTAATCCTTCTATAGTTCACACTTCTTTTAGACCTAAATCCATTTTTAATCCCACTCAATCGAAAGGTCCCTATCTGTCAACCTTTTATCAAGTAGTTTTCAAAGAACTCAGCGACCTATGTACATTGGAATCCTCTAAAGTTCAACGGTTCAATAACAACCTCAGTCCACCTGAATACCAAGCTTTAAAATCTTTGAGTGCCAACCCTGATATCATCATCAGATCAGCTGATAAGGGAGGAGGGATAGTAATACAAGATAAAAACAACTACATAAAAGAGACCACTCGACTTCTCTCTGATAAAAACACGTATGTCAAATTAAATACTGACCCTTTGCCCAAATTCACTGAAGAAGCCACCATCATTATTAAACAAGCCTGCACGGACGGAATACTGAACAAACTAGAGGCTGCCTTCTTTCTGAAACCATTTTTTCAAGTTCCCTACCTATACCATCTACCAAAAATTCATAAGGACATCTCCAATCCGCCGGGCCGTCCTATCGTTGCCTCCATGGACAGCATCACTACCAGTTTTTCTCTCTATATTGACCATTTTCTCCAACCCTTAGCCCAAGCCCTTCCGTCTTACATCCGTGACGGTACCCATTTAATTGATTTGTTGAAACCATACACTTGGGAACCATCATACACCTGGGTATCCCTAGATGTATGTTCTCTTTACACTTCTATACCACATTCCATTGGACTCGAAGCAGTTGCGCATTTTCTGAAAGACGATCCCAATCTCAATACCACACAAATAGACTTCATCCTTTTAGCCACTCGGTTCTGCCTTGAGCACAACTACTTCCTATCAGGAGGAGAATTCTACCTCCAAAAGCAAGGTACTGCCATGGGCGCCAATTTTGCCCCGAGCTACGCTAACCTCACTATGGGACTATGGGAGTCCAGATTCATTGACACCAACAATCCTTTTGCAGCCAACCTTATTTATTATGGTCGCTACATAGATGACATTATCATCATTTGGGATGGGCCCACCACTTCAGTCCAAGAATTTTTAACTTATTGCAACTGCAACAATTTTGGACTATCTTTCACTATAGTTATGGACCCTGTATCCCTATGCTTCTTAGATCTCGAGCTCTTCCATAAAGACAATACCATATTCGCCAAAAATTTCACTAAACCCACAGCTGGAAATTCGTACTTACATTTTTCTAGTTGCCATCATCCCATGTGGATCAAAAACGTCCCGAAGAGTCAATTCAATCGACTCCGACGTAACTGTACCAGATTAGAAGATTATACATCATTAAGCACTTTACTCGAAAACAAATTCATCGAGAAAGGATATCCCCCCAACTTGATTAAAGAAGCTCGCACCACCTATCAACAAGAATCCCTGCCCCTCCCCAAAATATCCAACTCTGAACCCAATACTCGTTTCATTACCCAGTACCACGCAAAACACAAAAAAATGGAGAATATCTTTAAAAAACACTGGAGCATCCTCACCCAAGACCCCTACCTATCAAAAACTGTGTCAGTTACTCCCAAGTTTGCCTATCGAAGGGCCCCCAATATTAAAAGCAAGATCGCCCCCAGCAAAACCAAAACATCTAATCATCACCAAAACTACATGCTCAAACAGCTCACTTTAATTCCCATTGTAGGGATGTATCAATGCAAAAAAGCCCTATGCCTTACCTGCTCCCATGTCACCCATGGCCAAAAAACCTTCAAGGCCAACAGTAAGACCTTCAATCTCAGCTCTTTCTACAACTGCTCTACCACGTATGTAGTGTACTGTATTTCCTGTCCATGTGGCCTACTATACATAGGCAGAACTATCAGAGCTCTACGGACCAGATTTGGAGAACACCGCCGTGCAGTCCAAAAGAACAATCCCAAATACAGCGTGGCACGTCACTTTGCAACACACCACCACCAAGATACCAGCGCCCTTCAGGTTTGGGTTATCGAGGCAATACCAGAAACCCCAACTGCCATAGAAAGATTCCAACGCCTTTGTAGACAAGAAACTTATTGGATTTTTTCTTTAAATACCATGTCACCCAATGGCCTCAACGAAGAAATCGAAACCAACAACATAATCTAATATTCCTATATTACCACCATTCTATTAATCGCATTTCTCCATCTGTGCGATTTCTTGTGCGTTCTTACTCATATATCATTTTATTCGATCTTCTCATATATATATATTTTTTATGATGATTCTTTAATTTATTCTTTTTATTTTATTGTATTTGATTCGATTTTATTCAGATTTGATTATCATCCTATTTTTTATGATACATAATTTTTATAATAAGCTTTCATTTCCAAATCACTTTTAATATTTCTCTGTGCTGCTCGTCCATCCCACGTACTAGTGCTTTCATCTGTCGGAGATTTGTGTGCATGCATGTGTATGCACACGTGTATATGTGTATACGTGTATATGTGTGTATGTGTGTGCGTTTACTCACAACTCTCATATATGCTTGGTCATATGTGCATGTATGCACCTTGTGTTGCCCCCATAGATCTGTTACCATTCATGCTGCCTTGCATCTTTGGTATATCCTTTATACCAATAATTATGTACCCCCCCCTTTTTTTGGTAATAAGCTTTGACTTGTTATATTATACTTCTCCATGTGCAATTTACATATGTTTTTTATATATTATTATATTATCCATTCATTTTTATATATATATATATATATATGGATGTTCCCTTCCAGATGTGTGTGTATGTGTATATATATATGTGTGAATATATACACATGCATGTGTATTTTCTATACTATGAATCATACTTCTGTACTACTTCTACATGATAGCCAGCCTTTATCATTCATTCACTGACCCATCTCTTCCGCTTCCCCATCTTGTCCTCTTTTCTTCCTTCCCCCCCCCCCATTTTTGTTTTCATTATTATTGTCCATTTATTTTTATTTTTATTTTTATTTTTATTTTGATTTTTATTTTTATTTTGATTTTTATTTATATTTATATTTATATTTATATTTATTTAGATTTTTCATTATTACTTTTTCATTATTATTCTTCATTATTATTATATTTAGTTATTTTTTTTTTTTTTTTTTACCCCCCCCTCTTTTTTTTACCACCCCTTTCCCTTTCCTTCCCTTGTCCACATTAATATGTTACCATCTCCTACATGTTGCACCCATTTGTTCTCATGCCATACATAGCTTGTTCTCATACCCTCCAACTAATTTAATATTTAATTAAATAATTTTTCCCCTATAATTTCAATATAATTATTTCCACATACGTTCCCCTTTATAGTGCTGCTCCTTTTTTTCTCTCTCTCCTATGTACTAATACCATCTATGTATTTATATCCTTTATGATTTTAAATTCCACATTAGCGTTGTTCACCACCATATAAACATTGTATCTTTATTTCATATCATAATCCCCTGTCATCCATTTTCCTTTTTTCCTCGCCCCCCTGCACCCCCCTAAAAATTCTGTGTCATCATCTCCCTTACATCTTGCTTCCAACCAATCACCATGCTGATTTACTTCCACCAGTATGATTTCAACCAATCACGCCACGTCTCTCTACTATATCACACCCACCTATGATAATGCCTTCTATGGATCTGATGAAACAGCGGATGCTGTGAAACGCGTCATCCCATTGGTCCGTTCTATCCACACGTCACTTCCGGTCCGACGGCACGCTGCGCTCCACGCTGAAGCGCACGCTGAAGTCCTCGCTGAACTGCAGCTTCCTGGTTATCCCATGTCTACCCTGATGACACAGGGCGCATCACTACATCTGCAGCTTGGATGCCTGGTTTTTCTTGACTTCCCTTGCTGACACCGCAACCTGCCTTCCTGCCTTCAGCCATCTTCAGCTACCTCTCTCCATCTGGAACCAACATCTCCCCTGAGGACCGCCTTAGATGGCTCCGGACCACCTTTAACTCCTTACATGCCTGTATTATTCCTGTATCCTGTGAGTAGCCATTTGGCTGTTTTTATACAAATTTGCTAATTAAAGCCTGTTTTACTGCACTTAGATTGGCACTCTTCCTTCTTGGTATGCTTCAGTTGCTGGACCACTACGACATCTCCCACTTGGAAGGAATGAGTTGGTTCCTGCGAAAAAATAAGAGAGGTGCGAGCAACATTCCTTTCAACTTGATCTAAGGTTTCAATACGTTTTTTTACATATTCTTTCTGAATAAGATCTAGGTCCTCTCTTTCCAACATAAGTGGCTGTCTGGCCCATGGGGTGGGGAATGGCCTACCCATTAAAACTTCAAAAGGGGAGTATCCTGTCTTTCTAGAGGGTGTCATTCTTACCTCGGCTAGTACAGCTGGTAGGACCTTCTTCCAATTTGCATACGTACCTCCAGTGGCTTTCCTGATCTTATCTTTAATGGTTCTGTTCATCCTTTCCATAATACCTGAACTCTGGGGGTGGTAAGGAATATGAAACTTCCATTCTATTTTCAGTGTTTGGCCACAAATGCAGGATCATTATCTGAGTTGATCTGAAGTGGGCAACCCCATCTGGGAATGATTTCCTGTGTGAGAATTCTTACTACTGTTTGTGCATCTTCCTTTGTTGTTACAAACACTTCTATCCATCTTGAGAACATGTCCACTATTACTAGCAAATATTCCTGTCTTTTACCTAGTTTGGGCATGTGTGTAAAATCAATTTGTAAATGAGTGAATGGTGTAGATGGATATATCAGATGTTCATGTTTTGCCTTGTGAGGGTTCCTGGGATTATTCCGAATGCATGTGATGCATCTGGAAACATATGCCTTAACCAGAGAGGGAAGACCTGGAATGTAAAAATCCTTATCCAAAAGTTCACATGTGACTTTCCACCCTATGTGACCTATCCCATGGTATTGTGAAATAGAAATGGGTGCGCTGGCTACAGGGATACATAATCTCCCCTCTTGGCAGACAAGGCCAGTTTCTGGGCTTGTCTGCACACCTATTGAGTTCCATTGTTGGATGTCTTTGTCTGTAGCATATGTTTGGAGTTCATGCAATGTTTTATCTAGGAGTGAGATTTCAAGTGAGAGCAATGGCATTTGGATGTCTGCTGGCTGTGTGGATGCTGCCTCTCTTGCTGCTTTGTCAGCTAAAGCATTTCCTTTGGCTATGTCATCCTGTTGCCCTGTATGTGTCCTACAGTGTAGTGTGATTACATGTCCTAGAGTGAATGATGTAGCCATTTCCACCACCATCGCACAGGATACCAAAGCTCTGAGACACGTCAGCATGCCCTGCACTGGCATAGGCACAACCCTTGGGGGAAAAACGATAGGGCGCAGTTTGCCTCCCATGTTTTTGCACTAGGACTCCCGTCATGGTTTTACAGTTGTCCCTAGCAAATAGGTAAAACCCTTTGCTATACTCAGAGACCAAGACCAGGAGCTGTTATCATAGATGTTTTGAGGTATACGCAAGCATTGTACATTTCATCATTGCATTTTATACAATCTGGTATGTCAGTACCTGTGGTTTGTCTCAAGAGATTATCATAGTAGGAACAGTCAGTTAACTAATCATGCCAAGAAAGGACAGCATATCCTTCTTGGTCTGTGGGGAGGCTAGACCCACGGAGAGCCGCAGCTCATGACTGACTTTCCTTTCACCTTTTGTGAGTACAAAACCAACGCATTCAACAGTTTCCTGACACTATTGAAGTTTCTTTTTTTGGAAACTTTATGACCATTATCTGCCAACCAATGTAGCAGATCATCTCGTTGCAGGCTACCTGGCTTGGGTTACATATCATTCAACATATTGGAGTAGGACAGAACGATGGCAGGGAGTCCAGGACCGCAATGTGGCCTGGAGCACAACTGAGTAGACTACAGGGTCAACATAACCCATGACACCTTGTCATCTGGCAAAAAAAAATTGTTTTTAAAAAAACAGAAAGCAAGGATTGGCTGTGTCTCCTCATCCACAAGGACGCTAAAAAATACATTTGTTAAATCAATCACAGTAAAATACTCTGCATCGGGTGGTATGGAGGTAAGGAGTGATGGCACATCAGGCACTACAGGCGCACACAAGGTTATCCACAGCTCGAAGGTCTTGAACAAATCTATAACTGCCATCCTGCCTGATACTCACTGCTTTCTCTTTCCCATTACATTTAAACATCCTGCTGCTTCTTTCTGTATTAAAGTTTCCTGAAATTGGTCAATTGTTTGTGTGGTCCATTCAGATATAATCTGTTTCACCATCAAGGCGAACTGGGGTTTTAGATTATTCATATAAATTTGAATAAACAAATCTCCCACATCAGTAGTTGTAGCTAATCCAGCTTCTGTTGTCCAATTTTCATGAAACCTTTTCCAGAACTCAACTACAGATTTTTCTGACTTTTGTTTGCATGCTATGGCAGTAGGAAGGGAACTTTTATTTTTAAATACTTTCATCATTTCAGCCTCTAATTCCATCCACATAGTGTTACTACCTGTTATTGTGTTTAACCCATATGCTCCCGCATTACCAGTGTCAATAGTGTTTATACTTGGAACATTTGCTCCAGGAACTGGTGTATCCTATAATGCCATCAATGATAAGGCGCATGTCTTCCTGTGTGTAATTTCTACCCTTACATGCCTTTTTTTAAGTAAGTTAAAGTATCTGTTGCGGAGGCAGTGGGTTGGGGCCATGTTTCACTATCCTGTCAATGTCCTCAACGTCTATTACTTTTTTCAATATTTAATTTCCAATGGTCATGAAAGGCGCTTGAAGGTTAGTGTTACTATATACAGTTCCACTCTTTGTTTTAGGGGGACTAAGTGTTTTACCCACTACAGCGTTTTCCTGTTCTTCCTCCTGCTCTTGGCCAGGTGGTGAAACTACCCCTCCTATAGCTCCCTGATCTTCTTCTGGTTCAGCTACCTTGACTCTAGCTTCCTGTCCTTGCCTCTGTAGGCGCTGTCTATCTTGTTGCGGAGCGGGAGGGATCTGCTGTTGTCTGATTTCATAATGTAGAGCCAGAAGATCAATATCTTCCTCTCTTAAACTCAGATAGACATGTACATATGAGGGTGGAGGATGACTGACTACTGGCAGAGGTGGAGCTGTTGGGTCAGGGACAACTCTCTTTTTATCGGCTTCTTCTCTATGTTTCTGGTCATAATCTTCCTTACTTAAACATTTGGTGGGCTTTTTCTTCTTCTTTTTTTTTTGTCCCTCTGAAACCAATATGGGGCATATTTTAACCAATTCTCTCCTCCCTTTTCCATATAATCCATATCCCATGTGAAATTCATCATTACTACTATCCCGGGGAAAGGGGTCTATACTGTGTATGGCTCTGGTCTATCCCACTAAATTTTAAACTCATGGGACTATAAATTCATAATCAGTACCACAAATTCTGGCTACAAAATCCTTACACGTTTCTCCTGGGTTGGGAAGAGGGGGAGGATATTCTTTACCTTGTTTCTGACCCATATTGACAGTGGGAGACGACTGTTTTACCACGCAGTCTTCTGATCCACACAACAAATTATTCTTAATACTTCTATTATCTTAACACTTCTATGCGACAGAAAGAAAAAAGCAAAGGTTTTGGGGTCACCGGAGTCTACTTCCTCATTAACCACTTCATATTCCTTGCCAAAAGGAATGTATCTATCATATTCCTTGCCAAAAGGAATGTATCTATTATATTCCTTGCCAAAAGGAATGTATCTATATGCAGTACTGCTTATCTTTGTGGATTTACCAAAAATCCAATATTAACCTCCTGGCATGGTTCTTATCCCCTACTAATTTATGGGTCTAAAAAGCTTTAATCAGAGCTGAGGCAAGAAAATATTTAGTCAATAAAGACAAAAAGGATTCTTACCACAGATGATTTTGCTTTTCCCGGACGAACCGCCAGTTGTAGGGGTACAGTTGCTTCTAACCAGCCAGGCAGGTAAAAGTGTAATGCAGGAAGGACTTCAGCGACCGCCACAGATCTGGAGACATTAAATTGACACAGGAAAGCTTTTGTAATGTGCCCAAATTATGTCTGGTTTAATCAGCTTAACATCTCGGTATTTATGCCGGTCTTAGGGGACAAAGGTGGGGATGGGAGGAGTTTACATGATACAAATTCAGGTTAATAATTTCCTATTAGCTAGTACGTGTTACAAGTTCAGGTAATATTTCGCTGATGAAATACAAATGTTACATGGATGTGAATTTTAACATATGTGACTTAAATGTATACTTTCTGTATTTACACAGTTGTGTAGAACTATAATTAACTTATCTTTAAACAAACATGAGCTAGGGCAAAGTCCATAGATATGGTATATGCCTAAATGATCATAAAAACCTTTACACAGAAATAAGTACATTTCAAACAAAACCTTTTCTTTAACTCATGACATGGCGTCCTGAACTCAAAATGGAGGTTGTCATGCCAAGTTACCTTTACAATAACGTTATCAACTCTCACTATGTATGGTGGAGGTATCGCTTTTTAACTTTTATATGGTGGAATTATTCATAATAAAGTAATTTTCATTTTTGATATAACCAGCCTTGTTCCTTTTTGACGAATCCTGTTTGGGCTGTCAGCCCTTTCTCCCTCCTTTTTTCATATGCTTTATTTTGATTCAGAAGAACACACTTAATCCCACTTTTTTATACTAAGTTTAGGTGTATGGTTTTGAATTTGGGTAGTTATGTTGCTGGAATACCAGGAGTCAGTTCCTTAACTACTTTTTCTACCCTAATTCACGTACTAGAGTGATATTTTCTGACATCCCCTCCATTCTTTTTTCAGGAGGAGAGTATAAGAATGACCCTCTTTGTGTCAGGCCTCTCTCTCTTGTCCTCTGACACCACAGGCCCAACATTAAACACTTTATTCAAATCAACATGCAATGGCTTAACTTCCTAGATGAGCTGTCTCACACACCCACTGCATATACAGAGCCCTGAATATGTGTGCGCGGATCCGTAAGGCACTTGTAGCTTCAGTCCTTTTGAAGAAAAGATAAACTTTGTATCTTCAGCTAGCCACTTTCGTTGGTGCACAAACACAACTGGCCCAGATTATCAAGAGAGGCAGGCAGGACCTTTCTCAGCAAGGTGGAAGGACAAGGTCTTGGTTTACATGTCTTAGTGTGGCAGTGAGGCTCTTAGATACCTAATTGGTTAATAATTGTTTTGGGTGGGTTTAACAATATGAACAGTAGATCCAGACTTACAGTACATTTACATTTTGCAATCCCCACTTTCTTTGACTACAACCCTTGGAAGTTACATAGTTAGTCTGGTTGAAATAAGACACAAGTCCATCTAGTTCAACCAATAAAATGATGTAAGTAACTAAACTAAACCTGTGGTTTTGTGTGGGAGCAATGAAATGGAGGTAGACTACTCCATCATTGCAGCTTCTCTGCGTACATTATTTTAAAATGTATTCCTTGTTAAGGTTCCTTTTATCATGAGCAAAAAACACTTTGAGGTCAGCTGATTAGTCTGTTTGCATATGCAAAGCTGAGATTTAAGCAACTGGACAAAAATCTGGGCACAGCAGCTAAGGGGGATCCTATGTGATTGAGGTATATATCACTTCCGTTAGAATTCAGCAGACATGAATCACCAAAGTGATTATAGAGCACCTGTAATAAAGTCAGCAAACTGTAAAAATCAAGCCGAATGAGATGTAGCGGGTATTTGAATTTAGGGGAGGCATCTGGGTGGTAGTGTAAACCAGATGCATTGATTGTTAGGGAATCTGAGACCTTTTTGTGGTTCTTGGAGGACTCTGGTGGTGTGAGGTTCCCTGTGGCCTGCAGGTGGTGCTGTCGCCCTGGGCCGGAGCTGAACACTCATCGCAAGACTGCTTCCCTTTTTGTCCTTTCCTGGCGCTGGTACAGCAGGGCGGGGAACCTGCTGTGACGCAAAGGGAGAGGAGATAAAAGGGGCGGACGCCCTGACCTCAGGGTTCAGAGTCGGAGGACGCAGCCGCGCCCAGGCACCTTCAGCCTGGGTGCTGGCGTTCCGGAGTTTCGGGCCCAGGTGCCCTTGACCTGGCCGGAGCGGGAGATGGAGTCCATCTCAGGCACCTTTAGCCTGGGATGAGGTACTATGGCGGAGGCCTGGAGCTCAGTACCTTTGACTGACTTCCGCGAGGGTGGAGGAATCCGAGGGGGCCCCAACTCCTTGGGTGCCCGTGTCTGAGACGAGGAGGCCGGTGAGCGGAACTTCTCCGGAGAGTCCAGCGCAGCATTGCTGGTGACGGAGAGGCCTCCGGTAACTGTCTTGGACAGATGTCCTTCCCCTGATAGGGGCTACGTTAGCAAAGGTAATCCATGTTCTGTTCAATATAGTCAGTGGCAATGACTATTCGCCATTGGTGACACCACAGTGGTTAGCTCTATCTAAAGGAATTGTGCCTTGGCCTACTCCCCACAAAGACTGAAGTGTTGCATGGGTCTCAACCTGTCTGTGCTGTATGACTATTTATTGAGAAGAATAAATACGAGTTGGACCTTTTCAGTGTGTGGAACTCTGGTTACTAGGAGCAAAGGGGAGTCAATCCGAGGAGAGGATTTGACTCTGGGACACATACACAAAACCCAATAGTTCTGGCTTTGACCTCTACACATTGGAGGACATGGGCCGTGGTGTATTTCATCCTTCCCCCCCAGTGCTAACCCCTAGACGAGACAGACAAGCTGTGAATGAGAAGGGGTGAGAGGGGTGAGGTCGATACAGAGATGTAATGAAAAATACTACAATATGGAATTTAGGCAGTTCATAGTCTTCATAGAGTTAGTATAGGAATTGCCTTTGAAGATGATTCAATTCCAATATTGGTTTATGCAGGGCAATAACTCTCCAATTCAATGTAATTAGCATTAGCCACACATGGAGGGTATCTATGAAGCCGTACAGAGAACAGTGTATTAGGA